>CM053991.1:11429067-12629067 GCA_028641955.1 Protonibea diacanthus | reverse complement strand
GAATTAACTGTGGTGCATCCCTCATTTCTCGCAACAGTGGAGTCCTCTAAAAGTGTCCCTGAATGACTGAAGGATTTTTCATTTGTCAAGTGCTCATGGAAGGACAACGTGGCAAAGAATGTTTGATGAAATGAAGTTCTGTTTTTCTTAAGGTCCTGTTTTGAATACTTGCAGGATTTGAAATGTGTCAGATGAGTTCAGAAAATGACATGACTAACTCTGAAACACTGAGGGAGATGAATTAATCTCTATCTCTCTGCTAGTATGCTCAGGGTGGCCTCTGTGTGTCATCGAGCCACCCTTTAGGACCGCCCATGATCTCTAATGTAAAAGGCTGATGTAAAACCTTCACCCTTTGATTCATGTTTTGAACACAGTCTTTTCAAGATGCTTAAGATTATATTGAGTGCTGCTCTCAGGTTTAATAGGACTTGAAGAATTTGGACGTATTTTCAGCTGAATTTAGTCAGAGTAGGTCAAGTGCTGTGGCAGATTCTAAAGCCTTGAAACTTGCCCTGTAATTCATTCAGGATATTATTTTTCTTTAAAAAAGGAATTGATTTGTACTAAAACTACCTTTATCTACCAATATCTGACAAACGGTTGAATAGTTGGTCTAAGCCTATTAGCCTGGGAAATCCCATGCTGCCTTGCACAATCGTTCCGATCCGAAAGACAGCATGGAAACCCGTGCCAAAACGCTGGCCTGAAGTAGGGAGCCAATCAGAGAGCGGGGAGGGGTGGAAAGACGATGAAAGGTACTACACGACAAACAGAAGCTTGTAGTTTTTTTGGGACTGTTTACGGATCCAGTTCAACATGACATAACGCATGACGACAGTAATCGTCTGGTGCCATTGTCTAATCATATTTTTGTTTTGCCTTCTGTTTTCGCGGAGACTGGGAAAAATGACCGCTTTTCCTTCTCGTAGAATTTCTGTCGCTCTAAATATGTCATCGGGTACAACTGACACGATTGGCTATGGGCTACGTATACGCCAAATGATAAGACATTCGTAACACACAATAAACGGCCATGGGCAGTCGTTAACCACACCTCCCCTCTGAGAAATTGAATAGGTGGTTCCCAGACTATATCTCACTTGTGATATAGTCTGGCAATAGCCAGGCTAGCATTTATTATCTTCAGGACACAGGAACATTGAAACACCGTTGAACTAATCCTGTAGGTACAGGGTCAATGCGAGCTGGAGGAGTTACACCCCATGACAGGGGGTTACGTGTTGAGAAACTGGTCAATAGTGGAGGTTAATGGTCTAGTTTCCAGTTAAAGGCGGTCACAGATTCTCATAATTTCATTAACACCGTTATTGTTCAACCGACCTCTTTTTAACTATTAGTGGAGCAGCAGCATTCAAAGCAGATAACAAAATGTCGTTGAAAATTTTAATTTTGTTTTAGCCTTGCCATGAATTTCTTTTGAACCAAACATTCACATAATACTCTGAAATTAACTGAAATAAAATGCTGGGGTTGTGGCTGCTCCTGGCTATCAAGTTGAACAAGATGAAGTTGAATATTGTACTTCTTTCATTACACACTGATGAAATAAAAAAAAAAAATAAATAAAATGACCATGCTCCCTGGTCAGGAACAATTCTAATATTATTTATAGAACTACTATGAGCCAGCACAATGTCAAGAGTATGTTCCTTATTATGTGTAAGAGAAGTGCAGATAATTCCAAACCAGTGTTGGCCTTCGGTGGCCAATCAATTAAGACACAGTACCGTATGCTGGACATTTTCTTCTTCCCTATCTTGTCTGAATGGCAGATAAAATGTCATTTGGAGGACAAGCCTCCATCAGTCTCTGCACAAGTAGTGCTGGTGTCAACTAACAACTAACAAAACTGAGCTAATTCAAGCTGTATGGATTTCGTGTCAGGGAAAGAGAGTGGTTGTGGCTGAACCATGACAAATTTAAGAGTACTGAGGCAAAGCAGATGGTCTGTGATGTGTTAGGTAAGGAAACAGCAGGGCAGACACCTGGGTGATGACATCTATGGTTAATGCTGCTCGATGGTTCATCGATTTGAGCGTCATCGTCTCAGCTTTAACTAACTCCTCCATTGGTGGGTGTGGTGTTTGGGTAATGTGGAGCAGAGGTTCAGATGACGGAAGGATAGATACACGCTATCTGTGCCTGTGTCCTTCGTACTTATCCATCATTTCTTGTTTGGGTACGGCATCGGAAGAGCGTCACGTAGGCTGACACCAAGTAGTCTGGATCCAGTGACGTTCTGAATGAATCCCATCAGGTTTACGGCAGTATTTAAAAATATTTTAACTGTCAATAAACTTTATCCCATGGGCGAGGTATGCAGACGTCAGGCGTGTATTCAGGTCAAGGAGTCTGCTAACAGATTTGTTTCCTTTCCACAAAGTGTGAATGAGGCTTGAAATGAATCCATGCTGTGATTGGCAGTCGCTTGCATCCTTTTTTTCAGGATCTCTGAGACACTTTTCCCATGCAGAATGTGAAACGATTCAGTAAGTATGAGAGAAAAATAATGGATAAAAAAAGATGGTGGATAATAGATGTGTCAGCCATAGTTAGATTCTGTCTCTGACATTTTTAAATGCTCGGTTACAGTCCCCAGTCAGAATACTGTCAGATCAGATTTGTTCTCAATGTTTCTTGCAGTGGTTTTATGGATACTGAGATGGACATTTTGTGGCCCCTCCCTCAACACTGCATGGCATCTTGTACCCATGAGAACGGTCCTCCAACCACCAGGCAATGTAAGTATTTAAAAAGGTTCAGTGTGGAAGAACTAGGAGGCTGTACAGAATATGTATGTCAGAAAATGTATATGATGCGTATATATATGGTTCTAATAAGAATTGTTATATTTTTGTGACCTTAGAATGAGCCTTTTATATCTACAGATCCTACCAAGTTAGGCAGCTTCATATTTGTCCGAGGAGTTTTTACTCAGTGCTAAAGAAATAATTACTGGTATTCATCAGGCTGCCACAAGCACTAATGTTGCTCAGTGTTTGCTGGATGCATAAAAGGCAACTGTTCTTGGCAACTTTCCATGCTGATAATGTGGCAGCTGTTATGTTTCTAGCTTCTTATGTTGCGCCCGAGTGGCCAAAATAATGAATCAATGCCCCCTTCGATATTCTGAACGACTGTGGCCAACGACAATAGAATTATTATTACTGCTTAATCCTTAAGGATTAAGTTGTGGCATCATTGAAAACACCAAAACGCTCGCTTTGAAACAAATCCAGAGAACCAGACACTAAATCTTCATATCTGGAAAAGAAAAAGAAAACTGGGCTGACCTCTTGACTTCTGTCGCAGGGAGATCATCCTGCTTCTCCGGCTCTGTAGCGTCCGCTGACTTCTCGGGGGCACTTTCCTCAGAGGTGGTCAGCGTTGGTTTCTCCCCTTCCGCGTCCTCCTCTGGAGCACTCTGTGGGAGAACGGGCTTTCGTGAAAGGTGCAATTCAGATGCATTAAGAGCACACTACAATGCACGCACGCATGCTGAGAGAATCACTCACGTGTACTACTTTCTGCTGTTTCTTTTTCCGCTTCTGCTTCTTGGACAGCCTGTGTAAGTGGAAAGAGAAAAGTCTATAATAATAATAATAATAATAATTCTAATAAGTAGGAGGTGATATGTAACTGCGGTGCCCCATCAACCACTCTGACATACTTTTGCCTCGGTTTGTCTTCCTCCTCCTCTTCCTCCTCCTCCTCCTCCTCTTCATGCTCAATTTCTTGGCCTCTTCCCTCTTCTCCGTCTTGGTTCAAACCAAGTGAATCCTCTTCTTCCTCTAGCTGTTGCCGCAGTAACGCCACCATCTCTCGGTGCTTTTTGGATTTTTCATGGTTTTTCATACTGCAACAGAAACAAAGTACCAGTTGACACGGCCGTGACCTTTACAGATCATCACCGACAAGTTTTAACATTATCACCGAGAAGAAATATTGACATATCATGGCCACATCTCCACAGCATGCCTGAAGTAAAGGGATTAAACCCACAGGGTAACGGATCATTTCAAACGGTGGCATTTGTCTTCAGTGTGCACTAACAAGAAAAACAATAAAAGAACTCCACACAAGCAAACTTTAACACTTCCAACTAATCTGATGAATCACAACCACATGACTAACCCTTTTCAGTGCTTTATATGTATGTATTTATACTTATATGGCCATATACTCGGAGCTGTGATTTTATGTGAACAGCTTGTATCTGACACGTTTTATGCTGCTTTCCCTTTCTTCAGACGGCTGAGTCAGCCGCGCTGAATTCGATAAGGCTTGTGTAAATCCACCCGAGGTCACGATCACTGCATCTCGACACTGTCGAACGCGTTTTGCAAAACTGACTCATAGCTTAGCGAGGCGAATTGGCACGCAGGACCAGGAGACAGCAGGTAGGTGCAACGTGTGGGAGGTTACTCACGCTTTATCTGATTTGAAGGATTTATCGCAGGCTGGGCAGTACAGATCATCATAATAGTCAATTGTCAGTTCCTCTCCATCAGGATGGTCTGCATCTATGAATAAATATTTATGAATTGAAAAAAAAAATTGCACACACACACACACACACATACACACACACATTACATCAATCAACTTATATCGATCAACTACTTAAACAGCACTTATCAGTTAAAATCTGTGGAAACTTCTTGTTGTGGAGAAATTGCTGAAGTCAAAGGTCAATGGTGAGGTCAGGAGGGAAGAAAGTGTTCAGGAGCCCCTGATGTCTTATGCTCTAATATTTATTGACGCTTGGCCAAGGAGAATTAGAGACACTCTCATAGCACATCAGAAGTGCCTGAGTCGGTCTCACATTCTGCCCAACTCATCCTGGTGGATAGACTTTAAACCCCAAGATAACACCACAAATACTATACGCCCAGAATTAGCCAAAGACAATGTATTTACCCATGTTAGTGTTAACGTCACCACATTCTAGGCTGGAGACACTGTTGTCTGTTTACGTTAAAGAAACATCAGCGACAAGCTATCTATTATGTCTGGGAAGGCAACATTCAGTCTCTTCGACCCTGGCCCCCACAGTGTTGAGATAGACTGGCACCTACTGTTCCTAATCAAAGCCAAACAACTAATACGGCCAAGGACCTCAAGACCCACACGTGACCCCTGTGTAACCTAAGGATAGAAAACTCCATAACACTTCTGACATTGGTTTGAAATCTTGTTTCATTATTGAACAGGAGACTATTCCGTGCAGTCAATGCTGTTTCATTCACTGGTAATAGCAAGCCTTACTAAGAAGAACATAAGTGATTATTTTTGTTGACCAGCTGCAGTTCTTTCAAATCTCTGTAGTTACATTTCTCAGTTGTAGCTGTTGTGAATATGACAATACACCCTTAATACAGAAAGCATAAATAAATATATATACACACACACAACGTCTGACTGACCTCCTCCCTCTTCGCTGATCTCTTCTTCTTCACTCTCTGATGCATCTCCAAACTCCTCCCCGTACTGAGCCTCTATCTGCTGCAGCTCCTTCTCAAGCTCAGACATGGCTGCCCAGCTCTGCTCCTTGTACTCCTCTGCCAGCCTTACATGGACACACAGTATAGTAGAATGAGTGTAAGGAAACATAAATGTCACATTATCCCAGTTATTCATCCACTTCTTACTTGGCCTGGCTGAGCTTCTGCTTCCGCCTCATCTCCTCCACCTTCTTGATCTTCTCGGCGTTCTGCTCCTCCACCAGCTTCCTGTGGGCCTGCACGCGGCGGTCCCGCTTGCGGACAAAAGCCACGAGCTGTCGCACGAGCTCGTTGCGCTCCTTTCGAGCTTTGTCTCTGGTCTTCTTGTTCTCCTTCTCCATGGCCCTCTTCTCCCAGCGGTTGGAGGCCTGCCTCGTGTCATACTCCTCCTTCCAGGCAAAGTTTTTACGGGTGCAGAAGCTCTGCCAGTAGCCGTAAAATAGATGCACTACCTGTAATATGGAAGCAGAGACTGAGTACACCAGCCTGCTAAAGATCTTTATTGGTTCAGTATTAATATTTTAGTTTTGTTTCAGTTAAGGTGGCATCGAAAAAAAAGAAGGCTCGCTTGCTATTTAATTCATGAATTGCATAAAGAACTTCTACATCAACAATCTTGAGGAATGTGGGGCTGACTTACAGTATCATAGTCGCTCTGTGAGTCTCCAAAGGGAGGAAACTGCTCCTCCTCTTCCTCATCTTCCACCTTGCTGTGCTCCATCTCCTCCTTAACAATGGACTCAAAGAGCTTCCTGTAGACTGTGTAAAAGCCCTAGGGAGAGAGAGTGGACGACAAAAAAAGAGGGAAGGATGAATGTTCTGAGATGCACAAAGAACGTTTTTTTTGGCAGCAATAGACTATAATCTTAATTAGTATGTTTCCATTAGTGTGTGTAACCTGAGTGTAAGAAGCATTATATTTTTGTTGTTGTAAAATGAGCCCTACAGAGAGCTGGTCCTCAGTACAGTAGCCCAGAACAGACAAAACAAACACTGATCTAGATATGGACGCGTGCTTGTAATGTGAATCTGGCAGCCACAGTTTTTCGTACATGTTTGGGAGGAGAAGGTGAGACGTAAGAGAGTATTTATTTGGTTGCAGTCTGCAACTTCACCACAAGGTGCCACTAAATCCTACACACTGGACCAATTAGATTCCAATTCATCAGTCATTTGTCGGTTAGTTCTATACATCTCTGTGGTCACAGTGGATAACTTAATATGTAAGCAACATATAGTATTTAATGTGTGGTGTGCCTCGCAAAACCATGACAGTTTTCTTTCCCTGTCCTCTATAACAGGAGACTGAACTAAGTTGAACAAATATCATATGGCAATGTTATTGATTCATCCTCTACAAAATAAAACTCCACTTGTTTGAATTAAGTTTCTTTGTCTAAAAAGACCTGAAGAAAAGACCTGGGTGAAGGTTTGATGTGACCATTTGTTTGAGTACTGAGCAACACAATCCTCACACACACAAGCACAGACACTAACCTTCTCGTCATCTCCATAGCCGGAGTAGCAGGTGACGGTGAAGTACTGCAGCAGGTCAATGCTGTCGTCTTCATAATCTCCACTCAGTCCTCCTTTCAGCAGAGCCTCCCTGTGATTGTCATACCTGCCACACAGAAGGAGACAGCGGCATCAACATCAAGACACACTTAACCGACACGGCTTCTGCGTGAAACCTGTAAAGATGCGAGTGAGGACGGACACTTCGCACGGGTTTTAATTCACGTGTACGCACCAAGCTCTCTCCTGTGGATCACTCAGGACGTCATACGCCGCCTGAATCAGCTTGAACTGCTCCGCTGCCTCCTCGGCATTGTCCAAGTTTTTATCTGGAAAGAGGGAGACAACAGCTTTACTGACATCTGCCTACGGTTGGAGTTAACGGCATGCATGTGTGACACTGAGATCAGAAGAAATATATACCGTCACAAATAAGTTCAAAGCATAAAAAGCAGAATTTTCTTGTAGGGGAAGAGACATAAGACAAACTCGGTTTCAAAGACTGATGAGGTCACCCAGAGGAGACAGAGGACAAACACTGTATGGTTACACTAGTGCGAGTACAGCATAAGGTTTTAATGTATTAAATTATTCAACAACCAGACTGACACTTTCACATCAATGCAGTCCACACGCTTTCTACCACAACTCACCTGGATGCCATTTCAACGCTAATTTACGATAAGCCTTCTTGAGATCGTCATCTCCGGCCTCTCGTTTCACGCCCAGGATTTCATAGTGACACTTCATGGTCAGCTAACTGTGAAGACAAACGCTCCGTTAAATGTTGTTCACGTTGTCCCGGACGATGCTAACCTTAGCGTGCAGCTAACTGTAGCATGGCAGGCAGCATCTCTGTTCTGTATCTTAAATAGTCTAGCCTTCTCGGGTGACAGCAACAATATCGTATTGTTCAGATGTTACATATTTAACTAAGGTCTATATACGTTATTACTGATATAGCTTGTATACACTGAGGTGCTGCTAAGCTACAGCCGGTGTTTTGCCGTTATGTTCTCCGCCGGTTGATGGGATCTCAGATCTCGCGAGAGTTCTTCTTCTTCGGCAGGTTTGAGGCTATAACCCCGAATTACTGCCCTCTAGCGATCAAAATCAAAATATCACTTTCCACTGATAGCTTTTATATTATTAGGCTCTAAAGTCACTCTCAAGTCAGGCATGTCTAACATTATTATTATTATACTGTCACAAAGCTCTACCGCATATCACACTTTACATAGACTTTGAACACAGTGTCACTGTAGTCCATGTCTGCCTTATTCTGATACACACTGCACCTTTAACATATAAGATAAATCTGTATTTAAATTAAACCTGTGCAAAGAAATTGTGTGTGAAGATCCTTACAAGCAGTACACTGTATAAAAATAAAAACAGAAATATACTTTTTATAGAAATAAAAAATAGCACTACAAATAGAGATAAAAACTATATGCAATTAAATTAAGCTGTAGACACTGAATGGAAGTCACAGCATTTAGCAGAGTTAGTCTGGGGACAAAAAAAGGTACCAAAAACATATATATTTTATATTTTTATATCTCTTAATTTTAGCCATATTGCGGAAACTGAAGATAACTATTATTATAATTAGTAGTAGCAGCATCCAGATGATGGCGCTAATGCAACAGTCATGCAAGCAGCTGTTAAACTTCAAAGAAGAAGAAATGCTGCCGGTGGTCGCGGCTGCAGTACCACCTCCGCGCCTCTGGGTGTCTCTGCCTCTGCGCCACCCGCACGTGTGTCGTTTGAGTGGACTTCTGCCGTCGCGAGATTTGGTCTCGGGGGCACAAACATGTCGGCGTTCAAGAGAAAACGTGGAGCGCAGGCTCATGTTGACAAAAAGGCAAAGAAGGTCAAATTTGTTGCCGATGGAGGCGAAGAGCGGAATGAAACCGAACAGGAGAGGAAGAATGAAGTCACGATCCCTCCGCCGGTCTCGTTGGTAAGTGCTCGTGCTTGTTAGCCACTGAAGTTGAGCAACACACCGTGGAGATATCTTATCACTTTAATATCGTGCTTGTTCTTAAACGGCCTGTCGCTTTGATAAACGACGTGAATGGTCATTTTATGTGGAGTGTGATAATTAACTCTATAATAATAATAAGCTTGTTTTAGTTTGTTTTGATCTTATGAGATCTATTGTTCTGAACAGGGTAAATGGACCAACAAGGAAAGGGTTCTCATCTTCTCCTCAAGAGGCATCAACTTCAGAACAAGACACTTGATGCAAGACCTGAGGACCATGATGCCTCATTCAAAAGCAGGTCCGTGCTGTCTGTCAGTCACACGCATAAGTGTTATTTCACGCAGACACACGTGCAGACACTTAGTTAGATGATTTATTTTGCTCCGAGATGATAACAAATATTTTCCTTTGCCTGTCAGACACAAAAATGGACAGAAAGGACAAGTTGTTTGTCATTAATGAGGTGAGTTTGTCGCTTAAAATTTGGACACACTTTATTTGTAATCATACGCATTACATGATGGCTAAATATCTGTTTTGTTCGCAGGTCTGTGAGATCAAAAATTGCAACAAATGCCTCTTTTTTGAGGCCAAGAAGAAGCAGGATCTCTACATGTGGTGAGTATTAGATCTTTTTTATGTTCTCTAAACATAAGCGTAAAATCATAAAGGTGATTCAACAATGTTCTTGTCTCAACAGGATTTCGAACAGCCCTCATGGACCTTCTGCAAAGTTTCTGGTTCAGAACAGTGAGTTACTTCTGTCCTACAGCCCTGAAGTGCATTAGATAACCCCGTGTCATGTGTCATGGGTAAAAACTGATTTATATTATCATCTCTGTGACAGTTCATACGCTGGCTGAACTGAAGATGACAGGAAATTGCCTCAAAGGATCCAGGCCGCTGCTCTCGTTCGATCCTGTGAGTAGCACCGGCACAGGTTGTCAGTAATTGTGTCAGTAATAGAATTATTTATGTTTGATTCAACACGTGTAAACGTGACACCAGGTTTTAATTAGTAACAGAACTTCGTTGGCATTTGGATGAATTGTTTGATCTATAGACTGTCAGAAAATTGTCCGTTGATTGCTTAATCAACAGTTGCATACAGCACATACACAACTTGAGAGGATAAACTCATGCCTCTGTGGCATTTGAACAAAAGCCTGCACGCTCTCTCCACTCCTGGCGTGTGATTTCCCATCGATGGTCTGAGTAATGGGCGGTCTTATTCCCTCGCTGCTTTAACAAACTGCCTAGAATATGCATGTGTGTTGACAGCTGAACAGAACATCAGCTAAACCTTGCTTCTTTCCTCTACAGAAATTTGACCAGGAGCCCCACTATGCTTTACTGAAGGAGCTCTTCACCCAGGTGTGTATACAAGATACATGCCAACATTATTCCAGGCTAGTTTTGTTCAACTGTAGGCAGAAGTGTTATCGGACTGGAACATTCACCACTGTAATATTCAGTTGTATTAAATTTCTGAAACCCCATGACTGTGTCAACACTGATGAGTGTAACTGTATGTTTTCATTTGTTTGAAAGCTGTTTGTATATCTGCATTTTTAAATTTACAGAAGTACTCATTATATTTTCTTGTTGCAGACATTTTCCACTCCACGCTACCACCCTAAGAGTCAGCCTTTTGTGGACCACGTCTTCACATTCACCATTGCAGACAACAGAATATGGTTTAGAAACTATCAGGTAATGCTTGTAAGAGTATTAGAAAGATGTGTCTTCTGTTGTGGATTCACGGTCCACGTAAATTTTCTTTTGTTGATTGTTGTGTTGCATTAATGTCCTCATGTGCCATGTTTTAGATCATCGAGGAGGACGCCTCTCTAGTGGAGATCGGCCCTCGCTTTGTCCTCAACCTCATCAAGATCTTTCAGGGGAGCTTTGGAGGGCCTACGCTCTATGAAAACCCAAACTTCCTGTCTCCTAACATGGTAAGGCCAGTGCGCGCTAGTTTAGATTCTAAGCTTGTGATGTTGTTGTTGGAGTCGCATTGAAAATTAATTTAATTACATCGCCTTTCTCTTCACACGCCCACAGCACCGGCGAGAGATCCGACTGGCGGCGGCGGCCAGAGTGCGCGAGAAGCAGATGGTGAAGGAAATGCAGAAAATGAAGAGGACTGACGCGAAGGAGGATTTGGCCCGAGACGTCACAGCTGATGTCTTCCTAACGCCAGCTGAAGAGAAGCCTGTTCACATCGAGACAGAAGCACCCGAGCCCAAAATTGTGAAGAAGAACAAACACAAAGCTTTCAAAAGACAAAGGATGGCACGCAGGTAACTCGATGGACTGGATTAAGCTGAGTGAATGGCTTACTGCTGCCATGATTCAATATTGTCTCAAAAAAAAAACATGGTAATGCCACAATGCAGACAGGTCTTAAGTCCATATATGCTTTTTGTTAAGTTACAAAAAGGACTTGTGCAACACGTCACCATCACATTTGACAGTATCTTAAATATGTCGTGTTTAATGTGTGTTGCCATCATTTGTGGATTCACACAATATATATTTTGGTCCCTCCTTTTTGGAGGATTGTGCAGATAGACATAAAGGTCTCTGCTCTACAACACTGTAACATTATAACCCTTTTGATAAAAACAAAATATTCTGTAAGTGTAAGAAAAAAAAATGTTTATTGCTTTTGAGTGACTACAGTTGTTTTCTATGTCATGGAAATAAACCAATTCAAACATAATGTCTGTATCATCTGTTCTGTACACCAATCAAATGTCTGTGCTGAGCTGCAGAGAAAACAACGTGTCAGCTCCAGGAACGTGACGTCAAAAACTGAACGCAGACAGATCATGGCTGCACCTGGACTATAAACCATGTAGGCTCATGAAGTCACAGCCAGTGATGCATGACGTGGGAATACTCTGGTCTCCATACCAGACCATGTAGGCGATGACATCACTAAATCCAGCAGCAATGCTTCAAATGAAGAACCAGTTAACTTTGTAATGACTTTCCCACTTCATCTCTTATCCATGATGTCCCCACGGGCTGCACTGCCTCCTCTGGTGAGACTCTGCCTTCAAAGCAACTGGCCACTAGTGAAGTTAAGGTGCTTATTAATAGGTGAATCCAATGGACTCCAATCACTCCTCCTCCACCTCCTCGTCAGGACAACAATAATATTCTACAAAGCAGATCTGTCCGTCGTCGTTCCTGACCAGGTACTGCAGGGAGAGGAAGCCCCTGATGTCCGTCCTCACAGAGACTTTACAGGACAAAGCCAGGGCTTTGGTGGACGGCTTGAGCAGAGACATCTTGTACCTGTCACAGTGAACAGAGATGACAGATGTGGAGCTTTAATAATGTGTGGTACTACAGGTAGACATCATTATGTAGGGCCACATCAAATAAATTAAGATTTTGACATGACAGTAGGAAAAGAACAGATTTAATAATTACGAACGCTAATGTTTCCATGTCATTTAGTGAGTCAGCATACCCGAGACTCGTGAGTGTGGCTCAGTCAGACAATTAAATGGTACATTAATTACCTGTGCTCTCGATTACAAAAGTAGTATGAATATAAGGTTATACAAATTCGATCATAATCATCAGCTGTTAGCTTGCTCATCCCCACTATCACAAAGCGACAAAAGACAACTGAATGAAACTTATTTCTCTGTGCTAACCTGTTGGTTTGTGTCTTGGTGCATCGGAACAGCTCCATCATTTCAGAGTCTTTGGGATAATCATAATGGGCATTTCCAGAGTTTCCAAACGTGGATAACCTGAAAAGCAGAACAAACCAGAGAACAATGTAAGACCTGTCTGTGAGCAATATTTGTAAAACTCATGAATTCTGCATGAAGTTAAAGTGTGCTTCCTTCACTCTGATACATTTTAAACATGGTTCTTTAGAGTTTTCAAATATAATTGTGAGTCAAATGTCCTGTAAACATTTTACTCTACAACGAGTAGTGATGCTTCAAAAAGCTGTTTTAGTGTTTATAACACACCTAAAGTAAGGCTGGCTGGGGGACATGGTGATCTGTAGCACCTCACTGGTCATGTCCAGTTCAGAGAAGGCTTCCTTCAGACTCTCTGACAGCAGGATCACCTTTTAAAAGAGCCAGAGGTGCATGAGCGTTAGTCAATTGTGCAATGTTATAATATAAAGCTTGCAGGAAAGCAGCAGGAAGGGCGTATTTTCACTGTTAAAGTGCAAGTGCTATATGTATGTGATCACTGTGTATTTATGCATAGCTCTCTTATGATATGAAATAATGAAAGTCAACCTTATTTGTTACGTTGTTACTGCAGAACTCAAAGTCAATTGGCTCTTCTGGTTCTTGTGTGTTGATCTTGCACACAGTCACTACCCCACCCTCCTCCAAGAACAGGGTCAGAGGGTAACCGTACCCCTTGTAGCACATCCGCAAGGCTGTTGAAACTCCTGCAACATCGCACAAGAGAAAAAAAAGTCAAATCTGAGAGGGATGAAAACTTTTTTTTTTTTATAAATAAAGTCCAATCAGGTTTGCTTTATCTGTACCTGGCACTGTGCTTCCTCCAAAGATATTGAGGCAGTCCAGCAGAACAGTGAGGTTGACCTGAAAACCCACCAAATCTTCCTTTATGGTGAACTCTTGGAAGATCTCCGCCTGCAATAAAGAGAGGGCATTAAAAGGTGGGTGCATTTGCCATAAACTAAATTTGGGGGCTGCATTGGATAACCTCCTCTGTGCTAACTGAACACACCTGGATGAAGGCATTGGCTTGCAGACATTTAGAGTCCTCCACGGTGACCTTCAGGCCGTTGGGTGTAGCGCTGAAGATGGCGTGGTCTTTGAAGGTGATTGCTTTCAGTATGTTGGACAGATTGCGAGCATTATCCATGCTGGCCACCAAAGCATATTGTTCATCGTCGGCTTGCGACTGGGTTGACAGAGGCATTGTGGCTCTGAGATGAAGACACACACACAACTTTACAAAAAGTTCAGACGGGTAAAAACTCCACAAAAAAAGTATAAACTGGTAGCTACGCTGAAAGGAGAAGATGCAGTTAATGGGAATGTTTCTTTAATTTAAATCGAGGTACAAAAAGGTTCATCTAAATGTAACATACACGCAGAAAACTGTCATATTGCTGTCTGTTGTTATTGTTGTTTTAAGCTAGGCTATACTGCAGCGATCCACATGTAAACTTGTAAACGACGTAAATAGCGAACTGTCGCTAATTTCCCCGTCATGTATAAAACTATATAACATTTTCGGTAAATACACTGTTTAAAAAATGTTACTGGCAGCAGTAGTTGTGTGTCAGACACTTACAAAGTTGTAATTCAGACACTCGGCTGTGTTTTGAAGGAAGGCGCCCTCAGTATGAAGCTGCTTCCGCCAGTCTCCTCGGAAGTACGTTCTGCGCATGTGTGATCTCATTCTAGAGACTTCGCATCGGGGTCCAAAATAAGAGAAACACTCTGTCTTCATCGACAGTACGTGGCAACGGTGGTGCTTCGTGGTCCACAGAGGTAAGATTATAACTCAGTTAGAGTCCCGTGGTTAGAAATATGTGATTTAGTCTGCAGGTTAGTTATAATTCGTCATACCTGTTACGTTCAGCACCGACGTAGGCAGGAAGCTAGCTTTAGCTAACACCGATGACGACGGCGACTGTAGAGTTTGTCGATCAGTAACAAGACAAGTTAATGTCACAAAAAGGTTTCTCTGGTTACCGAGTACAGCTGAAAACATGTACTCCCCTCTGCTCTCTCTACTTCTTTAAACTAACATTAGCTTCTTAAACACCAAAACATTGTGACAAGCCTCATGGCCTCGGTCGGAGGCATGAATGTGTTTGTTAAAGTGGTATGGAGTTAACTTTGTCAGACACATTTCACGTCTTAACACAAGAATTCAGCTTGTTATGCTTTTATCTCTGCTTTATCGTATTGGCTGATACCCATCTTTGTACCACATCTCATCACGTGTTTGGCTAAATGTTGTGAATGGGCATATACATGTTATGTGCTCTTATATTTGTATTATTACTACTGTTGGCTGTCAGTCATCGGTGGCATGTCACAGGCAAAATAAGTCATAACACCCAACAGTAAAAAAAAAAAAAAAAAAATTCAACTGCATTTGTTTAGGTAAGAAGTTATTTTAGTTTATAGATTTCTTTTCAAGTTTCTCTTATATGTTTGTCTGATTTGTGGGTGGTAGACAGGTGAAGGTCATGTAAAAGGTGAGGCTGGATTGATGAGGTTGACACCGAGTTTATTAGAAATGATTAGAAACAGTCGCAGGCATAGACCGTAGCAGACACGTAGCCTCAACCTCCTACGAAACACTGGAGCAGTCTCTTAAAACACTAAAGCAGTCACATAGCAAACACAAGTAAAAAGTTATTCGTGACAGCAATTCAGAATTAATATTCAAGTTTAATAACTTCTTTAAGTTCTCAGTAATCAGTATTCAGTACTGTCATGCTCTCATGAACAGATATGAAGGGGTTTAAATAAACGTATCAAATTAAATTGATTAATTGAGTACACCCCTGTAGTCACTGAGATGAAGACACATTATTTTATTTTCCGACACCTTGTGAAACCCTGTGTCTTCTTTCTCTGGTTCAGGTTCTTCATTCTTGGCGGCCTGTCCGAGCCACAGTCATGGTGTGCATTCCCTGTATTGTGATTCCTGTCCTGTTGTGGGTCTACAAGAGGTTCCTGGAACCTTTCCTCTACCCTTTCATTTCACCCATTATCAAGACATTCTGGACCAAAAAAGCAGTCCAGGAAAATGGCACAAGTGACCAAAACGTTAGTGAGAAGAGTAATGGGACTTGTAAGGTAAGTTAACCGGAAAGTAACGGTTTTACCATGTCTTTTGAACACTAAATCATCAGTGATACGGCATTGTCATTGACACCCTGAATGTTATTTTTAAAGTAATTTTGAGTGATTGTATTTTGTGGGTTAAGCTGGGTTTCACTTGACCTAATTGTGACTCATATTGGTGTTAGAAATGTTGTTGATAATGGCATTTTTAAAGAGTTATTATTTCTCATGTTTCAGGCTGAAAGCAATGGTGAGGTCACAGCCAATGGATCCACTACAGCAACAGATAAGAAGATGGACTGACAGCACCAAATGTTTATAATAACGCATCTAAAACAAATGTGTAAATATTCCATTAATATAATGTAGAGAAACTATTAATTAACTTATCAGTCTTCTATGAATGGAGCGGTTTTATAGCCTTCCATATTGTTTGTACCATGTTTTAAATTTTTTTTCATTTACAGTAACTTTAAGAAATTGGTTATTGTTCATTATATTTTACTTGCGATCATTAATTGATTCATGCATTCACTGTATTGAATATCAGTTCTCAATGCGATAGTTTTTTAAGCCAAACTTGCAGTTTAATGAATGAATGAATAAAAGAGAACATTCAAAAGATGCTCATTCATTGCTCCCACACTAAGCTGTGCTTCCAGTTTCTTGCAGTTTGCACGTCATATTGTAAAGTCGATTTTTGTTCAGCTAGCTCAGCAGGGACAGGAGGAGGAGGAAGAGAAGAAGAGATGTCTCAGTTCTTCAACCAGCTCCATCTCCTTCATAGCATGTTCAAACTTCTGCTCTATCGATCTCGTTGGCAGACGTTTTGTATCCTAGTTTGTCCAGAAGAAAGATTGATAGGAAGGTGTTTTTGAGGCCCTTTTGTTGGAGTAACTTAAACTTAGATGAAACAAAATAAAAGCATCAGCTGTAAACTAGATGATGAACTAGATGGTCTAAGTCAAGATGAGAAGGAGCAGCCTTTAGATGACATTTCAGAGGAAAAATGCTGGACATTTTTTTTACTACTTTTATTTGACCGATAATTTCTACATACTTTGCAGATAAAGATTTTTTTAAGATTATGTAACATATGATCAGATGATAAAATATGATAAATTGTTAAACTTCCATGCAACACTGAGATACAGATCACGTGATGATTAATAAATATTAAAAATTCAACAATGTAATATGATGGTATGAAATTTTGAATGGAGACAGTCTGCATAAGTACTTCTAATTTGAATCAGTTTGCTGCTTCTGCTTAAATAAAGTCTCTTGAATTCTTGTTCCAACACTGCACCAGGAGGTCATGAGCGTTACTGAAATTAAATCATCAAACCAATTGAAGCTGGAGCCTTTTAAGGAGCTCAGTGCTGAACAGGTTCACTCCAGCTCTCACTGTGTAGAGCACTGTTTTTCAATCTGGTCCTCAGGGAACACTGCCCTGTGTGTTTCAGATGTTTCCTGCTCCAACACACCTGATTCAAATGAGTGGCTCGTTATCAGGCCGCTGCAGAGCTTGATGACGAGCTGATCATTTGAATCAGGTGTGGTGGAGCAGAAACCATCTAAAACATGCAGGGCAGTGTTCCCAGAGGACCGGGGTTGAAAAACACTGGCATAGAGGCAGCAGCTTCTCTCGTTCTCTCCAGCCAGCCAACTTCTTTTGTTTTTAGGGTCATTGTTGCCCATAGACACACAGTATTTTGTTCCTAATATTTTGGGAGAGATTTGATTTTCATTTTAAGGATAATTTGGTTTTCATTCATTTTTTTTAATTTAATAATTTAATTGGATTTTAATTTTGGGAGTTCATTTAGATTTTTTTTAAGATGTCATATATATTTTAGTAAGAACAAAGAATTTTTGCAACAATAACAATAATATTGGCATTTTTAAGCTATAAGCTGATTGATTACTGTTGATTACATGTTTATTAACTTATTTCATCAGCCTGAAAGCAGCAGTGAGGCCACTCTCTGTACCATTCACTCTAAATTGTTGTCTGAAACTATATTTAGAACAAAAATTTGGGGATTTTTTCTCCAAATGTTTTAAAAGCTGCAATCAGACTACAAACCAAGCCAAAAAATGTGGGTGTAGTCATTCATGTAAATTTTAACATTCCCATCATAGCGCATCAATCAGCTTCTGATTATCTTAAGAATATATCAAGAATAAACAGATTTATGTCCCATTAGCATTTAGAAAAACTTGCTTTTATCAGTAGATGATGGTTTAGGGCCAAAATACATCTCAGACCTGTCTGTTACATTATAAACCATTTTGCCTTGCCTCACTTTGCAGTATAAATGAACCAGTCTTTTGGGGGTTTTAAAATCTTGCATTAACTAAGAAAAACTGCTTTTCTTTTCCTTGATTAACCTTCTGACAGGAGGCTGTGGTCTATCAGGACCAAAACCTCACGACACAAGAACAGTTTCTTCCCTTCTGACACGGGGCCCCGTCTGACACTGACTTATACCATCCACCTAGCCAGGATATACAGACTACCTTTAATTCAACATTTGTTGGACTACCTTGTTTTGGTTAATATCTTGCACATATTTCTGCACAAACTGAACCGAACATACTGTATATACAGTATTTACATTTATATATTGTTTATATGTTTGAATACTTTAATATTCTATCTTCCTTATTTCCTCATATTTTTACGTAATGTTTGTTATGTACCCAAGACAAGGAGACAAATTCCTGGTATGTGAAAACCTATCTAGAAAAGTTAAGTTTAGATCAGACACTTGGGATCTATTGGCCCCATTTCTATCTGCAACGTCACCGACGTAATCAACGCCCATGTGTCGTCATTACGCAAGGGGTGGCGACGTGGAAAACATGGTGGATAGGAGTATGTAGAGTAAACTTAATTGTCTCAGCTCCACCAGAATTTCAGGAATTTGCCTCTGTAAATCACGCCTGATTATCTAACTGGACTAAACTACTGATTTGTGTATTGAAAAAAAAAAAACAGTCAACGTTTAACGGTCGTGGCAGAGAGACAGAGAGAGAGATCCGGTGGAAACTGCGAGAAGCATTTATGACAGGTAAGTTAAGCCGAGCGGTCAGCTGATACAGACAAGCGGTGGACGTTAGCTGCTTTATGGACAGTGAGTTATTAACCAACGTTAACATGACATGGTCACGAGTCAGTCATTTATCCCGCCATACCTTCACGTCGGTACGGCGTGTTTACAGTGCAAATTACCGAGGTGCTGAGACAAGAGAGAGTATTTCCCGCACTTCAAATAGGATGAGCTAGCTAACGTCGTGCAAGTTGGTTAACAGAGACACAGCTGAAGACACAACAGACAGCACACTGAATGTGGACATTAATGTCGCTTTGGCAAGGTCACTAATAGTCTGTGCACCAACGATATTAACAACATAAGAAAATACATGGCATGTGTCCTCATAACCAAGGTTTGTGCCTTTCATATAAACATATATTTATATATATAACTGTAAACATACAGTACATGAAAGGCATGAACTGTCTGTGGTTTACCACTCTTTACCTCGGCATGTTGGTTAGCTGGCTACACCTGTGTGTCAAAGGTGTGTCACTGCAACAACACACGTCCTGGTTCTCTGTGTGGCATCCTGTAGTGAACTTGGCCTCTTTGCACAGATCTCCTCTGCTTACATAAATGCTCAAAAGAGAGAGTGAGAAGATAATAAATGAGAAGTCATGTTCTCCAGTGAGGCAGGAGTTAGTGTACGGTCGTCAAATTCCTTTGGATATTGTGTGTGTTTGTTTTTACCGAGCTAATTAGACCTTTTCTGCAAACAGTTGTGTGATGTGCTGTGTGTTGAGTTAATTATTAAGCTTCTGTGATTAAAGCACTTCCTCTGTTCCAGGATTTGGCATATGCCCGGTGAAAAAGCAGTGAAGAGTGGTGAGTCTGGCTGAGTGGAGCCAGTAGAGATGGGTGCCAACACCAGCCAGGTTAGTGACCTGTCTGACAACCCCAGCCTCAAGTCCCTGGTGGGCACAGAGTCCATATCGGAGAATGACCCTTTCTGGAACCAGCTCATCTCGTTCACCTTCATCAGTCCCACCAGCAGGTACACAAACACAAACCTAGAAATGTTATGTTTGTGCTCTGAAACTGTCAAATCCAATTGATCCAGTGTTTTTAGTGTTAAGTTTTAAGTACTTTAAAAAAAAAAAGCTGCTTTGCTTTGGGTACTTTGTCTTCCAAACCACCCTTTCAAAAGCATATCAATTTAATCTTAAGAAGAATAAGAATCAGATTAATTTAAAATAACTTGACCTTGAAAAACAATCACTGATAATAAGAATAATTGTTGCAGCTCGCCCAACAGAAAAAACAAAACAAAAAGCCAGCCATGAAGGGAAACAAATAGAAGGTTAAATTTACCGTGACAGTAGCGAAATTGAATGAACTGAATTGTAGACCTTAGGAGGCCTGGGGGAAAATATCACTCCTTAAAGTGTTTCATCAGTTGTATAGCTGGTGTGTTTAAAGATTTAGAGGACAACAAACTAGAAGTGACACCTCAAACAACGACTCAATTTTTGACAAATTTCTCAAAATGTCTACTCGAGAGTTTAAAGCATGTTGCACCAACAGATGTTTGGCACTCAACCTTTCCAGTGAGGAAGTCCTTCAAGATTCAGTATGTTTGCAGAGCTCCCCTCATCGATCTTCCAACAGCGTGTCCTGCTTGCCTAAAAAAAGATTAACTAGTGACCATTCAGTTCCTTTGTAAGCAGTGCCAAGAAGAAAAGATCCAGCATTCCCTCTTGGAGCTGGACTATTGGGCCATGTTTTCCTAATATAATCAAAAATGTGGCCAACTTTCCCAACTTGAAAAATGTATTTCAACACAAACACAAGACATCAAAGATAAGGTGAACATATATCCATGAGAAAACAGGACTATTAGAGTGGTTTTGTTTAGTTTGTAAAATGTCAGAAAGTAAAAGAAGAAAAATTCTGACTACCGCTCGTCATCTTTGACCAACAGTCCAAGACCATTGTGACCAAAAAAAGTAGCACATACTAATAGACTATAATACTACTTTAAGTGTGTTGTATATTTACAGTATGTCTGCAGGCAAAAGTGGGGAATAGACTATATTTTTCAATTTGTCTGATGATTTCACATTCCAAGATTTTATTTTTAGATTTTATTGAAGTCAAGTCTAGGAGTTAGGAAATGAGAGTTTTGTATCTATATAATGTATGTGTGTGTATATATATAATAACATATAACATCATTATTTGTCTAAATTCAGTCAGAGTAGAATAAAGTGGTGTGCTGTCAAGTAATCTTTATGGATCTTAGTAGGAGCATGTCTGTGTAAACACAGTGTAAATGCATCTGATCTGCATATAGAGAATAGCAGTGAAATATCTAGACAAGGCTGAAAAGCGATCATGCCCAATAAGTATATGTGAAATGAGGACATAGAACACATGAGTTGAAAACAGATACAACATTTCTAAAGGAATAGTTTAATATGTGCTGTCATGCCGACAGTTGGACATGAAGACTGGTATCAGTCATCTCACTCTTGGCACAAAATCGAAAACGCATATTTCCCAAAATGTCAAACATTCCTTTTAAAGGCCCTGATGTGTCTCAGCTTGTCCTGTCAGTTCTGGTTTATAAAAAAATGAGTTTTGCTCATGATCACAGTGTTGATGTCCAGAGAGTGTTTTACTGTCAAAAGCTAGTGGCGCTCCCCAGAAACCCACTGCACACAAGCATGACATGACAGCACTTGACGGAGCATTTATGTCATTTAGGTTTTCTGTTTTGTGTCACTGCGGATGCAAACTATTTGAATGTTTGAATAATTCCTAGCATGACCGCAGAGAACAGATGATACAGACATTCAGCTCAGATCTGTTTCCTCTCATGTATTTTACGTATCTTCTACCTTTTTTTTTTACTAACTTCTTCCCTGTTTTTCCTTTAAAACAGCGGCGACTCCAAGTTGCTGGAAGAGGCTGTCATCCCTTTGGCCAAGATCCTCAGTATGTTTCCTTTGATATGAATTGCTTCATGTGTTTTTATTTTTTAGTTTTAATGGCCCGTACCTTGGTCACAACGAATATCAACTTTTTTCATAGTTTAATTAAAATAATAAACATTTGTTTCCTCTTGTTGTTTGCATGCCAAATATCAAATTAGGAAGTTTCTGGAGCTTATGTAATGCTGCTGATAAGTTGCCTGCTGCTTTTTTTTTTTTTCTCCAAGTTGAAAACAATCCCAGAACGGGGAACTTTGGCGCTCTTGTGAGAATTTTCCTGGGAAGAACCAAAGAGCTGAAAATCTCTACAGAATGCCAAGAGTGAGTATGGGAACCTCAGAGCAGAGAATGAACTCGGATGACTGTGTCAGTAATGATAGACGCCGCGCATGTCAGTGTTCGCTGTGCGAGTGCAGGCCAGTTATTGTTTCATCACAGGCAGTCAGGGAATCTTAATTTTTTTTTTTTTTACAGGGGAGAAACAGTGAAGTGGTTGTAGTTTCCCATGAGAAAACTGCTGAGGTATAACCATCAACACATGTGGCATTATTCTGCGTTCGCTGCCAAGCTCTATTTCCACAGAGATTGACCCTGCCCAAGTCACCAAATGCTCCAAGTGGGAGCTCCTCATTCTTTATTACACATCATTAGAGGTTGGAGTTATCTCTCCCCAGCCACTCCCATCTATTTTTCTCATGTTTCATAACAGATTTTATCCCATAAACCAAATCTACATGTTCTCGGTCTGACATAATTGGCATGTGCAAATTAGCAATTTGTGGGACTTATTAGCCACCCCCGTGTTGGCGTTTAGCGGTTGTGAAACATTGTGGTTTACACCGGATGGTTCCAATCATTTCTCCCCCCCCCCCTTTTGTTTCTCACCAACTCAATATCATTACATTCTGCGGTGAAATCGACCTTATTCTCACAGCGTTCTGGATTAACACAGTGTTTGCAGTTTGCAGTTATGGGAAAACTATTGGTACATAGTTAAGTTAAATATAGCAGCTGCCAAAAAGGCAATATAAAAGTGGATATTACTAAAGAACATTACACAGATGGCCAAGCTTTCCTTGGTGCATGTAGGACATAAACCTTCATAGCATTTATTTTCGCCGCGGTCCCATGTTTAACCTTGAACGTGTTGTACTTTCTTGTGTTTCTCCTCTGCAGTCAGCTGTTTATCTGGCAGGCCCACAATGCACTGTTCATGATTCGCTGCCTGCTCAAGGTGTTCATCAGGGAGATGAGTGAAGAAGAGCTGCACCTACAGTTCTCCTACCAGGAGAGGGCACCAGGCTCCTGTGGAGGTGAGCTAAATCACAGATTCATTTGGAGATGGAGAAGCGTGTCCACAAATTGCATAAAGAAAGCAGCTTCACAGGATTTGACAACTGAATTTGAGTGATTATTCATTTTTTATATACATATGTGACTAGCAGCTGTGAGAAAAATGAGGGTGCTTTAAGGCGGGTTTTTATTTTCACTTGAATGTACAGAAATCCACATCATCTGCTGAGAAATCATTGGGAGTGCTCCCAGTCAACGCATAAGTTGTGAGTTATTACAATATAGTTACATGGGTCAAGTGTGTATCACTGCCCTTTACAACTAAAGAGAGAGACACCCCTGACTGTTGACCTGGATCAGCTCTCTCCTAAAAAGTCTGAATCTGAATTCACTGGCTGCAGATCAGTTTTTGGCCTCAAACACAGATCCTATCTGAGCGAAGTCCCCAAATAAACTCTGCAACTCTGTGTGGTGTCTTGACAATCTTGATATACGTAAATAATGAAACAACTTTTTGGTGCTCACATCCAGAGGCAGTGAAAATACTATTAAAAAGACATTTTTAAGCTTCCCGCAGACCTCGGGGTAGATCTGAATGCATAAATATCTTTCTGTGATTTGCAAGCCAAATGACACTGAGCTAATGACTTGTTGAGAGCGGCAAAGAGAAGGTAATCAAGGATATCTGCAGGTTTTTGCAAAGAAATTAAGTACAGTTCACCCAAATCCAACCTTCAAAGGTATTAAAGTTTTTGATTTAATTTCCAAAAGTCAAATATTTTCTTTTGACTGCTGTAGACGCTGTTGTTAGTGGCTCAAGATTGGATCTTTTTAGTGTTTTTCAAAGAATCCATGGCCACTGTAGTTTCTTCTTCACTCTAGGAGGGAGCGGGTGAGGCAAGGGAGTTGCTATCAGCAACTACACCTCTAGATGACACTAAATCCTACACACTGGTCCTTTTATCAAAAAAAAGGGGAATTGTTGCGATGGTGGTTTTTGTTTGCTTAAGGCTGTTCAGACCTTTTTTTGGTCAGCACCACCAGACCTGCAGAAAACACAGTCACTACCGCCTAGCTACGGTAGCAGGAAGCTCGTTGTCCCATAATGAGCAAGTATGAATTAATTATATCAGTGGGAATTATTATTCTGTACTGCCGGGATGTACTGAAAAAAAAAATGTCTTTAAAAAGTCTTAAATTTAACTTTGTGAACCCTGCAGAAACCCTGTAAAATCCTACGTATCTAATTTCCCTCAGTGCCATTCCTCTGTACAGCGGGCATCAAATATGGATGAAGGGAATGATAGAGAGAGGTAGTGGTACAGTGGGAGTTGGAAGGAGCAAAGATAGACTCAGTATGATCAACAGGGAGCTGCCATATATGTCTCACATAATAACTCCCTCAACCTCTTGTGTAGAAACGGGCAGCCAAGACCTCCTCGAGGAGCTGTTGTCTAACCTCATTCACCTGATCGTTGAAGTGCCCCTGCTGTAAGTATCTCCCTTGTGTGTGCATGTAGTGTTGAGTGTGTGTATGTGCGCACACGAGGAAGAGAGAGGAAGGTTGAATTAAACACCCCATTGTGTCCAGCATACACTAAAAAGGTCAGACATGTGAGATTGTGATATACTGTAAAGTGACATTTTACACAGTATTGGTTGTTCCTGCTGCCCTGACTGTCCCCACGCAGCCATTTGTTAATGTCACAGTGCTAATTGTTCAAGATCACATGTTTGACATTATATTATCAGCATGATACTGTATGCACATGAAAACACTGAGTATTGGCCAATTTACTGCAGTTTCTCAGCCCAGCCCATCGTTTAGTTTCAGTTCCTCGTTTTTAATTCATGTTTGCGGGTTGTTAAAGTGTCTGGGATGTTAGTCATTGAGCAGTTAATGAAAAGCAGTTTGTGAAAAGTTTATTTTCATGTGTGACTCTCACTTTGCGTGCTCCACTTGCTCATCCGCTCCCCGATCCACTAACCAAGACAGGCTGAAATCGATTATGGAACAGGGTTGGGCTCAGATGCCCACATGTTTCCTTTCCAGAGTCCTCAGCCAGACTGACATGCTGGAGCGCTGAGCTGGAAGCATGATGAACAAAGGGACAGATAATAAAATTACTTATTAATAGTGGAATTATCTCCTGCCTGCCACTCAGCCTGTCTCACAGAGACAAAGATACAGGGTGTATGTCCCTGTAGACAGAATCTCCTTTGCAGTGGCAGAACAAGTTCAGAGACTGACCATCCTTGATGCAGCATCTCCCACTTTTTCTCTCTTTCCCCGTGTTTGTATTTCGTCATTCTTGACATCCTGCCCTTTCTCCCTCCTTCTCTCCCGCTCTCTTCCTTGCTCCTTCTCTTCTGTTGTCTCCGGACATCAAACCCTGGCTCTTGTGTAAATCCATTCGCCTTTCCAGCATTATTCATTGTTCCAAGATTCAAGACTCTACCTGTTTTTCTTCCCTCAACCACTTCGTGGCCGTCGGCCCATTTCCTCTGTACGTGCTCCTGCTTTTTGGATGGGAATATTATGATTCTTTTGGTATAGCTCCCCCAAATCCCTAACACACGTCTGAACTTCAGTTTAAGGGAAACTTTTTGTGGATTCATTTTATGATCAAGATCAACCTCATTATTTTTTATGTTATTTTTCAGGTACGCAGTTGATGCAAATTGATACTCAAATCAGTGTTTGCTTTTGTTTTCCACGCATACTATTACATACCGTTTCACTAATTAATTATTTGAGAGTGTGTATTGTTAGATTAAGTACCATAGATTTATTTAAACTAACCTAATCTAAAAAAAAATATATGATTTCAAATTTATGTTGAAATAATAGAAAGAAATAACAAAAAAAAAAAACATTTACAACATCTTTTAATACTAGCTCAAGTTTTTGCCTGGCACTGTTTGACAGAAGTTTCTCTGTACTCAGCTTGAATAAAACCTGATCCTACAGTATGAACCTACAGCATTGCAGGCTAGTTTCATACATACACATATCTAAACATTGTCTTATTATAAATACATTTATACCTGTGAAGTTGTGGTATGTTAAGGTGGTATGTTGTGGTGTGTATAATTTGTTTGCTTAAACTCTACATGCGTTCTTGTCTTTCCTTGTAGTGACATCACCTATAGCATCCTGTTTGAAGCAGTGACCACGCTGCTGGTGTTCTTCTCCTATCAGCTCTTCCACAAAGAAATCCTCCGAGATGGATTAATCTACCAGCACATCATGAAGGGGCGATGGTGAGAAAACACACACACACACACACACACATACACCAAACAGTAAAACTACTTGGTTAAACTTAGCCCTTATCTTAACCAAGACAGCCTTAACCCCAAAAACAAGTTCGCATAGAAGTACAAAATGTAAAACAAACGCATGAAGATGGGATCATTTCATAAAATTTCGACTGCTGCATGTGTTACTCTCACTTGCCTCTGAAACTTGGTCGTCCACAATCTGTTGACGACTTTTTTTGAACGCAGGCCCAGATCATCTTGGATCTTCTCCAGTTGAATATGACACCGTCTGCTCCAGCCTACTGTTCCTCTATCTAGTCTCTGATACAGTTTGCCTCTCTCTGTGCTCCCAGTCAAATCTCATCATGTTCCAAACAATGTCTTGATGTGTTATTCAATTGATGCCAAAACACACACACACAAAAAAAGGCAAATCTAGTCAAACAAGACCTTTGTCTCCAACATTGTGACGTTGTAGTCTGTGACTCTGAGGGAAAGTCTGTTTTTTTTAGACGATAATACGACATAAACTTCAAAATAAAAGCAACAGTTAATCTTCTTATATTGACCTCAACTTTGAAATGATTTGAACCCAGTTTTCCCCCATTCATTGTTATCTTCAGTAATGAATAAATGCAGATAAACTCTTTAACACTGGAACACTAGCAGTGCATTTAAGATGGGTGAACGGAGGATGGAAGTAATTTTCTTTTAGGGCTCTCACAGCATAAGAGCCAAATGAGAGCACTTTGGATTAATTGCCATGGAGCCTGAAGAAAGGCTTCCAAGTAGCTGACGTTGGCAAAACAGATTAGAAGGTGATCTGAAATGGTTTTACCATTTGGTCTGGTGAGAAAGCAAGGCAGAAAAGTCGAGATCTTTGACATTTACATCACCAATTATATATATGTCAGTCACTGGGAGAGAGTTGATGTGATGAGGAAGGAGACTCAAATTACCACCTAATATAGACTTTGTATTAATATTCCTAAGTCTTAATGCAGTATGTAGTCAGAAGTGTTATATCTGGTGAGCAGGTGACAAACACCTTCATATTTTTAAATCAGAGGAAGCCCACCAGACCAGATAACCTCTGGGCTTTTATTTTGAAAGCGGCTGCGCTCAGAATCACGTGGGTTTTCACATACAAGGAATTTACCTTGGTAACTTAAGACAAAATAAAAACAAATACTGCAGAAGTCAGGAATCATAAATAGAAAATCTAAAAAAAGTATTAGTAAAAAAAATATGAAGTATATCTGTTGTTTAAATATGCACAAGTAATTTATAAAACTGGGAGTTCATCAGTTAGTCTGTCACAAGCTCTTTTTTAGTGTTCTAAAGAGCTCACATAACTCCTGAAATGAGGAAGACTTCATACATTGTACCTCATCCATAGAAAGCAGGTCCGAAGGTACCCAGT
This sequence comes from Protonibea diacanthus, assembly GCA_028641955.1. Taxonomy (NCBI): domain Eukaryota; kingdom Metazoa; phylum Chordata; class Actinopteri; family Sciaenidae; genus Protonibea; species Protonibea diacanthus. The sequence continues at coordinate 12,601,190 of CM053991.1, read as the reverse complement.
TATTATCTTTCTGTTGCTTTAACCCCAGTTTTGATGAAATGAGGATTGTGGTTCAACAGGTCAAGTCTATAGGCAGCAAACTGGACACCTCAGTTTGCACACAAGCAAAGTTATAGTACAGAAGCTGCAGTTGTATTACTGATTGATACAATTTTAATGCATTTAAATAGAGCTAAAACTGCAGGCAGAACTCCTTTCTTGGAGTTTAAGTCTGTATTCAACACAGTTCAGCCAGAGCTCTTATTGGAAAGGATGATTCAGATGTCAGAGGCATAGATATATGTCTCAGATATTGTTGATGATGTTTTAAACCTCTTTCAATTTGTCTCTCTCTTCCTCCCAGTTTGTGTTTAACCAGTCGACTGGTGAAGACCCTGCTCTATAACTTCATCAGGCAGGAAAAATGTCCACCTCCTGCAACTCACATCTTCGAGCCAAAAGACGAGGGAGGCCTGCTTTATGGCCTGGCGTCCGGGGTGGCAAGTACGAGTGCGCACATCCACACACAAACAAAACAAAAGGGAACAACAAAGAAGCAATAGTTTGCATTTGTTCCAATAATACTGTAATATTTCCAAACTACATGGCTGATTGGTATCCAACCTTTTTGGTTTTTGGCTCCTCTGAAATCAAACAGTGTCTACGCAGGTTATTTAAATGATAACATTTTCAAAAATAGATGTTATTGGAAATTCAAACGTGCAAAGGAGTGTTATTGTTGAGAGCGTCGGTTCTTTCCTTTTTTTTCCGCTGAGCCTACAAGTGAGAAAAATGATTAATCTGAAAAATGAAAGTGCGAGCCGGGTTGGCAGCCGTGGCAGCGTGGATGAAAGTGATGAGTCAAAAATGAACAGAGTGTGTGTGTGTTAGACTGGTGATGTGCAGTGTGTGTGTGTGTTAAATGCATGTTTGTTTGAGTGTGAGAATAGGGCTGGGTTTCCCCCCGCAGATAAATGCTCTTTGTCGCTTGTTGGTGGCAGATTCCTATCAGTGAGCCATCAGCATTCACCCCAGCCTGTCTGTCTGTGGCCAGTGATCGGCCCGATGAGTTATGGTGCCCTGTCCTGTTCTGTAATCCCCTAGAGCCTGTCTGTCTGCAGCCGCCTCCCTTATACACACACGCACAGACCAACAAAGACACAAGCTCTCTTATACTCAGAGCTCAGAAACAACACTTGTTTTCTTTCTCTGTCTCTCTGCCTCGTATGCACACAGTCATCGGGGATTGACAGAGTACACAAGTACATTTTAATTTAAGTGTTCAAAATGCGTGTACACACGGGTAGCGTTCTATATTAACAGTGAAAGTGAGTTGCATTTCTTCATGTAGTATAGATGTTTTATTTTCTCCTTGTGTGTTTGAATATTTCTGGGGTCTTTAAACAGTGTTGAAATGGGATAAATTTGGTCTGGCTGTTAAGATGAGACTCTTATGAATTCAATGAGCCCAGTTGTATTCATGTGTGAAGATGTTAATCCCAGACTAGCTATTTCTTTGTAGTGAGACTGTATAAAATGACCTATAGGATAATCACAGCCTCATGAAACTTCACAACCACAAACTAGAGAGCATTCAGAGGATGGATGGCTTTCCTGGGTATAGTGACAATAGGGCGGTTTCTGAGTAAAGAGAAGTGCTCACCAAAAAAATGCAGTTCTTACAGAAATCTCTAAATGTTGAACATTTTTGATACCAAATCAGCATGATTTCTTTTCTGTGCTCTTAAGTTCTTGGTGTCTTGATGTGGTATTTTGGAGGGACCACTTATATCAATTTTTGAGTGATCGAATCTCTGTAAGAAGTGGTATCAGCCCAATAACTGCTGCAACAACCATCAACCATGGCTATCATACACTATATAAAGAATAACAACAAAAATGCCATTTTGACAAAAAAGAGTCCAGAGATTATTCATTTATTTTGATGCTGTACAGAAATGAGTGGAAACCAATAGCTGCCTGGAGCCACAGGAGTAACACAACACAAAGCTCTGACCCAAAAAATGTAAAACATTAAAAAACAACCCGTAAAGTCTGTAAATCCACATACTGTACAATGCTCTCCATTAACCTACACTACCACTACCATAGCCTCTTCTGCTTTATCTGTTGTTTTTTATTGAAATCAAAATCCCTCATATTAGTAGCATGTCAAATCACTCATGCCTGCACCATCACATTCATAGACGTGCTGGATTTTCCCCAGAACCAAACACTGGTCACTGGCAAAGCAAAGCAGCATTTGATATCCGTTGGCATTTTAATGTCTGGGGTGGGGTTTGGATGTCTCTTCTCTTGCTTTTACACACTCTGCCGTCTGAGTCTGGGAGAGTGTCTGCAGGGGGGGATTATCACCCAGACTGGCAACTCAACAAGAACTTTGCAACCTCCTCTCCTCTCCTCTCCTCTCCTCTCCTCTCCTCTCCTCTCGACTAAACTCTTACCCCATTCTACTCTACTCCACTCTCCCCTCTTCTATTCACCTTCACCCGACTCTTACTTCCCCCATTCTACTCCACTCTACTTTACTCCTTTCTCTCCTTTATTCTGCTCTACTCAACCTTCCAATACTCTCTTCTCCTCTACACTCTCCTCTCTATTCGGCTCCTCTATTCTTCTGCGTGGTTTCCCTTTTAACCAATTACAGTCTATGCTTTTAACACCCTCACACACGCAGTACTAGTTGAGTCATCTGTACGTAGGTAAAGATAATTCATGTGCAAATCTCATGTTCCACGTTGCTGCTGCGGAGAAGCCAACGGTTACTACCTCTCTTCCAGTATAGGGGCAGAGGAGACAGTCTACTCTATTGACGATGACAGCCCCACAAACACGAGACACCTTGTTATGTTTATCTATGTGGATTTAACCCTGCCCTTGTGAAAGGGTATTAGAAGGTCCATTTAACGTTTTTATATGACCTAGCTTTTTATTTTTATTCAGATAATTTGTTATAAAAATCCTCTGCGTCTGTGGAATGTTCTCATGTTTTGTTGTTTGTGTTAGAAGGGTTTTGGATTGGTTTTGGGTGAAAGTGCTTTGAGCATATATTTTGATTTGTGTGAGATTATCAGAAGAGTGTGTTTGTTTATTGTCTGTACAGCATGTTTCCCCATGTGCATTTTTGGATAATCATCACGAGTTTGACATACTTGTGTGTGTGTGTGTGTATCTGCGTGCTTGGCCAAGGCACTGGCCTGAAGCCCTGATGTCATATTTCATTCACTGTTATGCAAGTAAATAAGAAAGTAGCACATTCTGTCTGTGTCTGTTCGCTGGGCGTTCATATCTGTCTGAAGCGTATGTTCTCAGCTGTGACTATGAGAAAATATTTCCCACCTCAGCTCCCTTCTCTAGTGTCTCCACAGGTCACTGAGACGTTCACAGTGGTGTTCAAGTGTTTGTTGTGGCACAGGTGAAATGGAGAAGCAGATGTTGAACCTGTTTCATGGAGTTTCATAGTCTCGTTTGGTGATATATATGTGAATATCTCAACAACTTAACTTAAATTATTGAATTGCCTTGAAATTATCTACAGATATTTATGTTGCCCAGAGAATCAATCTAAACTTGTGATCCCCTGACTTTTTCTTTAGCATCACAGCAAGTGAAGATTTTCACTTATCCATATCTGCTATGGCTTGGATGGTTTTCAGATGATGCAGGGTGCAGGGTGGGCCAAGGAACAAACCATTCAATAATGAAGCAGATAACATGAATTATTTTTACTTTCAGCAACACTGTAAGGCAAATATGTAATCTCTATAAACACATATATGTATATGAATGCAGAATCTGTGGGCAAGGCACAAGATTGTGGCATTGAAAGCAATAGAAACGCTAGCTGATGGGCTCGAGATTGGATCAGATGTAATAAAGACATGTATAATGGCTGTGCCTACAGACTTTCATATAGAAGACTAGACTATTGGCCTTGGTGAAGGTCTGCGCTCTCTGATTGCCGTTCTAGTTTACTCTGTTTCTTATTTCTATTCAGGATCTCATATGGAAAAGGGACCAAATACATTAAGCTTTCACCTTTTAATCTTTGTAACGTATCATAATCATAAGCATAGAGGAGTTTAGTGTTTGAATGTTTTGTGACTTTTAGCAGCTGCATAGAGCGAATTATTGCAACAGAAAAAAAAAAAAAAACAAGTGAACATTTCTCAGATATTAACCAGGTACATACCAACATCATGTAATGTGAAAACAAGAAGTACTGCAGAGCAGGGAAGTAAAGCAATAATATTCCCCTAATCAACAGTCTAATAACAGCAGCATCATTAAGTGCTTCACTGGAGCGTGTGTGTGTGTGTGTGTTTGATGATATCCATGTTATGAATCTAGATTTGGTACGAGGTCAGGATGAGGTGAAGTTGGTGTCAGGGGACAGATGTGGATTTAGAAGTGATGGTTTTCTGCCTGTGTCACAACATTTGGAACAATGGGAGATATTTGATTGTGATGATGATGATGTTTTAGTTTGAATACAGAAATTGACTTACAAGCAGTCATGTCTGATGAGAGCCAGTTTTCTGTTGCAGAAACTTTTGTTGTGGTCTGTTTTGAGCTTATTTTAATTATTATTTATTATTAAGCTCATACAGAGTGTAAATATTGTGAGGAAATCTGCAAAGATTTGTCATGAAGAGTTCTCTGAGATCAATTCGAAAGGTTGTTGTGGATACGGACTCCGGCAAAGTAAGACTTTTTGGGTGCAGTTCTGTTGCGTGTCTCACAGTATGATGCCTCCGCTGCCCCCCAGTCCTAAAGCCAAGGTTCTGATTTCATCGTGCCGGCCTCTGTGTCCGTGTGTGACCTTCTCTTTTCCTCACTTTCCCTTTCCCTTTCCTCCTCTTCATGTCCTCCTCCTCTTTTTCCACTGGGCGACTGGCCAGAGCCGGAGCAGCCTAAGCAGTGTAGCATTATTGGGTTTATGTGGTGGGCAGGCAGACAGGCAGAGGGAACTGAGCCAGACGGATAACAAACAGCACCCACTAAGGTAAAATAGAGCTCTGTGAGTGCGCGCGTGTGTGCGAGAGTAAGTATGTGTGTGTGTGAGAGTGCAGGAAATGTGGCTGCCAGACCGGGCTCTCTGACACTGTTAGGCTAGTCACTGTGGTGCCAGTGATGAGATGAACAGGGCTCCGTCACAATTTGGCCCCCCGTCTGTCTCTCTCTCTCTCTCTCTCTCTCTCTCTCTCTCTCTCTCTCTCTCTCTCTCTCTCTCTCTCTCTCTCTCTCTCTCTCTCTCTCTCTCGATCTTGTTTTCTCTCACACTCACTTCTTGTTCAGGGCAGTAAATGAAAAGAAGAGTATCGTGTGTGGCGAGAGAGAGACCGACTGACCGGTGTAAAATGTGTCATGCCTCTCTTTGGGGATTTCTTTTTGTTGTTGTTGTTGTCCTTCTCTTCAAATATACACTAATTCATCCCCCTCTTTACTGGAATTGCAAAGATGAATGTATTAGTCAGCAGCGTATTTAAAGGGCAAACCAACAATGTTGCATTTTAAACAGTCCCAAGTTGTTCAAAAGAAACTCTTACTTCACGCTTACTCACGGTCTCACTTCATATTCTTTATTTATATCTTGATATATCTTTCAGAGCAGTACAAAAAGCAGACCCTGGGATGTGGCTCCCATTTTCTCCTACCTTTACCCTAACCCTAACCCGTTATTTCTTTTTATGTAGTTGGATGTCAGTGTCCATGTCTACAATGCAATGTTTTGAGCTAAGATCTCTGACAACTTCAAGGAGAGAGTGTGCAAATTCAGACTATACCTGCTCTTCCGTCTTTTGCCACTAGATGGCAACAAATCTACTTGGCTTCTCCTCAAATTCAGTAGCTCGATCAGTGTGGACTTGGAGCACACTCACACTGGCTCTCACCAGTGCTTGTTTCATGCACTCTGTGTGGCTAGACGTGCAGGAGCCAGAGACTCTCATCTGTGTACCTTGGTGTTCACGCTTCTCATACTTCTCATGACGCCTGAAAGCACCAGTACTTCAGCGGCTTCGTAGGAAATTCGGCTCCCTCTCATCCTCAAACAAGAAAAAAAACGGACCCCACTCCAGCTGGCCAGAAGTTCCAGTTTCTCTTTGTTCTGTGGCGCCGTCTATGTTGTTTCAAATTTCAGGTGCTGCAAACCGTCGTGCGTGACTCCATTGTGCCCATTTTGGCCTTGATTACATCAGTCTGACTGCACATACTCTTTTGCATTCATTTCCCTATGAAGCGTATGTCAGTTTATAATCAGAATTTATTGCCAGTAGGTTTTCACATATAAGGAATTGTCTTCATTATATTGATGCACAACAATAAACATAGAACAATATAAATAAAGGTAGAAGCAAGTCTTACAAGTCAAAGCCATAAACTGGTAACATAGAAAATTGATAATAAGATGCAGAAAGGTTGAAGAGCTGCAAGTTGCGAGAGTGTTTTGGTTCTTTCTATGAAGAGGTTCACTCAACCTAACTGCTCTTCATTAGTGGATCCTGAACAGATTACCCATCTGTTGTACTGACACTGCTGCAGTTGACAGGCCATTCTTGAAAATCTTTGTACTGAAACACAGAGAACACCAGGAGAGGTGTGTTAGAGAAGATACACATGACTTAAACTGGCTACAGTCAATATTTTTTATAAGCGGTCCGTATCAAATGACAGTGTGAAAGCAATGACTATGAAAACAGTCACTATGTGAAAGGTGATGCTCGTGGTGATGAACTTTCAGAGAATTATCAGCTTGAATCTGCAGTTCTTCTCGGCTTCACACAGTTTTATCGGCGGTTTCGGCTTATCGTTTTTAGCTGTTTGGCCACAGCTTTACTGCTTTGCCTTACTCTTACTGCTCATAGTGTCATTTTCAGCTTCAGCAGGCAGCTGTTAAAAAAATTAAAAACCCACTGTAGAATACCTGCTCAGAATCAAAGAGCAGACAGATACAATTAGTTGGCAGCCAAAGATCCACATATTGAGGAGTGGGTAGAGACCAAAACAGAGCTAAAATATTAAACATTCTTCACAAACGTGACTCCAAACTGATGCTCATCTTTCTCTGTAAGTTCTGGATGTGTAAATTAGCAACTGTTTGCTAAGTAGGTCACCATATCAACTTAAAAGATGATCACAACTTGTTTTTTCTACCCCCAAGTAGCCAAAAAAAAAATTGTTATTGGTAATTATTATTGGTTTTATGGAATAGTCAGTGTATTACAGCTGCTGTGGATAGGGTCAGCAGAAAAACATATTTTAGCCACATAAAAAAATATTCTTTGTTATAAATATATATTTATATGTGTCGGTTTGTTTCCAGGTGGACTGTGGAGTGTCTTTACTTTGGGTGGAGCTGGCAGCAAAGCTGGGATAGACCAGGAACACAACCCATTACCTTTGTCCAATCAAAGCCTTCTGTTACTGCTGGTCCTAGCCAATCTGACAGATGGACCTGACTGGCCCAACCCCTACCGACAGGCTATCACTTGTTTCAGAAATACACAAGGTAATAAAGTTGTTGATTTTAATCCATTGTACATGTTTGAGGGTTGTTCACGTGTGTGACATATACCAGAATGCAATGAAGTAATAAGATAAATAATGATCATATTTATCTCTGCCTGTGTAGACACATCATCACTGTCCATGGAGCAACCTCACGCTTTCCAGATCAATTTCAACAGTCTGTACACGGCGCTGTGTGAGCAGCAGCGCTCGGACCAGGCTACACTACTACTGTACACCCTCCTGCACCAGAACGCCAACATGAGGACATACATGCTATCCAGAACTGACATGGACAATCTGGTGGGTGTGATAGCAACGGTGACAGCTGTGGTACAGAAAATGCAGACAAATTAATTATTCCTGTCGCAGTCTCACTTTTTGTGTGTTTTATCGAGGCAACCAAAAAAAAAAAAAAACACTTTTAAGAATGAATCAAAGCGTGATTGGATAATCCTCAATAAAAGACATTATGCAGTTCTTCCCTGCACACATGGGCATGGCCATAAAATCCTTTCATCTAGGACCAATGCTTTGGCTCAGTAAACAGCGAGGATGTATGCAGTAGCAGCTGGTGCTATTCAGTCCGTGTGGGACAGTGCCAGTTATTCTTTATAGTGGATTGAATGTACGGAGGCATTTAGTGAATGGAAATTAGTCTTTAGCTCAGCATGTCAGATGGTATCACATATGAGCGCGGACAGTCACATATGAGCCTCTTTCACACAGTGTAACACTAAATAATTTGGTTTTACTGGAGGGGTTTGAAAGTTGAGTTTCAGTAGTGTATATCTGTGTTTAGCATCTGTACCAGGTTTAACAAGAGACTTGAGTTAATGGCGTCTCAACTAATTGCAACTGAAAACTGCAATAAAATTCTTGACAGTAGGCAAACATGTGCACGAAATTACATTAATTTACAATCATATTTTCGAATCTGCAGGTCAATTTAATTCTTTATGTCTGATATCAGCATGACATTTCTGTGTTATTCCCTATTTATAGCCGCTATAATAAAATATCGTCATTAGCAGATCTAGATTGAGCTTATTATGTATGGGGACTACTAATGAGTCTAGACACTTTCTCTGCTGAGCAATAAAGCACCGCCGCACGACAGCGTAATGAGCTAGCGCTGCAACTGTGTGTGTTCATTGCTCACCATGCTAGCTAATAACCGCGTTCACTCTGACAGTATGATTCTGAGAATTAAATCTTTTGCACACTGTTGTCATTAGCCGATCACTTTTACCATCTGCCTTCACCTAGAGTTTAGCAGCCGTGATTATGTAAAATGTTTTCTTCTCAAATGGCGTCTGCAGCGCTGCTTCTCCCGTTTTATTGTCTCTTTTCCGTGGTACTCAGAAACACTACTATATAGTAATAAAAGATAATAGTCTGATTTTATTGGGTCAGTTGATAGATTTAGCCTCTACAAAGCCCTCTGGCAAGTCCTCAAAAGCTTCTCCCATCCACAAATCCATAGTCATCCACACCAAATTGCGGAAAAAGACACTAATAACATTATTGATTATTAAAAGCTTCGACTAAAATCTAAGTATTGTAGCTGATAGTGATTCGAAAGGCGGCAACCGTAGACACGGTCTAGAAGTTTGTGCACATGTGAAGCATGGATATGGTTAATTTTATCTTTCAACAAGTGCACACACTGCAGTGGTGGATCTGCTCTGAGTCAGAAATCTTGTAACATGGATTTAATGAATGTCTCTTCCGTGACAACACCTACGCACATTCTCAGCCTCTCCCTCCCGCACTCCCTCTCTCCCTCTCAGGTGTTGCCCATCCTCGAGATCCTTTACCATGTGGAGGACAGAAATTCTCATCATGTCTACATGGCCCTCATTATTCTGCTCATCCTCACGGAGGACGATGCCTTCAATCGCTCCATCCACGAGGTGGTGGGTAAACAGTTTAATACATCCTTCCATTGCTTGCAATAGCAATGATAATAATTCCTGAAGTTTTCAACATCTCGCCATCATTTCTGTGTCTTTCCCCCCTCTCACAGGTATTGAAGAACATCTCATGGTACACAGAGCGGTCATTGACAGAGATCTCGCTGGGCAGTTTGCTCATCCTGGTGGTCATCCGCACCATCCAGTTCAATATGACCCGGACAAGGGTAAGTTTGGGCTCATCACTTGTACACACTTTTATCTACTCACATAGAAAGACGTACACATTTGCATACCGTCAGGTTAACGTGTGTGTTTCTGCATGCATCCTTCCTAGGATAAGTACCTGCACACCAACTGTCTGGCTGCACTTGCCAACATGTCAGCCCAGTTTCGTTGTCTCCATCAGTACGCTGCCCAGCGCATCATCAGGTGAGGACTTGCTGTAGGTGTACAAATGACAGAGCGTAATAAAGGATGACAGAATATGTTAATTGGTTATTTATTCTATCCATTTATCTTGTTCCACTTGACCTTTTCAGCTCTGATCTGACTCTAGAAAATGTATTCTGAAGTGGTGTGACGAGAAGTGAAGTTGTCAAATACAAAATTTTTACTGTAGAAGAGTTTATCTTTAGTGCTTCCAATTAGAATCTGACCTTTTATATTTGACAGTCTTTCTATCATCCAATTAGGGATAAGTGATATGGATAAAATCCTCAATATATATGATTAAATAACACAATATTAATATTTTGACATAATGAATTGAAGGGTAAAAGAACCAGACAGGAATGTGTGTTTTTCTGTGAATTTACTGACTTAAATACCTAACAAATCAAAATGTTGTATCACAGTGCTCTATATAATGGTCTAATACACCTAGGGATGATAATAAATTATTACCTCAGTATAAATGGTATGGGAAATTCTCTGATATCTTATCATAGTATTGTCATATCGTCCACCAGTACACACTCTAAACTGTGCTTCCCCTCTGGCTGACGATTTGAATAAGGACAAACGTGGTTCTAAAAAAATATAATCAGTTAATAAAGTAGAAAAACGTTGCACACATTCAAAACACTAAATGCCAGAGGCCTTCCTCGGAGCATGAATGTGAGTAAAGTCTGCCCAAACTTGAGCTGCTGCACAGGAGGTGCTCTCTGACATTATCGTAGTTTCATGTACTGAAATCGACGGTAGAAGTAGTGTATATCCCACTGTTTCAAGTTTACCCATTTCTGCCTCAAGTGTCAGTCTTCAACACAATCTTCGTGCGTGTACGTATGTGAGGCAAGCGAAGAAGCCAAAAGAGAGACGAGAGACACAGGCACACTCATTCATTTTAATGATTCATATTGAATCAGCACAAAATATTTATCGTTATAGTAACTTGGCAGGGGCTGCATCAGAGGAGACTAAGAAATGAAATATTGAGGGAGTGGTGTGCCTGTGTAGAGAAGAACATTATGTAACACAAGGGAACTGAGGGAAAGGGTTTTGGCCCATGAGCAGATGGAAGACTTGAGAGGACAAGGTCCAAACCACACACACACATACACACCAAGTCATTCATGTCTGTTTGTGAACTCCAGGCACACGGGAAGGAATGTTTCCTTCCCCAAAGACATGCACGCATTCAGGCACACTCAAGGATCCTCTTATCTCCCTGGCTGTCTCTCTCCATATCTGCGACTCTGGTGTTTTGAGTCAGAGAGGAACACTGTCTGTGAATGTCTGCATGTCTGTCCTGTAGTGATGTCAAGCAACTGACTCCACGTCTAATGATAATGATAATGATGATGACTATGATGGCCAGGGCTGGGCTAAACGGACTGGCTAGCTGGCTAGATAAAGGGAATTTCCTGCCAGGAATTTCCAAATGTCTGCCAGACAGTGCTGAACTCTGCTCCTTAATTGACTCCCAGAGAGAATCACACAGTTGGGGCTGTTTATTTACAAGCAGCAGTGGGTTTGAACTGTCTCCACAGCCACATGCATCTTTCCTTATTATTTCCTATTCATCCTCCTTCCGTTAATATTCCCTTTCTGCTGCTTTGTTCCTCCCTCGCGTCTGTCATCCATATCCACAATCTCCTCTGTCGCCACACAGGCTCATGTCTCTATTTGCTGATTGCAGCAATGTGTGCAGACTCAACAGAAACTTAGCTTAGTTCACAGTAAGGCTGCAACTAACAATTATTTTTGCGATCAACTGATCCACCAGTTACTCTCTCAATTAACTGTCAGTAAAAAGCAAAAAAAAAAGAAAGAAAGCATATCACAAGCTGTTCAGGCGATCTTAAAATGGTTTGGTCTGACTGGCAGTCATAAACACAAAAATATTCCAAAGAATATTATTCATTCTGCCCTGATGAAGATCCAAGTCGAAACATTGTCAGTTTTAAACTCTTGTGGCATGAAGTCAGTTTGCAGGTTTTACCTTTTTTCACTGATGCTGTTCTCTGATAACCTGATAACTCTGTACCTCAGTGATTTAATTGGAAACAGCCTTAAAATGTGTGTGTATATACACACATACATACAAAAGACCAAGTACAGATTTCAAAGAACAGTGCACAACCACGCAGTGTGTGTCCAGATTTAAAAAAAAACAACAAAAGTATCCTTTGGACCGGTCGAAAGAGAGCACCTTTACATCGACAATGTGTCGGGGTGGACCATGTCTGTCATTAACTGGCTCATAACTGATTTTGGGATCAGACCAGCACTGTGGAAATCCCTCTGTGTTGCTGTTTCCTGTGCCGTGTCCGTCACTGCCTCGGCATAAATGAGGGATGTGACAGAGCAACACAGAACAGCTAGTCACAGTGCTTTCTTGTGGGCAAACAACCCAGGTGGAACTCAGTCGGTGGTCTCTCAAAAAATGGACTAGATTGTACAACAGGTCCTATTAAGTAGCCGTGACTCATAAGGCCTTTGACATTAGGTCTGTAGATAACAAGTAGACCTCCTCATAGCTGCTCGGGTATCGCTATTCAGCTATCATTTGGCCAATTAGCCTGGATAATGAATGCTAAGAGATTCTGTATGTGTGTGTGTTTTGCAGTGCAGACAGATGGACAGGTGTAGCTCTAAGGGGCTTTACCTGAGCTCTGCTCGTGCATCTGACTTTCCCCAGCCCTTTGCTGTCAGTGAATTTAATTTATTCTGCAATCTTTTTTCCTTGATTGACACACAGATTAAATATTCAACACCCTTGGGCACCTAGAAAGACTATTAAAAAGTTGTAATTAAAACAGAAGGTCACTAATAATTCTAATAATAATCACCACAATAAATAATAATATAAGACACTAAGAAATACAAGCGCAACAAGAGAAAAATATTTCATTTTTAGACGACCAATAGCTTAAACAATCCAAATGACAGCATAGAAAATTCAAAGTGTTTCCTGTCAAGTCTCTCTCACATGAACACACATGTTCACACACGTGTAATAAATTACTTTACTGTGGCACCAACCCTGCCACCTGCGTGTGTGCGTTTGTGCGCGCGCAAGCGTATTGACCCACCCTATTGCCATCCAAGGTTGCCCAACCATACTCTAGGTCTCTTGATATATGTCCGTCAGTCACATGCGATCATGCAGTCCTATCCAGACAAACGCGCGCACGCACACACACACATACACAAACACTCACAATAAGGGCAGCGTGCGAAATGGCAGAATGTCACCTCCAACGGCAACAAACACATACATGTAAATACTGGAAATCTTCCAAAACCTATCGTCGCTGTGACCTGTTCAGGCAGAAAGCTTGGCTTAAAAGAGCGGTCATTGTAAATTAACCATAATGTTTCCTATTTTGACACATCATTTCGAAAACTATCTCCTGCCATTTCCAGGAATGTGTTTTTAATCTAAGACTTGAATTATTATTCATTATTTTAAAGACCGGTCTCTAATAATAATCTGTCTTCAATAAAGGTTTCTTTCTTCTTGAGTAAAGCAGAGTAAAGGGCACTGCTTGAGTATTTTACACCACATTAACTACTGGCCAACATGTGCGGTATGATGACTGTGTATTTGGATTCTTTGTAAAAGTGTATCATTCATCTGTCATTGCTCATTCCTTTTCCCGTCTCCCCTACAGTTTATTTGCCTTGCTTTCCAAGAAGCACAACAAGGTTTTGGAGCAGGCAACACAGTCACTGAGAGGCAGACAGGGAGACAACACAGCCCTCCCTGACTATGTGAGTAACACACACACACACACACACACACTCTCTGTCTTTGTCAGTCTGCACTCAGGTTGTTAGAAGTTGCTGAATTATGTCCACTTATATGATATGGTACAGAAGTTGATGTAGACATAACTTTTGTTTTGTTTTTATTTTATTGTGACATTACATGTTTACAGGAATTTTGTACTTGAAGTAGTATGAATTTTGACTTTTATTTTTTATTTTGACCCGTAAGTAATATTGGCTGTCACAAGTAATGTAATCATAATAGTTGTACGCGTTAATTTCATATTTACAATGGTGGTATTACAAAAAAAATACGAATTTCTATGGTGTGTTGCTTTAATAAATCACTCAATTGAATAATTTATCATCTAAATCATCATTTTTAGTTTGTCAGCAAATGTTTTTATCAGCTGTGTCAGCAACAATTAGTATTCATATAGTAAATAAGAAACAAACATTTCGCATGTGGACCTGGATTTTTGCTCCACATTTTGTACCAGTTATGTGGTGCATAGTTTGACGCTGTAAAGCAGACATGTCATACTCAAGTGAGATAATTTCATACGTTTATTATTAATGGCCCACTGGTAAATTGCACTCCCACTACTCATACTACAAATCCCACAATGCACTGCCGCACCTGCCACACAGATCAGGACCTGTGCACCACCACTCCCTCTGCTGTTTTTGGTTGTTTTAGTGACTCGCTAATCAGCGGTCAGCGGATGAACGTACAGCCCCAGAAAATGGCCAAACGAGAGAGAAGTTGACTTGGAGAACAGGGAGGCAGAGCACCTGTATACCGACATAGGAGATAAACTTGTGTGGATCAGCTCCACAAACAAGGAATATAACCCAAGAAGTGTATGTGCTCAAATTTAAGGCCCATTGCTGCAGCCCCACTGTTGCCCAGTCTACTGCAATACTTTGTCTTCTTCTTCTTATTGCTTTTCCAGCCCACATCCCTCACATTTAATTAGTACTGAAATGCAGTCTCCGCTTGAAGAATAATATTGGATGAAAGTACTGAAAGATTAGAAAATGTAATGCTAAAATAGGTCAGTCACAGGGGCACCAGACTAATATGGAAAATTCTCCGAAATATCAGAATTAATCTGAAATTGAAATCTTAACAGCACCTCAGCAGTAACTAACTTCCAGAGCTTAAACCAATAAATTAATCATGATGTTGTCCCAATGTAATCAGGTATCTATGGATTTCACTAGGAGCCACCCCTGACCAATCAGTGCACTGTTGAACATTGATGTTTGTTTGTCTGAGTTTGTGCTCGGGCACCTATGCCCTCAGGTTTGTCTGTACACATCTCAGTCTGGCTGTCTCATTAGATTTGCATGGTGTGTGTGTGTGTGCATAAATATTTGTGTGCGTGTCTTGGGGTTGGAGATGCATTAGGAGGTCCCCATAGATGCCCGTAGGTGTTGGGCAAACGTGAGAGTATTTGAGTGCTCCTTCAACCGTGTACTGACTGTCTGATGAGGCCCCTTTCAAATGGACATCTATGCACACACACAGACAAACACACACACATTAAAAACATATAAAATGTAATTTTCCAGCTTTGTTTTGATGCTTTCTTCCTTCGGGGCTTATTGTAATGCTCCATTTTATTTATACACATTCATAAACACACGCTGTACATGGCTGAAAATGGAAAAGAAAAATCTGAAGAGACAACACATTGTCGTGATTAAATCTTTTCTGTTATAGATTCAGCAGCCAGCTGTTTCCATAGAGAGAGAGCAATAATAGTGACAACAACAATAAGATAGATATACATACACACACACAGAGGTCAGAGTGTAAGGCCAACTACACTACAATACTGCTGCTTTTGGTAGAGTTTCAGCGTGTTGCTCAAGGGCACAAGGCAGATTTCCAGTATGATTATTTCATGGGAATTTTACAACATGGGTTCTTTTTAGTTTTTCCTAGAATAGTGTCTGACATCCAGTCTGGGTCATAGACGTTTAAGACAGAGCTGGTCAACTTTTCTGATACCGCTGTTATCCTTGAGCTTAGACTATACTAACTCAATGTGACATTGGTTCCCATGTCTACAAGCGTTCCTGTGGCTACTGCTCACAGCTAGAAATCAACTTTTAGCTTTATTGACACGTCATGATTAAAAGGAACATATTGTATTGTTTAGTTTCTGAGCCTGTATTGGCACAGCAGTTGAGTTTCATGTGAGCTCACACTAAAGTGCACGATCAATCTGCCTTTCCCATGTATTCGGAAGTAAACGTCTTGGTCTTCGTCAGTGGAGTTTTTGAGTGATAAAGTCTGGAAGGTTCTTGTTTAGAGGGAAGGGGACCTTCCAGCCTCGCCTCCATTCTGGTTGTGAGTCATTTGTTGTTTTGTTAATCACACGGACTCTGCTCAGTTTTTCAGACTATGTGAAATCTTTCCCAGGCTTTTTTATTCTTACTGTGGCTTATGCCGTGTTATGGAGTGTTGGACTGTCAATTGATCCATCACTGCTGCTCACTGAAATAATAACTACTACTAATAACTATTGGATGTATTGTCTATACATTCATGGCCAGCACAGGATGACCTGTAATATGTGATAAATATTTGTCATTTATGATATTATTATAATACCTGCAAAACTAATGACATTACCATCAGCCTCAGCCATACTTAGTGTTAAGTACTAATTGGTCAGTGTTTGTATGCTAACACGCTAAACTCAGTTTGTAAACTACATAAACATCATAACGTATTAGCATTGTCAGCGTGAGCATGTTCGAATGCTAAAGTTAGCATTTAGCGCAAGGCACCGCTATCCCCAAGTGCTGCCTCAAGGAACTGCTACTGTAGCTGTAATCTCTAACTCTTCTTTTATCATTTGAATTGAAGTATGGCATGGACGTGAACAGTCTCATCATCATGGTCTTAAAATTAATTCATTGTTTTGATCTGTGTAATGTCAGAAAATAAAGGGGAAAAATACCCACCATCATTTCCCAGAGCCCAACATGACATCCTCACATATTTTCTTTGTCCAAGAAATACTCACCGCCGAGCTCTTCAATTTATTTTAACATAAAACAAAAGAACACCGAAAGTTTTTGACAAATCACAAAAATCGTCCTTGGTTTATTTTTCTGACGATTGTTTCTGCTCTGCTGATCAGATAACACTCAGAAAAACAACACGACTGACCCATTATGCTGTGGTGGAGTTTACACAGCCCTGTTTATTTTTGTCATATTCTGTTGAACTGACTGTGTGTGACATGGACGCTTAAATTGTCTTTGCGTGTAGACTAAACTTTTATCAAAAATCTGGCTTGTTTGTGCTCAACGATGGAAGAATGAGATTAAATCTTAAAAAATAAATGACTAGCTCAATGTTTAATACAGCAGCAGATACAAAAGGAAAGTTAGAATGGAAGTTAATGGTTGCAAATGTTATCTATAGGCTAAACATCAGCTGGTGAGCCATTTATTTCCACCCTTTGCTCAATATTCTCTTAAATTAGAAAATTATACGATGTTATGCATAGATTTTCTCATCTGAGCAGATATAATGACATTTGGACATGTGACATCTAAAAGAAGGACCACTGCCTCATCCTGTCGTCGTTGTTTTCTCCATCTCTTGCCTTCCTCTCTCTCCTCCAGTGGTGTAATTGAAAACAGCCAGCTCTGGTGTTAGTCACAAACCCTCATCTTAACATGGGAAAGGAGGAAGTTTAGGAAACTATAGGGAGAGATAAAGAGGACACGAGGAGGAGAAAAGAACAATAGAAAGAGGAGAAACAAGCTGGAGATGGAGAGAGGGTGGTTTTTGTGATGGGCATCTGGAAGCAATGTAATTTGGCTGAGTCTGGCTCTGGAGAGAGAGCTAATGTTTGTTTAATGTGGGATTGTCCTGGACATGTAATTGCGCTCTTTACGAGGGAGCGACTGAGAGGAGGATATGAAAAAAAAACGCTGTCAAATGCTCTAAGCTGTGGGTTAAAGCTGGGTGCATTCTGCCTATGTGTTAATGTCTCTCTCTTTCTCTCTGTCTCCCTCCCTCTCTCCCCCTCGGATGTCTGCCTCCTGGTCTCTGTCTCTCTTCTCTCTCCCTCCCTCTCATATTCACACACACAAACCGACCAACCCCCCCCCTTCCACAAACCCTGTATGTGTTTGTGCTGCTGTGTCTGGTTAGTGTCAGGGAAGAAAGAGTGAAGGGTTAGGGCCTCTCGATACCCCAGGGGACAGCCAGCGGCTTCCAGTGCAAGCAGGGCAGCTTTCAAGAGGGCCCCACGGTTGCTCTCTGCAGCCTCTGCACCTCTGATTGCAGATGTTATTTCTTGCCCTTTTGAGACATGTGCAGTGACATGTAGTATGTGCTTGTACACACACACACACACACAAACAAACATAAAAAGAAGGAAGTTTGCGCTGTGTTGCATTGCGTTGTGTGTCACTGTTTATGCTCCGAGCCAGTTGTAGTGGTAATGTTACTTCTGTGCCTCTTAGTCTGTTTACTGTTGCACATTTCTGGGAAGAGACTACAAGCACACGCGCACACACACACACACACACACACACACACACAGACCCAGAAGCATGTTGGACCACCCTGTCTATGTGTTTATGTGCGCTGGTTGAGTCACAATCTGTGATCTCTTTTTAATAGCCAGAGTAGACGCATGCATTAGCTTTGTAGCACCATTCCTCTTGTTTAGGGAAAAAGCAGAGCCCCGGGATATATCAACAGATAATAAACATTATGCCTTCTGTTTATTATCAGGCCTTCCAGGAATTTGACACTTTCTTATTAAGCTACAAAATTGTTTTGCAAAATCCACAGTTTTCCATTAATTCTACAAAAACTCATAGATGACTGGAAATTGCATTTTTTTTAAAGTCGATGACTGCACAGTCTCTGAAGTATATGCAGAGGAACAAGCTAGTTTCAACCAACAAAACGTATTTTTGAGTTTTTAATAAAGTGGCATTCATGTTTGTGCTGAAAATTATTTTGTTCATTTGATTTGGACCGCATCAAAAAATATATATTTTTTTCTTTTCTTGGTTGCAGTTTTTCATTGCTTTGGGTGTGTTTTACATTGTCATTTGATGATTCAAACACATTCCACTAATAAATGAATGCGGCCTTCAAGATCCCATGTAGAGCTAGACCAATAAATCGTCTAGGCTGATATATCAGCGAATATATATTTCATAGCAAGAAACTGCAGCACAGAAATGCCAAACGAGGTCTGAAGTCATTAAGAAACTGTTTTCACCATTACAGTTTCACTGACAAGTTGACTTTTCAACTATAAAATGTCCCTCTCAGTGTGTATCTTTGTCATAATTTAAAAATACATCAAAAGAATCTGTACAAGATTTTTTTTTTTTTGCACGTTAAAAAATGCAAGTATCCGTCTGATGGACTGTTAACAGATACCAGAAAGCCTTGCCCTTCCAAGCATATATGAGAAACTACAGTGGCTGCGAAACTAACAAAAACCCGCTCCCTCTGTAGATGTGAAAGGCTCATTTTAAAATGAAAATTCAAGTCAAGTTATACATTAATGAAAACATACTTTTCTGTCAGAGTCTGCCAATAAATCCTTCTAAATCTTAAACACTGGACCATTAATTGTAAGTCCCTGTATTTAACATTTAAAGCATTATATAAATATGTTTTTTAATACCTTATAACATAGTTGTGAGGACTATGGACATTTTTAAGTGTTAATGAATGTGCAATTATAACTGTGCCCACAGGAGGAGTTATAGTCATTGACAATTATATTAATACACTTATAGCTGCTCACAAGTGCAATTTAGTTTGTTATAAACTATTTTAAAATGTTTATATACTGCTTTTAAATGCTAAAGCAGACAACTTAAAGTAAAGTTTTGCCCTTGCTGGAAAATAACTTTGGAAATGTGTCTCAAGGAAAGTGTTCCTCACTTCTAGTCTCCTTTTCTGTACTTTTCTTGTCTTGTCCTGATATTTCTCCTCTGTGCATATTTTATATGAAATCACTATGTTAAGCGTGACCTCCACATGGCTCAATCATAAATGGGAATCTCGTGTATTTTCGGCTCATACTTCTCACTCTCCGAGACTGTTAAATATGGCAGTTTCATCGTCTGACCTTATGCTGACTTTCTCCCGTGTCCATTTCATCTAATTCCACAGTGCTGATGGATACTGGGACAACATCATGTGTAAGGAAAGACATCAGTGCCCCCCCTTCATTCATGGTGTACCAGAAAGTAGGAATTGATTGATTGAAGCGCGAATGTTACATTATCCTGTCACATTTCCTATAGTCTTTTGATGTAGAACCAATCACCCCACAAGACTGATGTACAATATTACACCGCTTTCCCAGAAATCAGAGGTTACAGAGCACACGTCACACAAAGCTTCTTGTCATTTCATGTGAAAATGCCCAGAGGAGATAGATGGAGAGAGAAATGAGGAAAGTAAAGGCCGCCGATATGTTTTACTTTTCTCAATTTCATACCATATCAAACCTGTAATGTATTTGCCTGCAGTTGAAGATTTGGCGTGCGGTCTGGAGTCTCTGACATGAGCATTATTAGCTAGGCTATGATGTCAGGTACTGCTGGATTGATCTTGTTTGGAGACGATGTGAAAAGCAGCTTGCACCTGCCAAACGAGCACTTTTTTTTTTTTTTTTTTTTTTTTTTTTTTTAGTTTCGGCACATCAGAATGATACATACATTTCCAGAGGAGCAGAACACTTCCAAATCCAACTGCAATTGAACGCCCGCCAAAGTGTTTTCAGTAACGAGCACGAGTAAATGGGGTTTAACACAGCCATGCCCCCTCCTCCCTGCACTAAAAGAACTAAACTCACGGTTTAAATAGCCACATCTTTGGTGGTCTTTATAAAAGGTTAACACAGAATAAAATGTTCTATAATGAGGTTTACAAAGTAGCCTCTTAGACTGATGCCACTCTTTATGTAGTTCATTATGTCAAGTCTGTCTCCTGGTTTTCCTTTCATTAAGGCAGTATCCTGCTGAGAGCTGAGAGCTGATTTACTCACTGACCCCCCCCTTTTTGGTCTCCTCTGTCTTGTCACCTGAATAGTGAAGATGATGCTCGGCCTAGTTGTTAGTTTACTTGCTAGTCTGTCTCTCTGTATAACTGTCAGCCTCTTATCATCCTTCCCCTGTCTTTCTGTGTTTATTCTCGGTCAGTAGGAGTGCCACCCCTGCAGGCAGCAGGTGCTCTGAGGTCCTAATGATTGTCTGCTTCCAAATGGTAATTAGGGCAGCCCCACTGTGCCCTGGTCTTTTTTTCCCGATCGAGGCACAGCACAACAGAGCACAGCTAGCAGCAGATCAATTAGCGCTGCCCACCTATCTGCCAGAGCGCCGTTGCAGCTGTTGCCGTCATCTTTTTTATCACTGCTCGCGTCATCACCGCAACATCACCGCTGTTTCGCCCCACGGACCCCTGCTGTTAGCGCCAGCTAAGTCTCCGAGAGGTGGTGCCGTTATTTAAACTCATAATAAGGCGTCTGGCTGTAAATATGCTGGACTTCCCCCTGCACACAAAGAATGATGCAGCGATTGTACAACGCAGTCTTTCCTAAACAGACCCAGACTGGCAGACTGCATTGTCGGTGCTGTAGTTCTGGAGGCAAACACTGTCTTTTGCCTTATTCTGTGTGTGTGTGTCTGTGTGTGTAACAAAGGATGTTTTGTGAGGCTATGGGGTAATAAGAGGCTGACCTGGGCACAATGCTCCACAAAATGGTGTGATTATGACATGGCTGTGGTACCATAATGCAGGTCAGACAATGACCTATTTAAAAAACTCCCAAAAGACGCGGCAGGCTGCTGCTGCTCAGCCAGTCTGACCCTCTCTGTCTGTCCACGTGGTGTTTTTCTACTTCTCTTCGTTCTTATTCACCTTGTTTTCTTTTTACCTATTCTGATATTGCATCAAGGCTAAAAAAAAAAAAGAATACAAATATTTCATTTGAATGATATACATGTATAGTGTTGAAAAAGAAAAATCCAATTCCCAGCTGTCTTTAAAGTGTGTCTGTTTGTCTCTCTCTGTGTTTATCACCATGCCCTTGTCTATGTCAGTACTCTTTCTTAATATGTCTGGTTTGTCTGCCCTGCAACAGCCTGCAGTGAGCAGCAGGGCCAGCCAGGGAATCACTAAGCTATTGGTTTAATGATGCCAGCTCCTACTTTACAGGGATTTACATGTCTGTGTCTCTAAACACCCTGTCCACACACACAAACACTTGCATAAAAAAAACACACACACACACACACACGTGGGTATGATAGGATGGCTAGACACACACACACACACAGATAGCAAAGTGGCGGCACTGTCCTTCCCAGTCACTGATTGCATCTGTAAACTATAATTTTCCTTGTCAGACAGATAGCAAAGGTCAAACATACCTGCAGACATAACACATTTGTGACCAGCATGTTGAAGTATTAGCAGAAGAATCAGACAGATGGAAAAGCTTGCGCGCGCGCACACACACACACACGCACACACACACACACACACACACACACACACACACACACACACTCTCACAGAGAGAGAGAGGCTTCCTGTAAGGTTTGTGTAAGTGGCGAAACAAGTAAAATGGGGCAGGATCATTGAGACTAATGATATACCTCATGTCTGAGGCCTGTGTTTTCCTGGGTGGAGAAAAGACATTAAATAGCGGCATGAGTGGTTGTGACTAAATGACAATGCAGGAGGCTGGAAAATAGCACATGACTCTGGGAGAAGGAGCACAAAAGCAGAGGGCAGGGAAGGGGAAAAAATGAGGAAGGGGAGTGAGAAAGAAAGGAAAGGCTGTAATAGTTTCATGCTGTCCTACAAACACATGTCAGGTGTTTTCTGGCTGTCTAGCAGATACATTTTGGGGGAAAACAAGTGCAAGACAGCAGAGTGGGAAGTGGAAGAGGAGGAGCCAATATATTTAAATCCTGTCTGGGTTTCAAGTAAACCATGGACCTCTTAATCTCATCCACTTGACAAACATACACACAGGGCCAGGCAGACGTCTAGCTAGCCTATTTTCATGTGACCTGAATTCCCTAGTGTGGCATTTTTTCCTGCCAGGCTAATCTCATTAAGCTGGTGCAGAGCTACAGAACAAACACACTAGGCATCCTTCACTCCTACTCTGCCTTCCTCTCCTCCTTTTGTTTTCCCTTCATCGCTTTCTCTCCACTTCTCCCACCCCTTACTCTCTTCTTCTGTGCTTCCATTCCTGTTGCCGTCTTCCTTCTTCTGCCTCCTCTGCCTCCTACTCAGTTGTCTCCCATATCTGTCCCTGCTTTCTGTCTAATTATGGCCTGCCACAGCGGAACAGAGTAGAGCAGGTCTAGCCAGGCAGTGGAGTCGAGCCCCGAGAGCCACCTCTGCTTCCAGACGCACAATCAATCCTCATTATAGCCGGCTCTCCTGCCTTCCACTTGCCTCTTCAGGTCTGCCTGTTAAAACTCCACACCGCCACACACTTTCTTCTGCCAGCCTGTGGAAATCAATGCACTGTATTATTGCATCTGTGTGGCATGCCTGATTCATGGTCAACGCACAACAGAATACAGTTATTTACAATGATCTGATTGTGTGTACGCTTATGTGTGGCTACAGCGGGGGGGGGGGGGGGGGGGGGGGGGTAAAAAAGGCCACACAGCAAGCAAAGTTATTTATAAGATAAGGACTTGTTTCTGAAGCAGGGCACTGAAGATGGAATATAAAATGCTACCACATGCAGTTCTGTTACAGATGGTTAGCCCAGATTGGAGGTGGAATCTCAGCTTCTAATCAGCTCGCCGTGGCAGTCTCGCTGAGCTGCTGTTTTGAATCTGGTCTTAGCTGGTATTAGCAAATTCTTTGTCAAAACAGGTCATCATCAGAACAATGATGTTCGTCATGAAAGTGAATCCTTAAGGATAAGTCTGGAGAACATAAAGGCCCGCGTGTGTTTGTTTTTCAGTGATAACATGGCTAAATAGATTTTATGAATGCCCTGTATTACACTCTCAAGTTTTAAAAGTGTCTCGTGGAGCTGAGGAAACAAACTTTTTATGATGAATTCATCAGATTTATACATTTGTACATAAAATATTAAACCGACTGCTTCCAGGGGAATACATTTTTCTTATTTCAAGCCTGAAATGAAGCAGGATTTTAACCACAAAGGAAGTTGCTGATGAGTGCTTGTCTAAGGCGAGGCTTCCTGTAAAGCAAAGATGTGGATTAAAGTTTTTGGACCAACTGGCTGAACTGGTCAATTAAGCTTTTAAATCTCTCGCACAGTCCTGCAATTGTCGCAACGATGCAGTCATGCAGTTATAATGTCTTGCATATTTGTTCCAGTGTTGGAAAGTGTTAGTAAAAAAGTCTAAGTGAAAGTGTTTTCCTTCCAATGTCCCAGTCCTTGATTGGTATTCTCTCCCTTACTGAGCGACTGTCACATCACGATCAGTAGTACACAGTCTGTCGTGCTGTCATGGCTTACTGGGATGTGAAAGGAACAGAGCCATCATTAATGTTATTAGTAACACCTGTGCTTCTCCTACAACGACGATGTCTGCTGTGAAAAAAAGCCTGTTGATGATCAATATGAACATGGAGGTCTGTTCATTCTAATCACATTTGTAACAGTGAATCAATTGTGAGGTTCACTGAAGTCCTTGTATTAATTACCCAGTATGGATTAACTGTAAATATAGATATTATCTTGTTGTAGATATATCAATATTGGGAGGTGTATAGAAATGGCAAAAATATTAGTGGTGATTTAGAAACAATGCAGCCATTACAGGTTTGTGTGACTACTGTTCAGTACATGTCTTCATTCTGTTCTTTAAAGCTAATACACTGAAGGTCTTGTAAAATGGATTTTGGTGTATGTATATCTTTAGTAGATTTACTCACAGGCGTACAGATTTTCTGTCAGTCAGTACAGACCCAGGATCAGCACTGAAATAGGTTAGAGAAAGCTGCGTTATACATAAGGTAGATACATCCGAGGGAAAATTAACTTCTTCGCAGCCAGTTGCACGATTTTCAGATACCCATTCATTTGAACAATGACTGTTGTCAGTTAGACATATTATTGGTTTCATCGTATTAGCACAACACGGCGTCTTTAGTCCGTCTTGCTGTCATTGTTTGTATTCATTAAGATGTAACATGCTTCTCTTCATTGTTTTGTATTTTTAGACTGTTTTGGAAACTGACTTCGTAGAGCTCTTATCTATAATACCGTCAGTGCACGATTCTGCAGAGCCCTGCCCACAGTTGTCACACCACAGGAAATCGTATATCATCTCTTGAACTGTATTCACCAATTCATTGCCGCCCGTTTTTTTTTTTATCTCTTTGAAAGATTATTCATTTTCCCACAGTCTCTCTGCCATTTCCTTTGTGTGCCACCATGGAACATGCCATGTGGGGCGTTATCTCGTCACGGTGGCGTCTGTCTGTCTATCTATCTGTCTGTCTGCCTGTCTGTCTGTCTCTTTAGACACATTGTTGTGAGCTCAATAAATAAAGAACAGTGTATGACAGAATGTGCTCTTAAATCAATAGTTATCTAAATAGGGTAGATGATCCGATTAGAATTCTTTGCTACTTACATTTTTATGCTAATGATGACTCTGGGAAATAATGACACTCCTTAAAGTAGTAATACAATGCTGTGCTGTAGGTGAGCTATTTTAAGAGCTACATTTATAGTGGTAGTGGTGGTACTTTATGGTGATATAAAGGTTAAAGATTTCGTAGAACCAACATGCTTACAGTACAAACAAACTTTATGAACTTGTTTCTCAGTCCAGACTAAGCTTCAGAGATTTCTTAGAAGATGATATCCATCTGTTTAGAGGTCTCTAATCATCCGGTCAGTGTTGTTCTTCTTCTGTTTGGCTCTGGTCAGATCGACATTTTGGACTCTAATTCTCCTCATGTCTACTCTGACCAGGTCTGAGTGTCCGTGCTCCTTCTTAAATCAGTCCTCTCTTATTAAAAATGTATTTTTGCACGTTAGCTCTGGTAGGTTTTCCACACGTCTGTAAAGACCTCTACACCTGACTACAACACGGTAAACCTTTCTCACTGTGAGCATGAATAGACTTGGCTCTGAGTGTCTACATCATTTCTAAATAGGTGATTAACAGAAAGTGTTGTTCAATGGTGTGATTTACTAAAACAAAGTGATTTTTCCAAAATATCAAACCATACCTTTACTCAACTTTGAGGTCTGAGCTAATGCTCTCATAACTCCAACACACTCATACTTTCTTTTTGACAGCTTTGTGATGTATTGTTTTCTCTGCTTGATCCGTATTCATGAGCGCGCTTGCTTTGTATTTTGATGTGTGACCAGACTATTCTGTATGAAGAACTTGTAACGTCACCTCTCAGCCCCTTTCGTCGTTCCTCCCATTGTTCACACACACCCTCTCTCTGTCTTCCCATACTATCACCTGTCACAAGCGACAGTTGTCTTTGCCCCAGGAGGAAACATACTGTGACATGTCCTGATCTGTGGCTTACAAGGTCAATTATCTGTCCCTCACTAAGAAGTTGGCTGACAACTCGGTAACATCTTTCATTCCTCCCGCTTTCCTTTCATCTTCCAATCTGCCATTTCTTCCAGCTCTCTGTTCCCCCCCTGCTGATGAATCTATCAGGAAGCAATCATTTAAAAACACCATTATAAGTGAAACCAGTGTAGTGGGAAACCAATTAACCTTTACATCCTCCCTCTCCCCCAGGCCCAGGACCTGAATGTGATTGAGGAGGTGATCCGCATGATGCTGGAAATCATCAACTCTTGCTTGTGCAACTCTCTACACCACAACCCAAACCTGGTGTATGCGTTGCTCTACAAGAGGGAGCTCTTTGAGCAGTTCAGGACGCACCCATCTTTCCAGGACATCATGCAGAACCTGGACACGGTCAGTCGCCTTTTTGTCTTGTAGTCACCCAAATAGCAGAAGTGAACGGAAAGAAACTTGAACCTGTGAGCTTCCCCTCATGCTGTTGGCTGCGTTGTGGTAATTATTCCATAGATCAAGGTTAGACAGATTTTCCTTGAATGTCTTCTGCGTCTTCAGGGAAAGTTTCAAAAAGCCAGGAACATAAGCGAACTGCATCGTTAAGTGTGCAGTCGGACTGTACGGCGTGCCGAGAGCTCTGTGAGCTTAAGTATTATTGATGAATTAATCAGTCCCCTTGTGTCAAGAGGCTCTGTGTCAAATATTCATTGAGAGTGTTTGGTGTATGGGTGAGGAGCTAAGAGAGGGAGAGAAATCTATCATTCATTGCTGTTTTAGTCGTATAGGGGAGGAAAGGAAGCTTTGGTGTGTATGAGTGTGTATGGGCGAGGGATGGGGGTTTGCTGCATACATTGCCATGGGCTTTGCTGTTATCCATAAGTATGAGGGAAGCATGCTATCTAGAATCCCTCAGTTAAGTCAGTCTCCCTCAGGCTATTCTCCAAAGCCTTCCCTTTGCTTGCAAATCCGTGTGTGTGAGCATGAGATCCAGGACGAGGGAGCTGCTTTGCTCCTATAAATTAACCCCATATGGGAGGCCTTCAGAGTTAATGAAGAGATTAGAATTAGATAGATGTAGACACACACACATGCTTACACACAGTGTTAATGGTAGGCTGTGACGTGTTTGAATTCTCTAAAGCAACCGCTTAATGCGAACAGGGAAAACATTGCCTGTAGATGCATTTTCACTGTTGGTTTGACAAAAAGAGATCATTAAAAAGAATCAGTAATACCTACAGTTTTTTTTTTTTTTTAATTATCAAATATCAAACATTTCTCCAGGGAAGAACCTAGCACAGCAGTGCAAACGCAGTTTCCTTGATCTCTTGTTTGGGCTGAAACCCAGAAGGCATCAGATAATTTGAGCTTCAGTGAAGTGCTTATTTTAAGTGGGACGAAACTCTATGGTGAATTTGTAATCTGAAATTCTGTACGTATGTATTTTTTTTTTTTCTGAGCGTGTAGCCTACAGGCATTTGAGCCGAGCCTATGTTTGTAGCATTTTAAATTTGTGCGCTCTGTAAAAGCAGAACTCGTGCACTTTTATAGCTGTTTCATCAACTTTTATCAACTTATTTGCAAAGGTTCTCTATCAATATTGTTAATAATTGACAAAAATGATACTATTGGTAGCTCTCTATGCCTGTATAGTATAGACCTATATTCAGAGCAACTTACTGTTGCTAGGAAACGTGACAACCCCATAGATATCACTCGTTGGCTGTTGATGCAAAAGTAGCTAATTCTGTTCTCAGATTAAGCAAGTCAAGGAGCTTGATCTTCTGTCGCAATATGCTGATGGTAATGTTGTTAACAGGCTGTAGCAATCACCAGCGTTATTGTTTACAAAATGGGGCCCCGCTATACGTAGCATAAACCCCTTTGTTCTAACTTAGATCTCCATATTGCAGCCAGTGTCATCATATAGGGTGTGGCTGCTGCAATATCAGTGTGACAGCTCCAAACAGCAAGGATTAGAAGAGTCAAAGACCTTCATGGCACAGCTGGGAGTTAATATCCAACCTGAGTGAGATCAAGACAGCAGAACATCTCGTGAGATCCTCTATGAACAGGAACACGGTTTAACGGTGAAATATTTAGACTAGAACATGACCGATACTGGATTTTTGAGGCCAATACTGATGTTGATACTATAGCTATTATAAATTTCTATGAATAAAAACATACAAAATATATTTTTTTAAATAGGGAACATTTTCAACTACATATAAGAATTTATTATTCTAGTTTACTGTTCTGTGGTTTCTTTTTTAATATATGCCAACATACACGCTAATACCGGTGTATTCATGATAACCCAACATTGATTGAAAAACAAGTTTTCAAATAGGTTTCAATTTTTAGGTTTAGATTAAACAAACAAGATATAAAGTGTTAATAAATGAACTTTAGAGATGCTCATAAGCAAGTAAGCATATTTCCATAAATATTGAACTCTTCTTTTCACTCAAAGTGACACCACAAACCATCTTTATAATCATCTCTATTAAACCGGATGTATTTTTGGTATTTTTTTCTGTATTGTGATTGGTTGTTTCATCCTGTGTGACCTTTAGGTGATCGGCTTCTTCAGTCAGCGTCTGGAGCAGGCTGGAAGTGACCTGTCAGTTGAGAGGGTTCAGGAGGTCATCATGAAAGGCGCCCAGGCCCTGCCTACAGACAGACTGAAGGTAAATCTGTCTCGCACACACACAGACACGCAGCGGGGGGACAGATGGAGAGCACGGAGAGGAGAAATAATGAAATACGAGACTGTCTGGAGAAAAAAAGCAGTGGTACATATTGGACTCGTGTAGAGAGTACAATATGTTTTTCAAAGGCTGCGAGGTATCGAGGATTGGTGGTGGGGAGGTGAAGAAAAGGGAATTGGTTTGTCTGGACAGGTGAGAGCGAGAGAGAGCGAGCGAGGTATGGGGTTGTGGACTGAGGCGAGGGAAAGATGGAAAGAGCCATTGGGACATGAGACAAAAGGCTAAAGCCCAGTTCTCATTAGCATTAATGCCCATCTTCATTCCATCTCTGCTGGCCTGCTGCATGCGAACATGTAATGACATTTCAAGGAGATGGGATAGGGGACTAGGGGGCACTTTGTCATGGGCACATAAGATCTGGGGGAAGGGGGGTGGGGGACATAAATCTGCCATGGCGCCTCGTTACCCAACACTCCCAACACTCCTGGCGGGTTCGCTAACCCCCGCCCTTCCCAGCGCCCCTCCATTAATCAGTGAGGAAATATGTAACCAGCGGTCTCCCCACTCCGCTCCTCACCAGCACAGAAGCTCTTAATTGCATGTTTCATCATGTGTTTCATGTTCTATACTTGGCGGCTGGCTGCAAGGCATTTGTCTCGCTAGCCGATGTGGAAGAGGGATGGTGCGTGGCCATGGGTCCATGTGCTCTCTCAGTCTCGACACCTTGGAGCGTTAATGTAGCCATCGACCATAGAGCTGTAGAATTACACATGGAGACATGTGCATAACCCTGCCATGTCCTTCAGCGAGGGTGCTGCACCTGTAGCACACACTCATGCAGTCAGCTATACTTGGAATGTGTGTGTATGTGTCTGTGTGTGTGTGTGTTTGTGGATGACAATGTGTGTAACTGTGTTTGGACACAACTGTGAGTGTCAATGAGTGTGCGTCCATGCGTTTCAGTCCTTGCTTCTGTGCACAAGTGTAGTTGAGTCTCACATTGACTCTCCGCCGTCTGAGTGCTTTCCATCTCTACGGGGTGACATGAAGCAAAGAGAATATCTAGGCAATCTCTCCTCGGGGAGAAGTCTCCGCCGCCTCATAGTACCATCGCTCAAACAAACAGCTGTCTCTCTCTACCTCCTGCTTCTCTTCATCTTATGAGCTCATTCTTGTTATTCATCTCCCAACGTGAAAAATCCATAGGTTGGATTAATGTTGTGTGAAGCCATCGATAAGCTGGTAATTACTCAGTAAAAGCTCTTAGAAGAAGTATTGGTGTCTTAATCAGTTGTGTGTGCATGAAGAAGGCTGGCAAGAAAGAGATGTAAGGACGTTTGTTCGTCCACATCCACAAGAGTTTGTTATTCAGCTATGTTTTTCATTCGTTAGTTTCTATAGGGTGGTTATTTTCACATTTAATAGCAATACAGTGTATGTCAAGGACAGCAGATAATTCCTGACAATTCCTGAAAAAAGCTGCTACTTCTCTCTGTTTTGGTCTTCTTTTCTTTACAACCAAAGCCAGAACTTTTTCAGCACACTCTCCAGAGTAGAAAAAATATGAAATCACAATCATAGGACTGCAGTCTGGCAGACACACTAATGTTATAATATGCTTAAATACAAATATATAATGTAACTTGAACAGATAAAGCCATACAAACAATAGTCCATACACAAATAAGTTCCTCCTGCACTTTATGATCACATATAATGATTAAATACAGCTGGATTCACAATGTAATTGTTTTTGTTTACATATATTTTATTTGTTTCTGTTGTCACACAATGGATAAAGTATGAAATGGTGATATAACTGCTGCTCACATATACTCAAATACTACCTGATAACCAGCAATCAGTCCCAAGCTGCTGCACTGCCATGATAAAGTCACACAGGTTAATGACAACAGCTGCGCTGTGTGTTTGGCTATATTGACATTTAAAATAATCAATCACAAAGAAAGTTACAGGTGACAGGAAGTCCTTCTAAACTTTATGTCCACACAGGCCCCGGATCTCACTGGGTAGCTTACATCATGGTTTTGCAAACGATCTGTTTCCCCTGTATACAGCGAATGGTCAAGTCAGCGTTTTAAGATTTATACACTCAGGAGACAGTTTTGGGTTTTAGTGGGAAAAACAACATTTCAGTCCTGACAAAGGGCTGAAATGGGGAGAAAAAGATGTGTTTAGAAGTTTAACCGTCTTGTATGGACTCTTAGCTTTTGTCTCCTCGCCAGATGACGGCTGTAATGGAAGTACCATTATGAAAATAAACAAGAAGACATTTAACAATTTTCATAGCATGTTTGCATTTCAGTGTGGAAAGAGAAGTTTGCATTTGTCGACACACGTCATTTTCATATGTATCTAGACTAGTGTGGACAAATGGACTCTACACACATTTCCCGCCTTGAAATCTGTTTGGCCAGAGGAGCTGACAGTTGCAAAGTCAATAATTTTGTAAAGATTTTATCAGAACCATGTTGTTTTAGGCGAGGGGGGGCATTGTAGACACAGGACTACAAAGATCCTGTTTACTTAAATGACTTAAAAAGCATTTACACAAAGACATGGACATGCAAATTAGGCCCCAACTGAAAGACAGGGTTAAAAGAAGGTGGTAAATACCCCAGGGGTGACCATCAGTGCCTCGTCACTCAACCGTCTCTGTCTCATTCTGTGTGCTTGTGTGTGTTGTTTCAGGGTGTGTGAGACTGAGTGGCTCTCATGGGCAGTGCCTGTGGAATGTGTTGTTTAGCCTGACCAGCTGAAATCTGCCTTATTGAACAGTGATAGCCCACAGACTCTCTGGCTCCTCAGGACGGGGACTGATGGGAGGGAGGGGGCCATACCAGCTGTTACATAGTACCTGGGCCCTTTAGGTCTGATGACTGGTCAGCACTATTTCCCACACATTAACAACACAGGGTATATGCATTTTCACTCTGAAGCCTCTTTTAGACCTATGGAGTCCACAGTTTAACAAGCATCTGACAAGTTACTGTGGAATTATTTTAGGATTATTGTAACCATATAGTAGAAGTTACTGGAACCTTATAGCTGCCTTCATCATAATTTTGCTGAGATCAGTTCATAAATTGATAAAATAAAGTAGATACATCTATGAACTTTAGGGCTGCAACAAGTTTCATTCAAAACCGCTTCATCATTTTGTGTATAAAATGTTAAAAGGTTCTAAAGATCAAGAGGCTTCAGTCGTGCTAACAGCACTGTGAGGCAGGAGTACAGTACAGCTGAGGCTGATGGGAATAAGATAAAACTTTATTTATCCTGAGGAAAACTGTTGTGTAGAAGTTCAAAAATCAAAAATGTGCATGTATAAGAATATCAATGCACATATCTGAAGTGTACGGTAACAGTAAGGTTCATAAGTTGCTCACATTTCAAGTTGCTTTTTAGTGAGTTGCATAAATATATAATATGTATCAGAAGTAGCATGTAGCGATATTCAATATCAAATCAGATTTCCTTAGTTTTGCAGGTATTTGGTCAAAAAAAATGATTTCCCTAGAGCATTAGTCAGTGGATCACCAGCATCATTGCATTTCATCCTGAGTGGTACATTAATGTCTTCACAAAATTTCATGACAATGCATCCAGTAGTTGTCGAGACATTCAGGATTCATCTGGGAACCAAAATTTTGTGCCAATTCGTCAGTAAGATTCTTGAAGAAAAGTCAAGGGATAACCAAAGTGATCAGGATTCAGCCTCTTGGGACCATGAATGTCTGTATAAACTTTTATGTCGATCCATTCAATAGTTGTTGAGATATTTCAGTCTGGACCAAAAACCCCAAAATACATTTACGTTCAGAGAAAACAGAGAGAAGCAACATATCGTCCCATTTGAGAAGCTGAAACCAGCTGATGTTACACATTTTCACTCGATATTTATCCTCATCTTTATGTTGAAATTCTAGTGTAAATATTTCAGTGACCACTTCAATGGATAGGAAAGGATGGCAGTGGACTACTAAAATATTAGGGTGGATTTTCTGAATCACTACTGTGTGAAACATGGTCTGAAATCACAAGCGGTTGTTATTACAACGATCGCAAGCACTTTCTTTACAATGATGATGAATTTGATCAAATATATCCTTCCAAAGCTCATGTGTGTACCTGTATCTTAGTCTGTGCGTGTGTTTGTGTGTGTGTGTTTAGTTATTATTTGCTCCCTAGCCGCATTCTTCTCTGTCTGGCCGAGCTCTAACAGCGTACAGAGGAGGGAAGGGAACACGGCGTCCTGAGTGAAGATATGAGGCCAGCCAGTCAGTCTGTGTTCAGGGGCGAGGGCCTGACCCGCCAGGACCCATAACTAACTGATATGAGTCTGGGCCAAGTGGGCCCAGACAGCTGCCAGAGTGAGAACAAAACAGAGGAGGGGAAGGAGGGAGAGAAAGCAACAGAAAGCCGGAGGAGATATATACAGAGAGAGAGGAAGCCACAGTATAGACAGAATAAGAATAGGAGATAATATTAGGGATGGGATGTGGCAGTCCGGAGACGCTCTGATTTTTCCCAGAAAGCGCTGGAGCGTGGACAGGACATTTTTGCTGGGAGGCATGTAGTGATATGTAAGACTTCCCGCAGCACCAAATCCCTCGGTGGTTCTGTCTATTATAGAAGTGGAAGGGAAAATGTTAACCATTGTGATTCAAGGATCATTTTTCTTATTTCTCATTTTATGCCAAGTATCTAGTGAAACTGTTCACGGGGGGACTATATATTCCCGCTGTTTAGGTTCATAACTTCACCTCCAGTATGAGCACGTCTCATCAAGCCCTCGTTTTGATACAAGATGTTAGTTTCAGTGGCACCGAGTGCATCGTTTTCATTTGCTTTACGGCTGTCACACCAAACTAACAGCTGATTTATCAGTAAAGGAACAGTTTGACATTTTGGCATTTTGCTTTCTTGCCTAGAGTTAGATGAGATCAGAAACCATTCTCATGTCTGTGTGTTAAGTGTGACACTGCAGAAGGAGATGCTTAGCGAGTCTGGAAACACGGGGACACCATTAGCCTGGTTTAAGTGTCTAAAGATATAAAGTGTTAATTAGTGAGCTTAAGCAGTGGTGGTAGGCAGATTTTGTCACCTTGGCTGCTGGCTTCTCTCCACAATTGGCG
Organism: Protonibea diacanthus; assembly: GCA_028641955.1. Classification (NCBI taxonomy): domain Eukaryota; kingdom Metazoa; phylum Chordata; class Actinopteri; family Sciaenidae; genus Protonibea; species Protonibea diacanthus. The sequence continues at coordinate 12,567,092 of CM053991.1, read as the reverse complement.
CAGAACTTTTCCTTTAATTATGTAGGGTTTTCTTTGCTTCAGTAGTCTTATGATGTCAAGAAGTAATGGGCAACTGATACAAGAGTTACCCATATTTTCAGAAGATACAGCTCTGGAAAAAACTAAGAGACCGCTGTAAAACTGTTCATCAGTTTCTCTGATTTTACTACCTATAGGTATGTGTTTGAGTAAAATGAACATTTTGTTTCATTCTATAAACTACTATAAACATTTCTCCCAAATTCCAAATAAAAATATTAGTATTATTATCAATTAGAGCATTTATTTGCAGAAAATGACAAATGACCAAAATAACAAAACAGATGCAATGTTTCCCAACCTCAAATAATGCGAACAAAACAAGATCATGTTCATTATAAAACAACACAATACTAATGTTTTAACTTAGGAAGAGTTCAGCAATCAATATTTGGTGGAATAACCCTGATTTTTAATCACAGCTTTCATGCGTCTTGGCATGCTCTCCACCAGTGGTAGTTGGGTATAACATTGGTGTTTCGTGGTGTCAGTATCGGCATCAATTTGGTTGTTTTTAGAAGCTGAAGTTGGCATTAATGAGCGGCAACAGTAACCTTTCTATGACACGATAAACCAGAGACTCGATTTTCAGAGAAAACGTTGGATAACACAAGAAATGTTCTGCCTTTATTGGCGATGTGCGTAAATATATCCACTAGTGGCTGAGAAAAGATCGTTTGTTGTGCGCTTATAGTCAAGGTCTGATGTGTTTCACTTCCTGTAAACTGTGAATGCTGCATTGAGAGGTCATGATGAAGTGCTCCTCATATTCAGTTGCGATCCAGTCGTGAGTTGATGGAGCATAATGAAATATTGCTCTGTTAGTGTCTTGCCACTACGAAAACCTGTAATGTGCAACATAATATTTCTGCGGTGGGTTACTGTCTGTCTGTAGACGAGTCCTTATGAAAATAACTTACACAATGACATGACAGCTGCTGCTTACACAACGTGTGCCTCATGTATATGATCTGTTTAGGTTTTGGAGCGCCGTTCCATATATTTGCAAATTAATGAGGGAAACTTTTGAGCCCTTAATTATAATACCACACGTGTTTGGAAAGTGTGTTGACATGGCAGTATTTGTTTGCTGATTAATGCTTTAATTATCTTAATGACATAATTAGCATAACTGCATATGTTTCATTTATCATGGCGATTATAGCAGGACATAAATCAGCTCTGCTGCCTCCCATTTTGGTTTGTTTGTGCTTGTGGGTCGACGAAGCTGCTGAATAAGAACACAATAGCTTCCCTCTTGAAATAGAAAATTAAAAATATACCACATCACCCATGCTAGCAAGTAAAAGTGAGCCCGGTGCTGAGTAACTGTCGCTATCAGTGTCATATGAACATTTGATGAGTTGGTGAGCTTGTGTACGAGACAGTCACCTACACACAAATACCAGCCAGATAATACAGCTCATGCATTGTGTCTAGCCATCACAATGACTGTGTGTGTTTGTGTGTGTGTGTGTGTGTGTGTGTGGTCTAGCCTCAGTAGCCTGGCATATGGCCTGTGACCCCATAGCCCCTCTGTCTGTGTCATTATGATACCGATAGTGTGGCTGTGAATAGAGCCAGCAGGGACTCAATAGACCGGACTGGGACCATCGCATAAAGGCCCTCAGCGTCTGTCTTTCACCGCAGACTGATTACTGGCTGCGTGTGTGCATATACTTGCATGTGTAGACAGGAGGATATAATGAGGTACCCCTGTATTATTGATGCTCCTCTTTCACTACCTACCTGCTGTTAGGTGGGCTTGTGTTTGCTTCGAGCAGAAAGAGAGGAGCTCAATATCTTGTAAAAAAGGAGATTGTGTCAAATAGCTAACAAGTCAGATAACAAGTCATTTTTAGCTGGGTTTATATATTGTGGTTGGTGGTATTGGCTTCTTATGAGTTGGCAGGCCTCTCCTCGATATATACTTTAAATTCTGGCTGTGGCGTCATCACCGTGCCAGGACGAGGCTTTCCATGTTTGCTGACCACACATACGTGAGAGTCACGCAACACAACGCAGACTGAAGAAGAGTTAAACTGGTTACATAGAGCTCTGTTTTATATCAGCGTGAACTGAAAATCTTTGGGTTTGTTGAACATTTGAAGAAGTGATTTTTGGCTGATGGAAATTCTAATGGGCATTTTCACTACATTCTGACATTTTATAGATAAAATGAATCTTTTTATCGAGAAAATAACCACCAGGCTAGGTGATAATGAAATGAATTATTAGTTGCAGCCATAGTGTCAAACACTTGCAGCCCAAAAATATTAAATTTAATATAGAAAACATGGAAAACACTTCCCAATATGAGAAGCTGGCATTTTGCATGTTTTTGCTTAAGAGATTTGAACAATTCATCGAGCATCAAGCAATTATTTCAGCTCTAAAATTCATATATACAGCAAGATAATAGTCGTACTAATCCACATCCTCAGCCTCATTCATGTGTGACTTGTTCCCCTCGGACATGATCAACACTGAGGACCTACAATATAAACCTAATAACCTCTCCTGGTTCAGCTCAGTGGGTGTTTCGCACATTGACAAGCGATGTCAAGTTTGAGATTCTAGTAGCTTTTACCAAGTAATCAGGCTACTCAGCACATCTTGATCTAAACAATAAGGTCACACTGGACAGACTGTTCTATAAAATTACACCCCTGAATTGGTTTTCAGTTTATTACCTTTAGTTTTGTTTTATTTTATACATATCCTCGTCGTGTATTGAGGTCAGGCAAAGCAACTCTCTTCTGTAACAGGGCTATTTTCTCATTCATCTCTTGGTAGTTCTTGAACGAGCCATCATCAGTGACAGTTGTGCTGCTTTATTCACCAAACAGTAGCTGTCAATATCCAGCTGCCTGCTGGGGTCAGGAGGTGACATTAGCACATTAGTCAGCCCTTTAGGAGGTCAGTGGTCGGACCACAGAGTGATACCTGTCCTGCAGGCAGCCGTAAGCAATTTCACCTCACAGACAGATGGAGTTACATCTGCTGGCAAGCTACTGTACCTGATGAAGAGGGATTACTTCAAATCAACAGTAGCAACATGTGAAAAACTGAATACCTCTTGTTGATTTAAATAAGATGCTGCAGACTCTAAAAACCACAGTACCCATCACTCTGTTTGTTGTTTTTGGACACAAGCTTTTACTCATGTTGATTCAGCTGTCAGTCATGTAACGTCGTGTCTGGAAACAATTCATGGGAATTTTAATTTATACGTAGAACCAGGGCCCTACCTCTTTGCAGCTCATTGTATAAACCACTGTGACATTTGTCGTCTTCCGGCAAGCCCTCAAACTCATAAATGTAATGTTATCTGCAATGACGAATGACCAACATTTCATCTCTCGTTCATTGACACCGTCTTTCTTTCTCTTTTCATGTGCGAATAGAAGTTTCCAGAGCTCAAGTTTAAATATGTGGAGGAGGACCAGCCGGAGGATTTCTTCATCCCTTACGTCTGGTCCTTGGTCTTCAACTCTGGAGTCGGCCTCCACTGGAGCCCGCATGGCATCGAGCTGTTCAGCATGGACTCTGGCTGAAAGATGTGCAGCAGCAGCAGCAGCCTTCACGTCTTCATCCTCGTTCAGTATGAAAAAAAAAAAAAAAAGACTGACGGCGTGTGTGTGCGCGCGTGTGTCTGTTTGGGTGGGTGTGTGCGCATTGCCCTTTATAGTATGTGCACGCTGCTTTGAAAGTGCCTCAACCTTGTACAGAATGGTGTTTCTTTTCTCTCTCTTTTTTTTTTTTTGATGCTGCACAAACTCTTCTTCCCTCTTATAATAATTCCTCTGCTTCGACACTGTGAAGCTTCAGTTCACACAGTAGCACCCACGTGTGTACAGTCAGTCCTGTAGGGAATACCTATTTAACATTTGAGCAGCTTTACCTGGTTCCACAGCACATGCCAAGTTACATCTCTTATGTAAAGCATTTTGTTATTGTGAGGAGCTCAGGACACTGGCGATGGATAATCCTACTTTTTTTTTTTCTTGCTTATAAAGAAAAGGTCAGTTAAAACACATGCACCAAGCGTTACAAGCGTTCAAGACGGGCCACGTGTCTTGGAAGACACAGCATATGGTTAATAAATAACTTATATGGTTTTAAGATTATCTCATAAATTAGCATTTTATTTTGGCCATCATTGTTCTCTGAATACGATGGGTTTGTATAAAACAATCTGTTTTTGTGAATTTAAAAAAAAGGTCAGAGAAAGCGAACCAACCTCTGTTTTGCTGGAACATACAGCACTTTTTTTTTTTTTTTTTTTTTCAGATTTGAGTTCACCAGTGTTGCTTGGTGGCCACCCCCAATAACCCACGTTGGATTACAGTTTAATTAATGCTTAATTTCAGTCCCTGGATAATATTAGCAGTCCACATCGCTCTGATTCATGTGATTTCATTGTTGCTTCCAGCCCATTTATTTGACTTTACCCTGTCTTTGTCGTTTCCATTTTATTCCGGATGGTAACCCAAGGCAAGTACTTAAACTAGGACAAGTCATTAAACCTCCTGTCCTATTGTGCATAATTACAGTTGTCTCTTTGATTTGTCACTTTATTTGCATGTTTAACTAGAGACTTTGTATTAAATTATTTATTTCCATGTATATTGTTTTTTTTTTTTTTTTATATATATTCAGCCCCTCGAAATGTAAATGGTAGTAGTACTGAAAAGAGTACTACCAATGAACAGAAACACGGTGGTACTGTACTTTGATTCTTCCCAGGTGGGAAACTGGCTTTATATTATTACATATAATATGACAACAGCTGTCATTTTGTGGCAAATATTACTTTGAAAATAGGAGTTTAAATAAAAATATTAAATCAAAACAACCAAAGTGTCACATGGTTATTAAGCAAAGTGAAATACCGTAGCATTCAGGGAAGAACGCGGACATAAAGAGGAAATTATGTCCAGCAGACAACACTAGCACTGAGCGCAAGCTGAGCTGTCAATCCTGGTGTTATCAAATAAGCTGGCGTCTCCTGTTTAGCATCTTAGGCTAGGTTTTATTTTAAATATTACGTGTCCTCTCGGAAAGAGCTAGGCTAGCTCTTTCCCCCTGCTTCCCTTCTTTATGCTAAGCTAAGCTAACATGCTGTTGGCGGTAGCCTCATATTTAGAGTGTGTATCGATCTTCTCAGAAAACTGTATTTCCCCAAACTGTTGAAGAAATCCTTAAAAACACTGCAATATCTCTGTCCTCACACTGCTACCGCTTGTTTGAGAACCACTGCTGAAGGCTGCTATAGACGTATAGCTATATACATATTTTTTTCATCAGTGCTTCATCAGTGACTCTTTTCAACACCAGCGCTTTCTTTACTCTGTACAGCAAACAACGCACACAAAAAAAGAATCAGCCCTAACAACCACCAAACTGTCACGTCCTGTTTATATCTGCATCAAAAAATATTAATAAACGTTAGCACTGTATGTGTCTTTCATGTCTTATTGTTGCCCGTTGCGGTCATAGCTGCAGAGGCAGCAGAAACAGAAGCATGAAACCACTTCGGGGCAGGGGGGTTTATGGCACAATGGCACCCACTGTGTCGATGGCGCTCCCACTTCCCAAGAGAATTTCATGCCTTTCGTCTCTATTGTATTGATTTTCATGCCTGAAATTCTCTCATTCTCAAGGACAATATAATGGATGCAATTTGATGTAAAGAATGGCCCATTTTCATCGCGGGGTCGTCAGTAGGTTACAGTGAGACGGCGTGCCCGAGGACAAATTGTCCAAACTGACGCCGATTTCTTTCTCTCTGCGCCGACTCTCACCTGCTTACAGCCCTATTATCGCACTGCCAGATGGTTGAGGAGAGGTTTTCACAAAGTGACATGGCCCTCCTTGTTCCTTTATGGTGTGGGGGTCACCTTACCATGGGCTCCCGTTTCAGGTGACAGCAGGAAGATGGATGGAGCAGGGGATTCTGGGATGGGTAGTTTATTCCTTTTAGAGGCTGGTACATTTACCTCAAGGTCTAGGTGAGATTGCATTGCAGTCTACCAGCGCAGTGTGGCTCCGGATACAGAGGTCATACCTGAATCAACGTCTGTTGACTGATGTAAAAAGTAGGGTACTGGAGACCAGTCTGCCGAAGTGGCTCTGTACGAAGTACCGGTCGTCCCCTGTGACATGGAACTCATTAATATGACAGATCACCATGGTAACGATGGAAGGTCGTTAGGCTCAGTGGTTATAGGTTTAGGTCACGGCACGGGGGAAGCTCGCTCACAGCATGAGAGCGGCACCGAGAGTTAGATATAAATATAAAAATAAACAATCAGCTTCACCCACTCCTTCATTCCTTCCTACAAAATCTTCACTGGAATGAAAACAGAGTTTCACTGGGCTGGACCGTCAACGGAAAACAAAACCAAACTTCACAAAGAGATATGAATAAGAGACAGACAGGCTGTACAATGATCTTGATGTCTGCAAGATACCGGCTGATCTACATTTAGTAGTCATGGGTTGCACAAAGGGACGAACCTCCCAGCTTCAAATCACAGACCTCTATTGTAACTTACGTCTTGTTTTTTACGCTCGGATTATTTTCTATTATTGACTTATGGAATTACTTTGCTGAAACTCTTTCTACGTCATTGGTTGTTGACCTTTTTGCATACAAGCTGATAGACAGGGCATAAAGAGGCTAAAGTAATGCAACAGGTAATTTTTTAGCTCGACCCAGCATTCTGGTCGAGACTGCGATATCTCTCTCAACTATTGGATGAATTGCTATGATATTTTACACAGACATTTATGGTCGCCAGAGGATAAACCATTCCGTCAAAGTTTTCACTTATCTGGTGAAGTATCTCAATATCTACACAATGGATTGGCACCAAACTTCAGCCTCAGCGTCAACTTTAACAGCTTTGGCATGCCTCCACCATGCTACATGACTACGTCATCAACTGCCATGAAATTGATGCATGCATTCATGTCCTCACAAAGATGAATTGTAATGACTTTGGCCTGACTAGAACCATCATCAGGTCAAGATTTAAATTTCTGACTTTCTTATCAGTCTCTGTTAGACTAAGATTCTACCTGCTACAGTACGTGTGAGCATACTAACATTGATATTAACATAAACCCTGAAACATGTAACCTTGTGTAAATTAAAAAAGCCCCACAAGCAAGCAACACATTATTTGTAAAGTTTGAACAGATATGATGTAAGATGATGTAAGACGAAAGCTGATAGAAGAATATCAAAAATGGAAAGGATTCATCCTCTGGGAGGGGGCATGAATGTGCTCATTACATTTCTTGGCAATCTGCCTGGTACATTTTTGATGTGTACAAGTAGATATTTTGGTTTGATTGTGAAGCCAGGGGAACATTTAAGAGGTCACCAAAAACACTGATATCATTCTCACGGGATCCATGAACATCCAGACCACATTTAAAAGCAATCTCACCGCTACATTCCAAGTGTTGGATGGATGAAGAGACTGTCTGACATTGCTATCACCATTTGGCCTTGGCACTCTTGTATGTAGACCAATTACACGTATGCAATCTTCAAAAATTGTTTCACACTAATGGCCTATTTATGAGAAATGGGTCACCGAGGCCTGCCGCTACTAAAATGTCACAAACTGAATCCCTGAACAAAGACTAAAGGAATATTCTGTACATGAAAAACCATAACACGCAAAACATGTAGAAATATTTGAAAATACATGAAAACTATTTAGGCTAAGAATAGCACCATAAGGTCTTAGTGAAGACTGATTTAGGGTTTTGGTATATGCATGCCTCTCTTAGACAGCCACTTCAATGCACTTTATAATTGCTTGTGATGATTAGCTTCGTATAAATTTTTAACAAGTACATAAATGTATGATGGGGGTGTAAAAACCAGCACAATGCATCTGTCTGAGTTGGATCCATTTGAAAAGTTTGGGTCGATTAAAAGTAATTAATATTGTATTAAGGTGTTTCTTTTTCATTGATTACTTCCTGTCTGCAGGCCGCGACGTGTTTCTGTTCCGCTTCCCATCTGTCACCAAACAGAAATACATACCGAGCTGTTGTCGGTGGAAGCTGGTGGAGTTTTTGAACTGGTCCTGTAAGGTTTGTATGTGGTGGAAGATATTTTTGCCTCATTGGGTTAAATAAATAAATAAATACAATTTTGAAATATTTGATAACATTTCAGGTTGGGAACCACTGCCTTTATTCCTTAATGTAATATTTGTGACAGAGTTATGCTAATTTAGCTCATGTTTCTAGTCATAGTAAGCCAGTCAGGTGAAGGCACATTTTCCCTGTGATATATTTACAGGTAATACATCTGTGAATCCTAGTGGCAACATCACTTTGTCTGCATCATGTAACTTATAGGGAAATATTGTGTCTGTATATTTTTGATTCATGAATAAAAGATTTTGCTGTCAGTCCTTAAACACTTCAAATAAAACAGGTGCTGACAGTGTATGTGATGAAAGTCTATGATTTATTTGCATTCAACACTTTACAGACCTTTAAATAACTCAGATTACTCTTTGAGAAAGTTTGCATTTAAGACTTTAGTGTCTCAAAATATAAATATAAATGTGTTTTATATGAGTCATAAGTCATTTTTGTCCTTTGTGAATATCTGTAGGTTTCTGAGTGTTCGTCTGAAGAAGGAGAAAGACATTTGATGACACGCCCTTAGGCTTTTGCGATGGACATTTTTCTACTATTTTCTGACATTTTATAGACCAAGCGATTAATTGATGGTGAAAGTAATCGTTAGCCTTAGTACTGCTTTTCTTTTAAGACCACTCCTCTGCTGTTGAGACACTTTCTGTGATTTGTGGCCGCAGTATCTGTCTCTCCGTGCACCCTGAGGTGTGATATCATTGACCAGTATTTTCTGGAGCTTTTCTATTCACCTGACACAATGTAATGTTTCACTTTGTGGACTCATAAGACAAGCTTTTATGGACCTCCATCGGCTTCATCTCCAGCTCTCAGTGGCAGCTCATCATATTGTTTGAGACAAACGTTAACTTCATCTTCTGCAACTTATTTTATTGAAGGAGAGGAGAGAAAATGTGACCTTTGGCCTCACTGAAAGGTCAGCTAAAAAAGAGTGTAAGGTAGTGACAGGGAGATCTACAACTAATATTCTAATTTTAGGGTGCAATCCTCTCGCTGTCTGTTTCATTATGTTGGAGCCACAGCTAGAGACATTAACAAATGGTAGATTTTTTTTTTCAGTGCAATAAAATGAGAACAGAAGCACATCCAGCTTCTCGGTTTTCACCCCAGGATTTTTTTTTTTTTTAATTTTCAATTATGCAGTGACATTTACCAATGTGGGTGTTTTTGCTCTTTCTTGACAAGATATCAGATGTGCAAGTATGCAAACGTCTCCTTAATCTTTTTTAATTAAAGTTGTCTTATTTTTTATTGTTCTTATCTTACTGATGACGAGCCCCCCGTGTGCCATCTTCACCCTATTCTGAGCACTGTGCTTCAACAAAAAAATCCTCTTTAATTGCATATGCATGACCCCTTGTCTGGAAGCAGTCACTGTGTCAATAAATTATAGCAAAGGCCAGAACTGCTATTTAGAATATTAATCATGCTTCTTCCTCTATCATGTTGCTTTACTCTTTTATTGCTTAACATCTATTGAATCAGCTCTGTGGGCCATGCTGCAGCGGGGAACCTTTTACAGTATAATACAACACAAAATTACATTTTTGTGTTTATTTAAAATATTAAAATTCATAGAATTTAAATAAATGATCTGACAGCGATTATGTATTTAATGGGAATGGATAAAAAGAAAAAAACCCAGCAACACGCAATATACAATATAACAATATACCTGTGTAAGAGAGGGAAATCTATGAAAAGGAAATGTATAAAAGGGAATTGAAGCAAAACTGCCTTTAAGAGTACAAACAGACTAGCATTTCAATATAACTGTGTCTTCATTAAAGTCAGGATGAGCAAAGACTTGAGGCAAATACATACAGAGATGACCTAAAAGAAGAAGAAGAGGAAGAAGAAGAAGAAGAAGACTCATTTGGTGATTAAAGAGGATTTCAAATCTGTTGGATAACGGCTCCAAGGCCCACCACATGCACTACGATCTTATCAGACACACAAAAAATGCAGATATACTGTTGACATCAAAGTTATAAACATAGACTTACAAAAGGTGTTGTTTAACCGTGTTAAGAGTGTGAATCCAGTATGGCTACAAGAAGAAGATTATGGGTTACCCATGGCTCTGCAGCATCATTTAGGTTCAGCATGTTTTCTGGAAAAAAAAATCAACTGTGAAACCAGTTTATGAACAAATGAACCAGATAGAAAAGTTAATGCACATAACTTGATATAAACAATGTGATTAAATTCATATGATCTTAAGATATCTTGTCCACCTCTAAGGGACTGTATGAAAGTTACTAGTAGGGGTTTCGTAAAAGGAGGAGGGTAGAAGAGTATATTAACTTTTCAGGGATTTTTTTAAATGTTAAATGTATATTTCACTTAATTTTTCCTTTATAATATAATAGCATATCAACACTTCTGTTCGTGCATTGTGGCTTTATTAACGTGCACTATGGTGAAGATTTACAGTTTCAGTTATATAATTTTGTTTACATTTGTGCAAAGTGATGACTAGTTTTCATGGGGTCCCAATAATACGTCAGGATCAGGATCCCCAGTGCACCAATATTCAGAAATCTGTTATTATTTATGCGTGGGGTTGATGCAAAACTGTAAATAAAACCCTGTCCTGCAATTTTATGCAGGCTAGAATGCAGACAGGCTCTTCCAGCCAGACTGAAATGGAAAACGGTTAGATAAAATTGGCTACTTCCTGGAGTCTGGAGAATAGTCACACACACACAAACGGAAGGGCAGGGAGATGTAGAGAGAGGGGAGGGGACAATGTGAGTCTGCAGCCACTTCCACAATCCCTCTGACAGACCTTTTCCCCTGACTGATTGCTTCCAGACTACCTTAAAAAGCGGTGCAGCCCTCTGAACCGTTTGGGCTCCTGCTTTGGGCTCTTGCGCGGCGCCAGTGGGGGATCCTGGGACAATGTGAGGATGAGCTATTGACTATCCCCATCCACACACACACACACACACACACACACACACACACACACACACACACACACACACACCTCCCATCAGCATTATCAGCCACCCACCCCCCCGCCCCGCAGCGACACTGGCTCACTAGCACATTAACATACTGCTGCCTACTCCTCCTCCTCCTCCCCTGAACGAGTCTGACTAGTGAGCATAGGCTAGGAGACACACAAAACACTAACACACACACACACACACACACACACACAGAAAAACATTGATGTTAATGCAGTTCAGTGTGTCTGAGGTCCTCTTGTGGGATGTTGTGTCTCTCGTCTGCTGTTTGAAATGAAATTATTTAGAGTTTGGTGTCTTTTATAGGCTATACGGTTCTGGTTTATGGTTCATATAATTCAATTTGCATCATTGCTAATAAGTTTAATATGAGAACAGTGCAGTTATTTGTCAAAGCGTCTATATAGATATTGTATTATAGTTTTGTGTGTAACTATAAAACAAACTAAACTGCCTCGCCGTTTATCTCTTAAGGGCAAGACGTTTTTCAGTTTAAGCCTGCTGTAATTAGCATGGATTCTGTTTTTTTAAAGACAATAAATAAAGTAGGCACATCCTGTTGAGGATGTCAGGCACAAAGGGAAGCTGATCTTCAGCCGATGGACGGTTTTACTGGTAAATAAAGAAGGGTGGAAACTGTTGTGTTGATAATGAAGACAAATTCAAAAAGGACTCTTGTCCCCACCTGAAAGCCAAACGCCCAGAGGGCGGCAGCAGCGCGCTCTCCTCCGCGTTTGGGACATGTTTAAGGTAGTCTCTTTTATGCCCTACGTTTAGTCTCACAGGCACCAATTCGCTCGCCTGGCTCCATTGGTTGTGATGAAAAAAAACAAATAAATAAATACAGCTACAGTCCTTAAAACCTGAAACATGATCCGACTAAAAATCAAAGAGTTATCTGGTCAGTAGCGCGAAGTGTGTTGCCTGAAAGGCCTAAATCAGGGCAAAATCACCACTGAAAGCAGAAAAACCCTAAAATTATAATTAAAAAAATATAAAATAAGTTAAGATTAGATCAAATAGACCATATTGATCTGACTTGTTACACAGAGTGGCTGATAAAAGATAAAACTATCCTGATTGATTAACATGACAACAGAACATCTTTAATGTTCATAGGATTTTATGGATTATTGCCATCCATAAATCACCTATTAATAAACACTTGTAGCGTGTGTGCTTTCTTTAAGACTGCCAACAGAACACTGATCAAACGTTTCAATGGATCAATCACTGATAGCACTAAAACTGACATTTTTTAAAAATGTATATATGTATATTTAATTTTCATGTCATCAAAGTTGGTTGCACGTTGAAAAGAAGCTTAAGTGAAGCACATTTATTATTTAACACCAATATGTTCAACAGTTTCTATCATTTGGCCTGACTACTCCACTTTCTCACCGTTACACTCCGTCAACTTCTTTTGGGAAATCGAAACTTTCCTACTTTACTTTTCTATTTTACTACTTTTTTTTTTCCTCCTTTTTTTTTTTTTAATGTGTGCGTGTGTGTATGTGCGTGCCTGTCCGTGTCCGTGTGTGTGTGTGTGTGTGTGTGTATGCGCGCGCGCGCTGTGGGCTCTGCTTGATCTGTTGTTTGCGCAACAATCACATTTTTCTTTTAAGCGACAGGGTGTCTAGACACACACGTGACCGGGCGCGTCAATGCGCACTGGAGACGGAGCAAGGGCACCCAAACCATCCGCCTCATTTACAGACAGAGAGCCTTTTACCCCCCTCGAGATCACTCGTCGACTCGCTCTTTCTTCCACAACACAGACGCGGAAACTTCGTGTGAGATACGAGTTTCGGATTATTTGATTTTTTCTTTTCTTTCGGAGGGTATTTCGGCTTACTAAAATAGGTTACGAGGCTCGGTTGCGTGGACGTAACCCGAGGGTCTCTCTCTCTCTCTCTCTCTCTCTCTCACTCTCTCACTCTGCCTCTCTCTCTCTTTGCTTTCAAACGCAACTCAACTCGGGTGAGAGATTCAGTCCTGGATTTGCTCCCTGGCTCTTTGGACGAGGTTCATTCTTGCCAGCAGACCACATCCTCTGCAGACGAGTGGCATATTTAGACGATATATATATATAAAACAAGCCTCCGCACAAGCTTGCTGGAGAGCCATACTCTGTGCAGTCGGATCAAGGATTTTGTGGATTAATGCTCTTGAAGACACCGCGACACAGCTTCGGTTTTTCATGGGATAATTGTGAAAGCGTTTCGGCTTAATTAGGCCCCAGTTTTGTCTAATTTCCACTACAGCTCGTGCGCGTACATAGAAATATGTTTTGACTGTTTATATGCTGAAAATCGGACACGGAGCGTGTTTTTTTTTTTTTTTTTTTTAAAGGGGGTCAGTTCACGGCGCTAGGCTGCACATCACCAAGTGAATAATTGGAGCACATTGAGGCTACATGCCGCCGTGTTGTAGCAGATTTCCACCGCCGTTATAGAGGTTTATAAGCTGTGAGATTCATTATCATAGGCTCGTCTTAAACGCCTGGAGGTGATGGTTATTTATCCCCGGGGGACAAGCTGACTGTCCCGTGAACCTCCACTGCTTTTCGTTGATCAAGTCTGCAGGAGACAGCATCAGAGACTGGCGTATGCTACAGATTTCCTCTGCTTCTCCAGCTCCCAGTTTTTCCACCGTATATTCTCAGGCTGCTTGTCATTGCCTGGACTCGGATCCCGGAATCTTCATGATTTGCGGACACCATGCTCGTTTTTTAGCCGGGGAACCCTCTTTTCGTCCCGCATGTTTAGGACCAAACGATCGGGGCTCGTCCGGCGACTCTGGAGGAGCCGTGCGCCCGTGGAGGGCGACGGGGAGGCGGATAGAGGGACGCATGGCTCCGGGGGCTGCTGCATGGGCAAAGCGACAAAGGTGGCCAAGTCCAACGCCGGGTCGGAGGCTGAATTGAAGGCGTTGACCCACTCGATACTGAAAAAGATCAAAGAGAAACAATTAGAGGTGCTTTTGCAAGCGGTGGAGTCCAAGGGGGGTGCCCGAAGCCCCTGCTTGCTCTTACCCAGCAAAGTGGACGCCAAAGTGGGTCAACAGTCTTACTCTCTCCCCATGCTGCTCTACAAAGTGTTCAGGTGGCCGGACCTCAGGCATTCCTCGGAGCTGAAGAGGCTGTCTTGCTGTGAATCCTACGGGAAAATCAACCCAGAGCTCGTTTGCTGCAACCCGCACCACATGAGCAGACTTTGTGAACTCGGTGAGCTGGATTATTATTATTATTATCATCATTATTATAATAACCTCATTTTCGCAACAACAAGCAAAAAAAGAAAAAAAAGAGTTCTGAAATTGTGTTTAATTCTCCGGTGGTCGGGCCTAATTTCAAGTCAAGTACAAATTCAGACACCGTGTCATTGTGTCAAAGAATTACCAAGCTCTTAAAGGGGTAATTAGCCTAATTCAAATGACATCACCTCTCTTGGCACAGTTGTCTTAAGTTTCCATAAGGTCAAACTTGACCGAAGTGGAAAGCGTGCCAAGTTTTCCTCATCATCTCTTTATCTTATGTTGTCATAAAATTTAGATTCGCCGTACTTTTTTTTTTTTTTTTTAATCACGATTTATAAATATGTTCATTTCTTGGCACCGTGGCACTTTTTATTCCACCTTAAATCGGGTTATTTTCAACTTAACGAAAGCCTCTCTTTTCAAACAAACATCCCATCTGGCATTTCAACATTTCACAACTGGCATTTCCAAAGTGCAAAGCGACTCATCCCGGGCTTTACAGTCTTTCCACGGTGAAGTTTCCAGGGCCTGTGTGTGTGTGTGCTTGCTTGGCGTCCCGGGCCAAAAGAGGCCCGTATCTCAGTTTGTCCTAGACGCTGATAGTGGCCCTCCTGGCGCCAGGCGGCCCCCTGTTTATCTGCCTGCCAATGAAAGGCAATAGCCGGCCTCACTGCCTGCCTCTCTAGGCTGAGCTGACAGACACAAAACCTTTTCCCAGAAGAATGACAACTCTTATCATAAAGTTTAGATCTCTCTCTTGTTTTTTTTTTTCTTTTTCTTATGCTTTGCTTTTTTTTTTTCCTCCTTCATGCAGAGTCCCCTCCTCCTCCATATTCGCGCTATCCCATGGACTATCTTAAACCACCAGGTGAGCTCCATATACATATGAATACATTTCTTATTGTCTGGAACACATTTTGTTTTGCGAAACATACGCATCTAAAAGCCCATCCTGTATTCATGAATGTTCTGGTGTTGTCTATATGTCTGACATTACAATGCATATAGTCTTACACACTCTCTCTGCAGTGCATTTGTGTGTGTGTGTGTATGTGTGTAAAAAAAACGGCTCCATGTTATGCTGTGATTTATGATAGCAGTGGAGTGGCACGCCTGGCTGGCTGGGCAGTTCTAGCATGGCTGGCGGCCAGGGCAAAGCAGCACAAAGTTGAGATACCAGCTATAGACTGACTGGCATGTCACCAGGGGCACTGTGTGTGTGTGTGTGTGTGTGTGTGTGTGTGTGTGTGTGTGTGTCGGAGGGAGGGGGAGGAGTTGTATGGCTGTTTGTTTGTGTGTCTATCTATCTATTGTGAATTTGCAGCACAGACAGTGGCGTCTCTGGAGCCAGCCAGTCTTTATCAGCTGAATTCATCAACAGATTAAGGTTGAGGACTTGTGTGTGGGTGTGTGTCACTGTCCCACATCTCAGTTTGTTTTAGAGAGTATGCGTGCGTGCGTGCAGCGTTTGATTTTGTTTTAAGTTTGTATTTTTTTTAACTTCCTCCTTTCACAAGCTTTAGTTTTGCTTAATTGTTTTCTCCCTCCACCTGTGCCAGACTCCACATGCTGCTGTGGTTGTCATCCTATTCCCCAGTGCCGGAAAGTGGCATCAGGTTATGTCATCGCCTATTAAGTCGGTTTTGAAGTGTGTTAAATTTCAGGCTATAACCAGAATAGTGCCAGACCGGAGGAGCTCTGCTCAACAGTTTCTCTTCATGTCACAGAGAGGGTGACAAAGATATAAATGCTAGTAGTCTGCGTGTGGGACTTTTAAGGCTCCAGGTTTGAATTTTCTCAGCCTATAGCTTGCTCTTTTTCTCATTTCTGCCTGTATTCCTGTCTGTCAGTGCAGGAAAAGCTCAGAGTTAAACAATGACCAGTCAGCTGACTATCCAGCCAGTTAGTCAGTAGAAGGAGAAAGTGGCTTTCAGTGAGTGGAAACAATAGGAAGTCATTGCAGCTGCAGCTGCGGTTCCTCAAAGCCCCCCTTCTCCTTGTCTTTATTTACCTGAAAAGCATTTGCAAAGCTTTAGATCCAACCGGAATGTATCTAAAATGCTGAAAAATGACGTGACCGACTGTGAAATCCTCGTCAGCCTTCTCCTGAGGTGATGCCCAATTTAGGGTAGAGCTAGCGTAGCCTCTCTGTACAAGTACAGTTGGAAACATTCCAGCGATGAAAGGAAACAAGAAGGTAAATAGGAAGCTGGATGCAGACAAAGAAATGGTTATTGAACTCGTGTTACCACCCTGTTTCCACACTCAGGGCAGAGTGAAAAAAACTTGAATTGGTTTGGCTGCGTGCGAATTGAATGTTGCCAACGAGGACAAAACAAGACATGAGAAATATCATCTCTCAAGAATAGATTTTATGAAGCTTTATGACCCTTTTAATTTAAAGTCATATTTTTTTTTTTTACAGCATTAAAGTGAAAAAGTGCAGCAAACCTCTCGCTCACCTGTCATGCTATTTCCTCATTTGGTAACATTCAGTCAGTGCAGCTGCAGTTGTGGTTAATCAAAAGAGAGTCTGTCTGCCTGTGTGTCTCTGTATTAGTGACGGAGGGTGAAAGACAACATATATTAATAGGACAATGGAGCAGACTGGAGGGTACACACACACACACACACACACACAGAGGACGGATGAGCTTATCATGCAGAAAGACAGGGGTTTTTCCCAAGGGCCTCAGGGAGCTGTCAATCATCAGCCTTCCCATTACTGGAGGCTATTACAGTTTTCTATACTATTCTATGTATTTGTGTTATATGAGGCTGTTTTAAATCATCATGACATTCAGAAAATTTGCATAGTTAAGTTTTAGAAGGCAATCAGATGTTGTAAAATTCTGCATGATCTGCGATGGAAGGAGATGGATTTTATGATGATGGTTTTATGATTCCAGTGAGCAGGAAGTTGTGTCAGGGTGCCTGCCCGCTCTAGCAGCAGCGGTCAATATGAAAGCAGCCGAGACGTAAAACGCTACCTTGTTTCAGCTCTGGGGAATATAAATCACACACTGTTTGCCTCTTTCTCTCTGATGCCCCCTCAGCCCTGTGGTCAGCTGTGAACTGTTGCCCGGGAGACCAGGGCAAGGCTGCTGGCAGCCAATGAAAGCGTGGCAGACTGGGCTATGCCCGTGCATCTCGTTACCGCGACCACATCGGCACGGTCTGTGTCCGGACGGGGGGCAGGGTGGCAGGGAGGAGGGCTCGCAGTTAAACTGCTCCGGTCACTGTTTCATTATTAACTTCATAGCTACTGTAGCTCCGCTGAGTCAAACAGGAGGCCAGTGAGATGATCTGTTAGCCGAAGAGTGGAAGTATTCAACATCATCTTCCTCTTCGCTATATGTGGATTAAATACATCGTGACCCCTAATTCGCTGAAGTACTCCAGGTTGCATTCAATGCAGTAACCTTCAAATTAGTCCAACTTCAGTTAAATGGTCATTCTTGCCTTTTTTTTTTAAAATCACAGTAAGGTTCCCGCCTTGCAATGCAACCATTCTAAAAAAAACCTGCACTTTAGAGCGGAGGTGACCACCACCGCCGCACGCTGTGGTTCAACGCATAGTAGGTGTAGCGCAGCGTTGACGTGCGTTGAGAGGAATGTATCATTAGTGAATACCAAGCTACCATCAGCAGCTCTGCAGCGGTGCTAGCCTGCTCCCAGCGGTGTGCTGCTCCGCTCAACACACACACAGCGGTTTTGTTAAAGCGCCATTCAGGTGTCATGTTGAAACTAGTCTACATTACGAGTCTTAGTGGGAGTTAAGCATTCAAATGCAAAGAGAGGGAGAATGGAGAGAGAGAGAGAGAGAAAGAATGAGTCGTTTTTCTCTCTTGTCTGCCTGTTAAGAAAATTTACGGTGAACAGCCTTCAAGGCCCCTCGAAGCTCTGTCTGCCAAGGCAGCCACAAACACATATATAACTTATTTCGTGGTTAGCTTTGATGTCGGCGTGAATGCTCAGATTTCCGGTTTAGCTTGAACTCGTCAAATTTCTTTTTTCTCTCATCAGACCAGTTTGGATTTTTCATTAAAACACCCAGAACACAAAGCGTTGCGCTCACGTTCTTCTAATGTTTGATTATTGAGCGGCGGGGATCAGGAGTCTCCATGCCCAAACCCTCGCCTCAGTCATTAGCAGTAGCTTGTCTGTGCAGAGATGCGGGGCTAAGGTTCCTCCTGAAGCAGTGGATTATGGGGGATTATCGGGGGTGTAAGAAACTCTCCTCTGTAAGTCCTCTGTGTGTGTGTGTGTGTGTGAGAGAGTGTGAGCTTCGTCGTCAGCGTCTTCATTAGGCATTGATTTCACCGGAGTGATTGACGGTCTCACAGCTGCTGCTTTGCCTTCGCCCCTCACACACACACACACAAACACACACAAACTGGAACACACACAGTGCTAATTCAAAGTCTCTCTTTCTCTCTCTATTAGATTCTCCAGACTCTGGACCTTCATCCAGTGATACTGGGGGAACGACATATTCAGCCCCTGTGGGGCTTTCAGGTAAATATTCCTACAAATAGATTTCCTGTTCGCATTTTCATGTCTTTTTCCACAATTCCTCCCTTCTCCTCTCCTGTTTTCTTTCCCTTCTCCTGTGCATTCCTCCCAACGCACATCTCCCCTCCATACTTGTGATGATGAGGCAGTGATTGTGGGGGCCCCTGCTTCCCCTCTGTAATAAAAAAAAGCCAGTGAAGGAGGGTGTATTTCTCCCACATCCACATAAATTCCTCCCTACTGGCTCTTTGAACAACACTCCTCTCTTCTCCTCTTCCTCTCCCCGTTGCCTCTCATCCCTTTCCGTGTTATGTTGTAATGGAAGACAAACATGCCGAACCGTTGTTTGGAGAAGAATATGGTCTGTGCGTGCGGTATTGTGGAGGGAGAAGAGAAAGAGAGAGAGAGAAAAAAAGCAGCAAAAAAAGAGGCTTCAACTGACATGCGAGTGTTTGTTTGGGTGTGTTTGTGCGTACAGGGGACGTCTTTGTGGACGGTTAACTCTCCTCTGGGCTCGGTGTGCGGATAAGAGAGAGACACAGGCGCCTTTCTTTCTTCCATCTCTCATGCAGGACGTGTTTCAGGCTTCCTCAGCTTTTCTCCCATAATCCCCCTTGGCAGACTCGCCTTCCTTACACAGCGGCCTGTCCACAGGCTACAGAATAAGACGGCGTTCACGAGAGAAGGAGTTTGCTCTCCACTCACTGCCTGAGATTGCTCTGCGCTGTTCTCTGCTTTCCTTTGCCTCAGATGGTTCTCATTACTGGGCCTTTAAAGCCTGTTTTATGTCAGTTGGTGTTGGCTGCCCATTCCCCCCCCCCTCCTTTGTTTGGTGGTAGGGGGGTAGAGGGTTTGCCTGCCTGCCTGCCTGCCTGCATGCATGTGTGTGTGTGTGTCCTTAGATGGGGGAAGAGATTGTAACAGTGCTCGCAAGAACAGAGGAACTAAAATCAGTCCTCTCCTCTCCTCCCCCCTCCTCACCACCTTCAGATGGACACTAAAGTCCTCCCTGTGCGCATTAACTAAAGACACATTTTAGACCCAGTTCAAACTGTGAAACCCAAGAACTGGAGTCTTAACAGGCACCCCCATGCTCCCTCCCTTACGCCTTCCCTCCCTCAGCAAGGCGTACACACTACCCTCCTCCTCCTTCCCTGTTTTCCTTCCTGGCGAGGATGACATGGCAGTGGCGGCCAACGCTCAAGTGAATGGGCCTCCTCAGTAAAAGCAATAGAGGTAGAAAGGCCCGGGGCGGGATGGCCGAAGCGCTCTGCCCTCATGATTTCCCTGGCTGCCCCCGATGCACGTTCCCCTCCTCCCCGCTCGTACGCCCTCCCTCTCTCCTTCCTTCCCTCTTTTGCTCCCTCCCTCTGGGGCCCTGACAAAAGAAACATGGCTCTCCCAGAGGCCCGCTGCTGACCTTCTAATTCACTCACTCTGCCCTTTTTATGTTCTTCTCCAGACATATTTACAGAGAGGAAGAAGGAAGAGAGAGAGGAGGGTGGCTTTGAGGGAAAGAGGATGGCAAAGACTTAAAGTCAGCAAGAGTTGTTTCTGTTAGTTTTTTTTTTTTTTTTTTTTTGGCGTTGCAGCAGAATAATTAAGTGCTTGTCAAATTTTAGAAAAAGCTGAAGTGTACGATTGATGAAGCAGCCCCGCTTTGGCGTTGTACCTTAGTGGGAACGGAAAATTACCCAAAAGAAATTCTCATCTTCTTCAGTCATCATCTGAAAACCACGGTTCAGACAGAGCCGATGAGTTAAAGATAACATCCTCCTCTCCCATCATTCCTTGTCTTGCTCTTCCCATTTATCCATTCTGGAAAAAGCAAAGACCATCCAGGCTGTAAGGAGTTAAGTGAGCTGCGACAGCGACAAGCGCAAATGCAAACTAGGCTGCCTGCCAGGCTACCAGCTCCAAAGCTCCCCTCGCTGGCTCACGTCATCAGCTTGGAACAGAGCAGAGAGGAGGGAAGAGAGGAGAGGAGAGGAGAAGGAATAAGAGGAGGAGGAGGGGGTTGATGGCTAGAGGCCTGGAGCTGGGTGTCGGGGTGCTGATCTTGGTTTGAGCTGGGGTTGAGGGCTTAGCTCAGGGGTTTAGGTTTGCCTCGGGAACTGAAGGGAGAGATCAAGAGAGAGATTGGGAAATGGGAGATCTGGTTAGGGTTAAGAGGGCACTGGCTTGTTGGTTATGAATCTGTGGAGTGTTAAGTAATATTTAAACTTGTTAGAGACCAGATCATTTACGAGCAGCTCATGTAGCTGGACGTCCATCTTGTTGGGCTCAAAGAGGTCAAGTTTTGTAGAGTTTTCGCAAGACGGAGGTTTGGGCTGTGTGGTGTGGATGTGTGTACAAGGGCTGGTTATTGTTTTAATCCACCTTTTGGTACAGATTCCAAAATAATACAATATAAAAATTCAAATTTTTCACTGCCAAAAAATAATCTGAATGTGTCGAAAATTGATGAAAGGGTAAACAGGATTATGAATCCCGTAATCCGTGATCAGTGACATGTTTCAGTCAGTGTTTTGAGGATCAATACCCAGCCCTGGCGTGCACATACATGTTCTTTGAATGCAAGTTATGGACGTCTGTTCATGCTTAGCTCTTATTGGATGTGTAGCATCAGTGTATGTGTGTGTGTGTGTGTGTGTATGTCACTGGCGTGCCTGCTGGTGCCATCGGGGACTGACCCGGAGTGCCTGTGTGTAAGGGGATACAGTCGAGCTGTGGTGACACGTACGCACACACACACGCGCATTTTCACACACACACCAACACATACACGACAGGGAGGCAGATAGAATGACCTGGTGCGAGCCCTGGCGCACGGCCGACTGTCACACAGGCGCTTCCTCCCACTGCAGGTTAAATTTAGGCTGAGTTGTATTCTTATACCACCAGCCAGTCACCTCGCTCGACAGACAGTCGGCCAGCCCTTCAGTCAGTCAATTAGTCATCCAGTGAATCGGCTGGAGGTATAACCTTCATCAGGGGCTCTGACAGAGATTAAATTTAGTCTTGGCACCTCGGCTCATTAAATCAAACTAGTTCTGCTGTCATATGGAAGGCCCTGAAGAAACGGCCCATTTTTGGTGCAAACCCAGTGAGAGAAAAGGACTGTGTGTTGTTTTTTAACAGGAAGAGAGGTCTGAATTACATATATGTTAAGACACAATCTTCAAATTTTTTTTGGGAGACTAACTTCCAGAAGTCGAGAGCCCAAGTCAGAAACAGAGCACCCTCAGTCTCCCTCGTCTCTCTCTCTCTCTCTCTCTCTCTCTCTCTCTCCCCTCTCTCGGCATTCCTGCCTTGTTTGGGTTAGCAGGGAAAGGAAAGGGCTGCGCAGGATATGACCTCATGTCTTTGAGGAAAAGGCGAGCGGACAGGGAGGCAGCTGAGGCCTCTTCGTGACAGAAAACAAACACTGGGCTGCACCAGCTCGAAGGAAGGAGGGAGTGAAGCGAAAAGGCAAAGAAAGAAGTTGGACATTCGGTTTTGCTTTACAAGGATAGTAATGTATGTGTAGCGTGTCACAGCCAGGCGACTCACTACTAGAAACACATTTAAGGCACTTTATTTTCTATACAACTGTTTCTGCTTTGGCTGAGTCTTTTGCTTGAACATTAAGAAGAAGGAATGAAGAGGGAGAGAAGATGGCGGCTTTGGGTGGAGGGAGAGATGGCCGGCAGCTCTGCTCTGTTCTCTGTAATTTGGAGGCTGTGTGTTCAGCCAGCGAGTTGAGCAGAGCAGAGCCGGGCTGCTCCGTGCCGGGCCAGGATCTCTCATTACTCCCCACTTCCTCTCCTTGCGCGGGAGCCAAGCCGCCTCTTGGCAAGGGACTTAATTTTGGTTTTGGCCGTCCTCTGTTCCCCACCCTGTGTCATTATGCTGCACATATCGAAAAAACAGCACGCGGAGACAGTGGAGGGGTGGGGTGGGGGGGGGGGGAGCTGGTTAGAGAAGAGAGGATAGAGGAAAGTGTGCCTAGCTTGCATGTGTTTGGGTTTTTGCTGAAGATTTGTAGCATCAGAGTAACATTTACAGTTGAAACCATTAGCCTACCTTAGCATAGCCAAGTTTGATTGAAAGGGTTATGCAGATTTGGCTCTGAGCCAGAGCTGGAGGGAAGCCCAGAACAAGATGAACATTGTTTTGGTTTGCAGTCACTCTGTGGAAGTGGATTTTGACATTACCTCAATGTATGAAGATATGAAAGAGAGAGAGAGACAGTGTGTGTGTGTGTGTGTGTGAAGGAGAAGAGAGGAAGGGAGGGAGAACCCTCTCCCTGCCTTTTAGCAGGATAAAGACGGAAATGGAAATGAGTAGAGACACATTCCTGTAAACCTGTGTGTGTGTGTCCGATTTCTCGTGTGACACACAGTTCTGCTGTCTCCACCCTCCCGCCTGCTCATTCATGTAGTCGGTTTGTCTTTTGTGTACTTAGACTGGAGGGTGCATGCATGTGTGTGTGTGTGTGTGTGTGTGTGTGTGTGTTTAACTCTAGCCCTATCTGTTGCCACATCTCTATCCAAGACTCCAATGCTGGTATAACTACACACATTCACAGACATACACAGGTACATAATTATTAATAACAGAGCAACAACGGCACAAAAGCGCAGACCGAACACAACTGGCTCTGCTGGTTGTCTGCTTCTTTGTTTGTGGTGTTTGTATTATTTAGTTCCCACGATGTTTTAGTGCCTCAACAATGTGGGTGATTGTTTCAGCTTGTCTGTCCATCTGTCCGTAGCACCATTTATGTGTGTGTGTGAGTGAGTGTGTGTACATGTAAATGCTCAGAGATACTGAGCCTGCAAGTGATCTTCTTACTTGTGTGTTTGTGAAAGTGGGCTGATGACATCAATACAGCCTGCCTGGCACCCTGTATGCAACTAGCCTGTGTTTATTTGTCCTGTCACCCCGGGAAATCTGGACTGTAAGGGATCAGTGTGTGCGTGTGTGTGTGTGTGTCAGCATGATGAAGTGTTGGAATAATAACTCAACAGTAATAGGAAGGAGGAGTTAAAGGAGAATTCAAATGTCCTTCAGTGAAAAAATTACTAGGAAAAAAGTGAAAAATCCTGCTTTAGTGTTTTTTTTTGATCATGCGGAGCCAAATGGAAGATGCTGCCCAGTTAATTATGAAACATTCCTGTATTTTATCTCAAACCGAGAAAAACACAGAGTTCCTGAGCGACATCGAGACATGTGGATTGTGTAATTATAGCAGCAACTTCCACTCAGAGAAAATTATACCATAAGATGGAAGCATTAGGAAAACATGCGCCATTTCTTCTCCTTATCTTCTACCAGCCGTGGCTGTATGGTTCATGTTAGAGATGGCGTGTCTGCAACTCATTCTCTCTATCTGTGTTTCTGCAAGGAGTCAGATCTGCAGATAGCGAAACCGTGCCACTCCCCTGTGTGGTTTTCCTGCCATCAGGGCTTATTTAGGTTTCCTGAAGTGGGTGGGGGGGGGTGGGGGGGACTTCGCATCTTCTTACGTAACCTGCCACCCTAAAGAGGCACTTCCCTTTGTCAGCTACTGAATCCACTGCAACGTCTGTCTATTCAACTGCCCGCTAGAGCTGAACTATATGTCATTTCTTCTTCTTCTTGCGCTTTTTAAATAATTGACCTGGTTTTATAGTCGGCTCTGCTTTAGCTTTACATTAGCTAGCAACTAGCGCAACATCCGACTCTCTGACTGAACTGTTTGTGGTCGGGTTGCTTTTTGGGTAATGTAGGTTGAATTGAAAGAAGAATGCATTGAATAAACAGGACGACATCTCTGGTTCTGCGGCATTGATTTTCATCTTGAGTCTGACAATGCTATAGGACTGCAAGGCTGCGGTGCAGGCCAGCTGATAAATAACATAAGTTAGCCCGATTCTATCATATTTTGGTGATGGCTTACGTGCTCTTCGGCACGAAGACTAAGAAAAAACTTGATCCAGACTGTGTACAGTCGATGTCATGAATGTACAAGGCTGTGTTCTTGTACTGATGTGAGACAAGGACACTCCTCTGTTTTCCCTGCACAGAATGGCTGCTGACCTTTCTCATTCTGCAGGGGTCACCTATCTTTGAGGGGTTTTTTTTCTGAGCAAAGTGAATATAACACGCACCAAACCCACAGCTAAGGACTCTTAACTTGTATCAACGAGAAAAAAAATCCAATGTGACCAAATACTTTTGTGAACACAGACAGAAACGTACACACATGGGGCTGAACATATACGGCATGGCAGACAGAACAAAAGGAATGCCTCCAGGGTGACCCTTGACCTTTGGAATAGACTTTCCCCGGCTTGAGAGAGGGTGTTGACTTAGAAAATAAGGCACCATGAAGAGTCCTTCCTTCCCCCTCGAGCTGCTTCCTTCATGCCTTCCCCATTCCTCTCCTCAGCCGCTGTGTGTGTCTGATGATGACAGGGTCATTACACATCTGAGTCAAGAGAGGCACAAACACACACACTCACCCACACACACACACACACACATATAGGGCTCTCAGGGATCGATACGAGACAGTTCTCAGGAGCCTCCTCACTATTTACCGATGTTGATAGTGTTGTGTCCAGGAGTGAAGGTTGAAAATTGTGCGTGTGTGACTGTGTAAGTGTGTTACTCTGTGACTGTGTTGACTTCTAAGTATAGTAGCGACCTAGTGTGTGTGTGTGTGTGTGTGTGTGGAGTCAGACAGAGGTAATGATTAACCTTTCCAGACTGTGCTTCTGGCCCTGAGAGAAGCACCCAGTCTGTCGTCACCCCTCCCCCCTCCCAGCAGTCCCTCCTCCCTTCAAACCAAGTCCAATTGTCTCAGCTAGCGTGGCGTCCACTCTTTAAGACCATGGGCCATTAAAATCCACAGGGGAGTTTGCAGTGTGTATGTGTGTGTGTGTGTGTCTGTTTGCCAAATGGTGGTTACAATATTTTGCATTGCGCAGGGGGTTTATTTAATCATAGATGTTTACAGTCCCCCCCCCTCCTGCGTCACCCCCTACCACCCACACCACAAGCTGATCATCCATTAAATACCTCCAAAAAACATGGGAGCAATATGCTGTTTTGGTTTGCAAAGTGTTGCTAATGGCTAACATCCACATTAGCTCCTGACCGGCTGCTCCTTGCACTTTCTTACACTGCAAAAAATGCTTTTAACAAGGCCTGTTATCATTATCATCATCCATAATCACATGATGCATTCCACGCCAGTCTGCTCCCGTATCTTTCAGCAATGATCTAGCTCGCGAGTATGTTTTCTTTTGCTTCATAGTGGACCAGCAGGGAGAGTCTTTTTTGTGTTCTTTTGGATGGGGGTTTGCATGTGAGCCCCATGGGACAAACCAGATTGGGACAGACCAGCAGCAGACAACCGACTGGAGCAGAGCAGAGCAGAAAGGGCAGGAGTGACAGATGGCCTCGGGCTGCCAGCTAGCCCGCTTATCTGCAGCGAGGAGAAGCCCGAGACACACAGGCTAAGAGGCTGCAGAGCAGACAAGCAGGTGGGGGCGGCAGACAGATAGATGGACTAATGCTTCGATAGGCAGACATCCAGAAAGCAGACAGGCTCACAGACAGATGTACAGACAGAGACTGCAGACAGCTCTGTAAGTGTTCAGAAGCCGGAGCTGATGGAAACACAGCGCTCCAAGGACAGACTGACTCGGCGCAGACATTCTGACGACACTGTCTGACACACACACACACACACACACACACACACACACACACACACACACACACACACACAAACACACACCTATGTGAGAAGCACCTGAAATAGTGTCAGACCGTAACATGAGGAGCATGTCCAGCAGACACCTCGCACGCAAACACACGATGTGTTAAAAATTAAAATGCAGTTAAATGAGCCTTGCACTTGGAACAAGGTGTGTTGATACAGGGCCACTCACATTAGCGTGTGTGTTTATATGCGTGTGTTTGTGTGGTTATGTGTTCAGCAGCATTACTCATGAGGTGTAAGCTCATCGGCTGTCAGGACAAGCTGTGAACATAGTCTTCACAAGGCTGCGCCCCACAGATGGAGGAGTCTGTCTGTCTCGCTTTCTCTCTGCTGACATACTGAACAGAAAAAAGTTTGGTTTTGTTTACCTTGTAGGCACAGTTTGAGCTGGACAGAATACTGCAACTATATTTATTCTCTCAAATTAGCTTACAGTCTGTCTCTTATCTAACTGTTGCTGAGGAATGGGAAGAATTCAGGATAGCTGCTGGACAAAAAGCCCCAAAATCACTTGACTGCAACGCTTGAAATTAACTAAGCACTCAAGTACTGCACTCAATTCAATTAGTCAATCTCTAGGTACTTAAACTTAACTAGAATATTTTCTTTTTATGCTGTTTTATACTTCTAAGAACAACTTCCCAAAGTCTGAGAAAATAACCTTCTGATTTCACAGGGTCAGTGTCCTACAAAGGAGGGACATGTAGTTTGATAGATGTTTACCAGTCAGTCAGGGAGAGTCTAACGAAAGAGGCTATAGAGTTGCATTGTGGGAAGTTTTTTCTTTTGGAGCTTGACCCACATTAGAGCTAAAAGTGAGGATATCTCGGACGATCATCGACTTTCTCTTTTTTTTAATCCGTCTCTGGCTAGATGGGACCTGTAATGTAGTATTTCTACGTTGTGGTGCTGCAGCTTTTACATGAGCTAAAGGTCTGAATACCTCTTCTACCACTGCTTTACTGGCTGACCCTTTCTGCTGGCCAACATATTTCCCTCTGTTGTTTTTCTGTCTCTCCTCAACCCTTCGCTTTTATCCTTCCCTCCCTTTTCTCTCCTCTGTGGTTCTCACTTGCTACCACTCTTGTGTTTCTGAGAGCGGAGCAGAGCAGAGCAGAGGAGACGAGGGAGGGGAAGCAGGGCAGTTAGTGTAGTCCTGAATAGCAGGGTGTTTTCAGGCTGCAATGACAGGCTCAGACAGGCAGCCGCTCTAATGACCTCTGACGCCAGGCCCTGTCTCTCTCAGCAATAACAAACACACACAGGGCCCCACAGGTGAGCTCCACCAGCAGGCCCTCTGTCAGCTGTTAAGAAAGTCCAACGCATCTTTCTTCTTATCAAGGCCGGCTGTTCCTGTACGTACATGTAAAGCAGACCTGAGAGCAAAGCTCGGTCAGGATCGGAGACTCTGTCTGACATCAGGCTGAGACTCAGAAGACACTTTCTGTCTCTTATCTCGAAGATAAATGTTTTTTTTTCCTGCATTTAGTCTAAGGTAGATAGCTAGGTACTTAGTTTCCCCCAGCACCCCATGAGGACGGATTTACGATAAACTCCCTGAGGCTTGGCTCTGACCAACTTCAAAGAACACAGCCCCTCTTGTTTTATGGAAGGCATGCTTTCAGCCCCCCCCACCACCACCACCACCCACCCACCTCCTCCCCTCCTCTCTGTTTCTGTCTCTCCTCTCCCAGTGTTGTCTCTCCCCCCCCCCCTCAACTCACCCACCTCCTTCTCCCTGCGTCTAATGAAGGCTAATGACAGGCCGCGGTGAGTCCGCTCGGGCCGGCAAAGATCCTGCCGCATTAACGTTGCAGTTTGTCTCAGACGGGACCTTCCAAATTACCGGTTACATTCACAGCTACCGCCAGATGAAACGAGGAAGGGAGGCGGGGGGTGCTGGGGTCGGATGGGAATGGCTCTGAGAGAGGCTCTGTTGATTTTTTCCCTCACATATATTTCCCTTCTTCGAGCTTTCTTAACCCTTGAATGTGTCTTTCATCGGGGCTGGATTGGTGTGTTTGTGCGCGCGTGTTACGAGAGAGGAAGCATAAAAGACTGTTGAGCGGTTGATAGAAGCTGAAGCAATTAGGTGACGACCCCTAAAAGCACAAGAGGCGCTTAAAAAATCGGGAGAGGAAGCAAAGTTGCAAAAGTAACAGTCAAAATATGTGAAAAGCATTCCTTCTCTTCCCCACCCCGCCCCCTCTTTCTTTCCTCTCGCGCTCTCTCTGTCTCCCTCTATTTCCCTCGCGCCTGACTGGCTCCCACTTTTCTTACTGGAAGTAGCTGGGAGCCAGATTTCTGTGGAATAGAGATATGAAGGGGGGAGAGGGACGGCGCAGGAGGCACACTAAAGGGAGACGGGAGAGGGAGGGGAGGGGGTTTGGAAACTGGAGCATGGCCAATGCTACACTTCTTTTACGCTCAGGGGAAACTTTAGACTGGAGAGGCCTGGCTTGTCAACAATTCAGACACCAGGGTTTGAGAGTTAACGGCCTGCCTTGCTCGTCAGCTAAACACCATGTGCTTCACCGTGGACGGGGAATGGTTTATGTGTTTATGTGAAAGTCACTTGCCGTTGCTCAGTTACTGTGGTCTTGTATCTTTAAGTACGAATCCAAAGATGGTTTCTAATTTCCTCCAGCCGGGCGAAATGCGTTGCTGTAGAGAGATGATCAGGGCAGTCGGTTGACGTCACTACATTGTTGGCCACGCCGCTACAAAAATACAGCGAGCCAGACAGAAGATAAGCATTTAATGCCTAGACAAATATTGTACTGCGTGTGGACACTCGCCTGCCAGTGTCTCTGAGTTGCTTCCCTTGTATGAGGTCCAGGAATTCCAACATGGTTTTCCTGTATGGCAGAAATTGAGGATGACAGTTTAGTTCTGGCTCTTGACTAAAGCAAATTCTCTATTTCCCAAAACAGGGATAAGGAAGAAGTTGTGAAGACATAGCGATGTTTGAGAAGTTTTTATTTGAAAGTCACTCATCTTTTCCTTCTCTCTCTTTCTCTCCTTCTTCATAATAACTTGTCTAATGTTTTTGTGTCATCATGCCCTGACTGACACCTCTTACCACCACCCTAACCATCTCCTTCTCTCTCTGTTTCCTTCTTCAGATTCCCTAGCGTTGCAGGAGTCTGGCGATCGGGCCCATTGGTGCGTGGTGGCATACTGGGAGGAGAAGACACGCGTTGGGCGCCTCTACTCAGTCCAGGAGCCCTCTCTGGACATCTTCTATGATCTACCTCAGGGGAACGGCTTCTGCCTCGGCCAGCTCTGCTCTGACAACAAGTCCCAGCTGGTGCAGATGGTGCGGGCCAAGATTGGCTATGGCATCCAGCTGACGCGTGAGCCAGACGGGGTGTGGGTCTACAACCGCAGCTGCTACCCCATCTTCATTAAGTCGGCCACACTGGACAACCCAGACTCACGTACGCTGCTGGTGCACAAGGTGTTCCCCGGTTTCTCCATCAAAGCTTTTGACTATGACAAGGCCGGCAGCCTGCAGAGGCCGAACGACCACGAGTTCACACAGCAGCCTCGCACAGGCTTCACGGTGCAGATAAGCTTTGTGAAAGGCTGGGGACAGTGCTACACCAGACAGTTCATCAGTAGCTGCCCGTGCTGGTTGGAAGTCATTTTCAACACCCGATAGCAGCAGCCTTCCTCTTCTTCACCCACCTCGCCTCTTTTGCCCTTCACAAACAGACTACACCCACTTTTCCTTTTTTTTTTTTTTGTTCCAGAGGTTCAAACAGAGAAAAAAGAACGTTTTAAAAGAAGAAGAAAGTATAAGATTCTGATGGACTTTGTTTAATAAATGACTAAGATTTAATTAAATAAAATAAGAAGCGAAAAATGTATTTTATGTTATATATAAATATATTATTAATTGTAAATATGAAGACGTTTTATATGCATCATTATTTATGTATTGTGCAATGTGTTGATGAGAAAAAGAAAATAAGATGCACTTTGCTTAATATAAATGCAAAACAAAGAAATGCCAAAATAAAAAAAAAAAAATACAAATAACATTTCTTGTCCAGTCTATGTTTGATCTTGGGGTTTGTAGTGGTTTCATTCAGGTTTTTTTTTTTTTCTGTTTAGTGGATAATCTAAATTGGATTATTTAAAATAGATCCACATGTCAATTCTCTAAATCCTTTCAAATTCAGTTTTGGTGAACAACATTGTGTCTTCATTATTACCAAAGACAACACTGGCTTATCTTTGCGTCACTGTTGGACTGTGGTGGATGGTAAAAGCATTTCCCTCTGAGACAAAATGAGTCGGTCTGTGACAGAGACATAACTCACCGTCCCTGTTCCTACAGGCTCATTACGCCTTTTTAAAATTGTTTTTTTTGAGTTATTTTGGGACAAATGTCCCTCTTCCTCTCCGTCATTAACCAACTGATGACATCACGGCCAGGAAGCAGTAATGACAAATTTCAGGAACCAATAAAGTCAACAGAGGGTCCGGCTTCCTGGAGGAGTCTCTTTATTGTAATGGCTGATAAAACAAAGGAATGTAATGTATCAAACAATCACACAAAGAATTCGGCGCCAGACCTGAGGAAATGAACACACTGGAAAATGTACTGGAAGATTACATCTTCATTTAGACATGTTAGATATCAAATGGATGGCCCGAGTATGCGATTAGAGCCGTTGACCTATTTATGACCTATTGTATTTCTAAAAACGAGACAAAACAAAATAGATTTCCTTCTTACAAAACCTTTTTTATGCGCATGTGTGTGTGCATGCGTGCATGTGTCTGTCTGGGCCTCGTCCTGTTGCTAGTCAGATGGGTGTCTGTGAAGAGGATTACTACTGTAAGCCTGCTTTACCCACACACTGTCTCAAAGACCTACATTCACAAGACCCACTTTCCACACCATCCAACCCCCACCCTGCGCTCTGTTCGATGGCGCTTTGAAAAACCTTGAATTTTATTTAGAATAGGCGAGACAAAACAACATATTTGGTGACAGTGTCTCAGCGGCAGAGGCAGGACTGGAATAGAGCATGTATGTGTAAGTCTGAAAGCACAATTCTGATATCGCTAAATCATGACTGGAAAAATGCAGTGTGTAACACTTAAATATCTGTGCAGCATTAGCTGACACATCAGACTAAGAATAAAAAACATAAATCCACACTGATAGATACGGCAGTCAATATCTATGGCTGACCATTAAAAGTCTCTGCTTGTCCCAGGATACATATTTATACTCGTTCCCTTCTGGTTTATTAATGACCGATTGTGGCCAGCACATATATTACTGTGTGTATTTCTTTATTTACTATAAAATCCAGAAAGAAAGCATAAAAAAGATATCAAAGACTACATGGGGGTTGGGTCACATGGGTGGGATTCTGCTCCTTGGCTGGTCCTTGACATCGTGCACTTTAAACTCTTGCCTGTCTGCATGCCCTCACAACAATAATCCCTAACCTTGCTAATACAACTAAACAACTAAAGTGGCTCGAAGCTTTGTGTGTGTGTGTGTGTGTGTGTGTGTGTGTGTGTGTGTGTGTGTGTGTGTGTGTGTGTGTGTGTGTGCGTGTGAGAGAGAGAGAGAGAGAGAGAGAGGGAGAGAGGGTTGGCCCTATATCCACGACTTCCCTCAGACAGGGTGACCCTGATTCTGCCCAGCAATAACTCCATTAAAACTATTACAGATTTCAGCTGCATGTCTAAAGCTGTTTTTATGAGCAGCTTTCAAGAAAAAAAATCACTTTTATAAGATTTTATTATTGGACTCAAAGTGCCTAAATTGACTATTATTAATAATAAAATAAATGCATAAAGGATCTGCAGCATATCTGTGCAGGCTAAGGCTCCATTATTATCATTATTACTTTAACTACCTGTTGCTGTGATTTTAATGCGATTAGATAAGATTTAATAAGATATATTATATTACTATCATAATATTCTCTTCACATAATAGACCATTATGCCTTATAGCGTCTGTCTCTTTTTAATTGAGTCTCATTGAATTGGTGAAACAGCGCCCCTCTGTGTTGTAACGCCTGATGCATGTTACTCAGTTTGTGTGGTGAAAAATGGTATTACACTCCTACAGTCGAGGCAAACAAGTAAAGTTGTCATCCTTTAATTAATAAATAAAATAGATTGTTAACTATCAAATAATCATATGCAGTCACGCCCTCGTGAAATTACAAGTCTCTGGGAAAGACAGTGAACTTTGAAACAGCTCGTAGGCCTCACATCAAACTAGTTTTAGCCTTTTTAGCTAACAGCGACGCAGAAAGGAGATGGTGGGAGCAGTGGGACACGACTATCACCTGGATATCAACCACAAGGCATCAGGTAACGTCAGTCAAATACACCCACCCTGTCTGTCTTTACTTTACTTTAACGTGTGGATTTAACTACTGGCTGTGTGGCTGTGTGTTATGGGGGTTGTTCTGTTTAATGTACTGTTTGTTTGGACATAAAAGCTGTTGTCTGTGCTGCTTACATGGACACCACTTTGACCAGGGAATTTGGATACGTTTCCCTGCAGTTCAACAGTGTTTTTCATCCGGTTAATCAAACTATTAAATCAAATCAAATTATTTGCCTTAAGTAATCAATTGCTTGTCGAGTCTATAAAATAACAGAAATTAGTGAGAAATCACAATTTGCATCAGGCAGTATCCAATGATATTAAGTTTATTGGTAAATGTCTGTACTTGTATCAAACCTTTCTAGTCTTCATGCAAATGTTGACACACTGATGGCACTGGCTGCTCATCATGTTTGGGGTTCAATATCTTGCCACCTCCACACCTCGACATGGAGACAGTTGGTGATTGAACTGATCATCTGATTAGTGGACGACCCACCTGAACCACCAAATATTCATTATGTAAGGATATGAATATCTTTTTTTTTATTTTTTCTTTAAAATGTGAATTATATGGTGACAGAGTTACTGGTTTCATGCTATGCACACTGGCTGTGAAATGATCCCCTCCTGACATAAGTGCATCGCGGGATATGGGAGGACAAAATCCATCCAAACTAATATGAGCTTAATATGATCAGTCTGACACAGGGCATGGACATGGGTATATTTATTTATTATTTAATAGTAGTATTAAATTAACTTTTTCTATTGCTATCCCTTGCTGCGTTAAGCAAGAGAACGTTATGGAAGAAGTCATTTCGTACTTGATTTGACTGACTCAGACTGCTCGACACTGATATGTCAGCTACACTTAAACTTTAAAATACATGTGCTGCATGTGTTGGCCTCCATCTCATACACTGCGCTCATCCTAGGAAGGGATTACTCCACAGTATGGAGAGGAACCAGTAACACGACCATACTTATTCAACAATATAATGATCAGCCTGCATGCTGCACGGCGCTTTGTAAGAATGAAACCAACATGCGTTTTGTCTGTGGTCAACACACCCATGTAAAGTACGTTTTATGTATATTTATACGTGTGTGTGTGTGTGTGTGTGTGGATGGGTGGGTGTACCTGGGGGGTTGGGAGGATGAACAGGATTGCACTGTGTAGGTGGGGCCTTACAAGCCTGTCTAGGTGGGGTTAGTGGGGGTTTGCTTTGGCCTGTTCTTTGTGTGTGAATGAGCTCTGACCTTTTTACACTTCGGGATCAATTTTTTTCTAATTCGAATGTCACCTGACACTGAATCTGATGTAAACATCCTCTTGGTTGTTTAAATAATGTGTTGTACATTTCTCTGGAATGCGAGTCATCTTAAACTGCATTATTGTTTTCGACATCCTATATGTGCAGTATATATAGATCAAAGGATTGTACGTGCTTTGTCCTTGCATTTGCATGCTGTGTGTCATATATTATTTGCTGGCCTGTTTGTGTGTGTGCTCATGTGTGTATATATGTCCACATATTCTTGCACACGTGCCTTCATGCATGCATGTGGGAATGCACACACACAAAGTCCTCGTCTGTGCCAGTAGACACAAAGCCAGACCTCCCCTCCACCCACCTTCCATCCCCCTCTTCCTCTTCCCTGGAGGTGGGGGGGGGAGATAAGACAGTCTGTCTATCTGCCTGCTCCCAGCATGAGGGGGGCTGGGGTCTGGGATGGGAGGTTATTGAGGTGGTGGGGTGGGAACAGTCTAGCCGTGTTTACGGGCTGGATGTGTCGGTTGGGGGTTTAAAGAAGGGGACAGTCACTTCTGGCATTCTTATGCTTATTTAGCTTCAGCATGGCCTGCAGTCATGCTTTTCCTAACCTCAATGAATCACAGAAAAAAAACACACTGGAGCACAATATACTCAGCGGCTCAGTGTGCACACACACTGTAGGTATGTTAGTCTGTCTTTGAACTCCCTCTTATTTTTTTTTATTCAAATGTTATAATGTTTACTGTAATCCAAATTACAGTAGTCATCGTTCAAACAAATGTTTCAGCTCCTGAAGTTTCCACGAGCTGAATTTCGAGCCAGAAGTGTCTGCTTGCAGTTGTTATTCAAGTTTGTGAGTTTACACTCCATTACTTATTCATCTTCATGCCAACTGTTGTTGTGCCATCACACGTTTGCACAGAGAGCATAGAAAAACATGGATCCAGTATCTTTGATAAGTTTCTGAGGGAGTGTTTTTAAGCCTAAGGTTTGTTTTGGTGCATTCCACCATCTTTTCAGTTTATTGGAGCAGGAACAAGCTCTCTCTCTTAAAAATCCCAAAACCATTTGGGGGTTGTAGTCAAACAATGGAAAGAGCAGAAATCAGCTCACTACAGTAGTGTAGATTTGTGGACCAAATGTTTGAAGAATAAATCCTGTGCTGTGTTATTTCAACAGTTGAGTTGATAACCGTCCAATTTGCCGCTTTTTGCATAGTTTTGTCAGTGGAAGTGTAGATTTTTTTGATGGTATCATGTTGAAGTGATTGGAACAGTGTGGTGCCTACACACTATGTGAGTTTCAAAGATTGTTGTACACATTACATTACACGTCTGTCTGTCTTATAATGGGCTATGTTGAAGTTTTGTCATCGGGGGGGGGTCACACATCTTACAATTTGCAAGAGGAATCCTCAACTGGTTTCCGATCTATGCTTAGTCAACAAAACACATGCACGAAGTGATACGGGAAAAGACGCGAGGCCGCGCATGAAACAGGATTACAAATGTCTGATCCAAGTTGTTTGTGCACACATTTGCCTGCTAAGTTCTACTAAATTTTACACCATTTTCAGGTTCCAAGCACCCCGAGGAGTCTCATCTCATGTTCTTTTGCAGGTTTTATGACTCCTCCTCCCGATATTTCCCTGGCACTCTCATTTCAGGTCATTGCTGCTGTCTTTGTCAGCCAAAACAAATTTCACAATTTTTACAGGATTTGGTTTGCAGACAGATCACAATATTTAATCTGCTAGATATTTCTCAGGCTTCTGCCTTTCATTGATACATCTCTCTAATTGTTTCTTTTGAAAATTCCAGTCCCAATTTGCCCCTTGCTTGTTTTCGACAGTTCGAATTGCAGATATTCCATTTTTTTATTATCACTAAAGAAAAATAAAAGCAGCAAGTCCTCAAAACGGAGAGGCTGGTACTTTGACGGAGCGTTTGGTATTTTGGCTTGAAACGATGAATCATTTCTCAGAATACTACAAATTTTTTTCGACTCTGAACACAGCATTAGTTTGTACCTCTGTCACAGATTTTTGGAATCACAGACATGTTTGTCAAACTTTCTCAACCAAAAACAAAGTGACAGCACGAATGAATAAACTACAGAGAACAGTTCAAGCAAAAGTAGTTGTTTTGTTCCGGACAGTAGACGGATAATCACTGCGAGTTCAGATATCTCTGCCGGGAGGAAGAATATATTCTCTTTCTGTCTTCATCAAATGTTAAATGTTTATCAAATATATCACCCCCAGGATCAGACCTCATACAATATCTACGTTTCATTGTTAATTTAAGCAGCTGTAGCATCTTTCTGGCAACATTCAGTCTTTCACTATATTGACTTTGAAGTCTGTAGAGCTGCTAAAGTCTTACGTGTTTGCCAAAGCTCAAATAGGTAAACAACTCCATCCATCTCAATAATTGATGGTTTATTGTGATTTATTTAAGCAGGTTTCAGAAGCTGGGTCTTTTCTTTTATGCATAAAAGAGAATGAATTGTCATATTATTGAATATTTTGTTAACAGAGACTCAAATCCCCCAAAATCTGTCTTTTCAGTATCAAATATTTTCCCCCAGTAGGTTGTACAGGCTCAAAATCCAATGGGAGCGTTGTGTTTAGATGCATTTTGTTGATTGTTTGGATCTCCATATTCTTCCATAGACTCCACTATTTTATGTATCGTGCCCTCAACACCCACGTACACACACATCACATCGCATTAAATCATCACATACGGCTCCCACTTCGCTGCCTTTTTCTCTTTCTGTATATTTATACACACTCTGTGCGTATTATTACTATGATAAATCAAGAGAAATGTCAGCGAACACGCAGAACATTCCCTATGAAATATGATTGATAGGTGCAATATCAGCATGAGACAAGCTTGAGATGACTACAATATCCTTTCCTTTTTCTTTTTCAATTATGTTACACAAGAAGAGCCATTTCCTTGCCTTCCTCTTGATTATGAACTGCGCTGTCCTCTGTCCTATTGGGCCTAGCTCCCAGAGGCCACAAACCCCCCACAGAGGAACAATGTTGATGTCAGGACTCACTGACGGAGAGCTGACTTTAATAAAGCAATGGGAAATTCATTTTCAAAGGAAGGAAGCGGCGTGTGGAGACAAGATGACTCTCAAGTACGAGGGTGAAGGCACGGCGATGCACACAACAGGCCGGATGCACCAGAGATAACGCCGCTCCTACTCACACACACACACACACACACGCACACACACACACGCACACACTGATGACATAAATTGGATGCTTTCTGTGAAAGTACATAACGTCCTGTCGCAGTGTCACAGAAGAGCTTTGCAACATGTGGTTGTATTAGCAGCTGATCGGGCATTCCTTCCAGCAGGAGGGTAACAGACGAGGTCGAGGGAAAAACCACCACATTACCGCTGCTCCCCTCACAGTTTGGTGCGAGGTGACAAACGCCTCCATGCGGATTACAGCATTTCTGGCATTTTACAACCAGGTTAGCACTACGGCGGCAACACAAACCTCGGTCGAAGTCGTCGTCTAAACTCTCAAGCTGTGTTAGGGCCGACGCATGCAGTAGTTTGGGATGAATGCCTTGGGTTAAAAGTTGGGCTTAACATTTAACGGGAGATCTGTTGGGTTTGTTGGTCCCTGTGTTTATGTGTGTGTCTGCGTGTAATGCAGACTTTGTAAGATTCCTGTGTGGACTGGAGTAAATGAGGGCTGTGGAATGTGAGTGGAGGGTAATCATGGCAGACCTACAGGAGTAACCAGATACCAGACTGCCAGACTTCAGAGGAGCGGGAATCCCTCCACGTCGACACACCACCTCCTGCAGGAGACACTTTGGCTAGGACCTAACCCCCCCACCCCCTTCCTCTCCCCTCGTTTAACCCAAACATGGCCCTTAGTGTCCAGCCTCCCGCCCTCACTCTAAAAATCAGATTTTTGTCTGCTTGTTCTAGTGCGAGTAGTTTCTTGCCTCTAAAATGTGGTTGCATTTATAATCCTCAATCTTAAGCGGTTAGTCGCTTAAAAGAACCCGTAGTTTGGTTCATTTTGTCTAAACCAAAGTGATAAAATGATGCTGCTGCATTTAAGTTCTGGTCTGGTTCCTGGTGACGCTGACTGACTTTTTACAAACGAATCAAGAAGAGCTAACATAAAGTCGTACAGAAGGAGAGGTAACGTGTTGATGGGAAAATTTTTGGTGATTGTCCTGCTGCATCATCAGGAGCCACAGGGGAAAATAAAAGTTTATAAAAGTTTAGTTTGAAAACTTATATGCTGAATAAGCTCCTGACAGAGGTTTATGCAGCGCTTTTATGCTTCAGATGTGCGTATTCATGTTCTTTGGAAATAATTGAGAATTATTAGTATTACAGACTGCAGATCGACCGCATGTTATGAATAATGACTAACAGGTAGAGACAGGATGAAAAGGAGACGTCTTGTACGGTAATAATTCAGCGCATCACACACTTGTTTGATGTTTGACTTAATGAACTGACAAAGGACATAGAGTAGGATACAAGCCCAGCAGTTTTAAGGTTTTAGGAAAATACCCCATCGTTACCAACTTTGCGTAAATAGATACACAGCTTTTACACACAACTATAAGATGGATTTCTGATTTCACGATCAGTGGATAGATTTATTAGTAGTTTGGCTTTTAAAATCAATTATCTACATTCATAATATCCTGTTGTCTCAGTCCGGTTGTTTGATTTATACACCAGCACAAACAATTTATCTTTATTAACTATGTAGATGCATCAGGGTTTGTGTCAACTGAACCAAGCAGGTTACCCTATTACCACATCCTAATACATATATTACAAGGCGTTTATAGGTTGTAATTAATTGCTCTATCTATGATTATATATCAGTTAAAATGCTTTATAGATCAAAAATAATAAATGTTATATATTATTCCTTCAAGCTGTTTTTTTTTTTATTAGACTCTAATAACTATTATGCTTATTTACCTTTTGCCAATTGAGTTTCAGTGAGCTGTGTTCGTAAGCAAGTTTAATTATCGTTTTGCAGAACCAGGACAGCTGGTTCTTTTCATCACAAAGTCTTATGCCATATTCAGAACACATCAGGCATTGCGTGATTAGTGCAGGACTGTGACACAGTTGCGTGGGTGTGTTTATTTGTGTTATTATTTGCGCTCTTGCTACCAGTGCTCCCTCTCTTCATTCATCCTTTGTCACTCCACCACTGCTGTCTCTCTCTCTCTCCAAGAAAGGGGCACAAATCAAAGGAAACTTCACAGTTTCACTGTTTTGTAACAGACATGGAAGCCGGGTACATGAAATAAACCAAGCAAGGACACAACTGGGAGAGTATCATAGTTTAGTCCACAATCAGAGCCTGGATATTGCCCGGGTTCAGTGATATCTCAGGTTTGGTTTGACCGGTCTGATTGCTGGATTGGCCACTGGATTGGCAGGATGACATTGTGTTGATTCTGTTTCAACTTCTGCTGCAGGGTGCTGCATTATTCTTTAACATCCTCGCCAGCACAGCCTAAACCAACTACGCCCATTCAATTAAATAGGAGGACTGGCATTTTCTCAGCAGAACTTCACTTGGTCTGAATCGGCCCATAGTGGGCATTCAAACAGTATCAGGGAAACCGGCAAAACCGGAGGTCTTTCAATTCATTTCAGTGGGGGTCATTTCTGCCCTGGCAGCCCGCAACGCAGGGGTTGTCGCGAAAAAATGCACCAGTGTCCGGCAGAGAAGTTGAGCCAGATTCAACTTTTGGGAAACCAGAGCCCCATGTCACGTTCCGCAAACCTAAATAAAAAAAAAAGC
The DNA here is from genome assembly GCA_028641955.1 of Protonibea diacanthus. Lineage (NCBI taxonomy): Eukaryota > Metazoa > Chordata > Actinopteri > Sciaenidae > Protonibea > Protonibea diacanthus. Next base: position 12,526,867 of record CM053991.1, on the reverse strand, counting down.
AGTCAAACCGGAAGACGTCCGCGGGAAGATGGGAAGAAAAACCTTGTCTACCATGGAGCGTAAACATTTTGCATTGGAGTAGCAACTGGAAAGTTCTTATAGGCGTCTTCGTCTCTTCTTCTTCAGGAAAACAGATTTGGGTTCACTACTGCCACCTTCTGGTTTGCGGTCATGCCACCAAAATGATGTAATGCGCCAAGCCAAATAGCAACACTCCCTCCTACCTCACCGGTAGCTGGTTTCCTGTCTGAATGCACGCTTAGTCAACAAAGACAAACAGGACAGAACTAATTAAATGACTTGTTTTTTTTGGTCTGAATGAGCAAACATCCTATAACAACCGTAATCAATCAACGTCATCTGGAAATCCAAAAGTTATTAATGAATTATTATCTATAAAACATCAATAAATGTACAACTAAGTGAACAACTTAAAATTAAAGTATGAGTAAATTACTTGTCATGATTGGAGTTTGAATTTTTCTACCACCACAAACCACAGGACTGTCGTATTTCAATGTCACATGACTGAGGATGTGCGTTTTAAGACATTTTCACAAAAACAAGACTAGGCATGAATACAAACACATGTGCGCACACACACACACACACACACACACACACGATGCAAAGGAAATGGTTGATCTTTATCATACTTTCTGGATCAGACCGTGACCCTGCTGTCTTCCTCCTCAAAACATCCTGTCTGCCCAGAAAGAAAAAGAGATACAAACAAGATGGGGTTGATGATGTTATTTACAATAGCAAAGAGAAACACAAAATCTGACCAAATACCAGAAATAGCTCTAATTACTGGAGAACATACTGTCCTTGCCTTGAAACTTTCCACTTTTATATGCATCTCCGCAGTATTCATAAAAACAAAAAGATACATTTGATCGACATTCTCTCTGATCCTCAAAGCGTTCTTTATTTGGCAGACAATAGTCTGTGTACAGTTATAAAATGTGTTGATTATGACAAGAAAAATGATGCAAATCATCAATACAGAATGGCCACTTTTGGTTATCAATCCTGACCCAATCTCATGGTTAATTTTCTCCTGTCAATGTAAAGAAAACGTAATGACATCTAATTTATCACCCCCTGTAATGGCAATGTAGAAATTCCTAATCGGCACTTTCATGCCAATTAAGCATCCACAGAAAGAAAAATCACTAATAGACTGCGATATCCTCTACTAATAAAAGTGGAGTGAGCGTTTAAGAAAATTAAGAATTAACCCCTGAGGGAGAAATGTGGCGAGTGTCTGACCCAAGCAAGAAGAGATTCAACACATACTTTGTGTATAATCACATATATGTGCATACACACACACACACACGTACTGTAGTTTAGACTCCTTCCACTGTGTTGTACAGTAGACCCTGGGGCCTTGTTATTTGAAAAGCAAGATCAAAGCAATAGTGCTGATCCAGGCAGGAGAGAGAGATAAAGAGAAGGACGTACAAAGAGACGACTATAACTTCTGCCTTTACTCTAATTATCTCCTTGCTCAATGCCAGAAGAACACAAGTAGCACAGAAACTGCTGTCTATTCATGCTTTACATTCATCCAGAAGCCTGGTAAAGATCCACTTTCTCTTGTGCTACTGACTCAGTAATCATCTGCTCAGACTACAGTAACACCACTGACTTACCTCTACATTTCATAGCCACGAGGACAGTTTAGTTTTTTAGTTTTTTAGTTTTTTTGCCTTGAACCCAATACAATTTAAGTTAAATAGATTTTCTTATGTGGCACTCACATTATTGATGGTTAACGTTTAAAAAATTCAAAAGCCACATCTCTTTCCAGAGCCTGTGTCCTTGTTACTGTGCTGTGACCACAGTTTTCATCTGAACTTCTTTTTTTTATTTATTTTACTGAAAACAAATAGTCCCTTAGAAAACTGAGTGATTTCTGATCTGATCCAGAGAAAAAAGAGAAAAAGATTTTTTGGGGGGAAAAAAATAGTGATGGTTGAATTTTTAATGGTTAAATTAAATGCTTTGAGCACCATAAAATGCATTCAACTCCATTGCATTAGTGCGGAGGCAGACATCTCAAAGATTTCTCCAAAGTACAGGAAATAAACCAAAACTGTCTGCATGACTACATACTACTGCTACTGTTGTATGCACCTTTTTATATTCTTTATGAATAGAGCGAGTAATGGTTCTGTTATGGTGTTAGGCTATAGAGTCCATTTATAGTGTGTTGAATAACATTCCTCGCGAGCGAAAATATCTCGACTTTACTGCAGAAATCGTCCAAGAATTCCCGGTGTCGTGGGATGTCATAAGATGAGAATGTTAGGTTGCTGAAAAGGACAGAAAGACAAGAGAAATGCAGACAAAAACAGCCAGACAAAATTATTCTGCATGTTTCAGAGCACTTAAATTGAAGCAGATAAAAGGAAAGGGTGAACAAACCCTTTCAAACATTTAGTCACTAACATTTACAGTTTGGGTTGTTTCTATAATGAAAGTTCAGAGCACAAAACAAAAATCTTTAAGATACTATAGTATATATATATATATACTCTTCTCTGCTTCACCTCCCCTCCCTCTCTGAGTGGTCTCTTCCTGTTGCCTTTTGCTAAGCACGAGCCAACAACGCTGACGTACTTCCATGTCATACCGGGCGAGCTGTACTCTCCAAACAAACACGCCGAGGCTGATAAAGACGCACTGGCAACAAGAAGATCAAGATAGCGAGGAGGAAGAAAAAAAAAAGAAAGACTTGAGATATCAGAGAAAGAAAAAGTTCTGACTGTTGATTTTGTTGTGCTGTATGCCCTGTACTACGCGGACAGTACATAGAGATATAACTAGATAGATGCTGATAGATGTCTGATAGATATAAGCAAAATAAATGGATATCTTTGCTCAAAGTTTCTGTTAAATCATGGGACAAAACATCATTTTCATTCCTGAGAATCTTTTTGTGCTACTTTAAAACTGTACTGTAAGTTTAATGTACAAGTCAACCGGTGCTTTACTGCAAGTTTTGATTGATAGGGGAGCAGGACAAATTTTCTGATCGTAGATTTGGTTAAAATCTAAAAATCACATCGTTAGGCTAAGGGTGGCTGCATCTTCTTTCAAAAGTTCACACAAAAAGTTCCCTCACACTTTTTTATTTTGTCTACTTTTGAACAGTATATTGACAAACACCTCACTTTAGATTGCCTTGGTCACACTTTATGGAGCAAATCATACGCCAGCGATTGGGTACTCTTAAGCCACTTTTTCTCTCTATTACACATCACTCTCTAGCTTGTGCAGCGATGCCCGATATTGAATGGTACTGAATGAAACCGTTGGGCAGAGAGAGAGAGAGAGAGAGAGAGAGAGAGAGAGAGAGAGGGGGAGAGAGAGAGACTTTTAGCTGAAGTGAAGCAGATGCTGGCTTTCATCCAGTACCTGCCATCATTCATCTGGGCAACAGGGGTTATTGAGAACAATCACAGGCGGAGAGAGAAGTGTGCTGACAAGCTTTATATGCGTGATGATGTGTAGGTCTCCCTCTGCAAAGAGCCTGAGAAAATGTTTTTCATTCCAGTTTTCTGCCACTGTTACTCACCGCAAGCTCTCACATTACAGGAAAGTAGACATTTTTATTTGAAAGCCAAATAAGATAAATACGTAGGTCTGCTGTAAAAAGCAAAACCTTAACACTATCGAATGGTGTCTTACAGCAACTGAAGTACTGAAATGTGTCTATCCGAGAGGAAGGATGTAAAGAGGAATCAAAACGGACTGGCTTTTCATATCGAAATTCAATCAAATAACTTCCTGTATTTGATTTTCAATCCCTTGTGTCAAGTAGAAAAACCCAGAGAGATGAAAACTGAGCTTTGGAGATGTTGGAAGGCACCTGTGACTGCTTCCACTCTTTGAGCTAAGCTAGGCTAAACATGTCTCAGACCTATTTCTGAACCGAATGCACAGAGATGAAATTGATATTGATCCTCTCCTCTAACTCCCAGTAAGACGACAAACAGGCAGGGCCCCTGTCAGAGTATTTCAACCAAATCAATACCTTCATTTCTCACTTGACAAATAGGTGGAAAAAGACGAGCCCAATTGATGCGACGACAATGTCATCATGTGACATAATATTAAGAACATTTAAGTCAGCGTCACATAATCTATGTTCAGAGATTGGGGTTATTTCTGAAGGTTTCGTGTGACCTGTAATGACTGATGGCAGTTCTTTGTTGTAAGAAATATGCGACACTGGGTTATTGACCTCATTGCAGGTTGCTCCCTGTTTAGTCTGAGAGGAAAACACTGGAGGAGTTGATGGATGACGACAATGCAGTAGCATAAACTCTGGCAGTACACTCACGACACAGTTTCAACTAACACTTTGTGTTTTTCATTTTTGTTGGGACCTCTTGTTTGCTAACCATATTAGCATCGCTGGTTCAGTGTTATTTTTGAATTTACTGTTTGAAGAGTTAGAGCAACAGCTCGGTTCTGAAGTGAAAAAGAACATCTAGGAATCTAATACCCAAAGTCTTACACACACAGGCTCTGGTTAGTCAGTTATTCCTTGCCACTGCCATGATCCTGCTGCTCAACACAAGACGTTCATGGTCCCACAGAGGATGAATCCTGCTGTCTTTACTGATCCCCAGACTTTTGATAAAATGTCTCGAGCTGGTCATAGTTTTCTGTTTTCCTGGTATATATCTTCATCATCTACCAGCTGCACTAAATTGACATCAACTTCTCATTCATGGTTTCCAGATGATGTGTTGATGTGATGACGTGTTAAGTTCACTTTCACTTTGGTACCTGTACTTTGTGTTTAGTTCTAGTTAGCAAACGTGTTAACATGGTAAACTAAGCATTAGCAACTAAGTATTGTCATCCAAAGTACATTGTATTGTGAGACTCAGGGATGCTCAGATCTTCAATATGGTGACCCGCAGACACAGAGCAGCGACATACTGCCGACTCTTTTCTAGTCAAGATGGTGGCAAAGCTACTGAAAACTGATATTCATCTTGTGTTGTTTCTAAGTTAAGTGGATCATAACATATCAGGTACAGAATTAATCTATGGACAATGGATGTCAGTTGTTGAGCCACAACAAATGCCAGAATGTGGCCTGGGGGCATTTAGCTCAATACAGACTCACAGAGCGGCAAATGTGGCATAGATTCATTAAAGTTATACTAAAGAGAATCAGTGAGCCATCGACCTGCTATTTAGTTTGAAGTACTTGTACATTTCTCAACTGGATTATGAAAAAAAACAAAAAAACAATTTGCGTCTGTTTCCCAAGGGAGTCAAAATGTGTCCCAGGTTGCATAAAGTTGAACCATTCTCATCTTCCCAGCATCGTGCTGCTGGGTGACTTATTTAAGTCTTTGATTAGCTGTGGGTGTCTCCAGCATGGTTTTTGAGGTTCATTTCACAATGAATGGCATCACGTAGTGTCTCCAGTGTTGTGAGTCTGAGTTGTGTGTGAGTCTGAATGTGTTCTCACAAGTCTAAAGCCACGGCAGACACTCTCAGTCAATAGCCATAGCCATAGAGACAGACTGGCTCTGGGATATACTTCTCACATAATAAACACGCAATCCAAATAAGCATGAGACTGCTTTCATAATTACAACTATCTATAATAAGAGAGAGAGAAAAGGGGGGAAGAGAAGATGTAGACAGAGAACAGAAAGGCCTGTGTAGATGAAATCTATTTGTAACAGACAGGAACAATGAGATAGTAAGAGCACAGAGTGTAGTATGAAGCTGGTTGTTAACAAACCTCTGAAGCCGATGACGTCTCGCACACAGAGCATGAAAACTTAAACAGCAGAGGCAGACATGGTGAGATTAGTGAGCACTGTTGATGGGAATACACTGGCTTTTTTGGACTGCTCTTGGCTGGATTCACTCCCTCACTCCAAGCACACACACACACAGCAAATCCTGTTCATGTAATGAAATCCCCATTTGTTAGCTGAGGAATTTGTCCACGGGTCCAGGGTCTATCTGAGCAATGTGAAGCCATATCAAATATTTGGCAACCCACCAGACAGAGCGTCTTTGATTGTGACCATGTGGAGAGCTGAAGGGAAGAAAAAAACAGTTGGATGGATAAGGGGACGTGCAGGGACCACAAAACATAGAAACAAATAATAAAAAATAAAAAAAAAAACACACACACACACACACATACACACACACTGACAGTCCCGTTGTTCTCAGCCCCCTCCTACGTACACCAGTCTCTCATGCACAAACACAACACCCTTGGGGACTGTGATGTTCAGCAGAAATTATTATAGTGATTGGAGCTGTGGACACAAAAGGCACACACACACACACACACACACACACACACACACTCTCCTTTAGGCTTTACAGTTTCATCAGACATGAAATCAAAACGTGCACTGAGTCCCATCAGAGCAGCCGCGTGCTTTCGTCAGCTTACGATAAAGCATGAGTCTGTGCAATGAGTTGTGTTTACGCATGTTGCTAACATGTAGAGATGGAGTCATCTAGTATTAGTGTAGAAATGAAGTTCTCCAAGTGTAGTATGAATAAAAACTCGACTAGAAAACTAGAACATTGTTAAGCTTTTTTTTTAATTTCCAAAATCTCGTCTAATGCTTCTAACGTGTATTTACATGAACTTGAATTATTTAAGATCCTTAACTTGGATCTAAGTCAAAGCTGGAATATGCAGAAATTAAACCAAAATGGATATCAGAGAGGGGGATACAGCTCTGCTGTTGCTAAGCAACTGCATGCCTCAAAGTCCGTGGAATTTAAACAGTGGAAGGGATCCAATTTTCCCGGGCACTGATTTCAACGACGCGCCTATCTTAGAGGTCCATTGGATGTAAGAGCGGAAACCCACCTGAACGCTGATATGTGTGTGTTATTGTGTAGATGTGTGTGTGTGTGTGTGTGTGTGCAGACAAGGTTCGAGGAGGTATGGATTTTTTCTTACCATGGTGAAAAAGTACTCTGTATATTTATTGCAAAATTGACAACTTCACTGCTAACCTTTTACTCCCCTCCGCTCGCATTCCCCGTCACTTTCTGCCACTCGCTCAACCGCACACTTGGTTTGCACACTCTGTCGTACCAACGAGCAACGTTAGTCCTCAATCAATGATAAATCCAACACTGAACACCTTCTGTTTCTGATTATTTATCCATTTTTCCATGTTGAAAACAGTTCTTGTTCGCTGTCTGCTGTCAATCCCATGATACCTTGGGTTGGGACAGATGACCAGTCTGAGCAGGTGCATGTAACAGCCCTGACTTCAAACACATGGCTCAGTGAAATAACATGAGATTGATCCCGTTCTCTCATCAATAGATAAAAATAAATAAATAAATACATTTTCAGCGATGGCTGTAATGAGCTGAACCATCTCATGACCACGGTATTGCGGCCATCAACGCGTGCACTTGTAGGTTGTCTGTGAGGAGAAATAATATCCCACTGCAGCCCTGAAACATAAGGGGGAGATGAGGCGAAACGCAGCAAGGCCGTGTGTTTGAGTCAGGTCTACACTACTGTATGAGCTGTACAAAGACTTGTGGCCTTGTTGCCGCTATAAGACTCTTCAACCGGCATGGAGGTGAATGAAAAACAGAAGGCTTCATTAAATCAACCTCCTTACATAGAGAGACACTGAATGTGATCAGCTGACTCTCCTGCTGCTTTAGCTTTTGAACTGTGTGAATGTCGATCTGGGCTGGGATTTTCCTTTTGTGCGTTTGGAGCCTGCTTTTATAGGTGTTTCTATATTTTTTTACCACTGAATCCTCAAGTGGAACTCAAATTAAATCATTTATAGGCTTTTGAATTGGTTTGAATCGAAAGCAGCCAGCAGTAACTTAACATCCTTGTCAGCTTTCCACTGAAACGATCACGATAGGCCACGCTGTTGCAGGGTACTCGGCTATCAGCCTTCTCCTACTAGTCTAGTTTTGTACTAAACATGATCAAAACAGCTTGAACCAGCCGGAGATTGCACTTACTAAAAGGAATAGTTTGATATGAGTTTGAGAACTACATAGAAATATTTGTTCATTTTCAAATCAGTTAGAATCAGATCATTTGTGTTATATATGATTTGTTATTTACACCTTACCCTTCTCCTCCATGCAGAACTATGTATATATTAGACTCCTTCCCCTCTTGGTAACACGTGTCATTGAAGTGAGCTCTCTCGTGAATTCACGGTAACAGCGTCGTTTCTGTGTCCTACCAGCTGGGCCACACACAAATCCCCGCACCATTTACTGTGGCACGCTGAACTCTCACTGAACCAGTGTACTGTTAACGGAGCCGAAAAAGCACATCCAGTTCACAACATTGATTTCACTCACCCAGTCAATTAGCTTGCCAGTCAGTCATCCAGCCCGCCATCCAGTCATCCAGGCGGCTGGTCTGCCTTTTTTGGAACATTTCAGATGGGTGTTTGGGTGTGAGTGAGCATTAGGGATGAGATTTGAAGAAGATTACAAAGGACCAGAAAGCTGCCTTGGGGCTTCATGTGCTTTTCAACAGAACTGCCACTGTCCCTGCTGCATTAGTGTTGGAAAGATGTGGTGTGCGTCACTCTCTCTCTCTCCCTCCGTCTGTGTCCGTCTCTCCCTCATTCGCTAAGTGGTTCAGACATTGAAAAACATGACTTCAGGGGCTGGCAGTGATATCTAGGTCTTTTTTCTTTTCGTCTCCTTCTTTGATGATGTTCAACCATTTGTGGTCTGTGTGGCCACGACAACGTCGCCTCTGCACCTCTCTCTCTCTTCGCTTTGCCTTTGCCCGTCCTGTGCTCGCCTCTCACAAGGTCTCCCGCTGTGTGTCTGCATTAAACTCTTGACGAAGTAGCTGGTCATTGCTGGCCCAGAACAGGACATCTGGCCTAATTATTCATGCTGCTAATACTCTCATCTGGCCAGTGGAGAGTACAGTAGATTACAGCGGCAAATCTCTGTGCCATGGGGAGCGGTTGAGTCTGGGGCGCTGCTGTTCAAAGGCCTCTTGTTTCTCTTTTCTTGTTAGTTATGTTGTGGTGTGGGTTCATAAAGGTGCGGCATTATGAAACATGTCAGTGGATCTGTTGTTGTGATCAAAGGTTTATGTCTATGGGCGTGTGTGTGTATGTGGCATCTATGATGGGAATGGAGCAATTAGCTTGGTCTGATTTTTTTGGGTGTTGATGTTAATTTGGGCTTGCTCTTCTTCAGTGTTTGCATGTGTGTTTGTTTATGTTTGTGTTGCAGGTTGGACGCACCTTACCAACCGCCACTGCAGCCATTATAAATACATCTTAGAGACAAAAGATTCCTATGGTGCTGTGACGGGGAAGTAGTCATGGAAAAACATCGTAAAACTTGCAGTTATTGGAATCTGTTGTAACTAACATTAAATCTGCAATAGCTGGTCGTTTTCAGTGATTAACCTACAGAGAATGATCACCCTCTCTTCGGCTTTACAGACCTTTATAATGAGTTTCAGCTTATAGTTTAGCTGTCCGGCCCTCAACTTCACTGTTTTGGTTCACTCTCGCTGCTCTCACAGTGTCGCTTTCAGCCTTAGCAGGCTGTTTTCAGTGGAGAAGCTCTAAAGACTCACTGTACCTGCTTTGACAGACACAGTTAGCAACAGTTAGCTGGTGAATATAGCAGAGAATCAAGAAGCTAAAGAACCAGATAGTTACCTCAGTATTTGGTAGAGACCAAAACAGAGGTAGAAGAGAGTGAGTATTTGGGAGCTTTCACACCAGAGCTGTTTGGTCTACTTTAAACGGACCAGAGTTTGTTTCCTCGGATAGTCCGCTTCGTTTGAGCAGGTGTGAAAGCTCATCCGAACTCTGGTGCGGACCAAACAAGTGAACCTGAAAACTTCTCAGGTCTCGGTTCACTTACGATGGGAAATGCAAATGAATGACTATCCAGCGAACCAAAGAGAGACGTCTGTGTAACCACAGCAGCATGTCGTAGTCTCTTGTTCTCCGCCGTCTTTTTCGGTACTGCTGCATTCGTCTCGTGTACAGCGCAACATGCTGGATAGCTCGCTGCCTTGCCTGCTGCTCATACTGAGCAGCTTCTTGTGAAAGAAACAATTGGATCTGAACACTAAAGTAAAAACAGAAACCCCAAGACTGCATTAATTTGCTGTTTTTGTTGTGAACAAGCCGGCTGAAGGGGATGGATTTCCGTTTTCGGTCCTGGCCTATGAGCCGAGTTTTCTTCTTCCTCATGCTTTTTTTCTTCCTGGTCTTTTCGGGGAATACCGCTCAATCGAACCGAGTCATCCGGACTATCGTGGTGTGAAAGCACCCTTACTAAGACTTTCTTCTGGTGGCCGCAAACATGACTCCAAATGAATGTTCCTCTGTCTGCTATATTAACTTAAAAGGTGATGATACATAACATGTTTCCACTCCCCCCCCACCAAAAAATCAGTCACGGCAGGTTTAAGTACTCAAGATCACAAGACTCCGTTTGGCATCCATGTGAATTTGCGCGTCAACAGAATATCATATTTCATGTTTGCGTACCCGTGAAATCTCCTATGAACTATAAGCTGTGCAGAACCAAGACAACCAATTCAGTGTAGACAAAAGCAGCAAAGTCTGGTTCTGATTGCGCAAGATGTAACCAAGGCACCCACACAGGAACCCACTGGTGTATGTAACTGGGGCAGCTCTTTGAAAATGTGTCGCACATCCCTCAAATTAACTGATGCCAGTGGAGCACACTTACCTGTCCTGCTGCCTTCAGATAAGATGACTGTTGGGGATTTAATCAACTGAAAGTGATGGGTCTCACACAGCATACAAACAGCTGTGGGTGGCAGATACCCCTCTACTACAGAACAGACTCATCCTCACTGGTATTATGGCCTTAATCACACACTGACGTGCATGTAGTCGTGTCTAGCTGTTGAAGAATTCATATCAAACTGACAAAGGGAGGCATTGATGTGATTTTTTTTTTTTTTTTTTTTTTGGAGAGCTGTATGTGGGAGCATCTTTGCAAAGTAAAGCTGTTTTCACAGATTGGTTAGCATGTCTTACGGTCTGTGCTGAGACTGGGTTTAAATGCTCGGAGGAGCGAAGGCTGTGTTTAAGCCAAAATGACACTGATTGGTACCTTTGCTTGTCTCGAATGTCCTCCCTGCTCATTTTGGCAAAAGATATGTCAAGAGGAGTCATGACATTAACAAAAAAAAGGTGTAGGCTACATTCTGCTGATGCAATGTCTTTTCACTCGATCTGTTTTTAATTATGAAATGAGACAATAATTGGCATTTATTGCACTGGTCTTATTTGTAGAGTGAACAACAATACAGTTTTTGCCTCGTAGGAAATCGAGTGAAGCCCTAACGAAACGCCGCCGAAAACAAATGTAGAAATCAGCCGAATAGTGGAACTAGAAATTCAATATGTGCTGACTGCCAGCTAACCCGCAACTGAACCCTGAGTGTGACCGAGTGTGAGAGACAAGAGAGGAGGAGGAGGAGGAGGAGGAGGAGGTGTGGGAGCGACAGAAAAAGCCAGAAAAAGCCTGGTGAGAAATGAAGTGGTGTGTGCGCGGGTGTGTCCGTGTCACCTCCTCTCTCTGCACCACAACTTGTGAGGGCGACAGCCTGTGAGAGAACAGGAAGCAGAGGAGACTGTGGAGGTGTGAGTGTGTGTATGTATATGTGTATGTGTGTGTGTGTGTGTGTGTGTGTGTGTGTGTGAGTATAAAAGATGAGTGAGCAGTCTCGCAGCTAGCTGAGCCGACTAGCACTCTGTTCTATTGTTAGGATCAATATTCGGTGTCTCCAGAGGAAACGTTTCTGGAAATAAAAACACATGAACGTGTATGAATTCAAATAAACAGGAATCGTGTAGTCATTTTATGTTCTTTATTGGTTTTTACATTACAAAATGTCAGTTACCTCTATGCTACTGTCCAATATAGACATTATGTTACTTCCTTTCCCTCCAGCTCATCAGCTGTCCATCTTAAGGGGGTTTCTCAAAATGTCTATCACACTGATGACAATGGCAATATCACACATATGGTCTTTATGAATCATTGTGTGGTCCCTCTAAGTGTGTATTTAATTCTTGTTAACTTTAGGAAATACATTGTGTCTCTGATCTTTCTAGCTATTAAGTATGTGAATAACTTCTCGAGCCTTGGCTTTAATGGGACATGATTGTGGTACAAAAATGGCACATTGAGCGTTAAGAGAGATTATTCTCTTAAAGATCTGTAAGCATCAAATGTAGAAAATTTGGGGCAAGACCAAAACGTGCACATGATATGCCGAAAGATGCCCTTTTTACAGCCTTTCCTTTAAACTATGATAGCCACACAGGTTCCTTAAAGCAGCTGGATGGACCCTACATGACTAAGTTGCTTTCCACCGAAGAGCCAAACTAATCTTCTCAGTTTAATATTTAAACGAAACATGCACCATTTTTGAAAAAAGTGAGCTGCTGAACCCGTTGTTGAGCTTCCACATGCGCGGTTTTGCTTTTTAAAAATAAAAACTGTACTCAGGAAGTAAAGATTAATTTATTTTATCTTCAAATGATGTTTACAGATCTGAAAACATTCCTAATTTTTGCTAAAGGATGTTAGACAAAAACCAATTTGAAACTTTCACTCAAAAAGCATCCTCAATCAAAAAGAAATGTCTATCAAAAGAGGCCTAAATATTTTATTTCTTTTACGTATAGCATATACTCTTTGCATATACTCTATACTTTTTTTTTGACGCAAGGTAGCATGGTTGTATTATTGATGCGGGGACATTAAGTGAACTTGCAAGTCTTATGATCGGAGTTCCCCTTGCCAGCTGCTTCCTTGTCTAATAAAGATGAACAGCAGCAATCGTGACGTGAGATAACTGAATATTTTGGACCACAACACGGCAAGAAATAAGATTTTAACCACACACCACAGAAGAAGGCATCTTCTGTGTGTTTCTGATGCCTGAGTCTGCTCTCAAACCTCCCTCCAGGCCGTCTGGGAGGACACAGTGGAGCCTGTTCACAAACAACACTGCCAAGATTATTGAATATAAAATGATGCTGGTGTCTGCTGCTGATATTGATATTTGAGAGTTAAAAAAAAATCAGCTGGTCTTTTTTTTTTTTTTAACCATAAACCAGGATTTCTGCAGGGTTCACAAAGTTAAATCTAAATTTTTAAAGACCTTTTTTTAATTTAGCATAAAATGCAGTTTTAATGCCCGTATCACGATTGTACCATCTAAAGTATCAAAGTGTGACGGAAACCAGGCGAGAGTTATTTATTATCGCATTTTTCATTATTTCACAGCAGGTTAAAACAATGATTCCTCATGATATAATAAATTAGATTAGCGCTACATCGAAATGGGTGAGTGGCATCGAATGGATGGATGGATGAACCAATTAAAAATGATTAATTCTTTTTAAGTTCATTAGCTACTGTAGCTAGCAGTCGTTGCAGTGTTTGCCGCAGGTCTGGCGGTGATGGCGCAGACTGAAAGGCTGCAGAGAGGGTTGAACAGCCTCGTACAGTCACAGTCTACTGTCAGTTTAACTTCATAATTAACATTAGTCATCAATTAACACTGATGAGTGAAAATATGATTTTTGTAAATTAAATGTAAGACTTTTAAGGCCTTATTTTTGAGGAAACTCATCAGGAATTGTGTCTCACGATATGTGCTGAGAAGAACATTTTACAGCTGAAAAATAAACTATATAGTGACGGAAAAAAAACTGTGGCATTTCTGTTTTAGCTCTAATAAGCAGCACCAACTGCTTTTGATTTAGATTTTTGTTTCTTTTTGGCTGGCACAGGAAACGGTTAAGAAATGACGCATATGTTTATACTCTTTTTTTTTTTTTTTTGTCAGAATGTTAAATATAGAGACTTCAGGTAAAAATCCACCATAAAACAACGTGCGGTGCTCACAGAAGTGTGATTCTGTATTCATGACCTGCCCCCCTCTAGCAGACAGGATACCGAGCGCAGCTGGCAGCCAAGTGTTGATGTTGGTGTGTGTCTGTGTGTGTGTGTGTGTGTGTGTGTGTGTGTGTGCACATGGTGGCTGCATCTAAAGTAGCCCCTGTTGTACACTCATGGCACCATGATTCAATTATATAGAGCCAGTGCTTTGCCTGAATATTAATCTGGGGGCCCAAACTTAATTTGTCTGGCGATGGGGGACACAAGCCCATCTGGCTGTATGGTAAGTGTGACTCTGTGTTTGTGTATGCATGTGCGTGTGTGTGTGTGTGTGTGTGTGTGTGTGTGTGTGTGTGTGTGTGCATGAGGGGGTTGTCTGTCTATTGTGAGACACAGAGGGACCTGTCACCCTGCTCTGAGGAAGACGGATCAGTTTGTAGGAGGCAGACAATCAGTGGACGCACGCGCGCACACACACACACACACATGCATACACATGCACAGAAACACACAAACACACACCCAAGGGACAGGAGGAAGGAAAAAGAGAATGAGAAAATATAGGATGGTGAAAAACAAGAATGATGTTTCTATGCTAAATATAAAACATTCATGACGACTGTGGATATGTAGCTCTTGTAAGAAATATCCTCTCCCTGCGTGCAGAAAGTACCGTTAACTGACTTTATTTGGGTCTAGATTTTGTAAATCACAATAAACTGTGAACCTGAAGCTTTATTTTCTGCCATTCTTGCTTTAAATTCCTGAATTATCCTGTAAACGGTACATCCATGTTTGGCACAGAGACAATATAAATACAAAACACGCTTCGAAAGCATACAGCTGTACGTTAGCTGAACATCCAAACCCCCTCTGTTCAAGTGGGAACCCCCCCACCCCGTCCTTGTCACACTGCCTTCAGTCCTCTGGGGCAGAAGCAGCCGCCCCAGGGCACGAACGCAACCTCTCCTTGACCTCCCTGTGTGCAAGTGACCTTCCTCTGACGTGTAAGGTTAGCTTTTATGCTGGTGCCGAGGTCAAAGGCAGTGACTGAGAGGAAAAAGGCTGAATAGAGGGGACGAGAGAGCGAGGGGTGAGTGATGGGGGGTGGGTGGGTGGTTGTAATAGAGAAGAAGATGGGGGAGAGAGCTGGGACAAAGAGCAAGAGTGTGAGCCGGATGGGGGGGTGGTTTGAAGAAGTTAACAGCTCATCCAGAGTGTCTCTCACATTCTGCTTCACAGTCATTTTTTGCGATGCTTTTCTTTGCTCGTCAACAGGAAGCCCACGGTGTAGTAGAGGGGTGATAACGCAGAGAGACAGCCAGAAACACACACATGCACTTGTAAGCGTGAAAGAAAGCCATCCACGACTTCTCGCACATGTAGGACTATTGTTTTGGGTTTGTCGGCTGTGTGCGCGTTTACGAGGGTGATAGACAGAGCGTGTTTGTGGAAAAAAAAAAAGGCGTGAAGCGGTGTCTCAGGTGCGGTTGAGGTGTAAATCAACTGACTGACTGAGGACGTCTCCACTCTCTCCATCATGTCTGTCTCTGTCATTAAGGGGAAAAAAAAATCTCCCTCATCTAAATCTAACGTTGCACACTTAACTTCTCATAAATTCAATCTTCCCTCCTCTCGCCACCTCCTCCCTCATCTGGTCTCCTTTTAACCTCATAAACTAGCTGAAACCTAACCTCCAAAAAGCAGCATCTCTAAGCTCATCAACAACGTTGTAAACAGATCCCGCACCATTAGTCTGACTTTGTTTCTCCCCAATTCTCATCTGATTGGTTCTGTCTTTGCACTCTTTGATCACATTTGTGTTTATTTGATACAAGCAGATACGAAAAGTTTTACAAGTCTTAACTAATCTAAAAGGAAAGTTGAAACTCAAAAATGTTACATGTCAAACTTTGTCCGTTTCATAATGTCAAAGAATTCCTTCTGAACAAACCTTTGTGTCATGTTAAAAACCTCCAGATCAATTTTTAATTGAAAAGACTTACAGGATAGATAAATGATAAATTCTAAGAAAGTAAAAAAAAAAATCACCTTGCTGGCATTTGTGTCCTGCTTGAGGACTGCCGAGTGGTTTCTCAATTCATTGATTCCTTATTTGGTTTATAAAAGTCTGTCACAGTTGTGCAAGATGTCTTCAGATGTCTTGTTTTGTCCGACCAACAGTCAAAATATTTAGTTTACAGTGTAATAAAACTGTATATCTGTGACATTGCCTAAAGGTTTCTAAAGCTCAGCCATCTTGGCAGTCCTGCCTTCGTTTATAATTTTATAATTTAAACAGATGAGTTAGATAAAAAAAATCAGACTCAGTGCAGTTCTCATGAACAAAAATTTGTTATAAAGACCAAAACTGTTTTTGTACCAGGCTGTAAACATGTTACATTGACATTTTAATATGGGAGGTTATGGAGATTGACTTGTTCTGTAGCCAGCCTCAAGTGGACGTTTGAGGAACTGCAGTTTTTAGCACTTCTGTGCTGGCTTCATGTTGCTACTTGTATAAAACAAAAGCATTTTGGCATTTATGTTTAAAAACGGTCTTAGCCCTGAACAGTTGGTTGCCTCCTCAAACCCCGAGGACGAACAATACCCAAACTGTGGATGCTGGATTATGAAAGCTGCTGTTTAGAGTGTCCTTGAACACAACCACAGAAAAGTATTTTTTAAATGGCGATTGTAACTTTTACAAAAACTAAAGGACAGGCTCAAGCAAGTTAAAAAAAAAAAAAAGAAGTCAATCTTCAGTGTGTAGGAATACAAACTGCCTAAAATGTAGAAAATCAGCCTTAAAAACTCGAGATGCCTTTGAAAATGGTTGGCAGCAATGTTAAGGTAAACACATTTTTTTTTAGTTAATGAGCTAAAACCAGCGGTATTTTTACAAAGAAAAGAAAATAGTGACACTTGATTTACCTGCTCCTGCATCTGGTATTTGAATGGTTGGCTTTTGATTTAAGGTCACCTCTCAGTCAGCTTACTTTAAAAGTTTTCTAAATGCATACTCATAAAAATACACCTCAGCCTCTGTTAGTTAGTCTGGAGTTTAAGATATGTGTGTTGACATGGAAATATCAGCCGAGCCTGTGGTTGAGAGGGCCGAACAGGTTTTTACACCTGTGTGTTAATTCTAACACTTTGGTGTTTCCTTTGGCTCTGAGGTGAGTGTTAAGACAAACTGGAGTTTAATTACTAGCCAGGCAGTCACTCCCCACACACGTTAGGCTGCGCTGTAAATACACACAGGGGAAAAGGTGGATTCAGGTATCACTTGGATGAAAGTTAACAGAGCTAACTTTCTGGCCCATCTCTCCATCTCTGACTCATGGAGATCAGGAGTGAAATAATTCATGTGCCTGACCTGTCTGCTATTCCCCCCGTTTTCCATTTCTTCACCCTGCACTCATCAATCCCTCTGGTCATTCCTCGCCTTCATGCCTCCTCCACCATCCCCCCCGACCTCACCGCATCCCTCGATCTTTGCTTTAAATTGCCCGTGTGTAAGGCGTGCGCTTTATTAATAATTTAGATCAATAGCATCAGCCATTATAAGAAGACAAAACACATGCCAGAGGAGATGTTAGCCACAATGGTCCTGTTCTATAGTGACCTATCAATAACTTAATCAATGTGTCTGGGAGAGGCACCAATTGATGATGTGCAATCAAGTTCAATAATGTCTCACCATAACTAGCACAACATGACTGTATCAATAATGCACAAATCGGTTTTAAAAAATCAATCATGGTCTAAAGGGTTTGCCAATAAAGCTGATTTTAGTGGAGATATGCATCATATTTGTGATTACGGTGAGGTTTCACAGAACAAATTGTTTGACAAAAAGGAATATAGTCAATATGTTTCCCAAGCTAATTAGATCGTGCTGTCCGCGACACACTACATTCGTATATTGGTTGTCTTGCTTTAGACCTTTTTTCACAGCAGCCATTTTGAGATGACATAGTAGCATCAGCGCAGGTGTTTCCAATGATACTAATTAAGGTTACGTTCCATTTTATTGCAGCAGAGACTTCTCAGTGAGCCAACATGCACCACAGCAGCACCCTGACTCTGTTTGACCTGAATGGAACGGGACCTTGATTACTATCATTGGAAACACCTGTTTACCCGACTATTTCATGTCAAAATGGCTGCTTTGAAAAAGCGGATTAATCAATTTAGATGTCAATTATTTTATTAATCGCCAATTATTCATTTCATTTCAGTTTTCAAATTCTTTAGTCTATGTCTGTGACAGTGGGTTGAATACCTTTGGGTTGTGGATAAAACATTTGAGGAAGTCGCATTTGGCTTTGGCTGCCGTTTTCTGCCATTTTTTTGGACCAAACAACTAATCGGTTCATCACGAAAACGAACAACACATTAATAAATAATGAAACTAATCCGCCGAGAGTTGCAGATTTTTGTAAGCATATTGACACGAAACACAGAGTGTGGATGACTAGGGAGTTGAACCATGTGCTCTTCACCTGCAGGCCATAAATAAATAAGAATGAGTGTTTGTGAGACTGTGCGAAGAGGTGAGAACCAAGCCGATCACCTTGAGTAAGATGGGAAATATGCTGTTACCAAGACAACATGCCTCTAAATACCTCCTGCTCCTGGGAAGAGAAGCAAGCATCACGACTGCCGAACACTTTCTGAATGCCAATGTCTTACTTTGTTTCTACGAGTTTGTATCACGCACGCGCCCACGTTTGTGCGCATTTTTGTGTGTGCGCTCCCAGTTTTTGGAGCTGGAGCCTCGAGTCATTCTTGCGACAAGCGTGGAGTAGTTGTGCTGACACCAAATAATGTCACTATTGTTGCGCCTGGTGCCGCCACTCTCGGCGTCAGCCCCTGTGTCTCCAAGTGAGGCTTCGCGATCGCCTGAATGGAGCGATGAATGGTCCTTTGTCAGCAGGCCTCGTGTCTGAAGTGCAGCCATGGAGGCTCTGACACACACAAAGACACACACACCGTGCATTTACTGACATACACGCACGCACAAACACACATAAATGCACTGATACGAGACCTGGGGAGGTGGATACTGAATGACTTAAAAGAGGTGAGAGATGCTTCAGCCCACACATCACAATTATCATATATATTGTATTGGCATTTCACTCATGGCTCAATGTCAAAAAAAAAATGTGCATATTTAATGAAAAGCTTTGGAGAAGAGTACTAGGCCATATAGAGTGCATATCGTATCTGATCTCATTGAGCATGTTATTATTGTCATAAAGGAGCAGTAATATACATCGTTACGTCAGGAGGTAATAAATACGCTTTAATGGAAATTCAACGCTTCACTACAGATCTCATTTTTAACACCGGTTTTGTGGAGTGCCGTTACCAGGTTGAGAATGAAATACAGTTCTTGTTTTTTTCGAAAACGTGCTGTTATTTTCCTGCAGCTTAACCAAATTTAATTTGTTCATCACCACCTACCGGCACCAAGTGCCCTTGTGCTGAAAGCATCAAGATAAAAAGAGAGACGGTAGAGTGAAATGTCCTCTTTCATACAGAGAAAGAGAGAGAGAGAAAAAAAAAAGCTTCATTTTGTTTTTCGATGCAGAGGAAAAGCAGAAAACAACTTTGTGTGTTGTGGATATCTCAGGCTATCCAGGCACAAATTGTTTTATCGATACAATGGAGCATTCATTGTCTGAAAGCAGCATAGCAAGATAGCTGTCGCCGGCCTGCTGCCCCTTGGACTGGTTGTGGTTTGGGCACCACATGACAGGGTAACCCCCTGACCACCGGCTGACATCAGACCAGTCGAAATGTGCGTCTGAGTGTGGCTGCCGTGACCGCTCCCTATACTGAGTGTGTGACAGGTGAGCTTCAACCCGCTGGGCTCCTGGGAACTGTGTGTGTGTGTGTGTGTGTGTGTGTGGGAGGACGTGAAACAGAGCCAGTCAGACAAAAGTAAGATAGATTTTGGACAGCCAGCGTTGTCTAGGTTTCCCAAAAGACATCTCTCCTCACAAGGAGAGGATCAAAATGTCAGCAGAAAGCCTCAGGGAATCGCAGATGATGGCATACAAACGAGAGGGGAAAAAAAAAAAAACACCTGTACGGTTTAATGTTCTCATTGATAGATCTTTTATACTGAATGTCAAATCATTTATGTATCAGTGGTGGGGAAAAAATGGCATTTGATCAGCGCTTTGACCACAGAACATATATATCTTTATATATGTCTAATGAAAAATCAAAATTAGATTGGACAGAGAAATTATGAAGCGACCAGAAGAGGGCTTCTAGCGGTCTAGTTGTTTGATTGCAATCACTTCGATTCACCGTCTTTTTCCTTGCATGAAGGGGAAACCACAGTGGCCATTAAATACACAAAAACACACTAAAGACAGGATTTAGCTTGTCTGTTATGGGCTACATTCAGTTCAACATGGTGGACTTGATGGTCGTCGGCATCTGTAGATATTAAAAGTTCATTCTAATGTAACAAACACATAACAGTACCTGTTTTCAGGTGATTATTATAGTCAGTTTCGGACCTGTTTGTACATCTCACACATTGGACCTTTAACATCGCTGGCTATAGAGATGGATGACAAATCAACAGAACATCAAGTATCTTAATGAGGCCACAGTAACAGCTTCAAAGCTCCTTGTGATAGACTGTTTAAATATCTACTGGAGGGATGGAGAGACTAGTAGAGAGCCAAAGCTTTGACGTTACTTCCTACTTCTACTTCCTTTTCCACCGCACTCTCTCATTGAGCGTTTCTTTCATCTGTCTTTCTGAAAAAAAAAATGAAACGTGTTGCTAGAAATGGGATAAATGAGCGTCTACGACTGGTCTTAGAAGCTGAAATCTTTTGTGAGGAACAAAGATTGATTTGTTAGGATACAACAAAAATAAAAATAAAAAAAACGATTAAATATTTACCATTAGACAGGGTGTGTATTCAGGTAATAGAAACTGGGTTTCTTTGATATTTACAATGTCCACCAACTACAGTCTTCTGCTGTAATTTAAGCTGTAATCTTTGCAGTCTAAAAAAGCCTAAGCCGCTTATGCATACATATCTGAATACCCCCATGACTCTGTCAAACGGGTTGGTAAAAACAGAAATATTAAAGTTTTAATCCTTAAGATTTCAGCCCTGGTTGATTTGGTGACACTTGGAGTTACCGTGGTAACAGATTTAATACAGCAGACACTGCTTGACCACTGACTTTGAGAGAAATGCATCAAGAAGAGCAACTGGTGGATCGGCGTGTTGTTGTAATTAACTGCAACCATGGTTTGGCACTGGTTAACTCTTTTATTCCATTACACCCTTACAAAAATTCACAATGATCCGCTGACAAAAAAAAAAGTAGGAAGTAACCCATGTCTTGTTTTGTTGATGCAGAATTGATCAGCATTGACAGTGGAGATGAACGCATTGTGTTTCCTGTGGCTGCTTCGTAATAAAACGAAAACAAAGGATGGAGCGCTCACATCCAAAAACTCAAAACGCAAACTGAAGGCACTCTGATGTGTTGCAGAAAGGTAGAAATCCTCCATTTCAACAGAGATCTTCGTCATTTTATTTATTTGTTTGCTTCGCAGTAGAAGCCGCCCCGTGATTTCCCACTTTTAATGTGAACAGCTTTCATGAATTCTGCTGTAAAGAGAGCAAACAGTAAACAGTGAGGCTGTTATCAATGGGCTAAAATTGTGTATGCGCGCATTGTTTTTTCTGTGAATGTATCGTCCTTAATTAGGCAATCTGATTCGAGTGGGGGAATAGCGGACTCCACCGCTCCTGAATGTATAAACATTGAATGAATCAACTGTTTTGTTGGTGTTTGAGAGCGCTGTCTGACATGTCAGTCCAGATTTCCCACTAACGTTTGACTGGGTTGAGATCTGTGATGCCGCCACCTCGCTTTCATACTCCTCAAACTCATTCTGGGACTCCTTATGCGTGGAAGTATCTGCGTTTTTGTATCTGTGAGTCATGTTTGTGGGTGCTTTGCCACATGATCGTATTAGCCTCGTTTTGAAAGAGCGGTGTGTAAATGTATTCACACTAATGTGGTCATGGTCTCTGTCAGACAGACAGACAGACAGACAGCCAGACAGACAGACGACAGCTAATAAAACAGCAGACAGCTGCTTTTACTGCTGCACCAACTTTGGTTACTAGGAAACCAGAAGCCTACACGTGTAAAGACGCCTACTGTACTAATATCTGTGCATGCTTTTTGTTTTTGTATGTGTGAGCGTGCGTTTGTGCTCGTAGGTGCCAAGTGGGCATGTTATTGTTATGTACGAGTAAAAGAGAAACAGGAACGGGAAGAGAAAGGGAGGGGGGAGAAGATGAAGGGAGAAAAAACAAGAAGAGAACCGCTCTTTCAGTGCTGGATCTACTGTAAGATAAAAGACTTCAGAGCTGTTAACCTGCTCGGGTAGAAAAAGACAGAAATAATGAAGACAGTCTGAATAATTCACACACTGGCCAATTGTTTTGTGTTTTATTAATTCACTTTTTGCTGTTCTTTTGTTAACAGACTTCAAAGCTCAGCTAGTACAAGTAATCCAAAAAAAAAATGTTGCGGCGAACTGATACGCTCGCAACAATACTCTTAATTAGATAAATGAACCAAGCTCTCTGCTCAGTGTAATTAATTGGCTTTGAGCTACAGCGCATTCATTAACGCTCTCTGTGTTGTTGGATATCCCTATCATGTTTTACAAAGTCTCTGAAGTGAACAGAGTCACCTATGGTTAAATAAAATGGTCAAATCGTGAAAGACAAAACTGGTTGGAAAGATCAGACAGTGATCTTGATGTGAGTCTCAAAGACCAAAAAAAAAACCAAGTGACTTGTTCTGTGTTTACTTGTATGAACGCTGTGATGGACTAGCAACCTGTCCAGGTTGTGGTCCTGCATGCTGTGACAGGCTACAGCCTTCTACAAGAAACTGGAATAAGCAGATATAAAAATGTTCCCACCATGGGTGGATGTTTTTTTTTTTTTTTAGATGCAGCACAGTAAGAAAAACATGTTTTCCAATGTACAAAAAAAAAAGTGTTAAATTTTAATGAAATACCAACATATTCTTTCTTAAGGCTGGATCACACCAGCATGTTAAACAGTTAAAGTTACTTGTGAAACCATTACCATTTAAAGGAAATTAGCACTACCCTTGGATTCTGCCATGGGGCTGAACTACATTTGCATGAATGTCTCATGTTTGGCTTGGGTGAACTTTCACACCTAAATTTGGGACACATTTGAGAGTGCTAACCTTTCGAGGTTACATAGACTGCTGCACAAAAGAAACATGGTTTACGAACTATAAATGTATTGCCCTGTTAGCGACCAAGCTGACTAGCTTGCTAACTGTCAGTGTTAGTTTGGAGAACTGTATCTGTCTAGTGCTAGCCACTGACAGTATAAAGAACGGAGGACTATCTATCTCTACTAGCTACAGAGACCAAAACTTTGAACCAGGCTGTAAACATGTTTATTTCTGCTGTGAACATTGGACATTTTAATGTGTGTTGGCTTTGTGGTGAAAATGTGAACAATATCTTGAGTGAATGTTGAAAACCGGGACATTTCAGGGACGTCTGCTTGCACATAATCTGTTCAGAACTGTTTGAGGATCCATCCATCCATCTTTACTGATGGTGGATTGTGTAGTACACCACCCTGTAACGCAGCATTATTTCAACTGAGAGCTTACAGCGATGCCCGGAAATTGTGGGCGTATGACACTCACCAGTCAAAATCACCCTGACTCACGCATGACAAGTATTCACACAGTGCCACTACTAATCCAGTTTGGACACTAACAGTTATATTTAGGTGTAGCGTTGCCATCACCTAACCATCTGAATCATCCTCAGACATCAATAGTCATTTCGTGTTGTACTGTACTATACTTTTAACATATTGCTTTAGCTCTTGAAATGTGAGTGATGATCTACCACTATACTGTATAAACACAGGCCACCAGCACATTCAAATATACAATGTACAAATGTTTTTATGGTGTTATATAGAATTATAAAAGGTGTTGTGGATATAAAATGTGCATCTGTTTCACTCACTCACTCACTGCCTGAGCAAAATGGTCCAGACATTATTTTTACTAAAATGGATCCTCCTCGGTGGATCACCAAGCGCTCCTATCTCAGCTGGGAGATGGAGTCTATCCTTGGCCTGTGGGTGGTCGCCTCCCTTTCTCAGAAGAGACTCAAACCAGCTCACCATGCTGCTCTAAATATTGTGAAAGAAAGGTTTGACTGTAATGATCTCCCAGATTCCCATGAAAAGTGAGTTTAGCACGGCAGTCGACGGCCTCGTGGAGCTTTATGACAGCGAGGGGAGCGCCAGTGAAATAAATAATATAAATGAAAGCAAGAACATTTTAAGATGAGTTATCTGTAGAGGTAAAACTCTTGTTTTGCTGAGGAGATGTGAGCAGATTCTGGCGAACGCTTTGGCAGCTAGACAAAAGAAGGCAAAGCAGAGAAAGGTTGCTCTTAGTAGATGCAGGAATTTGCTGGATTTGGATACTTTGAGGTCCGTCAGGTCATTTGAGCGGTATGTGAGCTCCTCATTGATCCTGAAGGCTCAAAAATAAAAAGGATGCACACTTGTATGACAAATTCTGGGCTTGAATATTATTATTATTTTTATTTTAGAAGCTAAAATGCACTTCTGCTGAAATGATGAATTGATTATTTGATCAAATGCACAGTTAATTAATGAGTTTATCAAGAAAATTAAAGGTCCGGTGTGTAAGATTTAGGAGTATTTCTTTGCAGGAATGGAATATAATATCCATAACTATGTTTTCATTTGTGTATAATAAAAAATAAGAATCATTATGTTTTCGTTGCCTTAAAATGAGCCCTACAGTGAGAGGGGGGGGTCCTCTTTCATGGAGTTCGCCATTTTGAACTGGTCCAGAACACACAAACCAAACACTGATCTAGATATGGCCTTTTGCTTTTTATGTAAATTTCACAGCCAGAGCTTTTCCTACGTACTTGGAAGGAGAGGGTGAGATGTGGGAGAGTATTCGTTTGGTTGCAGTCACTGCTAGGTCCCACCTAATCCTACACACTGGACCTTTAATTGTCAACTACTGTAATTTTGTTAAGCAAAAATATAGAAGAATTTAAGGTCTTACACTACAGTAAATGTAATATTTTTGGGCTTTGCACCGTTGGTCAGACAAAACAAGACATCTGAGGAAATCACAGCCAGCTGTAGGATATTGGGAACTGCTTTTTCACTTTTTAATGTTTCATATATCAAAAAATGAATTGATTCCTTGAGAAAATAGTTGGACAATTTATGGATAAAGAAAAAAAACATCAGTTACGGCCCTGATTCTCCAAGTAAAACCTATACGGTTACATACATTGGTACTTACAACATTTGATCTGAGTGGATTCACTGTTTTTATCTCCATTTTTTTCACACAGAAGCTACAACCTGAAGATATCACTTTGGGATTTGGTAACGTGACTCCAGTTTTTAATCATTCTTGACACACAACACACTTAACATGAGTATTTGCTGCATGGATATACAGATAATCTTTGATAGCGAGACTTTATGCAGAGTAAGTGTGGACATATAGTAGCCGTGCAAGTTGTATCGCAGCTAGTTATGTCGCTGTAAAACAGGGAGCAACAGGGAGGCGCGCACACTTGACACAACAGGCTGTGTAGATGAGGCGTATTCAGTTTGTGTTTGTGTGTTGGGAATGTGTTTCGCGTGTGTTCAGTGTGTGTGTGTGTGTGTGTGTGTGTGTGTACCAGTGTCACCACCATCAGTTGCTGTGGGAGAGTCTACATGTCCCCAGACAAAGCAGTGTCTTGTACAAAGAGTCCATGTGATCCACTGGCTGTGCGCTGAGCTCTTTTATGTGTCTGTTTACACACACAGTATACCGGGAACACGCCTTGCGCAGCGTGCCACCTCGCAAATCAAAGGAGTGCTGGCACGCAGGGTTAGTGTGGTCTGTAAAGAGCAGGAGAAATCAGACAGATGCAGCAGTTTCGGTGAAGACACAGGCAGGTT
The DNA here is from genome assembly GCA_028641955.1 of Protonibea diacanthus. Classification (NCBI taxonomy): domain Eukaryota; kingdom Metazoa; phylum Chordata; class Actinopteri; family Sciaenidae; genus Protonibea; species Protonibea diacanthus. The sequence goes on along the minus strand of CM053991.1, from coordinate 12,500,825 downwards.
GAAATGTCAGTCCTTGCTGTTTTTGTGCTTCAGTGCTTTCTTTGATAAGCTGTCCACAGACCTTCATGTTCTCACGGCTTTTTTTTTTTTTTTTTTTTTTTCTTTCATAAAGGTCTGTCCTCCTGTACTTTGTACTTCTCTCCTTTTCTGTCTTTCAGTTTCGCTCTCGCCGCAGAACTTTCTCACTATCTGTCACAGAAGTTCAGGTTGCCTGGCAACAAGGTCGTGCTTGTCGCAGCAGGTTGCCACAATGACAGTCGCTAGGCGGGAGCCTGGCAACAAAGACATCAGGTGTTACTTCCCACTGCTTGTCTGCGGACACTTCCGTCGACCTCCAACAGCTGCAGAGTGTGTGTGTGTGTGTGTGTGTGTGTACAGTATATCTGTGTGTGTGTGTGTGTGTGTGTGTGTGTGTTCACTTCTGCTCCAGTGATCAGCAGAGGCTGTGCTGATGTTACCCATGTCCCTTTTCCATCTCTAATTATGGTGTGTGTGCGTGTGTGTGTGTGTCTATACGTGTGTGTGTATTTGTATGTTGATTTCTGCTTGAGTGATCAGTCACTGAGTGCAGCTCACAGCAGAAGCTTTGCTCACGCCAGCTTGTCAGCCACAAAGGAAGACACACTTCTGGGTGGCTGGTCTGGTCAGGCTCGGAAATGACACACACACACGCGCACACGCGTGCTCACACGCTATTCATCATCAATTAAAGCATTTAGCTGAGATCAACCTTGTAAGAGAGATAAAGGCAGAGAAAGAGAGACACAACGGGTCTCATGCAGCTGTGTTCTCTTCAAAAATAAGAGAAGTCAACTCGGATGCACTGAACGTTATTAACCATCTAAATCTGCTCCTGCATAGGTATGCTGAATGATGAATCCCACTTGATCATAAATTCATACATTTGTGAACGCCCCTCAAACACTATATAAGGGCAAATGTTGTGCAAATACTCTGGCACGTGTCCAAGAGTTGGAGAGATACTACCAAAAAAAGGCTGCAAGAAGAAGAGAATCTAAAAGCAGTGCTCTTCTCTTGGTGATCTGGTACGGCTCAGCAGTGATTCATCCGCCTCGTCAACTAGATCTGTCCGTACCACCTGCTTAAGCCATTCAGAAGATGAATGCTATTATCATCCAAGGGCTTTGATCCACAGACCATCAGTATATCTTTAGTCCAAAATGTAATAATCCAGTCATTATAATTACTCTAAAGTACATAATAATGTACTTTTTTTGTGTGTTTCTCAATTTTAAAGCTGTTTCCCTACATTGGATACACAATTTATGGACTATAAGAAGTTTTTTGATTCTGTTTTATCTTGTTTGCTTCCCAACCAACATCTTCGAGATTTATGAGACTGCCCGACATGTCAATTCCATATTCAAGTAATTGCATTGAATCATTCTCCATCCATCCATTATCTGTAACCTCTTATCCTCATCAGGGTCACGGTGAAGCTGCAGACTATCCCAGCTGACTTTGGGCAAGAGGCGGGGTACGCCCTGGACAAGTCGCCAGCTTGGCACGTAGAGACAAACAACCTACAACTACAACTTAGAGTCACCAGTTAACCTGTTAGGTGCCTGTCTTTGGACGGTGGGAGGAGAGAACCCACACTGACACAGCGAGAACATGCAGACTCCACACAGAAAAGCCCCAGCTGAGCTTTGAAACAGAAACCTTCTTGTTGTGAGGCTACAGTGCTAACCATTGCACCACCATGCCGCCGTGAAGTATTATCAAGCACTCGCCAAATGAATCAATCAAACATAAGAACAGGGTCTGAAATGTGGGTGGAGTTGTTGGTGGTGTTATTCTACATTTCTGCGCTACACAGAGTCTAGAGATTAGCCAATATGAAGAAAACCCATTTCCACAATCATTAAGATGCTGCAACAATTTCAATAATTCAAAACATTTGGGTGATAAAAAAAAGCAATGCTTGGTTAATTTTTTCATCTGCAGCCTATCTGGGGTTTAAAAAAATGAGGCTATGGCTAAACCATCAATATCATTTGGCACTTTGCAGATCAGTCTGTAGTTTCACCGCATTTCCCTCAATCTTCTGTTTGTTGATCGCCACGACAGCAGCTTGTACCCCGGCTTAACTAATAGCACGAGTTTATGAAAGCCTCCTCTCTCCACAAAGTTGAACAAGAGCTGTCACCTGCCAGGTGATCCTGGCAATCCATGTGAATGTGCAAGATAACGAAACATTGGTGAATCCCAGAAATCACTGTGAACAAACAAAATAAGAAATTGTGGATTGCGTTTATGAACACAAATAAGAGAGCCCAGTGATTCCCTTCAGTTTGTTTTCTTTGTTCATACACTACCCGTTCCTCTCTGTGAACTCCCTCTCTCTTGTTTGTGTCTGTTTTTTTTTTTCATTTTCTTTATTTTCCTCTCTCCTCTGCCTGGACAAAGACCTGTCTGTTGATGCTGGCAGCGCGTGTGTGTTGCTGCTGGCAGCAACAAAGTGAGAGTACCCTTCTGCAGTGCACTTCTCATCCAGGCCACTGTAAGGGCACACATGCTCCTCAGCGACAAAGACATGTTTCCTCACCTCAAAAGCAAGCTGTTTTATGACCTGTCGCTGGCATGCACGACAGCGTGCAGTTCACATGTCTGCGGCAAAAATACTCCATGCACTATGTTCATTGTATCATCTTTAACAAGAACACATCCTGGAGTCACTTTGACCTTCATTCGTTTTTTACTCCACTAATGCAGGGCTATTTTCTATCTGTGTGCATTACAGGTTTCAAACCATACAGTCCACTACTTTGGTCCAGTCTCAGGTATCTCAACATCTATTGGATGGATTGCCATGAAACAGGCATTCATAGTCCCTAGAAGATGAAGCCTGACTTTTGATACTAATGTTAGCATGCTCGCACCGCTTGATTCCACCGGGAATTGCTGCAGCACCTTCCTGTTGCGGAGCTGATCGCGGCTGTTCTAGACAATGATTGTGATTCCACCAGGGTGTGTTTCAAAATGAAAATACCGCGGAGAATACACAACTGTTTTATTTCTGGTGGATGCCGCGACCAGCTGCGATCACCTTCGTCAAGCAGCACAGAGCAGACCAAGCTGGCCTGAAGTCAGACGCAGAAACCTGTCCTGTCAATTTTCAGACTTCAGATAGTAAACGCAGACTAAAGGGAAACTGTTTAACTATGTAGCCTACTTACTCGTGGTGGAAGGACATAAACCGAGAGATGATCAAATAGAGCAGGACTGGCTGGCAGAATCCCTGGTGGGATGTGAAACACATGGAGAACAGACCAAAACAATGTCAATGTCACAGAGCCATGCCCGGTGCACTTTAGAAGTCAGGCTTGTTTTATCACATAAAATGATCTCCAGTACAGATAGAGGAGTTCAACTTGCTCGATGCAAATCAACCACTGAAGCTGTTGGTGAATCACTGTGCCTTGAGTTTTGCTCGTGATATTGTTGAATGGACGTGCAGACTGATAATCCCCTTTAGGTTAAAATACATCCACCAAGTGTCTGATGGTGAAAAATAAATGAATGGCGATGGCGATCCATTCATGGCATCAGAAAACCAGTGCTTTTGTTGATTTACTGACTCAGCAGGTCCTTCACCAAAATGGGCCTCTGAAACAGTTCATTCAGGAAGTCAGCAGGTCATGACATCATTTCCTCTACTGTCAGTCCAGGAAGCAGGAATACTTTCCAGTTTCCGCTCTGGTTGAAGTCATGTTTCACTTTTCCTCGAAAAACCTCCATTTTGATGCAAAAAGTGTGTGTGTGTTTGTGTGTGTGTTGGCTGCTGTATCTGGTTTTTACTTACTTTTTTTACTTATAATTTTACAGATTTTATCAACATATTTACATATTACTTTTAATTTCCTCTTACATTAGCCAGGGCAACAATTTAGTTGTTGTGTGTCAGTTTGACACGATAAGACAATAAAAAAAAAAAGTAATATTCCATCATGGTCACAGAGGAAAATGTGAAGGTCTACAGGTGGAAATGACACACGGATTTAATTTGGAAGCATCCATAAAGAAACAATGGTACTAAAAGTGCTATTAATAAATAAATGCACGCCAGAGATCCACATTAGACTTCAGCTTCAGTACATTATAGCCAACTAAAATGTCTGAATCCAAATATAGTCGAGCTTGAATCTGCTTTTTGGGCAGTGGAATAAACTAGAGCGCGCAGTAGCTGATTCTGAGATGGAAAGGTCAGGAGAGCGAGCTAAAACCACTTCGTAGCCCACAGATATTGATTTCTCCCACAGCAAAGCGTACTGTAGGAAAACATCTGGGGATGCTTCTGTGTTTTAACTCTACTTTGTTCTACACAATATCTGGCCTCTGTGTCCCTCTGACGAAACTGAATAGATTCCGCAGTACTCTCCTCTAGTTTGTTTGTGCGCTGATCAAACGCCGCAGACGAGAGGGCACGCACGCACACACACATGCACAACAAAATAAAGGTCTAAAAACCATCAGTGTGTGAGCCATCAGACAACTGACGATACGAGACGCATCCACGAGGAGGTACTTGAACACATGATCTGCCAGCGCTTGTGCTGTTTAAGTTTGTAGGAGAGTGTGTAAGCAGTTATCTTAGTGTCCTCCCTCCTCGTCTTTGGTTCGTCATCAAAGCCAGCTGAGATGCAGCCTGCTTTTGTCTGGCTCAAACAATGGACGGTACTGGCGTGAGTCACCCTGCACACACGCACACACACTCACACAAACCATTCATCTATCAATGCCAACAGCGAAAGTAGCTCAAAGCTCAAGTCATGATATGTCGCCATGAGGTACATGATTAAATTTAGTCCTAGAACTAATGGTTATTTTCATGATCGGTAAATCTTCTTTAGTCTATGAAACTGTCAAAAATGTCTGTTACAAAAAAGATAAACAGCTGGGTTAGAAAATATCTGGTTCTTTGATTAAGAGATTTAAGATATAAGTCCAGAGACATTAAAAAAAATCAGGTCAGAAGCTGTATTTTGAAGAAGAAACATCCAATAACTGAGCAAAAATGCTGTTACATGCACTGCTAACCGTGAGCTGAAGCGTAATGACTATATTGAGAAAACACGTAATACAATCTGATCCAATTCAGTCAATTTTAGATGATTTTGGCAACTACGGCAGCGTGTTTTAGTCACAAATTCAATGACATGCTTTGAATACACTACCGCAATGATTCAAACCTTTATCTGGCCTCATCGGCTGAGGCTCATGGGTGTTGTAGTATGTCGACCTGTGCACGTTGCAGAAACGACAAAAGGCAAAACCTGATTTATCAAAAACAAAGTTGAAATCCTTAAAACTGGAGACATGAACGTATGCTGCGTTACCCAGAAGAGTCCTGTGTGTTTATGAAGTAACATTAAGGAAGTCCAAACTCATCTTTTACTGTTGTATAACAAAGAAAAGTAACTAATTCTTACATTTGAGATGTGGAAGGCAACGAATATTTGGCTTTTTTTTTTTTTTTTTTTTTTTTGCTAAAAGAGTCTAGTCTGACTCATCGTTTCAGGTCTAGTCCACATCATCAACCTTTGCAATGATTTTGATTTGAAACTTTCAACAGTCCACAGCCCACATCGATCCATACAGCCTCCTCTCTTTCTTTTCCTCGCCTCTAAGTCTCTTAATTCTTCCCTCATTGTGTCACTTTGCATGCAGACAAGTAACACCATCTTGTTGTAATGTGATCTGATCCTAAATTGGAGATGCAGCTACTGTATCTTACCAGTTTCGGGCTCCAGCGGCATAGTCAGCCAGCGAGAAATGATCCCTCAGGGCTAACATGCCTGTTCAACTGTCTGTTTTCACTGCACAGAGCCAAATTAACCGTGATGCTAATTGCCAGCCGAGGCCGTCTCTCGCTTTCTTTCTTTCTTCCAGCATTTGCATTTCTTCCTCATGCTCACGCACGCTGTCCAAAGATTCAGTCATTTCTATATATATCTATACATTTCCTCACTTCATCTCCTCCTACATTTATTTCTGTCTGTCACCAATTCTTTCCACTTCTTTTCTCCCTCTTCTTCCACTACAGAAGCTGAATGGATTTCTTTCTCTGTGCTGCTTTTGTTGCATGACTCGGCCGGTTACTGTCATCTCGAACGTGACTGTTGAAGTCCATATCTGTCAAAGTAAACAAAGCTTCTCATGGTATGGATGGCAAATTTAAAAATGTGTTTTCACACTTTTAAAAACGGATTTAAATATTCTGACGCACGAGATTATGCTGATTGATGTGGACGAGTGCTGAAGGACGTCCTATAGGTTCTAGGGACGGGGTCCTCAGTGGGGAGGCAACCCCAGCACTGAGAACTCCCGTTGGGACGCCCACAGTCGGGAAGCCCCAGGCATGTGTCAAATCACTGGCCAAGGACGTGCTACACACACACACACACACACACACACACACACACAGTTGTTAAGATTCTGAAGTGTGGTCTGTTTAATGTGTGACGATGTAAATGCGAGGACATGTAGATGAGTAGTTCCAGTGTGCACATGTAGGAGTTGTTAGCATAATGACCTACTGTGGTGCTGAGATTAGTTACGCAGTCTATCTGGTAATGGCAGAGGAAACCGTGTGCGCCATTGTTTCCTTTTGTGATGTCTGAATATCTTCGCGTGGCCAGCCTGACTTCCGTGCGACTGTGATATAAAGCGAGCAGACAGACAGACAGAAAAAAAAAAAAAACACACACACCATAGTTTGTTCCGTCACATCCTTTTTTTTTTTTTTTTTTTCCTGTTAGTTTATTTTTCAGTTGCTTAGAAAAACAAAACAAACAAGAGCTCACAGATGACCCACTAATAACCAAACCTACAGCTTGTCTGTGCACCGACTGGAGCCTCGTTTTATTTCCAAATTTATGAGAATATGCAAATGAAGGTGCGTCTCATTCAATCGTCGAGTGAGTCATGTGACCCGAGCAGAGGGGTCTAAGGGCATGGGGGGGGGTGTGCGGCGGGGGGTAGGAAAGGAGGCTCCAGTGCCACAGACGAGGGTGGGGGGGCGACTCCCACCTGCCCCCATCTGCTGTGAGAGCGACTCGCTCTTTGCATAATGGAAACTCACTGATGGATTTGTTGTTTTTTCTTTTTTTTCTTTTTCATAAACTAAAACACAGTAATACCACACTTACACACTTGCCAGCAAGCTAGGTATCACAACTGTTTCAGATGTCTCGAAAACCCACCAGACGGGGGGAAAAAAATATATAGAAATGAGCTAAATATAATTTAAATAGAAACCTAGAAATAAAATAAAGACAACAAAAAGACAAAAAAAAATCCCACTTCTTAAGCAGACACATTTACAGACGATTAGGCTGCACCGCCGAAAACATTTGTGAGCTTTAAAATCACCCCTCTTGTCTAACTAATCTTCTGGGTTGTGTTTCTACCACACAGGATCTTATTTCTTGATGCAAGACAGAGAAAATAATATAAAAACACTTAAAACTGCCCACAGAGATTCAATGGGAAACTAAGTATGCGTATGCATGTGCATATGTGCATGTATGCGCGTTTGCGTGTGTGACGACTCCCAAACAATGAGCTACTTCCTGATAGAAATGCATGGGAAGGCCAACATCAAGCCACACAAGTACAGTTTGTCCTGTGTCTAACATCTCTGTTGCACTATCACCCCCCTCCCAAACTCCTATTTCAATGTTTTTTTTTTTTAAATACTTGTAAATATACTGAATGCAGATTATATATATAGAGAGAGAGAGCCCATTTACAAATGGTACATGATTGGCTTGGTACGTCAATATCATAGTTCACACGTTAGCTGGAATAAGGGTCACATGACTAGCTAATGAGGTCATACAAGATAAGATTTCTTCTTTTCATCATTGTCATCTTCAAATACACAGGTTAATAGTTTGTCTTTTTTTTTTTTTTTCTTCCTCAAAAAACAAAAGCGAGATCAAATACAGTCGATATTAAACACTTGCAAAATGTCCACTGCAAAGAATGGCTTGAGTAGGAGAACTTTTTCAAGAAGCATTTCACTTCGGTTTCTCGGTGTGCCATGCTTTTTTTTTTTTTTTTTTGTTGTCACATCGTGTTTTTTTTTTTCTTTTTCTTTCTTCTTCAGCAAAAGAACGATATGAATGAGTCCAACTGTTCAGTCCTCAGTTTGCCCACAGGCCCTCAAAACAAGAGAGCTCCTATAAAAATGGATAATTGACAAGGCCACCAGTCCATTAAAACATCCTAAAGTCCCTCACTATGCTCAACCCATTTCTCTCACTACTGGGATTTTTTTTTTTTTAATATTAATCCTCAAGCACTGATCCAAATTCAAACTTTTTGCTTTTTCTTTTTTTTTTTTTTTCCTTTTTCAAATTTGAAAGCAAATCGCCTCAAAACAGTGCAAAACAAATCAAACCTGTGCAATAAGGCCTATCACTAATACCTCATACATACATTTTATCATAAAAACAAGACTTCAAAATGAAACGACAGCAATTAAAAACACTAAATGATTACAAAAATAATATATCAACAATGTGGTTAACAAAGCATGGACATGCACGGCTTTACAGAGGAGAAGAGACATTCCCCTGTAGGACAAAAACAAAAGAATTATCAGACAGCAGGTTCAGTTTGAATGCTTTTCTAATGCTGCCCCCCCCCCCCACACAGCTGCAGTATTTCCACTGCTTCTGTTGTGACTCCGGCCCGAGCTCGGGGAGCAGGGTGCCGGGGTGCCAGAGGGGTGTGTTAGGAGTGTGTCGTCTCACATGGGCTCAAGCAGCCATCTGCCACCCCTACTCTAGCCAGCCTGATCCTTATCCTCAGTCCAGCCTGGCCCAGCAGGCCCGCTGTCTCATCCCCACAAAAAGGCTTCCTGCTGGGGGTTGTGTGGTGGTGGGGAGCTGGGGAGACAAAGGCAGGGAGGAGCTGTGGGAGCTGGGGAGCTCCACAGCGAGGCCCTTTGACCTGGTCCCTGGCCCGGCAGGGCAGACGGCCCAGACAGACAGCATCGTGTCTGCTCCGTGCCGCCTCCGCCTCCTCCTCCTCTCTCTTTTATCAGCCACACAGACCCCAGGGGCTGACGGAGAGACAGAAAGAGGGGGAGGAGAAAGAGACAGAGAGCAGGGGAGGGTGGTGGGCAAAATGAACACAATGAAGAGACTGACACGGACTGCCCTGACTCTCCGCCCCCCTCTCCATTCATCTTTTGGTACGGATCTCTATATTCCCTACGGACAGGCTGCTGCCCTCTCCTCCTCTCCCCTATGTGACCCCTCTCGTCTGTTCCCTCTTTTATCCCTCAGCAGCCACAGCCAGGCGAGCCCCTCGCACTCTGTGAGGCCGAGCACGCCCCTACTGGCCACATCTACGCTACCATTTTCTCAAAATGTGTGTCAAATATGCATTTCATCGTTTGGACGCCACATGTAGTGTTGCCTTGATGGCTCGGGGATACCCTGTGGATAGTGTGTGGTTTGTTTGTGGCAGTGGTCGCCTATCGTGCAGAAATGATCGAAATATACGGTTAAATAACCACGTAAAGCATGTGTTTATTTTCCTGCGTTTTGGTAAAACTAGAAGAGCGGGTTGATGCTCGACTGATTAGAGTTTCCACAGGGCGTCGGGTGGGTGGGTGGGGGGGTTGTCTCCTCTCCTCCTGGTGGAGCTGGCACCTAGGCAGTCGTGGTGAGCTTTTGGATGGTACGGTTGTAGTACTGGGTGGTGAGAGCCTCCAGGGGGCTCCAGCGGTGTGCATGCAGCTCGATGACCTCCATGAGGAGGGAGCGGGTCAGCGGAGATTCGGCCGGACAGAGCATCTTGTCTCTGACGGCTGCTAGGAGCTCGATCATCATCTCTGGGAGCTGCTCTTCAAGGAGACGCCCCATGCTCTGCAACTGGAGGAGGGAGGAGAAGGGGGGGAGGGAGGAGGTCAGGGAAGGTGTTCTCTTACTGAGAGCAAAACACGTCTGGCACCTTGTTACTGTGGATACAGTCAGACAGCAGTGGTTCACACACCCTCTGGCCATAGAGCTGAGTGTGTGTGTGTGTGTGTGTGTGTGTGTGTGTGTGTGTGTGTGTGAAAGCCTGCTGGTAAGTAATCAAAAGTGCATCGAGAGGATGTGGTTGTGTTTTTGCGAGCATCTGGGAACTGTTTGACAACCAGATCTCACCTATCTTATGTTGTTTTACCCCTCTGAGCTTTCAGCTCCTGTACGACGACTGAAGTTCGTCTCATTTAAACCGTAACTCCACTTAAATTCATCTGCCCTGCTTTATTATTCATAACTGTCAAGAGACTACTTTAGAATATCAAAGATGCGTGTCTTACAGTACATGCTGTGCATTAAAATAAAACATGGGCTCTATGGGTTGTGGTACATTTGTTCCGATGTTTTATGATTTTTAATTTTGTTGCCTGGCTCTTACACAAATCTTAAAAACACGAGCATTAACTGTGTGTGTGTGTCTGTGTGTGTGTGTGAGAGAGAGAGAGAGGTCCATACCTCCATGGAACAGCAGAGGACTGCGTCTTCTTTAACATCTGTGGACTCTAGCAGCTAAAATGGACAAGAACAGACAGTGTGTGAATGCACTGCAAATCAAAGAGCCGCACAAAACAAAGCAAGAGCAATATAAACGCTGTAGCGGGAAGTTCAGCATCGTGAGTGAGCAAAACCTAGCAAGGCGTGCGCAAACAAATAAATGTATATTTGGATATAGGCCACGCGGGTGGGGAGATTAGGCAAATGCAAGTGTTTGTGTTTGTGTTAATCAGTTCACAAGAGAAGGGAGGAAAAAAAAAAAAGCTAATCCCTATTGTAAATATTTTCAACATTAACATTTCAAATCTTGGAAGTCAACACGCCAGGCTTTCATCCTGGCAAGCTTTCTAACCATCACACATCAAGGCACGCTTTATGCACACTGCATAGCCCCATACAAACACACGTGCACACACGGTATAGCCAAAAACAAACCGGGGAGCTGGTAAACATGCTAGCTGAAAGGAATTTAAGAAAGGAATTTGGTTAAATGCCCCTTTTTCCAGCTCAGAGGCTGTTTCTAAAGTACTACTTCGATTAATCTGAAGGAGGTAAAGGAAGTAACGGGGAGGGTTAAATGCTGGAGTGCTATGTAATTAACCCTTGGAGGCATAGGCCTATTGCACAATGAGTAAAATGAAGTATAAATACAGAGTACGGCATCTAGCACTGCAACCCCCTCGCTTCACCTTCTTCTTCCACGGGTGAAGGGTCTAGAGTCAGTGTCTGGTTTGTCCATGCTGTGATACTGTAGAAACATGGTGGACTCTGTGGTGTCCACAGTGTCTGTCGATATAAAAGGCTCGCTCTAAGCTAACAACACACAACAGACCTTATTTTCAGATGTTTATACACTAATGAAAACACTTTTATGATGACTTTGATTATGACTTTTATCATATTATATAAATTCTGCCATATTCTGTAAATAGTCCCCTAAATCTCACACTGGACCTTTTAAAGCAGCTATTATTCATATTTTTAGAATCTCCTATCAACGTAAAGGGGTCAGTCTTAGTGATGAAGCTACAGAGAATTATCACCAGAATGTGCAGCTTCCCTCGACGTTACGGAGCTTTCAGCTCATTGTTTAGCTGTCCGGGTCCCACAGCTATACTGTTCTGCTCTCATAGGGTTCTTTATAGCTTTTTAAGCTGCTATTTATAGTGAAATAGCTCTAAAAACACATTGTACACTACCTGAAGCTGGTGAACATACTGGACTATTTAAGCAGCTTAAGAGCCAAAATATTTCCCTTAGGAGTTGGTAGAGACCAAAAAAAGGGCTGAAGGTGGACAGAAACCATCCAAATAAATGATAACATTTTCATGGATGCCCAGCATGAGAATTCATGTTGTTACAGAGTTATTATTATATAGAGTTGTTACGTGTAAATGAGCAAATTCTCGGTTCACAACTTGTCCCTGCTGCGACCAAGTAGCCAATAAAAAAACAGTTATTGCAGGTTTAAATCAAGAGGATTAAACAGAATAATGGTCGGCATGATATTGAGGTGCTTCAGCAAACTGGAGCCTCCATGCATAGAGCAATAGACAAGACAGACAGACAGACAGACTGACAGACAGACTAAAGTATGCTTAAACATGAGCTTTAAGAAAGAGAAACACCTGAATCTTCATAACTGAAATAGAAACAACCATCTGATGCTAAAGGCGCACATTCAGTATAAGCCGGCCTGTTATTTCCACACTGTAAGCTTAATGGTATTCCACCTATCATTCAGGCCCAGCAGTTGCGCAGACGTCAGCTCCTCAGTATGCTTACAACGGGTGTGGTGACAGGGTGGCCGTTTGATGTGGGAACTCAAGTCTCGTCGTTCCCAGAGTAGGAGAGCTATGTGACAAGCAGGATTAGCTCATAATGAGTTCTCTGGGGAGCTCGGGGAGAAGTTTTTGCTTAGCACGTTTAAAATGTTATAATCTATACTCATCTATAATCAGATCTCCTATCACCACTGCAATGGCTTTTCTCTCTCTCTCTGTTCTCCAATGTGGAAGCTCTCCTCCGTCACTCCTACACCATAATATGCAGAAAAACGCTTTCTGTGAGACTACGTAACACACAGAGTCTCTGCTGAAGCTGAAAACAGCCAGATCTCTTGTTAGTTAAAGAAACAATGCTTGCTGTGCTGGGAAACCTTATACTCCATTTACAGTATTTTCACTCAAAAGACATTTTGATCAGTAACATAAAAAGCAACAAAACTAGGACAGGCGTGATCCTCTTGCAGCACCGAATGGAAGAACATACTGGAACAATGCCTTGAGTGTCTCAATTAAGTCAACTAGAAAAATATCCTCATCCATGTCTGTCAAGTCTTCTGCTGAAGCTTCATCTGTCTTTCAGCCTGACATCACTTCTCAAACGCGTGTGTTTGTATACGTTGAAAAGCTGTCATCGTACTGCTGGCTACAGAATAAAGAAAGGATGTACGAGCGCTGAGAGACAAGCGTGTTTCATCAGGATACTAAAGACACACAGTGCTCAAAGTTAAAATTATGACTACTTCAACTTTTACTGGGTTTCCAATAGTTGCATAGCAACAGCAGGTCTAGCGTCAGGACCAGCACTTCCCTTAGTTACGTTACATAATATTATTCTATCGTAACAGTGCTGTACTTCACTAACTTTCAATCATGTGATGCTAAAAATATTCAAAATACAGAGTTTAAAAGCACATGTACATAATCACTGTATATTTTTGAGTCGCTTGTCTTCAACTCCAAGGGTCCATATTGACTATCAAAGAGGGATACCTAAGCACAATATAAATAGCTCCTGAGGTCACTACCAGAGACAGTGTGTGCGCATGCAGTCTGCAGTGTGCAAGTGCAAACCAATATCCTGATGAAGGCCTATTTGGACCACATGCAGGTGGATTTTTTTTAAGGTATGGTATTATAATAACAATCTGTTTTTTTCGTGTTGCCTGATTTGTTGTTACTTACATACTTTTTGAACTTTGGTCTGGATAAATATTCATTTCAGATTTGACTAGGTACATTTCAACTGTTTAATGCACATGTTGTTTGGCTCAATCACTGTTCTAAAATTACACACTCACCACAAAGTTTCTTAACAACCTGCAGTATGTAACCACAGTAACGTGCTGAACCAATAGCAAGCTCAATAAACCAATTTTAGATGGTGAGCCTGAAACATTCAGTAAAGAAGGTTAAATTGAAATTTGTGCTTCAGTGTGCACATAGATGATGAATACCTAATCTACTTCATCTATGTGGATTATTAAAAGTAACTATAATCGCTATTTTTTTTTTTTAATAATAATGTATTGTGACAGTGAATTTCCACTCATTGTTTAGCTGTCTTACCAGCAGCTTCACTGTTTTGGTTCATTTGGTTCAGTTAGTTCCTAGACGCAGCAGGCAGCTGTTTTCTGAGAAAAAATTTGGATAAACCCACCGTACTGTACGCCGCAGACGAGCCTTTAGTTACTAAAGACAGTGGTGAGCAAAAATGGAGCTAAAATTTGAGTGAATATTGGTCTTACATCCATCAGATGAGCAGAAACAGACTCTAAATGAACGCTAATGTTGCTCTGTAACTTCTGGTTGTGTAAAAATGGCAACTGTTTGTTCACGAAAAGGTGATAATATGTTAGTTCACAGATGTGTTGTATTGTTCTCAAGTAACCTTGTGAGGAAGCTGGACTCATGAGATCACACACGTACCAAGTTTCTTTCAAAAACTACGTTCTTGTGTCCAAACACAGTTATGGACTAATCATGTCCAATGAGGCAACTACTAGCAGCTACTGGCAATAGTGACTATGGTTTGTTTAACAGGGTTTGCTTGAGAAAAACCAAAAACCAAAACAATGGCTACCGCTAAAGAGGTTAGCATAGCTGGTGTTAGCGTCAGTTATAACGGAGTTATTCTTGATTGAAAGAAGATCAATGAAGGTTTTTCTTGATGGAAAAGATTCATTCATTCTTCTTCACGACTGGCTTCATTTATCTGATTGGTTGAAGTCATCCCCAATTTCCAATGATGACTTCCCCAGATGATTCTGTGTAACAACCAAACCATTTGACACAGTCAGGTTAGCCCCGGAGTAACCAAATAAAAATGAAAGTAAGTTTAACATTTCTGGCAGCTGAGCGTGGTGTGTTATCTGTTAGAAGGTGCGCATTAATGCAGATGAGTGGAGGATGATTAAACATAGTGCATCCATGTTGATTGTGGCATTTTAAAAAAACACCGTTGGGTTGTGTGACTCATGATTGGCTCCGATGACAGCTGATTAACTCATTCTGTATATATTAATAGCACATGAATCCCAAAACACACACTTCCTAACACACCTCAGTTGTTACCTAATCCTGTTCTGCGGGCTATGAACACAGAAAACTTCCACGCACGCACACACACACACACACACACACACACACACACGCACGTAACACAGACAAGCGCATGTTATCGCACAAATCTTGTAGCTGGAACCCAAAACTACGTGTTACAACAGGATAGACAAAACAGCAGATGGATAAAAATCAGGAACAATGGCTCTGGGAAATAAAGACTGTTGAATAAGCACATTATGGACTCGCAACCACAAGCACGCACACACACACACACACACATATAATTACACAAATATTTGACTATATTTGTATATATATATACAAATATATATAATATTTGAATATTTGTTCCCAGGTGTATTCTGACCTCAAGCATCGTTGGGCTAAATGTGACACTGCTGATGCTGTATTACGGAGGTGTGTTTGTGTTTATTTCTGACTGAGTACACCGTGCGTCCACACCCATGGTCATGCTGCTGGGCCGTCTGCTGAGATGGTGCCCTGGGAATATGCTCAGACAGGGCGTGGATGGCATTAGCTGTGTGTTGATTGTTGTGCTCGTTTGCGAGACGCAGGGTGTGTGTTGAGTGCCAGACCGGCAGGGGCGTGTGGGCTTTAAAACCACCTTGCACGTGCCTCAACACGGCTATTATTCCTTCTTCTCTACCTCTCCAACTGCACATTAAAAACAATTTTCACTCCCAGATTCCGTCGTCTCCCCGTCCCGTCCCTTCTTTCTTCTACCTGATATGACATGAGTAAACTTCCTCAGCACTAACTGTCAACCTGACCACAGTCTCCACTGCTTCCTCTCACCTCTTCTCTCTCACCCCCTTCCACCGTCACTCGCTTCCCCTTTCAATATCCCATCTGTCGTACTTCTGTATCGTGGTGTCTCCACTGTGGCTAGCCTATATGGTTTCCATGGTGATGACGGAAGTTTGTGTGTAATAGAGCATGACCAGCCGATGAGAAATCAACCTGGGGTCACGCATTTTCCAGGAACTGATGGTGTCCTGACTGGTTGCACCACTAACCAAACCTCAGTGTGGTGTCTGGAGTCTAGACTAGGTCTGACCAAAAACAGGAAACTCTGCCCTGCTGCACGTATTGATCTGAACAGACATGATATACAGACTCAGCTGGACACTTTCCTCTCACTGGAACACGTGGACGGGGTCAATCGATCTGTTATTGACATCGTTATTGATTAAAATAAATAAATAAATGAATACAGACCTCTCGTAGGCAGGTGTAGATGGGACACACAAGCACTCTGAACGGCTCCCCGGAGCTGCTCCTCATGGTACCAAACACCTCGCACAGGAAGGTGATGAAACCTAACCACCTCTCCACATCGGACTGCTGGTGCTCCTCTCGACGGGAGAAGTCCCTCTGTGTGGAGGTGGAGAAAGGAGAAAAAAAAAAGATGCATACAGATTAAATTTTGGAAAACACTCTCAAAAACTACAGCTTGTCCAGATTTTGTACATGTGCAATATAAGTTCTAAGTAGGCGGCAGAGAAGAGGATATTTAAGTGTTTCATAGGTTCATCAGCAGTGGTGGTAATCAGCATTAACATCTTTGCTATCTCTCTGATGAGAGTTTTTGTAGGTGGCACATGTATTAACCTCTCTACTTAATGTACTTAAAGCTAAAAAGCGGCTGAAAAACACATTAAACAAATTCACGAATTTCTTTTATCTGCCAGAAGTAGAGGAGAATATGTTAATTTGGTTTCAAAGTGAAGGCTAGTGAACTGTGTCGG
Source organism: Protonibea diacanthus (assembly GCA_028641955.1). Taxonomy (NCBI): domain Eukaryota; kingdom Metazoa; phylum Chordata; class Actinopteri; family Sciaenidae; genus Protonibea; species Protonibea diacanthus. Next base: position 12,484,148 of record CM053991.1, on the reverse strand, counting down.
TGCTGTAAAAGTGTTGGGGTTAATAAGGGTTAATGCTTAATGCGCACTTGTAAAGATGTTATACGGCAGGTTAAACTGAAACTTTATTAACAGTCACATTCATTCCCTCTGCTTGTCATTTTTTCTGCCTGTTACTGTGGACTGGAGTGCACTGAAAACACAGGCGGCTTATATTCTCACAGACTCGTACAGTGAAGGCCCGCTTTCACCCGGATACAGAGAATATTCAGCCTTGAATGGATCCAACAACAAAAAAAGAAAAGAAAAACTTGCTCGCGCTGGCAAAAACAAACATGCCGCGCACGCTCAAAAACAACTACACACGCCTCTCGTACACCTCCAAGGACGTCGCCGCGGTATTTGACACTTAAACAACGAGCCAGCAAAATGGCAACAGACATGTATAGCAAGAAAAGCAGACAAGAAAGAGGACCAAAGCATTAGCAACAGAGGAGACGAGTTTATTTCATAAAGGAGGATGATGAGGAAGCTGCCAACTGCATTAAGCGAGGCCACATGCTCTTCTTAGCCACACTAAATAAACAGCATCTTTCATAGGTAACAGCCTGGCTACTTTTAATCAAAGCAACAACAAACCCAGATGCCTCTCTTTTAATAAGCTGAGCGGTCACAGACTAATTGCCCCCACATTGAGATCCAGGGGTCTGGAAGCAACGATCGGTAATGACAGCCTTCATGAGCCTACTTATGACATTTAAAACGTTTTAAAGCAAAAAGCCAAAATGTCAGAGACAAGGAGGGGGTCCGTGCTGGCTGGGAAGTGGGAATTAAAAGCGAGAAATAAAAAGAGGAGGAGGAGGGACCACATGGCTGTGAAAAAGAGGGGGATAAATAAAAAGCAAAGAGGGGGGGGGGGGTAAAAGGATCAAGGAAGGATTCACTCCTGCTGGATCCAGGATAAAAATATCAACATCTAAAGAGAGAGGTGTTTCAGTGGAAAAACACAAAAACAGAAGGGAGGAGGAAAAAAAAAAAGAAAAGTGTAGGAGTGTAGTCTAAAAGAGCATCTGCAGGACAAGGAAACAGGAGTAGGAGTGAAGGGAGGGAAAAGAAAGAGACATGGCCAGGCAGCAGGTGGGTTAACATTTAGACTTTGAATGCCATCTCAAGAGCAGCGTGCATGTCTTGTTTGCCTGCATCTAGACTGCCTGACGCTCTGGCGAAATTGTCTGACTCTCAGGATGGAGCAAGGGGTGAAATGGAGGAGCATGGTTAGAGAGCGAGTGAGCGAGAGAGAAAGAGGAGGAAGTGCGCAGGGCCGGGAAGTGGCGAGGCACTGGCCCGTGTCGTTCTGGGTGAGGGGAGGCGATAAGTCAGGGGGGGAGCGCGGTAATAGAGAGTTCATGAGGGAGAAGAAGGTGAGAGATGCAGTGAAATATATGGCTGAGAGGAGATTTTTCATCACAGGTGCATGACTGGAACTGTGCTGTTAAGTGGAGGGAGGGAGGGAGGGAGGGGTCGCTCTCCCTTGGGTGCTTAGATTAGCTACTCTGTGCACTGACATTTACTGTACAACTTCACACACAAACTTGGATTACAACTGAAAGTGCCTTCTCATAAAACTAAGGTTGAATGAAACCACTGAGATACATACATACAACATACATTATAAAAGAAATTGCAGCTTTAAAATGTATTTCTTTGGGGGCTTATTTAGCTGGAAGTCACACGGAGCTAATAAAAAACTATAAAAAACAACAGACTTTAGTGCAAGATATGAAAAACTTTCAGGGTCATCATCTTTAAAATGTCATAAAAAAAGTGGAAAATAACAAATTAAAATAAAAAATTATCCTTTTTTTGACTAACCGTCTTAATTGAAAGTCTTATTTCATCTTCAGTTAAGTAAAACTGAGGGAAGCAGCAAAGAAGATGGAACAACAGCGCACGTCTGACCTTGATAAACGACTTAAAGCATTTCAATATCAATTAGCACATAATTTTCCGTTGATTGACTTAGCTTTTCAGGACTAATTGCGACTTAATTGTGAATCAATTGTTGCTGATAGTTTACTTGCAGACTAGTACAAGTCCCGTGAGAGATCCCACTTCAAGCTCTAATGGAGCTGACACAGACTGAATAAAAAAAATAAAAAAGGTTTTGGATCAGAATCAGTGCAGAAAATTATTCAAAGAAGACAACACTCAGACTTTTTCTAATTCAAAACTGATGCTAACAAGATCCACTGAGACTCAGAACAGTGGCGCTTGCACAGACGAGTAGAGACAGTCATATCAGTGTGTTCATTTTTTTAACCACGCTGTAGATGCTCTGTCAGCTCATTATCAAGACAGCAGCTTGTTGCACAATCAGTAAGCAGTCTCCTACAGTGAGAAGAAGTGCTCAGATCCATTGCTTAAGTAAAAGCAGCAAAGCGTTGCGTAACCTGACCAGGTCTAATCAGTCACATAACTGAAAATAAAACCTTGATACAACAATGTTCTATAGTTTACAAGTTGATTATATGTTTTGTACTGTTGTTAGTGTAATGAAACCCAGTCAGTAAAAGACTGCAGCTCAATGATTCCCTCTCACCTGCAGCATGTTGAGGAGCAGCGATCTGAATTTGGTCCCCTCCACCATGAACAGCGCCATCTTGTCGCAGAGCTTGGCGGCTGTGGCGGCGAAGCTTCGGTCTGACACGGCTTTGGAGTAGATCGTGCTGACCACCTGAGCCAGGGTCTCCTCGGACCGCGCTGAACTCTGAGCCTCCTCCATGAAAGAGGCCAGCTGCTGCTCCACCCCGCTGCTGTTGCTCCTCATGCTGTTCAGGAGGTCCACCAGCCGGTCCATGCTCTGTGAGCCGGAGCCTGACGCCTCCACTCGTGCCTCCTCCTGAGGTGGGAGATGAGACAAGACATGAGTGGTAGACAAGAGTACTCGATTTGAACATAGCTTCGATCACAACCCAGGAAGTAATTTCAGTGAAGGAAAAATGAATGCTCGGCTAATTTGTCACTATTACAACTATTACAATGGAGCATGCCAATTAATAAAAAGATAAATTAAGTTTAGAAAGTGTCTACTTCATAGTTCATAGTTGCCCTAGTTAGAAAAATATGGATAAATACAGTAGATAGAAAGATTAAAGGCTATTATCTGTTTAATGTGTTGTTGAAATTTAGTTTATTTACACTTTACCTTTCATCGAGACCACCCATCATGTTCCAAACGTGTTCATTTGAATACATTTTCAACTGGAGGTTGTTTAGCACTGTTAATTACATAAAAGTGTGTATTGTTTCAGTATTTTTCAGTAGTTTATCCATTACTCTTACTATTTCAACCATTTATCCATCACATTTTGCTTCTATGTCAATTTCTCTCTTCTATTTTTTTCAAACTGATGGAGTCCTCTACAGTCTTTCCACCTATCCCCCGGCAACCCTAACCCTACAGCACATGTAACCCTGGTTGGGTATCATGCACCAGAATGGCGTATGTGACGTGAATCCCAGTCAATGCTTTGCGATAGATCCTATTTTGAGGTCTAGCACATTGTTTTGTTGCAAGATAAACATTGAGTAACCATTTTCTCGTATGTAGTACACCCTAATCAAGCAAGCGCTCGCTCTTAGCCCGGATCTATTGATTCACTGGTGTCACTGAGGATATGTTTATTAATTCCTGCCTTGCGGCCTGCCGGGGTCCTGTGCTGTCAAATCAAACCATCCCTGGTGGTAATGACTTAGCTGTAGAAAGACAGCGCTGAGAGAAGCGACACAGTTGGCTGACTCGTCAGTTTAATGCACACAGTGGAAAACATCAAAAACTGTTAAGCTAATGCCGCGTTAGTTTCTTCACCTCCTCGGTGAGAACATGCCCCCCCCCTCCCCCCTCCCCGCCAGTCTCGGTGTGTCAGTCTGAATGCTAAATATCTAAGTGTGTCTACGTGTCTATATATTAATGACTGTACGTGTTTTAACATAACGAAAGTAATTATGAGGCTAAAATGGTAGCGTGTGTGTACACAGAGACATTAGTCCTGGTTCCCGTAATACAAACTGACAGGCACTAAGCAGCTTTTCAGTACCTTGTCCTTTAGTCTCCTCCTCAGCCTCTCCTTTGACGACTGCAGCAAGCTGATTTTGGGCTGCTCCGACTGGCCCTCGCTTGCCTTTCCACTTCCTGGTGTGTTGACAGATTCCTTGACTGTCAGATCTGGGAAAGCATTCGTGTTGGTTATTGACTCGGGCCGCGGTGATTCGCTGGGACTCTTGCCGCCGAAGTCATGAGGTGGTCTGATGTGGTCATTGCCTGGTTTTACATTCTCAGTCTCTTTGTCTTTGGTTGTTCTTGGGGGCATTCCTTTATCACCTGTAGCGTTTGTCTGTCCATGCCCCTGACCTTTCTGATTGTGGTGCCAACGCCGGTTCTGGCTGTATCCGTGGTGTTGTGGTCCTCCTTGACGCTGCCCATGTCCTCCTTGATACTGACGAGGCGGCCGACCGGCACTACTGTTTCTGTTATCTCCCAGTTCTGTTAAACTCTGATGCTGTTGGTTTGGAGACTGTTGTTGGCTTTGATCCCTCTGATGTTGTGGTGACTGTTGTTGTATCATCTGAGGTTGGTTCTTCCCTCCAACACCTCCTCCTCCTCCTCCTCCTCCCTGAGGCCGCTGCTGTCTCCTGGAATGAGGACAGGTTTCAGTTAGGTTTATTGTGATGTAGCAGCAGCAGCAGCTGGATTTGACCATAAACTTCTCTGGTCCACTTTGACCACCCCTGTGTCACACAGCACCATGATGTTCTACATCCTCCTCCTGCCCCTGCGTACCACCTAAATTCTTCATCGTTAGATCAGTTAAAATATACTATTTGTATTTTATCTTCAACTATCTCAATGCTGTTTTTCAAGTATGACTATGACAATTCACAACCAGACACATACTCTAACCTATCATCTACTGACACAATCTTTAAGTAGTGAAAAAAAAAAAAAAATCAAAAGCCCGATGACTGCTTACATGCGGATGCACAGTGTGTCTGTGTTTTCCTGTCCTGCATTGCTGTGTCCTATTGCTGCACTGGCTCTGGGCTTGACAAGCCACTGACATATGGTCCAGGGGATTAGTCACCCTGGCACCTAGGAGGCAACCTATTATCTGCCTGAGCCTGTGAACTCGCAAAAAACTCAACTAGCAGCAGCTAGCACACTTTTATTTAGCTAGATACTGTAGTTCACCACCATCTTTATCCACTTCATTTCACCTGACAGGGGCAGCAGATGGAAAATAGCTAGTTGCTAAAAAAGCATCTCCTCTCTTGACATGCTGTGTTTTCTTTTCTTTTTCTTTCTTTTTTTTTTTTCTTTTTTTTACAAGGTCCCAGACAAATGTATTCAATGAAACAGACCAACAAAAAAAAAGACACTGTACTGGCCTATAACTTGTGATATAAATGCTAACAAGGAGTCGCGGTGCATGTTGACAGACAGACAACTGGTTAAGCCTCTATTTCTGAATTACATGTTACATGAACCATCAAAGCCTGGAGATAAAAAAATCCAACTGTGAAGTTTGAAATCAGTAGTCAGCTACAGTCCATGAGAATTAGCCCTGAACACTTCGACTAGACGTAGAAACAAGACATTAGTGCATGAACGCACACACACGTTTCCAGCCACACGCACTTGGACACAAGTTCACAGTTGAGAGACAGAAAATGTACCAATGTTAACGAATCAATAAAACATTTAAAAGCATAATTCGCAGTAAATCAGATAAGGTGTCTGTGCCCAGGTTCGTTCTATTTGCAAATGCACTCAGTGGCAATGCAGTGGGTGGTCTTTGTATGTTAAACAGTACAAAATGCTCCAGAGTTCCTTGCAGTCAAGCTTTGGTCCCTCTTTGAATAATAGCAACACAAAAGCAAAATCTGCAACATCTCCTGGGCTTTTGAGCTTATTGAGGCTGGATTGACGTCCAAAGAAAGCCAAAATGTGTACAAGTTCATCAGTGGCAAGACTTTGAACGTGGGCTTCATCCTTCCACACAAAACGTTTCCTTGCACTTTTTAATTTGTAAAGCCTTCATTGCTTGATTCTTTTTTAGACAACAATTTGAAAAAAATGAATGTGTGCGGCAGATATTTTTTCGAGGCGGCATCACAAAAGCATACAAACTGTACTACCTTGTGAAAGAGGACCGTGTGGCAAAAGTTAAGCTGCAAACCTCTTTTGTAAAAAATGTTCTACCCCAAATAAATTTATGTAAGAACAACCTTGGAAATGTTCTTCAAGCTTAAAAGAAGTCAAATATATTAATGCTGGCAGGTCAAACAAATTTTAGTCAACATTTATACATCAGAATTTAGACTAGGGCACTGTGAGACTGAATATAATGGATTTTATTGTAAAAAAATATATATATAATATTTAAAAAGTGAAATTTTGAGGCTATAGGTCCAATTAACAATATGAAGCATTCCAATACAACACACTGAAGGAGGGATTTTCTTGGGACCATCTGGGTCAAGTTGGTCACTGTAGATCAATACAAGAAAAGAGAGTGCTCTCTTGCGGGAGGAAATATTTTGAATTTGCTCCCAGACCCCTAAACTGGTCATATCTCGGATTTCTTCCGCAATTCAAAAGCAAATTCTGCTGTTGTTCCAATTGATGGCTGAATTATTATGAAGTATTTGGATAATTGGAGAAACGTTTCAGTCCCAAAATGCTCATCTTTGTCTTGCAGTAATTTGGATATCTTTGGGCTTTGGATTGCCGGTTGCACAAAACAGGATATTTGATAACGTGACCTTGGACATGATGGCAGATAAATAACTCTAAATCCAACATGTAAAATATAAAAAGGGAAATTTAGGGGCATAGAAAGCCCCCAACGAGACATAAACACACTATCAGACTGAAGGAGTGAAGTGAAAAGAAATGGCAGGTCAGCCTGATAATCAGGCTAGTCAGACATCTCTCTCCAACAACGTTATCAAAACTCTACTTGAGAAGAAAAGTCTATCTTTTGGAGGAATAATGCTCCATCCCTCCTACACAATTACACAGACTTTTGATTGTTGAATCAAGGCAGGTATATATATGAATGTGTGTGCACTGGAAGACATAGACAGAAAGTGAATGTGTCCAAGTGTATTTATAGTCTTTGTGTGTGTGTATGTGTATGTGTATGTGTGCCTCGGTTGATGTGTCGCCTGGCCCCTATCCTCCACTCTCTTTGGGAGTTTGAGAGACAGTTCATCTTCTCAGTCGGTGCACTATCCAACAGCCTGCCTCCAACTCGGTGGAAATATTCTCAGCATCTTTCTCATCTGTCAGACACACAAGTCTTTAATCACATCGCCTATAGTCAGCGCTCCTGTAGGACACAATGATTAGGGAACACCTTCTTGTCAGGCGACTCCGATCAGCATCCTTCAGTATCTGTTCATTTCTACAGCAAACATTTAATTACTGCCTAGCTGCTCATCAAGGTTTTACATTTTTAACCAGTGTTTAATAATAAAGTGTAATAGCTTAACGTTGACTGACAGAAACGGTCAGGTCTCATTTAATAGGAATGCAGGATGAGATTTCATAATCTTCTGCAAAGCTGCAGACTGCTCAGAGACACGCGGCGTCTCTCTCTCTCTCCCTCTTCAAACACACATTCACTCATCTGATGATTAATTTGATCTCTACACTAGCTGTTAGTTTAGGCTTAGCTCTAATAAGCCCATCCCCTGATCTACTGATGATGCGGAGAGGTGAAAGTGAGACAGTAATAAAATGTTAATCATATTTAATGACTGCGAGCTCTGCAGTAGCTTGAGTGTTGCTTGGATTGACCATCCAGGGAGAGGTTTGCATCGAGGATAAATGATGGGGCCGCTGATGAAATTTCATTCAATCGTCTCTGGCACGATCAATCACGTAATCAGATGAGAAACTGTTTTTTGGTTTTGGTGATGAGTCTGATAACAATGTGGTATTAATCATATTTAAATTAGTGTTTGACGTTGCCTGGCTGAGTCCCCTTTTCTTTCTTTTATTTATTTAGTTAGTTAAATCTCCCCATTTGCATCTTACCTACTTATTATTTTCAGCTATTTGCCAATGTGAAGGTCTGTTAATATTTGGTGAAACAAGAACAAAGCAAATATTTTATTCAGTAAATACTCAAGTAGAATAAACCAAATCTGTGTCACATGTCCAAAAGGTCTTCCAGTCCCATTTTGTGCTCAGGATCCGGCTTATGTTGTTACTGACCTGGCTGAGACTTGTCGCTTTCCCCCAGGGCCAGTAGGCAGAAGTACGGTTAACTGGTCTCGGGTGAACTGATCAACCACTCTACAAGCAGGAGAGGAGGGTGTGCCACAATGCAGATTGATTGGAAAGGACGGAGAAGACGAAGGGGTAGAACAATTTGTAGGAAATATCACGTAATTTTTGTGGATAACATGAAGGAGGAGATGGGACATTATAGAAGATAAAAAGCAGGAAATAAGCAGGGAAGCAAAGAGGGAAACAAAAAAAAAAAAACTACAGGTTGATAACTACGTCACTCAAACAACATGCACAGAACTACAGGAACTGAAAAGATGAAATGAATTGGCAGGTATGATCGTGGCAGGGAGGTAGGATACTAGGTGATCGATCACGGCTGTTGCTGTGGATGTGCATGTATTTGGATGGAGAACTCATGGACCATTGGTTGACCCAGACTAGCAGATCAATTGGCCCGGGGGGGAAGAGATGCCTTCAGGCCAGACAGTCAATAACACTGGCAGAGCTTCACACAACACACTGGTTTAATGGACTGTGTGGAGACAGGTTTTGAATGCCTGACTACACATTTGCATTACTGTTTTTTTTTCCCCCTCTACAAGTTTTAAGATTCAAAACTCAGGAACTCACTGAATGTGTGTGCATACATGCGTGTACAAATTGGAGATTACAAGTCAACAACTTTGAGTCATCGTGGTCAGAGGATATGAGCAGAAAACCAGGCGGCTCAACGTAGGTGCAGAAAAACAAGCAGACCCGCTGTGTGCTTTTCCTCGAGTGCATTTGTACACACACAAACACACACACACACAGCAGACGTCATCTTGATCATAAAATAGATTTGACGCTCCATATGGTGACACCTAGTCCTTTTTTTTTTTTTTTTTTTTTTTTTTTTTTTTTTTTTTTTAAAGAGTCTGTGTGGCACTATCCCTCTCAAATCAAGAGCTCAGACATATTTAAGTACTTGTTTGTTCAGCTTATCAGTTTATAACAACAACGTGTGGAAAGCGGATGCTCAAACCAGGCAGGTAGGCTTAGTGTGTTGTATTAAAATCACCTTTCTTCGATTGCAAGACGCGAGTCATCAAGTCTGGCTGCTCAATAACTGACAGATCTTTATTCATAAAGAGCAAAAAAAAAAAGAAAGAAAAGAAAAGAAAGGGATGATGAAGGAGCATATTAGCGCCTTCTTTGCCCCTTTTCTGTTTTGGAGCGGAGCGCGGTAAGCAGCACATTCCAGTAAATCACAACTAATTTCAGCCCTGCTTGACGTGCATACTAAAGTAGAAACACATGCACTACCTCCCCTTTCTTTTCCTTCCTGCCACAGCCAGCCTACACTTTTCCTTTACTCAATTTCTCAGTCTCACAGCATTTCTCTTTCTTGTGCCTTATTCAATACAAACTCGAGCTTTGCGCATACAGTCGAACGATCAATATTTATTCCCGTGTATCATGACTTAGCTTCCAACAAGCTTACTTGCTACAGTGCATACAATACACCACAAAGTATAACATTATCTGTGTGGTTGCTCATTACAGTGAGTATTTATTGACATAGACGTAAGAGGATTAGTATGTTTGATAGACAAACATATCCGAGTGTGAGCTTTACTTTTGTAAATCTTGCCCCTTCTCTTAAGCTTCCAGCGTCATCTTTGCCCCTGCCATGATGTCTGTACTGAAAATACCGAGCTGAGACCATAGGCTGCTGCGTCGTCTAACAAAGTGCTGTAAAGTGGAGCTCGTACCCGTGAGAAGAGGCACCAGTCTCTCTGTTACAAGCATCAAAAAGTTATTTTAAGTTAAAATAGCTGCATAATGTGGCTTTAATATATTTTATGAGCAAACATGCTAAGTTTCAAAGTGAAGAACAGCGTGAAGGCCATTTTCTGTACCATCTCTCAACTACATTAACCTCTTTCCATGCTTTCATAACAAGTCTTTTATATACTTTGCTCTGTGGCAGGTTCCCTTGGCCAGGTTGGAGAGTGGCGAGGAATCTTTGACATCACATTTATATTTTATCTTGGCTCTTTGAAATATGCATTAGTTTTAATTACTATCCTGTCATTATTTGATACTGAACAACTAGGAGCTTATGTAAAGACATTTCACTGTGATTGGACCTTCGTGATTATATATGATAATTAAACTTGAACTTAAAACTAAACACCAGTACTTCTCTGTAGCCTGAGACACAATGCCTGAATGCCTGAACTCTGAAAGAATCAATTTGAACTCTGTCAGAGGCAGTTTTATGTGTATGAATGTTTTTATGGTTTTAATGATCTGCCAGAAGACATAAAAAAAAAGATGTATTCTAATTTCTACTGCCCTCACTTCTTTGTAATTGTTGCTTATTCTAAGAGATCTATTTGATGAATGATTCAGCCAGTTGTTGACATTGTGATAACAGGCATAGCTTCATTTCTTTTTAAAAGTCTGCTTATAGAGTGGCACTGACCGCCTTTTCATGTCGGATCAGTCTTTTTATCCTCTACTTCATCTCCTCTTTGATATTTTTCATCCCCACAATCATCCTGCTTTCTCCATCTCCGCAGTGCAAATATATTTGGACAAATTATCTCTAAAGATTTTTTTTTTTTTTGGCCTTTTCAAGCTTTATTTTTGATAGAGACAGCTGGAGAGTGACAGGAATGTGGGGAGAAAGAGATGGGGAATGACATGCAGGAAAGAGCCACAGGTCGGATTCGAACCCTGGGCTGCCTCGGCAAGGACTGAGCCTTCGTACATGGGGTGGCTGCTCTACCAACTGAGCTAAACGACACCCCGGACAAACCATCTTTTAAAATAAGGAGGCATGAGGTTAATATGCTTTCCAAGGCTGCATCTTAACATAACCACATAAGAGATGAATGCTAATACAATGCTAATGCTGGGTTCATATTGTAGCCTGAGCCATAATCCTGAGTGGTATTCACTCACCACTGGAGCAGGTTTAAAATTAGCAGAAGATTGGGAAAGACATCTCCAGTAGAACACAACGAAGAAGTAATTAAGCGGAAACTAATATACATTTTAGTGTAATGATAGCACATTAATCACAGGTTGAAGTCCTGGTATTAGTTATTCACCTGCACTGCTTTAGAATCCTATCCAGTGTGTTGTTATGCTATGGTATGTTACAAATCTTTCCCTTTCGGTCGTTCCTAATGACAGAAAAAGGAACAGGCTGGACTGTCTGTGGAGGGAAAGTCATGCAAGACAGTACTTCCTTTGCGTGTCCCTGGACTCCAAATTAGCCTGGTATGCTTTGATGCAAGCCATGCTCGTCTCAAACAGAGTGGACTAAATCTTTAGTCAATGTGTAGCTGATCATGTGCAACTCTGACATAAGTGAAGCATCTACAGGAATATTTGCGCCACTCTGTTTGACTGTTGGTGTTGAGTCAAAGTTTAAAAGGGATAGAGCAGGTAGTCGCCTTTGACTTTTTAGCTCATAACCAGACATACACACACACACATATATATGTAAAACTTGCCCTTTAATACGAAGTAAAGAAGTGATAAAGTGTGCTTGGGAGCTACAGGACAGTCTCTTGTTAATATTTCCAGTTCACAAAAAAAATGGACTGAAACCTAAGCAAACTGCTGTTGGTCCAAGTTTATATATTTGTTCTTTTCTTTTTGCCAGGCCTGCACTGCGCCCATTGCACATAAACACAATAGCTCTGGACAGAACCAATTATTCACTGTGCTTAAAAACAAGGATGAAAGTGCTTTTGTCCATTTGGTATAGCTAAATTTTCCTCTTTTCAACTACAAATACAACCCAAATATTTTCTCTTTGCCTGTCTCTTAGCAACTGAAGAGCAGTTTTCCAGTGACATCAGGGCAGGGAGCGAGAGAACGAGAGAGGGAGAGATGTTTTTTCTTTCTCTTAAGGACCTGGTTTCAATGAAGTCAGACTTGGGCGAAATTAGATTTCAGAGTGTGTACAATTGGAGCAGATGTGCCAGTACAAAATTTAGTGCCAGAGTGGCAGAGTTGGGGGGGTTTTGGGAAAGGGCGATAGGTTAAATATTGCAAAGCACGGCAAGAAAATCCATAATCGGAAAAAAAGATCGACTATTGTAGGCAAACAAGGGTGACTGAATAACTGGCTTAAATTTTGTTGAGTGACCTATTAAACATGAAAAAACCTTGAATGTCTCCTCAAGTGTTTTTTTCTTTTTCTTTTTCCTGTCTGCAATGAAGTGTGGAGCCTGCATTCCTGTCTTGACATTGCTTTGGCTGGGGAGAGATGTTAAGGCTATAAGACTGGCTGTGCACTGACATCTGACATCAACAGAAAAAAAAAAAAAAAACGTTCCCTCTCACTGTGGTAGGTATGTGTGTGCGCGTGTGTGCGTGTGTGCACGCATGCAAGATTGCATGTGTAATTACCGTCGGTCATTCCTCCTGCGTCGGAAGAGCTTTTTGGTGTGCGCGATCTCAGCCTCGTTAGGAAGGGGTGGGAAGACCTGTAGGAGACAAATCACAGAGTAAGAGACAGCTGCTGTCAAGACCGGCAATATAGATCACTCTGTGGAAAGTTTCTATAGAATGCTTCAACGCAGTAAAGAGTGGAGAGCTTGCTCCTCTAATGACAGACAAATTCGAGCATTCTTCTTGAGGAAGCGGTTTACGGTGCCACGTATTATTTGCACAAACAAACAAGCTACATACCAAGTTAAGACTTAAAATCAGCAGTGTTCTTGCATGTCTCCAAAGATATCTGCTGTGTGCTTTATGTATATGAATGCTTTCCTCCCCTTATTGTCTACAGCCACGACGATGTTGTACCTCAGTATGTACAGTATGTACATTTGCATTACAATTTATTTTACTATTCTGAAGTGAGTTGAGAACCACTGATATAGTATTTACAAACTCCAGGACTCTGTTTTCATTGTGCGAGTGCAATGACAAGTGAACCGTGGTGGTCTTGGGTGCACAGACTGTGTGGGGGCAGCTCCAAGCACACCTGCTGTTTTTGTTCGTTGAAGGCGCAGCAGCGCAAAGTGCAAATGAGGCTGTGTGAAGTAGGATATGAATCTGAGAGGGTGTGGTGATTAATACGTGCACTCTCAGCCACACACAAACAGCTGTGTTTCAATCACATCAATCACGGTGAAGCGATACAACAATAACGCACCGTAAGTCTGCAGCCAAAGGCATGTGGTGCGACCTTTTTTTTTATTTGATTTGTACAATGATGACGGAAACGAACAATAAAAAAGGTTGATGAAACCATTTATGATGATGCAGCTCACACCAAATAAACAACACAATACAGTCTGATGTGTGTAGATTATTGTGTGGGATTATTTTATAGTAACCTGATGTCATTTGTACACCAATAAAAGGTAAACACAGCGGACAGCGTAATGGAGCTTCTCAAATTAGAGGCTGCAGATTTATCAACATCTGTCTTGCTGCCTTCAGATCAGAGAAGGTTTTCATACTGTCTGAAGGAGCTGCACAGAACAAATACTGTAAGAGGCACTCATATTAAATTAAAGATGAATACAGACTTTGCCAGAAATCCTAGTTTAACCATTAAATGTAATTTTTTGGTGCAGATTTAGACAAATCGACAGTTTAGAGAATGTTAAAAGTTTTTTTTTTGGTCATCGAGTAATCAAGTTTGTACTTTTATGAACCTCACACCTGTTTATATCCTCTCATTGTGCACGCTGTGCTGGGAACCTAAATACTAAATTGGCGGGCAAAGCAAATTTTAAGGAATTAACACTGCTTGCACCGGATGAAAATAGGACCTCAAAAGTGGCGGCAGGTAGTGATTTTGGACGCAGTCTTAGAGATTACGAGATGTTGCATCTAGGAATGTGAAAGGGAGAGATTCAAGATTCAAGATTCAAGATCTTGGGATTGTATTTAATAAAACTGTTGATTAGTTTGAATAATCATTCAAGTCTGTAAAAGAAACTATACATAATTTCCGAATTTGTCTTTAACCACTTGTTTTATTTAACCAACTATTCAAAACCCAATTTTATTTTTACCATTAAAAAGCAGCAATTTTTTCACATCTGAGAAGATGGAATCTGAAAATGTTTTTCAGCTTAGGTAGCAGGATGTAGACTTCAGGGAATCAGTGAAATATTTTTCTCTCCTGATTTAAACGTTAATTTAAACTCTTGGCACAGAAACATACTCCTTCCTGTTTAATTTGATGTTGCCTAGCAACCCAAGTGACAGGCACTCTCGGGTACAGGGACCATATTTAATGACAAAAAAATAGACAAGTGAGATCAAAACGAGTAATTCCAGTAAATAAACAATTTGGTTACATGTGGTATTTTGTTGGCTGTGGTGTATGAGATTTTCATGGAATGCGCAACTCGTCAGGTATCATCACTTCCATTCCCATGAAAAGGGAATAACACCATCTGTCATCCATTAAACATCAGCCCTGTCAATCAAACAGCCCACCCCCCCTTTTGCTCAGCATCACTATGTGCTGCTGTTACCATGGTTATAGGTGCCCTCGGACCATCATTGTTTTATATACATATACAGCAATGGCAGATAAACATGTGTGACTATGTACGTGTTGTTGAACTGCCGTGCATAGTGAGTCCAACACATTGTGTTTACACTGTGTTAGGAGCAGACACTCTGCAGAGTATATGCGTCCACCTGCCTCGGCAACAACCAAAGTCGGTTAGCATCAATGTCAAGTTGCGATCAGGGATGCACGTGTGTGTGTGTGTGTGTGTGTGTGGTGCAGCAAATAGTTGCAGGCTGATGCAAAACAAAAAAAACCCAAATTTCCCCAAACTCTCAACCAAATGCATTGTGCAAGAAGGTGACCACAGTCTGTGAGAGGAAGGTGGGGCTCTGTGGGCTGTTTGCTCTTGGTACAGGATCATTCATTCCTTCCCTTTTTTTTTGTTTTCTTCATAAATGTGTAACAAAAAAACAAAAAACAAAAACAGGCAACTTAGAGAGTTTAATCTAAAGTGCATCTTTAGTGGCTCTGGAAGCTGCAGTCCCAATGCAAATCTTTTTATACCGACGCAACTCTCTTTTCTGATTTGCTCTTTAATCAGAAAGTGCTTTTGTTTTCTTTTTTTCGCTTGTATTTTTGGTTTCCATTGGTTGAGAAGTAACAAGAGCTTGCGGTGGATTTTGTACAGTCACAAGAAAGTCTGTTTCTTTTTTTTTTTCCACTGTGGTTTACAGTTAAATATAGGAAAGAAAGAGAAAGAAGAAAATGATTGTAAACTGTTCTGTAGTGCTGCTTTGGCTTACGGCAGTCTTTTACTAATCCACAAGGACAGCGTTCATGTGTACATATAGACCATACTTGCACGGCACTGAAGTAAAAATGCTGCAAATATTTTTGTTTGCAGCAAGTGCCTATGGATTTCTGTGATTTTCTCTTTTGCGCAAACACATTGTATATTCAGACTTCCAGAAACACTGTAGATATTCAAATGAGTTTGAGAGAGAGCCTGATATTTGACACTGCTGCTCTAACCTACTTCTCTCTAAGAGAGGCTGCTGGGGGATCGTTGGGTTCTGATTGAATCCAGATGTGAGGCAGAAAGCGTGTGTATGTGGGGTGAGATGAGTTGGAGGGGGGGGGTTACCGTATTCGTGTGGCACAGTAACACCAAAAAAGGCAGACACACACTTAAACTGTCTCTTAGTACAAAGCTTTACTCTGACCAGGGCGATTAAAAACACTTCACATATAAACCCAAAACTTTTAATATCTATGAAATGCAGCTCCTTTTTTTTTTCTTCCCCAGACTTCGACTACTTGCATCTGACAGGGAGAAAAAGTAGGTGGAGAAAGAAAAAGAAAGAAACGGAGGAACTGTTGCATGTTTAGCTACTGTAGTTTTCCTCTAGGATATCATTAGCTGTAATTCTGCCTTCAAATGGTAACCAGATGACAGTGAACGCACACACATGCGCGCAAACAAGAGCACACACACACAAGGGTCAAGCGATGCACACTATGCACTTACACCCAAACCCTTTAAGTTGTTGTATTTTTCCACCTCTATTTCAGATTGCATTAAAGCATCAGAGATTTTTTTTTTGCTGTAAAAAAAATTGGCACTTTGAGTCTCAAATCTACATCCAACAAAAAAAAAAAACAACAAGCAGCAGCTCATCAGCAAAAAGCCGTAGACCTGCAACCGCACGCACAGTTTGTAATGCAGAACTGGAGAGGGAGGAAGCGAGAGATGTAGAACTGCCTTTGTGGCTGAAAGGGAGCGCTGTGTGTGTGAATATGCTATCTGCAGGTAGCAGCCAGCACGGAACAGATCAAAGAGAGGCGTGTGCTGTCCTGGTCCCCAGCCAAAGGACCTCTCACCTCGCGGCAGGCAGCTCGAGCCCTGTGGACGTGACAAGGATGGCGAGGGGGGCTGGTTGTGTAAGCGAGGAGTGTGACTGAGAGTAGAAATAGAAAGAGAGGGAGCTGTTGTCCGTGGGTTTTGTTTATATTTGTAGGTTTGCAGGATGAGCACAGAGAGTAACGACTAAAAAGATTGTGAAGAGGCTGCATCCAAAATGCTCCTAAGCGGTATTCAAAAGATGGCACTGATGTGTTGCTGCAGGATGAGAATATAAGAATCACACAAAAACACTGCGCAGTTTTAATAATCCCTGACAGGATTTTATAAAGCTGGAAAATTATCACAGTCATCATTTATCCTCCATCTCGCCAATCACAAGCCAAACACTGAAATTACCCCATTAATGCTACAAAGTAATCTACCATCGGCGTGTGTTTTGCACGTATTCGGTTGGCCATCGCTAGGCAGGATTCTGGAGGAGATCCGGAAGAAAGACCACAGAGGAGATTAATGAGAAGATGAAAGTTGTGGGAGCAGAAAAGGGAAAGGATAAAATGGATGGAGTTTTTTTTTTTTTTTCCCCCGGTGAAAAAAAAAAAGAAGACAGTTTTGACAACGTGATTCATGTGAGGTTTGAAGGAAAGACGAGAATCAGAATGCATGCAGTAAATGACTGAAACTGTCAACACAGAGGGAAAAGCTTTGAATGTGCTTGTCGAGGGTCTGAGGACCAATAATGATGACTTCAGATTCTTGACAACTGACAGAAAATGTTTTCATCCAGGTTGTTGTATCTTTGAGATAAAGATGATGGAGCAGGTGGTAAGACTAAAAAGAGATGGTTTTAACCAAAGCGTATCCTAAAAGATGACAGTTTTAATGTAGAGATACATTTTTGACACATAACGACAACAAATGTGTTTAAATAACTTGCCTCAGTTCAGCTCACCCGACAACCTTAAAAAAACAAATTGGTTTGCTGCCAAGTTCAAATATTACAGCCCTGATTGAGGTGTGTGCTTGTGTCTGCATTGTATTACGTGCTTGGGTGTGCACAACGGCCTTGAAGGGAAGTTGACATACCCTGCAGCATTCCAGTGAAAAATCACAGGTCACTGGGAGAGGCTACCTGGGATGCTAACAGAGAGGATGTGTCCTTTTATTACAGCCACTCCATGTAGCCACGTAGCTCCCAAGCAGCAACGACATCTTAGCACATAATGCATGATTTAGCTTTTGACGGTTTGACCCGACTACCAAACTGCCAATCTTACAACCTATCCCAGGGTAGTATCTAAAAAAGGTTTTATTTTTCCAAGGGTTTCACCAGAAGGGTCATTGACCTGGGTCAGATACCATTGTTGATCCATTCATAACAATGACGTCGCTTTAGTGTGGAAAGGGTATAAGTATCAAGGAAAGAAAGTAAGGAAATGAGAAAGGCGAACGGGGATGGAAATGTGAAGAACAGAAATGGAGAATAACAATTACAGAACTTTCTCTGCAATAGCACAGAAAGTGCGGCGCACGTCTTCCTGTCCCTTCTAGTGTATAACAATTCTGGTATGATGCTCATTCAGTCGGTCCATTGTTTCTCTCAGCTTATTTATGTTGCGAGGGGCCTTAGCCAAAAGCAATAAATTTAAAACTGACCCAGGGGTGGCATTACAGGACAGGTTGTTGAGAGCAGAGGAGAGAAAAGAGCAAGTATGACAACGAGAGAGACTGTAAATACAAGATAGCAAGCACATAAAATACTGAGAGGGAAGCAGAAACGCTGGCTGGAGATAATTTGGACATTTTGCCCACTTACCAAACCGAAAATGAATAATGTGGCATTTATGTGGCCTAAGATCTGTAATTCTCTTTTTTTCTGTGTCCGGCTTTAAGCCTTAGGTATCTGTTCCTTGTTTGGTTTTGTTAGAGACGGCTTCATATAAATTAAAGACAATCTGAAGCATAGAAACATTAGACCAGAGATTTTCCAATTCCTTAAGTTGTACCGATGTTCGTCTAAATAAACTGGCAACTCAGTCTGCTACAAAATATTTTTTGTTGCTAGTGCAAAACAGATTACTCAACGATTACAGCCACTATGCATCACTTGCATTTTAGTGTGCTGTAGTGGAATTTACCTTGAAGTTACGCTCTCTTTTGTGCTCGATAGCATCTCCAAAATTTTTAAAATGTCCTTTGTGTTCACTGTGTTGAATTCAGAATCATGAAAAACTACGTTTTAGGATTCATAAGCACTGCGGGGAGCTGTAATGAGGTCTGTTTTTCCCTGAGGATAAAGTGACAGGAAGTGCTACACCATTCGACATTGGCTCTGACACGCTGCTGTCATGCTGCTTACTCGGATGTGTCTATCTCTCTCATATCAGAAATCAAGTTAACATTTATATTTATTTCCTCACATAGTTACTCTGTCAAATTCCCCCCGTAGTAAAAGCATTAACTCCATGTTTCGTGATCCCTTTCTTCAGGCCTTTCATGTGACTTACTTGGCGGCGAATGCCAAAGGAAGAGATTTAAGGCAAAGATGTGAGGTCCTGACATCAGTGTCTCATTTAATAAGCGATCAGAGGCTGGGCCACAGCAGAGCAGCGACAGATAGACAGGTACATCAAAGAACGCTGGGTTCTAACTACAGGAGGAGATGGAGCCATTGTGGGATCAAAGTGTCAGAGGAAAAACCTGTAGGATCCTATAGAAACATAATCGTGACATCCACTGCTGCTGCAGCAGGTTTCATGTGTTTACAGCTCTGTTCTAGTCATCTCTCTGAATGATGAAAAGGGGATTATGTGCTCTCTGTGTTACATTACATTAACAGTCACCTTATCTTCTCTTCAGGATCAAGCCTGGTGCTTTGTGCATGCGTGCGTGTGTGGGGTCTGGTTTACCTTATATTTATGAAGGCCGACCATTTAATGACCCCTATCCTAATGGGGACATTTTGACTGCTCTTTACAGTAAAACAAGCTTGATTTTACTATCTTATTATCACCATAAATTGACACTGTGGGGAGCAGTCAACCTATCATGAACATACTAGGGAGAGAAAATGAATTCAATCATGGGACAAGCTTGAGGTTACCTCGTTTCTTGGGATTCGGCACCAGTAATGTGCCAAGTACTGTATATAAATCAGTTCAGTAATTAAAGTGGAGGAAAAAGGGGAAAAAGGGCGGCATAAAATCAAGTTATAAACTGTTTTACAATGCGCATTTCATTATTAGATATTTGTAGTAGAATAAATTTGCTTAATCCTGTTTGTCTGTATATATTTGCATATTCTGGCTGTCATACAGATGTGACAGGTCACTCATGATCTATTATTATTAATACCTCTATGGAATTAGTCACAAATTTCCCAAGGTATCCTGCTTTCCTGCATGTACTCAAGTCTCCAGTGTTTCTCCCATGATTGAAGCCAGAGCAGACCTGTGTGCCGTGGTGATTAAGACAGTATGTGTGCGGTTAATAGAGTGCAGGAGCCAAGCAGCAGTAGGACCAGGGACAATAGCAGGAAGAGACCGCAGGGAGGGGGTTGTCGGTCGCCATGACCCCCTGGTTATTGTTCTGCTGCCCACCAACATTTGAAGGATGGAGGGGAGGAGTGAAGGACGACATGAGGAGAGGAGGGGAGGAGAATAGAGCGTAATGACGGTGGTCAGGGGAGAATAGGAAAAAGGAAACAGCAAATAGGAAGACGCAAAGGGAGACAAGGTAAAAGATAATAGAAACGATCTGCAGAAGACAAACAAGTGTGTTCGAGGGTGAGCAGAAATATACAGGAACAGTAAATGTGTGTGAGTAAATACTATGAGTGGAATGCAGACAAAATGACAGCTGACGGACAGACAGATAGACAGCCAAAAAAGCCCACTCCACCCCCAGCGTCCCTTCACAACCAGAGTCCTGCTCTGCGGCACGTACACTTCCAGACAGAGGGGCCAACCAGTCTGTAATATCTCAGCTCCAGACTCCTGCTTTGTTCCCCTGCTGGACAGCTTTGTTCACAGACCAGAGACCGGATGTCCTAAATGACTAGCTGCTTTCTCCCTCTCTATGTGGTCTAACCCTTCCCCCATATGTTCCTTCTCTGGTGCCCTCCAGTCTTGAAGAAATTTTACATACACTATATCACAGAGAAAACTAATTTACTGTGGCTGTGCTTAAAGAAACTGACATTTTGGGAAATTTCACTTTCTAGCTCAGACTTAAGATGAGAGGACTGACACCACCCCTCATGTCTGTACAGTTAATATGAAGCTACAACTGGATGACAGTTAGCTTAGCTTAGCTTAGCATAAAGATGGGAAGCAGGGATGAAAAGCTAGCTTGACTCTATCCGAAGCTTTAAAAAAATACACCTACCAGCACCTCTAAAGCACACTAATTAACCGGTTATTAACTGTGAACATGTTTATTTTTTGACTTTGAAGGCTAGCTGTTTCCAGTCTTTATGCTAAGCTAAGCTAAGCTAAGCTAAGCTAAGCAGATGATTGCTGTAGCTTCATATTTATTGTACTAATATAAGACTTATGCGTGGTATCTATCTTGTCATCAAATTATTATGACTGCATTTCCCAAAATGTGGAACTATTTCTCTAACACGCCATATACTAATAATATTGTTGTTATTTAAGGTGACGGTAATGAAGAAGTCATTTTTCATGAGAAAACATTGACGGTTTCAGCCTTACATATGCAAACACTTGCTGCCTTTCCACGCCTTAAATGTCAGTAAACTGAATCATTTTGTGGTTGCGACTGTTGGTCAGACAAAAGACATTTCAAGTTGTCTCCAATTGTGAGATCACCACTGAGGTTGGAAGGAAATACATTACCTCATGGGAAAGAACATCAGGTCATAACGGTCATACCAGAAGTAGAAGCACCCACTCTGTTCCTGATGAGAAAACTCCCACAGGTGAGAGCATTATGTTGAAATACAAACTTTTATTAAATGGGTCTAGATAAAAGACGTGGTGAAAGAAGAAAGATGCGTGCGCACCATGAGCTGGTAACATACATGATTTAGATATGTTTTCATCAAAATAAATGTCATGCCTTTTACACATACTCACACAAAGCTGTTGATGTGTGGATGTGCAAACGATTGCTGGCGGTATTTCAGACATAGTAAGCATTGAGAACCCTCGCCTATACACACACACATGCACATGAGTTGTGGCTGTCACAACACTGAGGATCATGCTGACACGATCATGTTGATGAGCCAAACAGCATGCGAGTGAGATTGAGTGTCCATGCTACAGTACAGTATGTGTCATGACAGAGGAACGGTGGCGGGGGTATACAAAGCTCCCTTCTCTTGAGGAAAACAGTTTAGATTTGTTGTCTTTCCAGACAGAACAGCGAATCGGATGAGCAGTTAGATAGATTCTCTACATGACTAAAAATAAATACTTCTATTTTTAGTTGATCCAGCCTTAGTCTATACGGTCAAATCAACTGCTGGTATTATCATCTCTCTTCAGGATAAATATAATCTTTAAATTTTTACTTCCGGGGAAAATTTCAAGTTCAAAGTGTATTATTTATAAGTTAAATTAACTATTGTTTATGTGTGTTCTTTTTTTTTTGGACAAAATATAAATAATACTCCATTTCTTGATGGTGTTTGGGTTTATCAAACTACAAATGACAATTACTTACTTGTGAGGATGATGTCTAGGACACATTTTAAGTTCAACAAAGGGTGATCAAATTACATTTTTAATTCAAATTAGTTCAACTGAGTTAAACACCTAAGATTCACCTTCATTGACTATCAACATTTACTGCATCTTTGTTTTAATTGGTTGGTTTGTGTGACTTACTTACTGTTTTAAAAAGTAGTAAACAAATAAAGCTAATTATTACTAACTAACTAATTGTGTACTCGATGAGCACTTGAGGTTGTCTAGAATCCATGTGATACCTGGCAAGAATCCACGGATGAAATACTTGTCCTCTGACCACGGAATGCCTCTGTCATTACAACCTGACACTAGACGTGACAGCGGGGTTATTGTATGCGCAGGTTGACATTCCAGAGAGGCCAGTAGAGGTGCAGCAGAATCTGAGGGCAAGAAAAGGAAGCCCTTTCTCACCGTGTGGCTCACACGCCCACACACACAAACAAGATGTTTTCCACATCCCAGGGCTATTTGTAAGACTATTCTGGCTCCTGGAAAGGGGAAGTGAATGTTGGCTGGACGTGTGGAACGTAGCCGGGGATTTTGGATTATGCAGCCCTGCCGTACAGTAGCTGGAGGTGATGACTAGGGAAAAGAGACATGTTATTGTTTTTGCCTGGTTGCACGTATTGTGAATGTATGAACGTGGGATGGTAATTGTTATGATAAATATGATCGCCTGAGAAACAGTAAACATCCACAATGCACAATAAAGCTTTGAAGACAAGCCAACGGTAGAGGAAGCACTCATATCCTTCACTTAAGTCTCAGTACAACAATATAATAATACTTTATTACAAGTAAGTCGTAAAAGGTATTGCAGGAAATTATACTCAGTATAAAAGTATTAAAAGTAGTGGTTCAGCAGTAAAATGTCACCTGTGACTGATCCTATTATATTTGACATGATTTGATTGTTAATGCAGATGCGTCAATGTGTAAATGACTAAACATTTGACTGCTGTTGATGTTTTTTGATATCTATAGACAGATTTGACCTCTTAAGGCCTTAAACCGTTATTTAATAGTTTATATTTAAATTAAACCATCTGAGAAGAAGAGGAAAAATGTTTCTGCAAACAACTAATCTGGCATCTGAAACATAATAAGGACGTCATGGAAGAAGATAACAAAAACATAACAATAATTAATTGCCCAGCCCTCGATGCAAACCACTGACTTCATTTCATCTTTACCATGTGTTGTAGTTTCTGACCTTACCATATATTTTGTTATGTAAAATTTGAATATACAAAGTAACCACAAACAAATGTGGACAGATACTAAATGTAGCGGAATAGAAAGTGTAGTGGTATGGAAGTTGGAAGTAGCATAAAACGAAAATAAAAATGAAATTCGAGTAAATGTATCCTCATTCTACCACTGCCACGAGCTAACAAGTGAAACATGACAGCCAGTCATGTGTTTTACTAGGAACAAATTCAAGGAACAAAATCCCCTGCTACATATTATTGTACTGGTTACTCACAGTAACAACTGTTTGTGTTACAGAACTGAAAGTGCCAGCACAAAAGGAGAGATCCTTACAGCCAAACATACACAAGCAGCACACTTCGCATCAAGTCTCTCACTCACTCACGCACAGACACACACACACACATCCAGAGATGGGATATTCTGTACTGGCGTGATGTGCATGTGATTTTGGACCTGATCTGAGTCATTTGCCACAGAGTATGTCCCAATCCAATACTAATACTTTCCTATATAATACTGCTGCAGAGTGCACTCATACATACAAATAAATAAATAAATAAATAAAATAAATCAGGAACAGTAGACCCCAACATTTGTGAATGACTTAAAATGCAATTCATGTTTTATCCATTTGACATTGATACTTGTTAATGATTACCTTCGAAGCTTGAACATTTGACATAAGTCAAACATAAGTTCTGGAGATTGTCCATGCTCTTGATTGCGAACCACTCTACTTCAGTTCAACTGAAGTTTACAGTGATTGTGGTTTGAGTGTTTTATGTTACAGTGTGGTCTCTCTTAAAAACTACTGGCCCTGAAAGTGGAAAATGGTAATTTAAGTGCCCTGCCAGTTGTCTCGGGGGCTATCCCAGACCGAGGAGGGTATTGTTAGTGGATGGCCTCATTAGACCGAGAAACAACTGGGCATCAGTGGCCTGGCATCACTGCTGCATGACTCTGTCTGGCAGCACTTTGGGATACACCACCGTTTAAAAGTTTTGAATGTACCAGCTTGATTCGCTACAGTAAGATGGCTGAGGGGAGTACTCTCGTGTTTCATGATTTTGGGTTGTAGAAAGTCATCTTTACAAATTTTTGTAAGAAAAGGTAAAGCTTTGTACATTCAGCCGGGCTGACAACTGAAAGGGCTCAAAGAATTGTTTCTTTGAGCCCTTTCAGTTGTCAGGATGAGCAACGCTTAAACAAGAATGTAAGAAATCACCAGTTACTGGTGAAAGAAATTCAATGCTTAACATTTAAATAAAGGAAGGAATGGCTGGAATTAACAGGAATAGAATTGGATCACTGAACCTGGTTAATCTAACCTCAAAGTAGATTGTAGTAGGCCCAAAGAAAAAACTGGAACTCCTTGACTCAATCAAGTGTGTAGGAGAAACTATGGTGGCTGACCACATGAGGATAACTGAAGTCAGAAATGGCTAAGGAATGTGATGAAGACAAAGACAGAAACTGTGGCAATCCCTCCCCAGCTCTGTGTCTCTGACCTTACTGTGTCCCAGTGCCAGCACGTATCCGATCCCAAGCACACCAGACAAACGCAGTTGACCCCATCTTTCTGTTGGCCCTAACTGAATGAGCGGAAACAAGTCTTGGCTCAGAAACTATACAATGAGGAAGCCATCTTGGTAGCGCCGCTAGGCCCAATCTTGGCTGAAAACACTACGAGAGGTGAAATGCAGCACGGCTGAAAAGCCAAGAGGGGAAGGAAAGAGGAAGACACTTAGACTCAAACACTATGAAAGATGGAAGACGTTTTGGCTCAGAAAGCAGGGAAGGAAGAGAGGAGGGTAACATCAGTGACCTAGAGTGAACTCTGCCACCCCAATGAATCACAAATCACCTTGGAAAACACAATGCAGAATGCCTTGTCGCCTGCAATGGTAGACACAGCTGTAAAATGAATCTACAGATTTGTTTCCCTCCCTTCGTTGACCCCAGACACATCATATGCAGAAGTAACTTTAGGTTCAGAAAATAAAATATACTGTACGTAGACAGCATATATCCTCACTACAGAGGCACTGTGCACCTTCAATCCTTCACTCCTAGAGTTAGTCAAATCAAGTGGACATTTTACTAAGTTACAGTCTTTATAGTACAAAATTCATCCTTTGTGTCCTGTTAGGAAGGGTTCTGTCCACAGCCCTCTAAGAGGGGAGAAATTATTACAGCAACTAACAGCTCTGCAAGTACACATAGAGACATGAGTATTGTTTTAGGGTGTACTTAAATAAAAAAACATACCTATCTTTTAAGTTGAGCTTAAAAGCAGCTGAAGTTTGAAACTAAGAAACAGCCTCAGAAATAACTTTAATCACTTTGCTTCATATGCTGAATCTGTTATTGTTGTACATACATTTGACCACCGGGAGTCAGTATAACTTTTTTTAAAATACATTTTGTGTTCTCTTGAGTGGGACAGCTTCAACATCTCACCTCTAGGTGTCACCAAAGGTTCATTTATAAACAACCAGTTTCATTTCTAACATAAATGTAATCTATACAGGCTGATCTCATACGTATTAATTGTTCTTTAACAGAAAATATATATATATATATATATATATATATATATATATATATATTTATATAAAATATATAATATATTTATAGATGTATATATTTTCTAAAGACAGCAGGAAAGCTCTTTACTGATTTTTCTCTGAACCTCACTACAGCACCCACGCTCTGTACACTGAACTTGTTTTTCTTCTAGTACACCAATAGGTGTCGCTGTCTAACAACTAATAAATGATAGGGTTGCTGTTCAGGTGAGAGAGGCTTTCTGTCTGCAGTCCACTGAGTTAAATTGGTCAAATAATCTACACAGAAGCATTTAGATTCACCAGAAGAGAAAAGTCTGTGACTTACAGAGCGCAGATGGGGTAGGAACCTCTCTATGTCATTCATGTCTATGCCGTCATCTTCCTCAAACTTGTTTTTGCTCATGCTGAAAGAGAAGAAGCCAGAGAGAAAGAGGAAGCAAGTGTATTAATAAGTGGCGATTCTTAAGCTATAACTGAGACAGTATAGGATAATCAAAACAATACTGAAACAGAGCAGGACGGCATCAGTAGAACTGCATACTGTGGATTAAAAACTCAAGACCCAACACCCAGATCTTACCCCTCTCTGTCGATGTGGGGCAGGTGTTTTGGCATTCCTCTTAGGTGTTTCCTGTGGAAGTGGCTGAAGTCCAGCTTCTCTGGCTGCACGTCCCAACCTGCCCCTCTACAACAAAAGAGACAACAAGACAGATTAGAGGTTAGAGCAAGCATCCGAGCTTACAAATAAGAAACACAGCGACAGCCTCAACAACAGCTTCCACATTTTACATGACTAAACAATCCCATTTAAAATATGGTCAATGTGTTAGCCTACTTATTTGTTCAACGGTCAAAATCTCAATTCATCTGCATGATGAAAGAAGTATGTGACTGCTCTGACTGGTTGTTACTGGACGGGGATCACTTCAAACTACTAAGATAACCACACATGAGAAAACACAGTGTGTATAATAAGAAGCTGAAAATGAAAGCTGCTTTCATTTCATTTCCTGAATACTGAATACTGAAGGAGAGAACGCCACACACTGGTCTTTGTCTCGTCTTTCTGGCTGATGTCTAAAATAGAAAACGCATGTTTAGTTGCTAGCCATCTCAGTCATCTTGTATTACATCAGAGTGCGTGTAATTGTGTGTCTGAGCGGCGCAAGATAGCCATCTATCATGGAATTTGTTCTTTTTACTTGTTGGCTTTAAATGACATCAAACGCGTGCCAAGTTGGGCCTGTGAGGTGGTGATGTGTGGGCGGCAGCTACATTTAATAAAAGGCTCTATCAATCACTGACCACACGATGCAACAATAGACTTGAGTCACCGCTAGATGAGGTTGGTTGACGAGACACTTGCCTCATTCACTGCAATAAATAAATGCATTAAAAAAAAGATATATATATATATATATAGATATATATGATCCAATGTCGTGCTCAAGGACACTTCAGCAGAGCTGTCCATCAAGCCACTAACCCTACATAAATGGCTGACTCTACAACCTCAGCCAACTGAGTTAAAACTGGTCCAATGCTTAACTTCTTTTTTTTTGAGACTCAGCAAAGCTTTCAACTATGAGGGCTATTGCTTTCACACCGTTTTAACCAGAAGGGCAGAAATGACTCCTCGTTAACATCCTGCTTATTCCATATTCAATCCATACTAAACTTCACATCCGTCCTCATGCAGGCACAGTTACGGTGCTTACATCATCCCACTGTGCCGGCTTCTTCACTGTGTGCTTGGATGTGCCAACGTGGCCGGATCTTAGGTAGCTGAAGCTGCTGTGCGGTTGTTACCATGGCAACCCATTCTTCCTCCAGTGTAACTGATTTATGTCTCGCTCATTTCCCTTTTTTTTTTCCTCCCCGCCTCTAACTTTGAGGTCAAACTTTTGTTTGAGAAGTCATTTTGTCACAGGGATGTTGAAAAAGATTTTTTTTTTCTTTTTTAGGATGTTGACACAGACCTCACTTGCATAAGCCTAACAAGGTTTCAAGCATCGAGGCTCTGTGTTTTTTAGAGGACGCAGTCGAGCCTCTGCGTGAAGTTAATATTAACATGGCTGTTGGTGTAAAAGCCTGAAACGGAACACTTTTCATCACTTGGCAACTCCACAGTTCAGCAGTTCAGCTTCTTGATTAATTTTTGTGATGAAGACACAGAGCTGGCTGAGCCACCTTGCTGGAGGATATTTTATTTTAATGTCCCTAATTGTATTTCATGTAGGTATCTTTGGGCTAACCTAACTGAGAAGAAGTAAGCACAGTAAGAGGAGCAACTGAAGACAAACAAAAAGGACTGTTACAAAGTATGAGAGCAGGAGGCAAAGACTAAGACTCAGTGTGTGTCTAAAAAGTCTTATGACCCTCCAGAAACTATGGGTGGAATTCAGACCCAGTAGACTGTACAACATATTAGGTTTATATAACAGCAAGGCACCTACCCGTGTGAGTCCATTGTGTTGGCAGCCCATATGTCTGTTCCCAGGATGTCAAAGGAGCCATCTCTGTTCCCGTTCTAGACCGCACACAAAGAATAAGACAGAACATTTCAGTTTGACTTGAAAACAACTCTTAAAGAACCATCATCTAAGCTCACTTAGCTTGTATTTAAAATCTATAAACAGCTACACTACTGGAACTGCTTTGCATGTAGTATTTTTGAGAATAAGAAAGAACTGAATAGAAAACAATAGGTTTCTGGAGATTTAGCAATTGTGACGATGAGACTGTAGCTCTTTAGTATGTGTGCACCTACAGTTTATTCAGTTTGTTCCAGCAACTACTGCTCTTCCAGAAACCAGTGAGTGAAAAAGTTAAAAACCCTAGAAATTATTTAAAAACAAAAGATCCAAAAAGAAAAACAGATCCTACACTTCCCATAATGCAACCCAATAGTGTCTTTCAGACATTCTTCCCTGGTGAATACACACATCTTTCCCTGATGACTACACTCTGACATCACTGTAGTATCATTGGAGCCAAAGCCACAGAAGACATTATACTGTTAACTGTTCACAGACTGAGTAGTGCTTCTCAGGATGAGTGCACTGATCTTCATGTGCAAAATCAGTGATATTGAAGATCTGATTTGTGCTTGTCAAACATGGCTGAAGATTCCCAAGCGAAAAATACACAGAGCGTGTGTCATAGCCGTAGCATTAGTCCATCAAAGTCTACCGAGATGCATCTTTACCTTGGCAGGGCCTTTGAACTGGTTGTTTCTGCCTCTGCTGCCAGAGCGTGAGCCAGAGCCTGGTCTAGACCCCGAGCTGGGCCTGGAACCTGTACTGCCGTTACTGCTGTGTTCCCACTCATCCTGCAGAGTTGAGAGAGGGGATAAAAGTCTGTTTTATTCAGAATTTAATGCGTTTTATTTTCTGTCTTGTTATTAACAGAGGAAACCACAGCTACAACAAAAGAGGTCTCCAACACTTAACCTTTGAGTAAAACTGGATGGTCTAAATTTAAGTGTGTGTTCATGATGTTTATCTATCACGTTAGATGATATTAATAATGTTACAAACCGTCTTCAACCCACTTTAACCAATGGCTAGTATGGCATTTCTCCTTCTTTTAGACTTATTTTGTGTGCATATTAAGAGTGTAACAACAACCTGCATTGCTCATAATCTGGTGAACACTGTGGTGGTTGAGCTGAGATAATAGCACCACTTTTTGTTTCGGCTATAGTTGAATTGTTTCTCATTCACAATCACAAGGCTTGTTTCATTGCCACAGGTTGAATATCATAGTTTCAGAAGCCGAATGATAAAACACAGCTCAGTTTGATGTACTGATATAAATAATGGCATTTCAATTCTCGTCTCTTTCTTTACTTCTTTCATATTTTGGATCACTCTCCTCTCTTTGAACCTCTCACCCATACTGTTTCTCCCTCAACACTCACTCTGACTTCCTGACGAATCATACCAGTAAATCTCTCAGGAGCTATCAGTCGAAATTGCTGCAGACTGTGCAGTCAGAAGAGAGCAGAGCAGCACACACACACACTGATATTTAGCAGACTGACTGATAATTCATTTAGGGTTATTCAGTTACTGGATATATTCTATATTCAGTATCCCATGCCAGTCATTAAGAACATACTTTGTCTGCAGCTATCACAAGCAAGCAGATGAACTGTGAATTGCTTCAGGCTGGTGTTATAGTCTCTTCTAATCATACACTTGAGCAGCTGATGGAGTGGAAAAGACTAATCTGAACATACAGAACTGAGAGCAGAGCAAACCTTTGCTTTAGTTTTAATGAATGTGATGCTCCAGTGGGCACAGGGGTCTACACAAGCAAACAAGAAGAGCGTCTTCATCAGCGTCTGCAGACCAGTAACCACCAATATGTGAGATGTTCATCCTAAAACCAACCAAAACTCTCCACACTGAGGCTAGTGAGGAGACAGGAGCTGCTTTCATCGGTTCGATGTATAATCATGACTCTAGAGGAAGGACATGGTCTGACATGTGCTAATATATCTGTCAAAAAAGCTAGCTATAATTGCACTTAAGACTGATTTATACTAGTATTGTTTTAACAGGTTCAGAAAATACAGTCCAAAGAAAATCCAAAGTCCACGTTGTAAGTTTTATGATTAACCAAAGAGAACAACAAATTTAAATGAACAAAATGTGACCAACTATTAGACAAAACTATACAATATGACAAGATAATAAGTGAAGCATGATAGTACATAGTGATAATACATAGTGACACGGTCAATAGAAAATACCAGAGCCTGTCACCCTCTTTGTCTGAACTCCACACACCAATGCAGAGGTAAAGATGAGATACATACAACCATACCACCTGTGCCAATTACCAGAAGTAAAGATGGCCTACAAAATGTGTGTGATCTAAACAAATAAACAGCGCAAACTATATGCACATGTTTTGGCTCCAGCACCCATGTTAGCTAAGCTTTTCTGATCATGTAGGATGATCAGAAAGATGATCATGTCGGATTGCTTACATCGGTAAGCAATTTTAACTGCAACTGCAATAAGTAGCTGGCTACCAACAACCATTGCACTGTGCAATAGTGTGTTATAGAGTGCACTGCTTCTAAAGCAGCTATTTGTAATTCCTGGCCACATGCTCAAAAAAATAAGGGTCTGGGAACCCCAGCTTTAGCAGCTGTCCGCCGGCAACTAGCATCAGCTCTACCCATCTGCTAAGCCAGGTTCTCTACCTATAAACACATGATCAGCTGATCATCATAAAACGGTGATCTACCTGTTGTGTTTGTGTACCGTGCAACAAATGAATGTTCCATCTTTCACTATGGTTGTTGTCCAAACATTTATCTAAAATAAAGATTTCATTCAAAAAAATTGTTGAGTTAGAGACTGAAAGGTCCGTCTCCTTATTCATAACGCCCTTGTGATGGATGGTAGCTTGTGCTTTGCCCAACCTTTTCTCCCCCCACTACAGCCCTTGCATGGAATCATGACTGTGCTCTGTGAACTAGACCTACTTGGATGATTATTCAATTCATTAATTAAGATAAACCTAAAAAGCTGTGAAATAGGCACAACTGACACTTACTGGCTTGAATGAGCCTCTCCCCCGTGAAGATGTCCAGCTGCCATCTTTCTTGTTGTTGCAGTCATCCGTCCACTGGAGGAGACAAACGTAGGGAGGAGGTGTAAGGAAAAGTAACAGTAAGTAACAGCAAGTTTCTCTGCTTTATTTTTCTTTTTATAAGTGATTTAAAATGTTCAGTGCACAGGTGTTTATATAGCTGCAGTGTTGGTGGATCCTCTATATTTGTGTTGGTTTACATCACAACAACAGTAGTGTCTGATTCAGGCTGTGCCCCGCCAGCCTGTGCCAAACACAACCTCTGCTGCTAACAGATACGGGACTAATGAAAGCATCCATTTAAGTAACAAGGCTCTGACCTGCGGCACCTTGCCACCATTGTCCAACTCCAAGTCCCCGTCTGCCTTGTCTCCCAGAAGCCCCTGCACCTGGTACTCCAGCACATAGCTGTCGATGAAGCGCTCCAGCTCTTCTATCTCCTGGGAGCGCGTGCTGCCTGCTTCAGACGATGCGGACGCCACCGAAGAGTTCTCCATGGCAACCGGCGCTGATGATGGGTGGAAGGGGGAGGAGGAGGGGAAGGGAGGGAGGAAAGTGACCTGTGCGGGAAGGAAGAGAATGACAGAGGGAGAAGAGTGAGCTAAAAAAAAATCATCCATGTTTAAGCATTTTCTCCTGTAAAGCAACAATTTGCCAAACAGACCTAAAGCTAACCAAGTTCCAGAAGTGTAGTGTAGAAGGTAGATGAGATTGTTTACATTTTATAATGCCAAAATAGTTATGACAGCAACAACTGATTGAGTACAGAGGTCCAGAACCTTAATGCTGTCAAAAAAAAAACACCCACATATGTGAACTGCTTGCTCCAACAATAAGACATCCAATCCATCTTTTGAAATAACCTCTGACTCATCCCTGCTAATTTCTCTGTTCAGACTCCCTCCGGTGTCACCATTCATCCATCTCTCCACATCCATTTACCTCTTCTGTTTTTCCACCTCTTCCCTGCAGTCTATCTCTCTCCTGTCAGTGTTGTTTGTGTGTGAGATCACCTGACCCCCGGCCAACAGGGAAGCAGCTTCCTGTCTGTCTGTCTATTGCTACTAAGCTCCTTTACATCATGGCTTGATTACCAGCCATGCAAAGAGGATTTATGGCCCTGGAGCACGCAGAATGGTATCTGCTGAGCCCTGGAGACTTGCTGGGGAGCCCGGTGCGTTTGCAGCCAGCAAGTCGGGCGCTTTAAACCGTCTGTTTTGGTTTAGGACACGAGGGACTAAATATTGAAATCACACCCACTATTTCAACAGAAAAAAAAAATCTATATAGTCCTTTTTTAGTACCCTCAACACTAAAAACATGTTTCCAACTAGTGAGAACAAGAGGGAAGTGCTCGACCGGAAGATCAGATCTCAGGGTCAGCTATAGGACAGCACCCTGTTGAGCCAGAGACCGGAGCCTTACCTTGTTCAAGGACATTTTAGCACATCAGCTACTTGTCACTACCTTTCTGCTTTTCTTTGTTTACATTCATGAGTAATGCTTTAATCTCTGCATACTACGTAGTGGGGTCAACATGTCCTAATCTGACCTACTGTAGTGTTAGTAGTATAATCCATCCATCCATCCATCCATCCATTGATGCCGGGGCTTTGATTAGCCTGGTGATTTACAGCTAGCAGGCTACAGACGCATTAGCGCTCACACTAGCCGCTTTGTAGACATACATTACCCTCAGGAAAATACAACAAACAGAACATGTGATGCATAGCAGTCATAAGCAATTACACACGTAAAAAGCATTATTATACTGTACACTAATTTCTTTGTATTACAGTTTAGATGTGTCTCCTTTATTCATTTAATTCATTACTTGTTCTTACTGTTGTTAAACTTGAAGACAAATTTAAATTGCACTTAAGGGTTAATAGAAATCTGAGAGCAGAAGACAACATTGAACTGGCCTACTTTTTGTGTCCTCTTCCTCCTGGATCATGTGCTGCCCCCCCCCAAAAAAATCAGACCATTCATGTCACAACACCAATGTCTGCCCCAGCTCGGCTTCAAAAATACATAAATAAAAATAAAAGAGAGATCTTGTCCAATCATTGAAGTGAGGCAGCACTCCAGTAAAGCAAGCCTGCTTATCAGACCGAATTGCCAGTTAATGATTAATTTATTTTTGTCTGGAGCAATTAAGTGGTCTAGGATCACCACTAAAAAGGGTTGCACCGTGTCAAACTGTGCTGTTTTATTTACGTTTCCGTCACCAGTTTGAAGATGATCTCTGGAGTCAAAGCTCGCCCGACCTGCCTACAAGCAGGTTGCAGTGACAACAGATGAGCTGTCAGTGATGGTTCAATGACTTGTTTAAATAGTCTCGGCTGCGTGTAGCAAATACTTCGTAACAACAGACTGAAAATCTGCAATAACTAGCTGGCTACCAACAACTAGTGCACTCTACTCTAATTACTGGCCACATGCTAAAAAAATAAAAAAAATAGGGGGCTGGGAACCACAGCTTCAGCAGCTGCCCGCCAGCAACAATTTATTATGTTAATTTCAGTAAAGATCTCTGCAGCACACTACTGAGACTTTGACATAACATCGTTGCAGTTCCCCCTTCATATTCTGTTGATAATGGGTACTTTGTGTTACTGGTTACTTTTATTTTTTGAATGTTTTTAAACATTTGTGCACTATAATTCTGGCCCAATCCTACAAATGGCCCTTTAAGAATCATTGACTCAAGACAAGCATGTCATCAGTTAAAGACAAACAGAGTTGTAATGGAGATGCAAATCCCTGGGTGTGCTGGGCTGGACGTGCCAAGTGAAACCGAGTCATAACAAGCTAGCACGTGCATGGAAAAGGCCCGTGTACAGTCAGGAGGCAAACAAATCTCCACAAAGGACACGTGGAAACTCACACACAAATGTTACCGGTTTAGGAAGTACTCCTTTACAATGTAATACACTTGAAGGGAAGAGCCCTGCATTTAATCTTAACAACAGTTATAGTATTTTTATAGCGTCAGAGAGGTTTTTATTGTAGAAACATTGATAACACTCTGCGTGGCCTTAAGCTCCATTAATTATAACACAGTTTAAATGAATGGAGAGGCGGTCAGTAATAGTAGTCTGGATGTTTACAACACATTGATGC
This sequence comes from Protonibea diacanthus, assembly GCA_028641955.1. Classification (NCBI taxonomy): domain Eukaryota; kingdom Metazoa; phylum Chordata; class Actinopteri; family Sciaenidae; genus Protonibea; species Protonibea diacanthus. The sequence goes on along the minus strand of CM053991.1, from coordinate 12,449,308 downwards.
ATACTGGTAGTGGTTGCAGCTCAGTTGGACGTCCTACTCTTGTCCTTGACATGTAGTGTAGAATTACTGCCGGAGGGGAAACTGCTGCCAACAGCTATTGACCCGTCAATTAATGCAACTCATCGAGTTCTCTGTCTTTTTGTCTTAGTGTCCAGGATTTTTATTTTTATTTTAGCCTTTAAGCTACTTTCAGGACTAACAAATCCAAACCAGGCACATAACATCATCGTCATTATCCAAAGTAAACACTGCTTCTGTGTTTTTTTTTATCATAGACCTGACTCAAAGTCCTTTCTGCTGGGTTTCATAACACATTGCTTCAAACCTGCAGTGCTCTTTGAAATAAGTTATCTGGTGGTTACGTTTGCTTTGCTTTCACACTGTGGGTTTATCCCTGCCTCTCACAGTAACATCAACGTTCATCTGATGCAGGTGAAAGATATTTGCTCATGTGAGAGTCAACAACCCAAACTACCATGATCCCCGGAGGCTGCAAGAGACAAGCAGAGAGGTTGGGGCTGGAACTAAAGCAAGGATTTCATCCGGCCCAGACAAAGAAAAGGCTACTGTATTAAGTGTACATGGTGGGAAACAAACACAAGTAAGGACAGCAGGCTGTTGGCCCCTCTGACTAAAACAGAGTAACAGACTCTGCAAGGTCAGGAGCACAAATAGCATCACAAGGGATCTCACATCTACCAAACATAACTCTCGTCTTGCCAATACACACACACTTAAAGAAAAAGCAATATGGGCTCTCAAATTACAAGATACTGATGCAATTGATGACAGAAGGGATGATGCTGTTTGCATTTAATTCCTCTAGGCCTTTCCCTCCAAGCGCAAAACAGAAAAGCAGAATGACCTAAGGCTGCAATTCTTTATTGGAAATTCAAACATTTGCTCAAACACGGTTAATATTCAAACTATGAAGACCTGTTAAAATTCTAAATTTTACAGTCTATAACCCCATGTAATCCTGTAGAAAGTGCTCCACTATCAGCTTGCCTTATTCCATGCCCTATTAACCTATTATCAGTAAACTAAGCTAGCAATTTTATGTTGTTTGCCGCAAAGGTGGAAGACACAAGTTGTCCTAAGTGGACAATCAAGACACCGAGGCATCCGAGACGTTGTGGAAGTCCAGAAATACTCACCTCAAGTGAGGCAGCGGAGGAAGGACAGATGAGCTGAGCAACGTCAAGTGTACATCCTAGTCTGACTGCCTACTATGCTGCACACTCAGCTTCAGCAGGCAGCTTGCCACAAGCACATAAAAATGGTGTCTCCGATATGACAGCAAGATTTATATGCAGCGATATGCTGCCGCGCTGTACTGTGTGGTCAGAGTGAGTGTCTTAATCTTCAGTATGGTCTTTATTTTTTCCTGTTTAGTGTCATACAGTTATCTTATGTGTTTAAGTAGCAGCCGTAGGAAGTCCAGTTTGTTTACGAACGTAATGGCATATGTAAAACAGCTTAACTTATGTGACATAACTTGAGTTAACAATGGTCAAAGCTGAAGACTAGAAGTTTGAAAATGAAAGGAAATCTGGGAGCGTGGAGCTAAAATGAAGTGAGTTAACCTCTGTAGCAAGTTCCTCATCTCTGTTTCAGCCTAGCGGCTTGAGCTACTGTCACAGGCCTGAAGTGAGAACCAAAGCCTAAAACAAACTGCAGACCAAGACGGAGTCAGCCGGACAGACAATAGTGATGCCTGATGAAGCAATTTGCTGCAGTGGTCATCACGCTGTGAACATTTTCATGTGGGCTGTCTGTGGGTTGTAGCATTAGGCCTTTGTCTTTCTGTCCCACTCTGCTTTCCCTTCTCAGACCACATGTTTCAGTCTTCCTTCCCACACAGCTCACAACTCCTCCCCTGCTCCTTCCTGTTTCCACCCTTTTCACTCCCTTCTCCCTCAGTTCTACCAGCTGTTCCAACAAAGACCTGCTGGCCACACCGTCGTGGCCAGTTTTATTGTTGTCCTGAAGCAGAAGAAGTGGCATATCAGTATCCAGCACTTGTGGACATCAAAGTTGACTTTTACCCTTTCGAAAATATCTTGCTCAGACAACATCATAAATCTCCCCTATGGTCATTAAATGGAGTAGCGTGCTTGCTCAAACATTGTTATGTATGTTGTCGTAAGGGGTGCTGGTTGTTAGCCTGACAAGGTTTATTAGGTACAACTAGCTACATCAGAAACAGTGCTTAAGTTTAAGTGTACTGTCTTATACTGAGTGTTGTTTCTAGTTCAAGTCTACCTTATTGAAATGAATAAATGGGGTGAAATTCAGGAGCGCTGTAACTGTAGCAGGCAAAATGATGATTAAAAACAACTCTCTCTTAACAAAGACTGAACATAAACTGGATGAAGGTAGAATTTATTGCAGGGTTGTTGTGTTAGGCTGCATTACTTTTAGATTTAGTTTGGCCTATCTGTGCTGGCAGCTGTGTGTATCTGAGCCACTGAACAATTCCAGAGATGTGAGCAATGATTCACAGGTCTGGAAACCAGGCTAAGAATATACAGTGTAGGTTATTAAGTCGACTGAATGGTGCACTAAAACTAGGTGCTGGGAAACCATTGACAGCCAGTGACACTACAGGCCAGCAGGGATAGATCGAGACTGTAAAATGCACAGCAGCATGTACTACAGTATAACCAAGCTGAAGAGTGTGCCCGAAGCCCAGCGCCATCAAGGCGGATACTAAAACTGGCCAGACAGACACAGCATGGCACTGGACAGCACACTGTTTCTTTGTCTGAGAGGCAAATGCCAATCGACACCATCTGTATATCACGATAGGAAAAATCGCCAAACAGCAGACAGAAGATTGATTGCAAATGGGGGAAACATGACTTTCAAATACTGCAGTAATCTTCACTTCTATTTCTGCATGACACACAGTAGGCAGTTCAGACGTTCATGTCGAGTCCTCAACTAAGGTACGGCAACTTTTTCCAGTTGACTTTTTCCTCCTTTCCCTTTAAGCAAGGTCAGAAATGTTAGAGTCCAAGTATGTGCCGTGTTTCTAAAAAATGAGATGCATTTCTGCTCTCAAGTTTCATAACTAAAGAAATCAAGGTAACATAAAGCATAACAACCATATAAGCTGTAACACCTGGGGTTCAGAGACACTCTACCACAACAGAAGACACTTAAAGTCTCCTAACAAACCACACCGGCTGTATCATGGCGTAGTGAAACCACACGATATACATCATACACAAACTAAAACAAGCTACAGTTACAACCCAAACAGAGCACGCCATGAGACACAGTCAATGTTCTCACCCCATGCAGCGAGAGCTGCTAATACATCTAATCTGGTCTACTACTGACTGGCTGACTGGCTGGCTTAACAAACTCACGCCTGGTTTATATAATTTGGAGTAATCTATATCAGAGAGCAGGATAGCAGCATGGTGTATTTGAGTCTAATCACATATGACATATGTTGACATATTAACATATTTAATTCGCTGCACGATGCACACAGCAAACAGTCAGAAAAAAACTATACACCATGTATACATAAGGATGCATGAACGTGATCATATTATATGAGCAGGTGACAAAGAAGCTGTGCCTCAAAAATGTTGCTAAAATACTTGCAAAGTTTTCAACTCTGTTTCTCACATTTCTCACATCCATTGAGGCTCCGTTCATCCTCTTTAGAAGCACGCGGAGACTCGGGCGGTACACATACGAGATGCAAAACACTAAACTAGAAAATGTACAATTTGTGTGCGTGGAGCTAAAATTACTACACCAACTTCAAAAAGCAGTCTGTTGTAGTTCCTGCCGCCCATTCATTGAAACATGCTGCCGGGAGTAAATGTGTTTACTCATACAGTGTGAGCTGAACGGCCTCAGTCTATGAGGAACACATCAGTGGAAGACAAGCCTGCACATACCACAGAGGAGATCCAAGGGTATGTGCATGTATATGTGCGTGTGTGTGTGTGTGTGTGTGTGTGTGTTTGTGCACACTTAAAACAATAGCCCCGTTGTCCCCTCTATGCCCCTGTAGTGACCTAATAGGAGAGGATTGGGCATGTGCAGTACTGTGGTACAACAATGCTATTCTGTCCACATCCACACACACACAAACACAGAATCCTGGCAAACAAGTTGTATGGTTGTATGGAGTGTAGGTAGTTCCGAGGCCTCAAAGCTGAACGGCAACAAAAGTGAAAGGAGAGGCAACAAAGGTTGGTCTGCATCAGAGCTGTGGCCATTATTGGTTAGGGTTGAACAGGCAAGATGATGACAAAACAAGTAAGTGTGAGAACAAAAGGTCGGCCAACAGAAAGACCACAACTGTGACAATAGTCCTGCAGTTGCTTGTTTCCAGAAAATACAGGCTGTGTGATAATGCTAGAGAACTCCCCTGCATTCCTGCGCTGAGCTAAAGGGCCTTATGTTCTAGGCCATCACCTGATATCTCTCCTCTCTTCAAAGCTATCGTATGCTTTTCCTCAATCACAACCCGCGTGATCTCTCTCTCTCTCTCTCTCTCTCTCCTCGTTTTCTCTTTTCCGGCTCACTCATCCATACACTCCAGGCACCATAATGAGCAGCAGTTCCCAGTGAAAAGAGGCGAGATTTCTGCTACGCAGGCTGACTCAGGGTGTTCCAGTTTTCTGCAGGCTACTCCCACTCTCTCCGTAACATGCAGCTGTGTGCGCTCCTCCTCCACATTCTTCAAAACACTGCATGCATGCGTAGAGCTGGGGATGCGTCACAGCGCAAAACACAAGCCCCCCTTTTTTATTTTTTGAGGCATGGAGGTAAGAGTTACACGGTGCTACTCAAATGAGCCTTGGCATCATTACTTGTTATTGGTACTCTCTGGGATCGCTCTTTTATTTCCCGTCACCGTTTGACCTCTGTTCAGAGTTCACGGCCTCATTCATTCATCAATTCGTCACATCAATCCGGCACACGTATGTGCTGGGACTGCTGCAGATCACAGGGGTGATGACAGTGCACTAACTCTGCTTCAGTGGTCAAAATAAAGCTGTTTAGACATCAGCAACACTCGTTCAGCATCATAGTTTTTGTGTGTAGTTAACTTACAAGAGTAAACTGGACTTTTGATGCCAATATAGTCAGATATGCTCTAGATTATGAGGGTGCAGCTATTGATCAACCACCGGCCATGTCACAGATTAAATCACAGAGTCGACCAGTTGAATGGTAGATGACCCCAGGCAAAACGCTACTTCACGTGGCAGCTCTGTCATGAGGTGATTAAGCAGTTCAGTCATCAGGCACAAGGTTCAGATAAAACCTGTGATTAATTTATACGCGGATAACAATCTATGCAAATCATTACAAAGCAGAATTTCACCTCTGTGAAGCTGAATGAGACGCAGTACGTCCTAACGTTTACACCAAATGTTACCTGACTGTGACAATACCTCATCATGCCACTGAGCACATGTCACTGAGCACATGTCACATCTCTGCTTTCTGTGTTATCAGTTTGTTGATTGTACAATCTCACAAGGGTTTTTTTTAGATTAGTTAGTTGATGGTTGTTTAACTCTACCACCAACTGGAAACCTATGAGTTCAGTGGTTCCTTTCATACTTACAGCGTACCCCTACAAGCACTTACTTACTCACAAACAATGTGATTGTCCCTATCATACACACATACGTATGTCTAGGCCCATGTAGGATCAAAACAGTCTCATGTTTACATTCCATCAACTGACATTTAATATAGAAATAATAGATATTTAGACACATGTTTGACCGTGACCACCATGTTCACAAAAGAGCTAGACTTTAGATGCCAGGGACTTAGCCTAGATAAATGATAATACAGTGAATACAGGATGAGACACTGGCTGAACCTGACTTGCAACTCTGCATGAATTAGCATGTGCCTCTACTTGAGACAGGCGGGCGACATGGGAAAGGATCACACATTGTGACGATATCCTTTCACTAAAGGAACACATTTTCCTTTGAGCATGATTGGATCCATTCAATTATCAATCCTATTAACGCATTGTCCAGTGAAAAAGCTGCCTGCCTAAGATAAATCATGCAAATTTGGTCTGCAAAATCAGCAAATCCTGTCTTATTCAAGTCAGGAGGGCCTCTGTTGTGTGTGTGTGTGTGTGTGTGTGTGTGTGACTTGTGGTGGCACGCAAACATTCCCTCACTAAAGTCACTCTGATCCAATCAGGCTCTGAACAGCGGGAATCTCAGGAATGTTACAAGCACACTGGACTTATAAAGAGCAGTCAGGACTCCTGTAGGATGCACCACTTAGTTTTGAAAGTTTGCAAACTTTCAACTTATATACCTGTGCTGGTTTTTAAGTAGTTTAATCCAGCATGCATTCAACGCGCATCCAAGTTTGCCAGATCCTGTTTTACATGAGTACAAAGTATATCAATGCTTTTCCTCTGCTGTGCTACAGACCATCAGTAGCTGTGATCCACTCTTTGTTGTTGGGGTCAACAGCTGAGACAGGCTGCAGCAAGCTCAGCTCCTTTCCACACAAACAGACACTTAACATTTCCAACTGCTAGTCCTGTCATTCCTGCCCTGCAGGTACAACCAAACTGACTGTAAAGGTGACCATAAGGATTCAAGCATGACCATAGCTTTCCCTATTTTACACTCCTATAACCACGCCCATGCCGTCTGGGATGCTAGCACTGTGTATATACGTTAGCCTAGTATTTTTTTTGTATCTTGACAGTACGTTTAAGGTGGCGTTGTTGAAATACCTTCACCGCTGTGTCCCTGTCAGAGTAACAAAGCCACATCTGGAGGCGCCTCCACACCCCGGTGCCCGCGTATCACCCGGTAACAATGGTGACGCAAGCTTTGCGGCTAACCAGCCGGCTAACGTTAGCTAGCTCTTTAAGTACAACAGTAAACAACAACAGGCCACAGGTTACAAATTCAACCCACTCAAGCGTCAGCTGGGCTTTATCAACAGGTCTGCCAGCTAAAGTCAAGGCATAACCGGGTCACTCACAACGACAACTCGCTGCGAATCCAGCACATCTTATAAAACTGTTATCTGGTTACCACGGTTATAGCACTCCAACCGACAGACACCTTCACCGGCTTAAAATGAGATAAATCCTCACCCGAAGTGAGACTCTGACTCCTGGGGAACCCGGGATCACCTCCTGAGATCAAATCCGCCGTGTCATGGGTGCGTTTCTCAAAAAGACAAGCGGGGAAGAGGATTAACTATCTACTGGTAGCTAACTCCGACGTCCCAGACTGAGGAAAAAGGGAATGCAGGAATGTGACGTCCAGTCCGGTTTGCTGGCAGGGTTGACACGTGCACTCAGGAGTGAAGCATTATGGGAAATGTGGTTTAGTATTAATGCTTAAGAAGAGAGTTAATAACAAACTGGTTTAACTTGTTACAGTATCTAATATTATTGCCTTATTACGTACTGGGCAGACGGATTTGATACAGCAGCAGGCGATAAACTAAAATGAAATATAAATTAAATAAAAACATATTTTATTCACCTTTTTAATAAAAACAAAAAACAAACTTAACCAGCAATTGGAGTCTCACATGCATCTTTGTGTAATTGTCTCCTCAATTAGCACACAGACTGTCTCTAATGAATCTATTAATGAATTAATGTAGAAATACATAAACTAATACATACAAACAGAAATATAAAAATAAATGAATGCAGAAATGCAGAAATATATATGGATTATTATTATATATAGAAATAGATTAATATATAAATAAATCGAGAATCACATGCAGAAATACAGAAATAAATATAGAAAATAATAAATTATTTTCATAAATTGTTTATTTATGTAATTTATTGTTATTTATATAATTTTCTTACACACTTCACACAAATAGTTCTCTATAACAGTGATGTAAATTCTTATTTATTTAAGTTTATTCAATCACCAATAGAACAACAGCAAACTTTTATCTGCACTGTAAAATTTAAAATTTGCATATAATGCCAAACTTTTTAATAGCTGAACATGGGGTGCCCAAACTTCTTTTAAAGAGGGCCCGATTTGACAGTGTGAAGACTAACATTTTAAAAATGAAAAAAAGAAAATCACCAATAAAAGTTACATACAAATGCATTGTTCTGTAACCAATTTGTTTTCAGTGTCACAATTATCTTATTATGAGTAATGCAAAGTCTGTTAATGTTTAAGTTTAAAACATATCAGTCTTACTCTTGTCTTTAACAAAATCATTCAGGAAGTAATATATTCTGCCACATCTACAGATATTTAACAGCAGCAGTTATGTCCTTAAAGGTTTAAATGCTTTGTTATGTCAACCATGGACATAACTGCTCTAGAGCTTTTCTGCATATTCTCACAATGCAAGGTGATGGCCCCTAATGTCACAGCAAACTGCTGGCTGGTTCAGTTAAAGTTCTACAGCCACCAGTAGAAGATATTGTTAGTAATTTTGATCACTAACTTGTGGTTATACTGTGTGTGAATATCCCCCCCTCTTCTTTCCCTAAATAATAGATCAATATTGGCAGAGAGTTATTTGTTGTTAAGTAATTACTAGTTAATGGGGAGTGAATAGGAATTTTGGGATTACATGTGCAGCTGACTCTTAAAATAAATACTTTAATTCACATTTCTCGACCTAAAATCCCCCTTAAATGCCTGTCATAGAATTACACATGTATACATCTAATCCATGACCTGCTGAAGAATCTTTTCAATGCATTTATGACCCCTTGTGGATGATGAGAAAAGTGCAGCTATCTTTTCTTCTTTTCTTTTTCTTTTTTCTCTCTGAAGTGTTAGTGTGTGACTCTGTGGTTGTGTGGAAGTGTACATATTATAAATATACCACTGGGATTTATCAGGGTCCTTAGTCAGTCTGGGAGACATCTGAAAGATACAGCTCAGACAGATTGACTGACAGATAGACCTGCGTGTAAACATGACACAGAGCTTTCAACAGAAAACAGACTGACGAACTAAACTCTGGATTAAAAGGCGGACAGATAAAGTGGACCTGTAGACAGACAGCTGAGTGGAAAAACTTCCCCCCCTGCTCCAGATGGCTACAGAATATGTTCGCCACCACAGTCAGAGGCTAATTAACTACCATGGTGTGATGGAGACTCCAGCAGGTTACTACACCCCCCACCCCCTTCTTCGTCTTCTTCCTCTCAGTCTCCCTTTCCTCCCCACTCCCTCGCCCAGATCTATGTCTATCCTTAGTCATCCCATAATTACTTTGTTGTCCTCTTCACATCACCCGCAGCACCGCCCGCCATTCAATGCTCCATTTCCCTCCCATACTGCTGTGAATTTTCTCCATGCAGATGCTCCAGTTCCTGGCAGTTTTTTTTTTTTTTCTAACATGAGCTCACCTTTAACTTTATTAATTTGGTATGTGTCTCGAAAAAAGGAAACATTTAACATTTGATGTGCCATCAAAGCAGAAATGTCAAAACACTAGAATGTATGTAACACAGGAAAATAAGTCACTCTCTGTCCTATAAATAATTGTAAATTGAGTCTACAGAACTACAGATTTAAGACTTGTGAAGCTAAGGTGTAAAAGTTGGTAAGGCTCAAAGTGATTTGCACTGTTGCCAAGGAAACCATAATGTTGAACTGCTATATAATTTCAATGTTCTAAAAATGTCAGTACTTATTCTAATGTACGCAATACTTTGAGAAGTTGTTCACAAAAACAAATCCATTAGTGCTGTTTTTTTCCTTAATGTCTTTCCCTGTTAGCATAGTGTATCTCAGACTATTAAAGACACCCACAGAGGAGACAGGATTCCAATCTTTTCTATGGAAATTGTCATTGTTTTAATGTGTTTCAGTCAGAAATGTAGAGGATGTGAGCAAGCAAGGTCATACAAATCTTAAAGTATAATGATCTCTTTGTGGGCACTGCTAGCGGTTTATGAATACATATGAATTTACACATTCACATAACTCGGTTATGATACAAGATTTTTTTTTGTCACTTTTCTTTTCAAACCTTGCAGTTGATAATATCGATTTTAATGCCTGTTTGGTGGTGGTACAGTAGAAAGAGAAGAGAAAGAGAAGCAAAAGCTGAAATTGGCCTTGCTCCTCAGGTCGCCTTGCACAAAGCTGAATCCCCACCAGAGGGATGGTACCAAGGCACCAATTAGCAGTGGAGAGGGCGCATGATGATATTTCCGTGTGCTTGTGGCCTCGGCAGCTCCGTCTGTGTGTTATAAAAGGCAAAACCATAAACATGGAATTAGACAGTACAGGCCCCACAGCTCTTAAGGTCAGACTCTCCCCTCCTGTGGCTTGTGAAAGCAATGGTGTGACATAAACAACACCGGCCAGCAAATGGTTATTACTGTATATGTGCAGGATTTATAACAGAGCGTCTGATTATTTGTGCTTGTCTGTATGTGAAGTTCATTAGGCCAGGGGCCCTGATGCAGCAGTCCACTGCAAATCTGCTCTTTTATTGTTAGGTCGAATGGGTGCAGGAGATAGGTGTGGGAGAAAGATCACTGTGAACTAGATAGAGAAAAACTAAGTGGGTGGAAGTGACTGAACATCTCTTTGTGTAAAACACACACACACGGGCACTCACACTCACACTCACTCACACGCAGACATTAATGCTCAGACAAATAAACACACTGCTGAAATTGGCCCGGGTTCAATTTGTTGAGTAACAAAAACATGATAGCTTTCTAACCAGCAGGTGGGGGCAGCAGACAGATCATAGGACTGTTGTGCACTGAGCAGTGCTATTATAATGTGCTGTAAGTCATAGATCTGCTGTAACCTACATATACAGGGGGTGGAAAGAAAATCATGAAATACTTCATCTAATGCAATACACTGTAACACAATATTCCTGCAATAAGAACTGCTTATGTGAAACTGATAATGTATTTTTTTTTAGACTATCAGACATGCATTTTTTCAGTTATATGTTAAAAATAATAAAACAGTAACACAGGAATCTATTACTTTAAAAATGTAGCAACGAACTTTATCAACAAGCAGCAGCCTGAATAGTGAGACAGAATTTAGTTACCTTACTTGGGCTGAATCCTCACTCAACGATAAGAATTTGTACATTATTTGCAAGCACAACAGCTCATGAGTCCGTCTGCGTTAACCACTTAAAGACCACAGTGACAACAACTGTTTATTTCATAGCAGGGAAGTTTTAAAAAAATATATTTGATGACATGTTTGTGCAATTTTGTTAATAAACCACAATCATAAATGTAAAGGACTAACAATTATTTATCATGATTAACTAATCTGCCAGTTATATTCTTAATTAATTGACAATAGTTTGGTCTAGAAAGCTGACATTGGTAAATGTCCCAAATTTCTGTAATGTTTCTATTAAAAAAAAATGCATGCTTGCATTGTGACTTCAGTGATTAATCAGTTATAAAAAATAGTCTTGTGATTAATGAATTGTTGCAGCTTAACATCACATGTATTCAAGCTTTATTTTGGTTGTGTTTTCAGGCCTGTCCACAAAAGAGGGAGTGCTTGAAAGAAGAAGAGAAGAGTGAATTCATACTGGTTCATAACATTTTAAAAAGGGATAATTTAAGTTGCATGTTTATTCTATTTTAATAACTAATAATAAAAAAAAAAGATGAGACTCAACTTATGTGCTTTTTACTTCGTCCTTCAGCTTCCCTCTCCAGGAGCAGAGGGGCCACCCCCCCCCCACCCCGTCCTGTCCTCAGCAGCCTGACACTCCCCCTGCTGTTGAACCGTGGTAGAGCGCGGACTGTCTGAGGAGTGCGTTGACAGCTCCGGGCCGTGTGTGCGCCCGCCTGCATGTATGGTGAGCACCCGTTGAGTAGGTGGGTCTGCTGGAAGGGAGTGGGAGAGGTGGGAAAAGGGCAGATGGAACACAGAAGGAAGTTCACCAGCGACACATAGTGTGTCAGAAAGTGGAGAGGGACGGAGAGGGAGGGGTTCAGAGAGAGGTAGAGGAGGCATAACGCAGAGAATGAGGAGACAGATATGCAGAGAGAATGGGTGGCGGGGGGGGTGAGGGAGGGCAAGGCGGAGTAAAGGATGGAGAGGAGAGGTGAGAGATGTGTCAGGTACCAGAGGGAGAGGTGAGAGCGATGCGACGAGCAGCAGGGGTAGGAGGGAGGGTGACAGGTAGGGATGGAGGGTGGAGGAGTTGGGGGGTGATAATGATATCAGGTGCAGGAGGGTACCAGGATGGGTGGATGGTGGAAGGGTGGAGGATAAGAGGGAGGGAGAGATGACCTTCAACAATAGTTTGATAGCTGGATGTGACCAAGAAAGTATGTGAAATATTCTCTGACAAAAAGATGTGATTTGTAGCTCTTATGTTAAAATATAATGATTAATTTCATTTATGTTGGAGGGGTTGTGGCTTGGCAGGGGGGCTTTCTCATTTGGGACTCCTGCACTATTGTCAAAATGTTAAAAAAAAAAAAAAAAAGAACGTCACCCCAATATTTTCATTCATAATAACTTACCTGAGAACACAGATTTTGCTTTTGCCAGCAAATAGAAAAATAAAAGGAAAAATCACACGATCACAGTCTCCTGGTTAAACCAACAGACGGATTGTACAGTAGAGATTGTGGAATCTAAGAGGAGATCATAGCAAAGCTGCAGCTGAAAACACACCCCTTTGTGTTGACACAGTATCTGATTTATTTTATTTTAGAAAGAACGTTATCTAATAAAAGTCAAAAATAATTTTCTGCACTTTACATATGTCTAGCAAATTAGGCACCTCTCAAAACTCATTAGATCTTTAAAGTAGAATGATTAGTGAATATGAATTGCAATTAGCTAAAATTAAGTTTTCAAGGTCATGCCCAGACATGGTTTCAGACATATAAAAACATATAAAAAGACATAATCATAATCGTATAAATATACACATATATCTCTATAAATATATTTTCCATAAAAAAATGTAACCTGTTAAAATTGCATTCACTCCTTCTCCCTCATTGAAAAATCAATATCACTGAATATGTTTTATTTCAGAATGTGTGCAAGATGCCTCCTACTTCACTGCAAAGTCCAGTCTCAGTGTGTATATGTACTGGAGGAATAACATTTAAATTTCCAGTTGATGTCATAAAATCCTAGTTGTTGGTACTCAGAGATTAACTGACTGATTAACAGATGTAGAAACAGTCTACTCTGCACTGTGAGGCTCAAACATCTAAGTGAAGTAACAATAAGTAAAATGCATGTTTGAGTCGAGGGAGACTTTAATAAAAAGTTAATCCCACCCCCACGACATGCTCAGTGTCAAAAAGACTTCTCTCCAGATCTGTAACTTAAAAACAGACACTACCCAACACGATGTAATGTGTTTGTTTAAATCTATTAAACCAACTTCTTCGTCTGAACATTTGCGACAGATGTCGATGACATGTTTCCTGTTCATTTACGTCAGCCTTCAGGGATTTTTCATTATCCCCCGTGTCAATGTGCTGGCAGTTTAATCTAGTCTGGTCTCTCTCGTTTATGGGCTATGTTGGGGCATTATACTGTCTGGGCAAGAGTGAGTGCTGGAGTCATTTCAGCCATTTGGAGACAAAAGGAAGGTAAAGAAAAATGTGAGGAATTCCATTTACAGGCCCGCGTTAGAAAACTCCAAGTTAAATGTTTGTTCAACCTCCTTTGAATTATTATATCTACACTGATTGCCAATCACTATCACTTTAGTTCTGTCACACTGTCTGTTTGGCCTTGTTCACTGATATGAATGTGGTGTGTATGTGGTCTAGTTTCAGTTAAAAAGTGGCCTTTTGACAACAGCCTTTTTTCATTCTACAGTAACTTCCTTTCCCATGCATATTTATTTGCATGATGTGGCTACATGGTTTCACATTTACTCCTTTCCTCATGTGTATGGGTGTGTGTGTGCATCTGAGGACACTGTGTGTGTGTGTGTGTGTGTGTGTGTGTGTATGTGTGTGTGTGTGTGTTGAGCAGGAGGACTCCAACTAGGGGTGTTAAAACTGAAATCTCAGCCCACTGACTGACCTTGTCTGAACTGCACAGTGCGCACAGTGATAGCATGAGGTGCCTTCAGGTCAGAATAGGGTGTTAAAATTACCCAACATAACATCTGTGTGTGTGTGTGTGTGTGTGTGTGTATGCTTGTTTGTGTCTTGTCTGGTGGTGGTGGTGGTGGTGTTGGGGGTGGGTGGGATGAAAGGAGTGTGTCTGGTTATACTGCGTTCATGCCCAGCCAAACTACATCCCACACAGGGCTGAGAGACTGTGGGATCCTTCAGACCTTTTTTTAATTAAAACTCTTCACTTTCTTCTGGATGTGTGTGTGTGTGTGTGTGTGTGTGTGTGTGTGTGTGTGAGCATGTGTATGTGTCATGGCTGCAATCATTTTAATACATTCAGTTCTCACGAAAGCTAAAGTTTTTTTTTTTTTCTCAGACATTTCATGTGATGTGCCACTAATGAAGTCATATCTTTTTTATTTTTAATAAAAAAAACATCCATAGATAAAATAAAGTACAGTATCAGCTGCCATCATAGTGATCCTAATAGCCAAGGTGATCAATAATATTCATTCAATGAATGATAAACTATGTATTCACTTCTGTATTATTTCATTTATTTTGTATATTCAAATTTCAGTGGAACCTGTCAGTAAAGTTTTCTTCAGTCAGACAATGCTTTATAAATATCACATGATATGAAATGTTAACTTTACTTTACTTTACTCTTTTTGTAAGAGTAGGTATCAACTGTTTTATAACAGTTGATATTTTTAATGTGGGCAGAACTTCTTAATTAAAGCAAATGAAAGTTGCGGATCCAGCGGTGTCATCAGATGGCTCACATGCACATTGAACTTGCTCAGGTGAGCTCTTAAAGCTGAGAGTTGCTATGGTATTCACTTGCATGTATCTTTAGTTACTAGTTACGAGTTATTTTTAAAATTGTCTGTGCGTCAATGTGAGAAATACAAACGTATACGTGTCTTTAAAGGCAATCGAACTTAAGTGCATTGAGTTTTAGAGTTTTAATTAAATTGAGGTGAAAAATTGTTCTTTATGTTGTCTAAATGACTTTGTCATGAGACAACTATGAGACTCTTTCTAAGAGATCACAGGAATGTAATTTGAAATACGTTTTGCATTCCCTGTAATACATTGATTATCATTATTACGTTTAAGCACAGCACAAACTTACATCCATGATTAGTTATGAGCTAAAATGTGATGTGGAGATAGTAAGTGGAAGTAAAACAAATGGTTAAAAAATACTGCAATTGTAGCTCCAAACAGGAAATATATGGAAGAAAATTATGGATCAGGAGTACTCCTTTTCCACCCAGGTATAACACTGGTTCTGGAACCAGTTCTGTTCAGGATTCAACAACAATATATAATCTCCTTATATGAATAAACCTGCCTCCTGTGTGAACTGTATGAAACTGAATAGGGTCAACTGTATTGTAGTCTCTGTCATGATGGTGGTACTTGAAGAGCCAAATATTTTCTGAGGTGGTACGCGGTGTAAAAAGTTTAAGAAACACTGGGCAAGGGCAACCACAGTGAAACACTTTTGGTCCTTTTGATCTTCACAGAGTTGTGTGTCTTTCTTTGAGAAAGACATTTAGATTAGAAATGTGATAGAAGTAACCAGCTAGCAGCTGTTAACGCTGACTCTTTGACACTGACACTTTGATACTGTAAAAAAAAAAAACAAGCTGACAAGCCCATCTAGCTAGGTGGACAGCTAGGCGTAAGCTAGGTGCTAAGAATGATAAAGGATATAAAGTTGTCTGATTCTTAATTTCCAAATTAACATATGTCTTACAGAATTTATGACACGTAAAAATATCACGCATGTGATACAATACAAAAAGTGTGGGTTAGGGAAAGGGACATTCTCCCTCCGGAAGGGGAAGGAGGGTGCACGGTCCACCCAACCCTTGGACCTCCCGTAACCCCAGTCCCGTGTCTCTTCACGGGGCCGTTGTCTCCTCCGTCGACCATAACGGACCTCCATCCATCCACTCATGTTGCTGGCTTCTCGAAAAAAATCCATTCCAGACAAAAACCACTTCCCGAAGAAGGAAAAAATAAGGTAAGTAATTAAAAAATAAAATGAGAGAGTCTCTTATTATTGAAGAGATGTATTTTTTATTGGTTAAAGGGTTAGGGTTACAGTTAGGGTTAGTGTGGGATCCAGTCAAGGCCCAAATGACATTTCTTGACTTCTGGATAAACAAGAAAGTTTGAGACGCTCTGGCTCATGGCCTGACCTTCGCGGATTAGCTGGAGAAAGTCACGTGATTCTGCTCCTTCATTGAGAGACGTGGGGGCACCATTTTTAAAGTTACCATACATGGCGCCTCGCCCGATAAAGGGTTAACTTTGTTGTCACTCTAGCTAATAAGAGTTAACTGGTCTTAGTCAGATGTTAGGTCTGTTTGCTTAAAATGCAGGGGACATGTTGGCTAAAAGGTGAGGCACAGGTTTTTAGTTAGGCTTTAGCTGTTTCTTAAATTATTTAAGAATTTATCCCTACATTTAAGTCACAATCACTTTTTATTTTATTTAATATTGTACACTCCAGGGTTCCATACAAGAGATATGGTTGCTATTATTAAGTCTGGACAAAGCCTCAAGTACTGAAGCACCTGTGGGGCGTCACCCCAAATCCAGACCCCTAATAACAGCCCTGCAGAGACAGGAGAAGTGTGTGTGTGTGTGTGTGTGTGTGTGTGTGTGTGTGTGTGTGTGTGTGTCTGCGGTTGGCCTGTGGCTGTCATGGTGAGGGGAGGTTGAGGGCTGCAACTGTGGCTAAAGATGTGATCAAGAGCAGTTTTTGTGTGCTGATATGCGTGCGTGCGTGTGTGTGTGTGTGTGTGTGTGTGTATGTGCTGAACCACCCCCATCCAGTAATGCATGGTACTTTGTGCAGCAGGGACGGGGTGTGGGTTTCTTTTCACCATGAACAAACGGTACAAAAAAGACACATAATGTGGAGGGAGACAACAGGACGCATCCAAGTTTCACATTTATGTTTTGTAAAGGAAGAGGTAAATGCTCAAACACGACGTGCGAGCAAGCTGATTTGTGTTTATTGCCAATAATCGCTGGTTCCAATAATTTGGACAGTCTGTGTGTGTGTGTGTGTGTGTGTGTGTGTGTGTGATTGTGACTCATGCTGGAACATGCCTGTGTTTCAGATTTCTGAGTTTTCTGGTCAGTCACGTTCTGTTTGTTGGCAGAAGTGTCAGTTTCGTCATCATCACGAATAAACACACATACACAAACATACAAACGCAGTCAGCGGATTAAATGAGGCCACATACATACCTCTCGATGTACACAGCATTCGAGAAGGGACATTTAATAAACACAATGAGGAGAAGCCATTGAAACCATTTTTTAGCCACTATGGAAGCTGTTCACGCTGAAGTAGATTATCCAGAGTAAACAGGACTTTCTCTTTGGAGAGACGTGCTGCTATTGATTTTTTTTAAATGTAGTTTTTAAATGTGTGAACAGGAGCGGTGGCAGAAATCTCACACACAGAGTAGAAAGTAACAAAGTACATTTACTCAAGTACTATACTAACAATTTTGAGCTACTTTACTTGAGTTAATAATCCTGTATACACTACTTTAGACATCTACTGTAATTCGGGATATTTCATAAAGAAAGATGGCACTATTTACTCCACTACATTTATTTCAAATCTTTAGTTACTAGTTATCAAACTATATAAAATAATTACTACTTACTCACTTACTTAGTTACTTTAACTGCACCAAATGTAAGTAATAACCAGTGGTTACTACATTAATAACTACTTCTACTTTTGATACTTTAAGTACATTGGTGATGACATATGATTATGATGGCTAATGGAGTATTTTTACATTGTGGTATTGCTTCTTTTACTTTACTCATGGATTTCAATAATTCTTCCACCACACACACATATCTCAAAACCAGGACAAATAAAACCAACACTATCTGCACAGTTAGATATAATTCAAGGTATTCGGGTGAACCGACCCTTTAAAATTAAAAAACATAAAGAAGATATACAGTAAGTGGTTACACTTCTGTAGGCAGGGCCATCTCATAAAATTTGAGAAATGCTTTTAGATTGTGAGTGACGCACTGAAATATTTCTTTCACTCTGGGTTTGTGGAGAGTGTTTTTAATTCGCAGTTAACCGTGTGGCTGCAGGCCGAGTGGCCACTGCGGTAGAAAGGCAGCAGTCAAGAGTCCCTTTTTCATGACCTGTTTGGGTGAGGAACTCTGCTGACACACAACCAACATTTATGTGCATACAAATACACTCATGCTCGGACACGCCCATACGGCATGTGCACGTGCGCGCGCACACGCACGCACGCACCATACTTTCATACTGACAAAATGTGAGTGTGCACAAGAATATACAGTACATTCAGTGTATGCACAGAGGTATACAGACACGCATGCATGCCCGCACCCTAACACACACACACACACTGTAGACACGCACGCACACACACACACACACACACACACACGCACACACACACTCTGTAGACACACGCACAGTATTTATTCTAAGAGTGTATCCCTCCCTGATGACCGGTTAGGGTAAGGAGTGCTGCCGGCAAAGCGGACCAATCCAAGTCATTCTACAGTTGATTTACTGTCCCACCACCAGTCCACTACTGTATAATTACCCTAACACACACACACACACACACACACACACACATGCATGCATGCATACACACACACACACAGCTTGAGAGAAGCACAGAATTACACACACATAATTACACACAGTCACACAGCACAAGCACGCACTTACTGTTCACTCATATGTACACACATGGATAAAACGTGTAACACAAGGCTAGAAAAACAAACAAAAAACAACGCATGGACAAACATGGCTGCTGCACCGACACAAATCCTCGGGTTGTTTTTCCTGTGCTAATTCTGGACACGAGGTTTAATTATTGTTTGGCATGTGTACGTGTGCGCCCAAATAAGAGTTCAACAATTTTATTATTTTACATTTTGTAGCTTTATTATTTTTCAAAGCTGTTACTGTATGCCTGTCTATGCTGCAAAAACTAATCAATAATAAGTCATTTAGTTTTACATTTTTTTCTGTAAACATAAATTTAGCTTAAAATAGGAGAAATAGGATGAAAATAGGTTGAGGTAACTCATAGAAGATGGACGCAAAGAAACTGTGAAATTTTATTACTAAAATTCAAGTATGACTGGATTTATAACGTTGACATATTTTATTTTGAAATTTTAGGTTTTAATTTTCCTATTTTTAATTTCCAAAATTTTGAAGTTGTGCAGTTTTTTCAATTTAAGTTTTTTTTAATGCTGAAGAATCAATTGGTTTCTTTTGGATCTAAAAATTCAAATCAAGACAAATAATCATGTGGCTCACGTTGGATTTGTCAAAATCAGACGCCAAAATTCAAGATCTCAAATTGAACTCAATCATGTGCAGCACAAGGCAGCCAGAAATGAACAAATAATTTAAAAAGGATCTTTTTATATATAAGTGGTGACAAAATGTAATAATAACCCTGAATCATATTCAGACTAAAAATGAATTTACATTAACTTCACACTCTCACACTTTAAATCTGCATTCATTTCTCTAAAGGCTTATTTATGCTGTATGTCCAAGTGTCGAAGGTGCCTGTAGCCTTTCCCAGCATGCATTGGGTGGAAAGCAGGTTAACAGAATGGGCAGAAAGAAAACATATCCCACAGACCAAAAGACTTTCTCCGATTGATGCCTATTGATAACAGTGGCCACTTCACTCGAACTCCACACAGAAACGAGGAGATTTCACCTTCTTCTTTATATATCTATATATTTACCTAAAAATGTTGTTGTATGCGTGCTGAACTATATCTTTCTTATCTTTTAATATCGTTGCAAAACAGCCACTCCACTATAGCAGCTTCCCCTTCTACTCATGTAATTTTGCCCTTGTCCTCGGCTGAGCCTGCCTGCCTGCCTGCCCCAGTCCGATTTGTCACTCTCAAACCTGCAATTGTATTCAAGGCCAAATATAGGGGTGGGAATGCTAGGGTGGGCTGTCTATGTGTCACACAACAAAGCTTTGCACAAGGGTGTAGCCCTCTCCCTTACATCCTCCCACCTAACCGCCCGGCATGGCCAAGTTGTTTGCATGGAAACGCGTCTGTGTGTGCATGTGTGTGCGTCTGTATGTATGTGTGTGTGTGTGTGTGTGTGTGTGTGTGTGTGTGTGTGTGCAGTGAGGTCCAAGCACTCCCCACCCTCCTCTCCTCTGGTGAGGCAGAGAGATTACTCCCTCCTCCCTCCCTTCTTGCTGCTTTATTTGGAGTGTTTCTCAGAGATTCGTGTCCTGTCACTCCTTCTGTCTGCAATACTGACCTCCATCGTCTCTGTTTTTATCTGTCCCTCTCTTCCTCTTGATCCCTCTCAATTTCAATTTCACTTGCTTTTGAAATCCACGCCAACTCACTGACTTAACAAACCAAATTTATACTCAATCTTCTACTATTCTGTTCAAGTTTTTTTGTAGCCTCCACAGCAAGTGAAATAAACACCAGCAGGGAAGCGCCAGCGTTTTGATGGGCATGTGATTTGTACAAAGTTACAAGCCGTTGTAAGACATGAATTGGAAGTTCCCTATTATTACATGGTAGAAAAAATGAGTGGCCTTTAATGTCGAGAGATGGAAAGGGAGATGATTATGGTTTATGTGCTAGGGCATCCCGATTATATGACCACAAAACCCCATGCTGAGTCACATAGGTCAAGATAGGATGTGAATGAAACAAACACACACAGACACACACACTCACGCACACGGCTAGAGGGCAGAGGGGAATGTTCTCAGTGATCATTTTATCACATGAACGTGTAATATTTTTACTTTCTCGTGTTATTTACATGAATGAATCAGACTGTTTGCTGTGAACGCTGGGTACATTTCCATGAACGCGTTAACTTCTAGAGGGTTAATAGCCTGATAAAGCAATTTGTTGACTACTTTTGGCAGTGTGAGGCTTTATTGCTAAAAAAAAAAAATAATAATAATAATAATTTTCAGGTCATTAACCAGATTTACAATTGAAATTCTACCTCTTAGTTCTGCCTCAAGCCTCAAATTGATCACAAATCCAAAGCTGCTCAGTCTTATGAGAAATAAATAACATATATTTTGTAAAAATTTGAAGAACAATCATACCATGTCTGCATGTTTTGTGTTTTGTAATTTTGGACCACTTCATACGCATTACAGGTTTTATACAGTGTATACTGTATAGTATATGTTTGTTCATATGTGTATGTAAATTACGTGGTGTGTGTATTTATTTTTTCTTATGGGCAACTGTTATATTTTTTCTATTTTAATGTGTGTCTGTACAGGGTTTAATTGTTTAACTATAAATAAAAAGTATACATACAATATATATTTATGTGCACTAAAATACGTGATGGTTTAATCGACACAAACAATTTATGTTGAAAGTTTTGTACAGACTTTTATGATTCACAAATGAATTAGCAAATACTAGCTTGCTACAAGGCTAAACTAATAGAACAAAGATTCCTTCTACCTTCAACATTTCAGCATTGTCAGTGTGAGCAGTGTGCAGCACGGCTGTGCCTCAGTACAGCACTGTAGACTCTTAGTTTGGTTCATGCATCTATCTACAAACATGCATTGCATCGATGACATACGGTATCGTGAACATCCTAAAACATTCTGCAATGTTAATTTAAAATGAATTTCATCAAAACTCCAGGTGTCACCTGTCACCTGTTTCTTCCACTCATCAGAACATGAGCTGGGCCTAATTGCAACATATTGGCATAATTTTCACATGGATGTAAACATAGCTACTGAAAAATAAACTGTCCATCTTCTTTTAAAGCATTTTAGAAAATGATTACAAATGCATTTATTTTTTGCTCACATGTCTCTCAACACAACCAACAGGTCTCACTTGCTTAATACCGGTCCACACTCCCTGCTCTACACAATGAGACATCAGAATAATTTGTCTGACGAGCAAAGAGGCACATGGCGCGCCCCATGCTCAAGTGCCCCTCCGCCCCATGATGATACTCCTGAAATATGCAGCGTGTGTGACAGCGGCTACACCTGTGACTCACCTGTGCGTGTCCGTGCCCCTGAGATATCCCTCACCTGTCACGCCCCCCCCATACCCATCCCACCAACACACACATACATACACAGGTCACCGACACCACCGAGGGGGCAAGGGAGGGGGTTCAGTCTGGGTTGAGGTGCAAGACGCCGCCTGTGTGCTTTAATTTTCACCTCCCCCACCATGACCCTCTGCAACTGGTGACACAAGTGGCCTCCCGCTGCACGTCTCTCCTGTTTTTCTCCTCTCCCGTCTGCCCCCGTATTCCTGGCTTCTCAATTTTTCTCTCATCTCCAGCGATTCTTTACTCTTTACAGCTATAGATGGAATAAAAGAGAGGACACAGCAAGTCTTCCTTCGCGATAGCAAAGCAATATGACAAATGGGAGGCAATCATTCAAAGTATTAGAAGACAAAGAAGGGATCTTTGGCACATGTCTCCCTCTGCCTCTCCTTTACTCTCCTCCCCACTCATCCACTGACAAGGTTACCGTTGCGAATATCCATGTCATTTTTTTTTTTTGCCATTCGTATACACAGTGTTTCAACGCTGATCAGCGCACGTACACACCCTTAATACCCCTCAAATGCATGTGTGCATAATGTTTACACGTGCACATGTAAAATTATGCATGCCTACACACGTGTACACTTCATTTGGTCGCGTGGTTTTGTGTGTGTCCCTCACAATAGTCATCTTCAGCGCCGTGTTCGTGTGTGTCTGTGTGAGTGTGTCTGTGTGTGTCTCATCAGCTGATGAGGTGTTTACTAGGTTCTGTCTCTAGCCTGGAGGGAGCCCAAGCACACTCTAGTCCCAGCCACCACACACTAGAGTAATTGGCCTTTTCACACCGCATAAGCTTCATTACCTGCACCCCCATTTGCAATGCAGAGTGTAATGTGCCACAGAGTATATGGAGTGAATACATAAACAGTTTTGGTCCAATTCATTTTTGGGAGGGTTTGGAGTGCGGGGCTCACAATGAATGATTTAGGGGGCCCGCTAACTGCAGCAAAAATTTCTCTCCTGCATTTGTCATTAGGCCCGTTGAGTTACTAATGGTTCAGTTTCAAATCGCTATGTATGTCTCAGTAGGTGTTTGTTATGTTTCACCACGAGAACGTCAGCCAGTGTGTTAAGGCAGGTAGTCAGGTATTCAAGGGGTAACACTGAGCGTTCTTTTTCTCTCTTTTTTTTTTTTTTTTTTTTTTTTTTAGCTGGAGCAAAAATTATGTTTTATAAAAGTTAATCTGCTTTTCCTGACTAAATGAAGCACAGAATATCTGCTTTAGGAGTAAAAGCTGGCGAGCAGTCATTTCTGTATTTATCTAAACGAAGACTAACACGATCTTTCACCTTTAAACCATAAAACAAAGGGTACTGCTTGCACAAGTCAAAGGACCCTTCTGATACAGTCATTTCCTTTAATGAAGTTTCTGTTGGGTGGCAGCTTTTTCTTTGTCTTCTGTGCTCTTTCCGTTCATTCTAACTACTAGTTTCTTATTTAGTTTGCTCTAAAATAAACTGCTGTTTTGCTACGGCAAGCGTAGAAACTATAAAACAGCAAGAGGTTACAACCATATCAATTTTCACTCCTAAAATTTAACGGTTTAAAATACTGCTTTTTCCATATTCATCTTAGTAGTCGCTGTTGTATATCACTCAAGAAATGTTTTTACAATACTGTCATTTCCTATGCTCTGTGTTTGGGCCAAAACATCCCACTGTAACTCATTATGTGATACTGAAACTGTGTTTCCACGGTGAGACATTTTGTGTTTTTTTTTTTTTCTTTTTTACTTTCTACTTGAATCTGACCTTTATTCACTCAGTGCTAAACCACGCTGACCTACATGTTCAATCAACGCTGACAAAGAAAATATATGTCAAGTTATACATGAAATCTAAGCCGATTTTCAAGAAGATACTAACTACCTCCATTTTGTGCTACATTATACCTCTGCTTTACTACATTTATCTGACAGCTGCAGTTACATGTCATTAAGATTTTACATAGAAAACACTGGATAACCAAATAAAATACAACGCACTGTTGAAAATTAAAGCAGTTGTTCCCAACAGTTTTCAGAGCTTGGCTCCGTTGTTAGCATTTCCGCCTTCAACTTCTCAGATGGTTACTGTTACTAACTGTTCAAGGCTCAAAAGTTTGCAAAACGAATACAGATTTGTGCTGCAGAACTTTGTTCTTATTTCTTTTCCTCTTTCACTTGGATTAAAGTACCTAATTCAATATACTATATTTTAACAACAACAACAATAAAATGCTGCTCATGCTTTGGTGCAGTATTAACAAATTGAATTATGTTATAATAATATAACACAACGGCGCTGTAGTACTTGAGATCAGTCTGAGACTCAAGTGTGGTCTCTAGAGCACTTTTTGAAGGTCTCAGTCCCAGTTGGGAATTTACCGTGTTTTTCCTGGGTCTTCTATTGGTCTAAACCACATCTGCAGGGATATCAGTATACACTGTCTGAGCATTGTTTGATGTATTTAACATCGTTGCAGTAATCGGATGTCAAAATTCCTGCTTCAAGTGCAACAAATAACTTCACTGATTTCTAATTTGAAATTTGTGTTACTGGTCAGCACCCCTACCCGCCTCCTTTCACACTGAGAAAGTGAGTGTGGGAGACCGAGAAGAAGCTGTGACTGTCTGGGCGGAGATGTGCGACAAATCGCCTGTCAAACCTTTATCAGCTAGTGTTAGCAATCTGTACCAAACCCTTCAGAAATCCCTTCACCCCTCGCCCAAAGAGACTTAGTGAATATTAGCTATACATATTAGCTACCTGTGTATATACAGTCTGGTCCCAGTCTTGTCTCTGTCTCGTCCTGACTTGGTCTTATCTCAGTGCTCTCTGGTCTTGGGCATGTTTTGGTCTCAGTTTAGGTGGTCTTGACTACAACACTGGCTGATAAAACTTAAACTTTAGTAGTATTTTGAATGCAGGGTTTTAACTTAACTGTAAAGTGTTTTGATAATAGCTCTGGGCATCGTTCCATTCCAGACTCATAGAGACGACCAGCTGAAACTGTGTGTTGTTGCATATACAACATACTGCACGTACTCTCTGGCCCCACAAGACTGCTCAGACGCTTAACCAACGATGTCAGTGCATCCGCTTCTTGCTGCCAAAGATCTTTATCTCCTTCACAACATTTACCCACCATTTTTTTTTCTCAAAGGGTTTCCTGTTGCCTGTAGCCCACTGGATGTCCCAACACCTGGAGAACAACACATTTTTTGTGGCCAATCCTGGAGCTTGCACCTTGTTTAGAGATGCCAGACTAAGGAAGTGTCTTACACGGCAGTCATATCCTGACAGACAAACATAAATTTCAGATTTCCATCTGAAATACTTAACTATAGACCCACTGTTGTGTCAACACTTGCTTCTTGTGCAACCTCCTCCCTGTTGTTTTCCCACTTTTCACTTCATAACATCATCCTCCTCTCCGGTTATGTCAAACACAGTCCAGCGGCGATGGATCAGCTGATCTTGGACTCAGAAGTGACCTCATTTCACTGCGTCAGTGCTGGACACGTACTAAATTTACACACTGCTGTGCATCATTTCATGTTAAACCCAGTACATTTACTCAAGTACTGTACTTGACTTGTACAATATCTGAGGTACTTCTACTCCACTTTGTTTAAGAGAGAACTGTAAAAACTTTTACTCAACTATGTTAATCTGACAGTTTACTTTTCAGATTAAGATTTCACATTAAAAAAAACGTGATAACTTATAAATAAAATACAAAACACAGTTAAAGGTGTTTCCATCTTTTTTGGCTTGTGACACCTTTCCCCTCTACATTTCTCCTCTAAACTTGTCACATTGCTTCAGTTACTTCACAAAAAAAAGCAAAGATTAGAGAAAAGTCAAAAAAATGAATTCAGATTTCTGCATCAGAAGACTCTTTTCTTTTTTCCTCTCCCATTCGTCATCTTACGTTCCCTCAGATTTATCTTGTGACCCCCTGGGAAGGGGCCTGACCCTTTGGTTGGAAACCACTAGACTGAACTAGCTAAATATGTATAAAATAATAACAAGTAACTAAAACTAATAGTAACTAGCAGCAAAATGCTGCTTAATCATGCATATAACCTTAAACAAACTCATTTTCTCATATATAGTAATACATCACTCACAGGGGATTCACACAAGCAACATTTTATAAGAGAATCAACGTGCTTACCCTGAGAAAAAGTCAGTGCCATCGCACCTCTGTCTTTCCTCTTCCTGTTTGGTTTTTACTGAGTGCTTTTTGTAAAGCCTGTGCTGTACCATTAACACTCTACAACCAGTCCTCATATAAAACAATGACAGGGACAGTGGTGAGGGCATATGTGACTGCTAATAGGCAGAGGATGTGAGGGTGAGTAGCCCATGCTATTTTAGTCTGAGCAGGGATAACTGGCTGGACTGTGAGACAGCCGGGAGGCGCAGTAATGGTCAGCGTCTCCTGGGGGTCTAAGGGTGAGGTCAACGCCACCGGGCCGTGCCTCTGCTTCTCAGGCGGGCAGGAAAGGCATCGGAAGGGGAGGGGTGGACAGCGGGGTGGAGGGATGAGGACATGGAAAGAGTAAAGGGAAACTGGTGAGAATATGTGAGAGTGCTGGCTGCTGCGCACGCACTTGGATACACCTGCATGAGAACACACACATGCGCACACACACACACACACACACGTATCAGTTGTCCACACTACAAGACACAAAGGGAAGCGCTTACGTGTCACCATGGCGATAACTCCGATCAGATCTTAGTTTCATGTGCACCATGGCAACGAGCGAAACATCCTACAGCCAAAATTCTTAATTAATTACTGCAAGTAGGCCTGTGTAATGTTATTCAGAGTGGTGTTTTGCAGGACACGCTGCATGTGTGGCGGACAAAACTGGTTATTTGACATGTTTGGATCATGGTGACATTTTAGAGCTGGCGTTGCTAGTTGTGCTAGCTGTGGTTTGCTAATTGGATTACATCATTTCCCTTTCTTGACCTCATGCGGCACACCTATTCTTTTGTTTGCTCCATTTCCGGTCTTGTCTCTTAATTTCCAGTTGCTGGCTGTAAAAAAAAAACAAAAAAACAAAAAAAGTCCCAGGTCTCTGTTCTGCTCTTATTGGTTCAGACAAACTACTATACATTTTTCAAAGTTGGGAACACACATTCACATTTTTGAGGTTTTTGAAGTCATATGGGCTGACATAACCACATCCACCTCAGATGTCTAATTATAAAGGCGATCTTTGGAGCAAAGTTCCAAAGTTAGCTCGTAACTTGCTTACAAATGGCTTGACTAAATTACTTCACGGTTGTAGAAGTAGCTTTATGTTATTATGGTTAAGGATTTCATAATCTGATGGTTCACTTATCAGTGCGATGCTTATTGGCAGGTTAAGTTATTAACATTATTTGCATTCTTCACAAACGGTCACTAAACCAGATGATTTTTGCTTTGTTGGGCTGGAATATGGTTTATAAACATGTAATATAATATATTATGAATAATTAAATAAAAAAAATAGCTTGGTGTATAATAATAAGCCCGTGTCATGGAAAACTGTACTGTGTAGTGTAATAGTGCAACTAACCAAACCAGTCTCCACTGTGTCTCTGGTGTTTTGGATGAAGAAATATTATATTAGTGCTCGTTTTGAACGCCCACACTGTTATGATATCATATTTTTTAAACACAATGCTGTGTGGGACAACAAATCTAATTCGCACCACTGCCTAAATAATGTCTGTCAGACTGCTATTTTCCTATAGCACTGGTAGCTCTTAACCCTGTGCATTATTATCATTATAGTGAATGTGGTCAGATATTGGCTAAAAAGTACCCACAAGCAGCAGATCTCAATTTACACAACACAATACATGCCCACTTTGTATGTAGACAGCGAGTTAAAAGACAAAACAATTTTCTGAAAGGCATAAAGTCAATAACCTACAAATGGTGATGCATGATGTTTCTTTCCCCTTTATAACAGTCACTATTTGGGTGTTAAAGTTTATATTTTAAAGTGGAAAGTGGAATCATTATGTCACATTGTGTCATATTCATCGATATAAAAATATATTCATGTACATTTGTAGATATTAAACAAATAAAACAGGCTTGTATATAAGGTTCAAGCAGTATTAAACACAAACAGTAAAGAGATAAAGAAAAATAAATAGGAACAAATATGTACATAAAATGAGGCAGAAGGAGGTGATTAAATGTCATGATGGTTATTAACTGTCAAAACTCAGCACCATGCCTTATTGCATGATTCAAATCAGGATGTATATTCTATAAAGGTATTGGGTAATAAACAGAGTGCTCAGATCATATCACCTTTAGATAGGACAAAGCAACATCTAACAAACTCTGCCTTTCAAATGTCAGTGTGGCTGTTAAACTGAAGTGACATTACAAATTGATAATTATTGCACACCCACACAGATATTGCATCAGTTACATCCCTTCTTAAATGTTGCAACTTTCAAATAATTAGGCTACAGGATATATGCAGTGATTTCTGAGCAAATTTCAGTTTGATTTCAAAAATACGAGATCAAAGATCAAAGAATGAAGAAATTAGGAAAGTACGCACACAAACGCACAAACACAACGATATTTTCTAATCTAAAGGGGTCATCATGTACTGTACACATCCGTCTGATCTTTGTCATCAGTGTGTGACTCAGACACGGAGTGGAAAGGTCCTCCTCACAATGGTCTGACATGGTCTACCCACAGTACTGACCCAGAAACTTTTCACCTGTACAAAGATGCAACGGATAGCAAAACTCGCACTGGGTGTTCTACTGATGTTCTTGAAAAAAAAAAAACATTATCTCAGTTTTCTAAATATCAAAATATGCAAGTTGTTTATTGGACAACCTGATGAAACATCATCAGATTGTTCAGGACAGAACATGCGATACCTATCAGACCACTTCTTTGTATTATAATTGTGCTTCACCTTCTCGGTAATGAAACACTTGGTGGCCTCATCACTAACAGAGATGAGTCTGGTGAGGAGACCTGTCGTGCATCAAAATGTGTTGGTAATATGGAGCTGAATGGTCTGAGTGCTATTATCACCACAGGGACAATTCACAATAAAGAGTACTTTTGATAGATCAATGCTGTACAGTTAAGGCACCTGTGGAAATATTCAGATCATTTACTTACATTAAGTAAAAGTACTATACCCATACAGTAAAAATGCTCTTTTACATGTAAAAACTCTACATTGAAAATGTACTTAAAGTATCAACAATAAAAATACTCAAAGCAGGACCCATGTGATTGTCCTGCTATTTTATATTATTATCATGAAATTATTTGACTGATGCGTCAGCGTAAAAGCAGGATTTTACAGTGGAGCTCATTTTTTAACAGTCCATTGATCGATTAATTGTTTCGTTACTGAGTGTACCCGATGTACCAACCCTGAGTCCTTACCGCAGTGGCCTGATTCCAGCCTGCGGCCCCTGTGCAGCATGTCATCCCCTCTCTCTTCTGTCTCTCCTCGGCTCTTCAGCCACTATCTATAAAAAAAACAAAAAACAAAAAACAAAAACAAAAGAAAAAAAAAATAATAAAAAAGATTATTAACAATTATTAACAATATGTTATAAAACAGAAGCAAATCCTCACTTTTTTTTTAAAGCTGGAACCATGAAATGTGCTCCTGCGTTGTATGCTAAAATCTTAATTTGTAAATGAACAAATAAATGTAGTGGAGTAAAAAGTACGATATTTGCCTGTGAAATGCAGTAGACTATACATATAAAGTGGTATGAAAAGACAATACTCAAGTGCAGGTACCTCAAATTTGTGCAGTACTCAGTCAATGTAATGTAACTAATTATAACAACACGGTATTTAATATGCTGTTTGAGTCCATATTTTCATGTTCAAGCAAATGATTGGAGTTTAAAATAAAGCCATACTCTCCATTTAAAGTATTTAACAAACAATACGACCTGTCAAAGTAAATACAAAAGTCCAAATCCAGAATCTAGATCCAGCAGTATGTTACAAGAAAAATGTATGTGTGACGGTGTTCTGTATGTGTGTGTGAGCATGCTTTTGTGTGTGTCGGTTGATGTGTTTGTGGTATTTAATGGGGTAGCGAGAGGCCTAGGAAGGGTTTTGGTGGTCCCAGTGTGGCCTTTTGTGCCGTTGGCCAGAGGCTGATGCCCAAGGAAGTAAGCTGATTAGAGTTTGTTCGCACCACACAATACAGCAGCTATGACCAGAGCAGGCACAGAGGAAATGTGTGGACCAGTAAAATGTATGGACTAACTGGTGCACAGTATGTACAATACACATGTCTTCAGACTGGTAACTTTTATTCAATAAACCAATAAAGTTTTAAATTCTGTGTATCTCAGGAGGCAGTTCCAGGAAAACACACTTATATACTTTGCAGACTTCATGTTAATTTCTTACCAGCTGAGAGAAACTCTCTCAGCTGTCACTCATATATACTGGCTGAGTGGGTAGAAGACGGGAGAATGTAATCTATTCTTAAAGCTACCTATAGTGTGGTATTTGTCAGAGAACGCAGTCACATTTATAAGTCACATATGCATGCTATAGTCACATGTACATGCATTTCCAAAGACTGTTTTTCTCATCTTAAGCAAAAAAATAAAATAAAATAAACATAATCTGAATTAGAATGTTGCATTATACATTGTACTTGTGTTATCAGCGAAAGCACCTCATCAGCTGGGTATGTTTAAATGGTTTATCAGCTCAAGACTGTGAGTGAAGCTTGAACTCTTCCTTCCTCAGTGTGTTTCTGCCTTGTTGAGAAGCATCTGTGAGTAGCGACGGACCCCCTCATGACTGTATGGAGAGAAGGTAAGAGAAGGAGAAAGAAATGGG
The DNA here is from genome assembly GCA_028641955.1 of Protonibea diacanthus. NCBI lineage: Eukaryota > Metazoa > Chordata > Actinopteri > Sciaenidae > Protonibea > Protonibea diacanthus. Next base: position 12,418,180 of record CM053991.1, on the reverse strand, counting down.
GTGTGCAGGAGAGAGTATGTGACTGAAAGAGGTGGAGAGGATTAGGAAGGTGTTTATAGGAATGTTGGAGGTGTGGTCCTGCTCGTCAATTTACAATAGCATATTTTACTCTAACTTTAAAAACATTTGGCCCATCCCACACTGGATATGCATCATCCATACTATATTGTATTGTATTATTGGCTCATGATTACTGTGTAAGCTGCATAAATACTATACTACATATACTACTGCAAAGTTTCATCTATAATAATGTATCATATTTTATGACTTGATTATATATTTGAACTAAAATCAAAGTACAATTATTCCCTCAAACGTGTATTGCATATATTTTGCTAACTTATATTTAAGTTCCAAGTTCTTTGTTTGAGATGTGCACAACAATTACAGTGAAGCAGTCATTCGCAATGAAATTTTTGTACTCAGATTCCTTCCTTTACTTAACTACAGTACTTACATTTACTTATATTTAGTCATACAGCTGACACTTTTATCCAAGGTGACAAGGTAGTGTCAAGGTACAGCAGCAATAAGTACTGTGACAGTTCTAGAGTGGATTAGATTTAGCATGTCCATTTGTTGGTAGTGCCAGGAGAAGAGGTGCAGTCTGAAGAGCTGGGTCTCTGTACGAGTTTTCTGAAGGTAGACAGAGACGACCCTGCTCTGGTGGAACAGTTACTTTCCACCGCTACTCCCTCCTCCCTGTTTTCTCAGCCTTCCCTGCCACTCACTCTCCAGGCTGTCGCTCCATCACTCCATCCCAGAATACTCTAAGCTGGTCTGCCATGCTCCACACTGTTTCACAAACATGGCTGTTGTCCTTTGGGTGCCTCTACTTGTAATTCAGCTCATTTTCAAATCACTTTCCCAGCATTCATAGCAGCAACAGTAAATACAACAGCCTCACCTGTCCTGGTCAATATCGCACTTTTTGTCTTTATTATGGCAGAGTTGCACATCAGCCTCAGTTTACTTGTTTTCACACCTCATTCCCCATGATGCCCCTTCCTTCCTTCCTTCCTTCCTTCCTTCCTTCCTTCCTTCCTTCCTTCCTTCCTTCCTTCCTTCCTTCCTTCCTCCCTTCCTTCTTTCCTTCCTTCCTTCCTTTGTCCTCAGCTTTTCTCTGTTCCACTTTCTCCATTCTCCTCATACGAGCACACACGTAAAGGTCTAGTCCAGACACACCAGTGCTTCTTCATTATCTTCATCCATTACAGGCCATCTCATATCTCAAATGACTCAGGGTGTGATCACACCTATTCAGCTTACACAGCCCACTCTTTTTTCCCCCCGTTACATTTCCATATTTGTCTCTGAACTTCAAGTCACTAGTCAAATGGTTGAAGGCTCTTCTGTGATTTTAAATTTCTTCTTCTTGACAAAACATCATTATTTTAATAAAAACCTCCTGTGGCTAATTAAACAATTAAAAGGCATGTATTCCTACCTTGACATGCTCCCTGTGCAGACCCTAACCTCCTGGCTTCCTCTTTTTCTCTTGACAGACAAGAGCCAAAGTTCTCATAGCCTCTTTGTCACTTGAATGTAAACCTAATGTTGTGGTTGTTTTTTTTTTTTTTGGCTCTTCTGAAACTACTGACGCTGCCCTTTTCTTGTTTCGGTCTCATAGGTTAACATAACCCCCTTTACATTTCTTAAACCTAACAACATGTGGTCACATTTATGAAACAATGTTAGCTGACACAAATACATCCATTACACTAGATTGAAATGGCAATCTGAGTAAATAGCTCCTTTGGGAAGTTGCCTCATTTGTGTTGCTTTCCTTTCCAACCTTTCCAAAGCATTGCTGCTTAACTTATCTAAATCCTATCATGAATGTTATTAAGTTATTTGTTTGCTTTACTTTTACTCCCTCTGCAAATATTAATTCAGTTGCCAATTTATTAGCTACATCTAGACCAGTGCAGTTTAATACAACAATTGTCCAATGAAAAAAAATACCAGAGAGCACATTGCATGAAATTTGTCACTGTCTTTTCATCTATCTTGCACTCAAATCAGAGGATATATTCTCTCATGGACTGTAAGCACGTAATGTCTAACCCGCTGCGATAACGGCATCATCAGACTCAAGAAAGGAACATCACTGACTTCAAGATGTTGACATCTGATATGAGCAAGGCTCAACCTCAGACCTTATAGGGGAAGTACTGATTCTACTCTCTGCAAAAGTGTGAAAACGGAATTGCTTCACAGACAAATTTGTAAATACAGCCGGTATATAAATAAGTAGACTAGACAGTATAGTATCTCCCTCTCAAGTTAAGTGGAGTAAAAGGTATGAAATGATCTCAAACGGTGGTAATTCAGAAAATGACCAGCCTTTAAAATCAAAATTGCACTGGAGTGAAATGGAGGATGAGAACCACTTAATCTCTTTGATTAAAATGGTTATTAAAATGTATTCTCAACAAGGCAGCTTTCCTTCAGAATAGGATTAAATCCTGTTTCACAAAAGCAAAATTAGTGTTTTTAAAAAAAAAAAAAAAAAATCTTTTCTTGAGCCCAAAATGAGAGTCGTGAAACACCTGCTGATTCTCATCAGTCCCCTATGACTCATGGGTGACATTTCTGAGCATTTCTTATCTATGTGTGTAAGTATCCAGCCACCTCTGGATCCAACGTCATCCACCTTCCTGACAAACTGTCTAACAAGGCAAAAAGTGAGTTAACATACACGTACAGATGACGCATAGTCCCAAACCAAGTCATTTAATCCGGATGTACTCAAGTTCAGGCTCAGTTACAGAACGGCATCGCTGAGGCGGTTTGAACTCTGTTGCTCTGGTTGAAGGATCATCTCTGCAAACACTGAGCCACCCTGCTGAGTGCGAGTTTTGTAATTAGCAAGGGTGAAATACCAGTACCATCTGTCGAACTGCCAAGCTACCTGACAGCACATGACGTGCGTGATCGTGGGCTGACATCTTCAGGCGTCTCAGTCGAGCACGTCGACTGTTCCATGCTTCTTCAAGACGTGTGATGGACTGATGACCTGTCCAGGGTGTTTTCCTGCCTCTTGCCCGGTGCATGCTGGGAGAGGATCAGGCTCCTCGTGACCTTGAACAGTCAAAGATGGATGTTTTCCCTAACCTCTTCTGGAGGCTTCAGCGTAACCTCGGCACACGCATTACTTTTCACTGCACTTATTTTGTGCTATTTCAACTCATATTCTGCTGCTAATAAAAATAAAGAAGAAACTTAGTTAATGTTAATCTGGGCTGACGCACACAAAGGGGAAAAGTAAAGAACTGGCATAATAACATCAATCTTATATAACCACTGTATAAATGTTGTGTTTTGCAAGTTTCAGTAAATGATACATGCAATTATTTTATGCCTGAAGCTCACTGATGACCTCGACCTGATGATGTCATAAAACTAGACTCATTATTATCCTTTAAATCAAGAGTCAACTAATTTGGATGGTGTGTGGGCAACATATTGGCTACTGAGTGTTAAACCTGAATTGTAATAAATAATATAATACTGCATGATTCAAATGTGCTTTTTAGATGTCCTCATCCACGTTAACCATAAGGTTAAATATGATGTCCACTAACGAGACATAAGCTCATGTCCTCTCTCTCATAATTACCATGTAAAACCGATAACAAGCCCAGAAGGTGAGTAAACTGTTGAGTGTTCAAGAAACATAACAACCATCTGCGATGCAGTTTCCTTTCCACCTCCCCCAGTTCACACACGTCTTGCAACTTCCTTCTGTGTATGTGAAAATGAGGGCGATCGATCGAGCTGGAGCTGAGCACAGGGAGATGTTTATGGTGGGCCCTGAGCGAGTTGTTGATAGGTCGTCAGGTCACACACCCACCCACTCCTCATTTCTCATACTGCACTGCCAGCATGCTAGAGCTCAAACCAGTGGTGGGCGTTGCTTTTCAAGGTGAGGTTTGGGGTTAAGACTTATCTTCATTATCTGCAACTTATTGGTTTCAGTTTTATATTTTTGCTGTTGCTGTTTTTCACATTTTGTCAGCACCACCAGGGTCCTAAGAAGGTGGGTTTAGGGACGAGGTTAACATGGCTGCGCGTGTGTTTGTGTCCCTCTTTCTAATTTTGCATACAACTTCTTGCACTTCATCTAATGTCTTCACTGTATTTCTGGGAAACACATGCAATGTGCAGTAACTGTCTACAAATAATGAAAGCATGCATGCGAAACCGTATGAGCCACCATCACATGTACATTAAACACACAATTCTTTCTTGCTTTTTTTATTTTTTTAAAAATATTTTTTCCCTGCTCTAATCACTTCTCAGATTAAGTTTTTATCTAAAAAATGAGATCAGTTTATAAAATCCCTTATTAAAGATCAAAACAGCACTCAACCTTTAGAACTTGTGACCTCTTACAAAAAGCAGTGTGTAATTGAGGCCTCATGTTTCACATGTGTGAGTTCTAAAAGAGACGTCTCACCTCTCAGCCTTCAACATAGTTTCATTTCAACTGTGCAACTGTTTGAGGCCCAAACAGGTAAAACTCTCCAAAAGGCAAAAGATTAGAAAAAAAGAAAAGAAAAAGAAAAAAACAGGATAGATTTGTGCAGACTGTGAACTTTCCTAACACAACTCATGACCCCACAGGTTTATCTTGTGACCACAGAAGGGACCCCAGCCCCTGGATTGAGAACCACTGGACTAAACCACTTAGCTGTATCTAAAGTAGGTAAAAGTAGCTCCATCTCAACCGGCTTCATAAGTAAAATTCTGCTTTTTTTTTTTTAGATCATCTGTATTAATGATCTAATACTGTTATGTATAATAATACATCAGTCACATTTACTGTCATACTTTAAGTACATTGATTGCTGTTAATACCTCAGTTGTTTTACTTTTGAATGCCGTACAGAATGCATTTTTACATAAGATATATGAGTACTTCTGAGTACTGCACATACTTATCTGTGTATATAAGATGCAAAACTGTGTCCTTGCACAGAACCAAGTCATTTTATTCTGCATATCAAAGATAGAAAACATATTTTATATATTTTTATGATGCAGCTAAAGGTCTGCAATGCAATTGTGTCTTTGTTTTAAATGTGCCGAACCCGTCTGCACTTTGTTAGAAGGACAAAATTTTCCAATTGCAGCGAGTGCAAAGCACAAAACCATTAGACACACCATGTAAACCTTTAATCGGCCTCAGCGTGCCTGCATGTGTGTATGTGAGTGTGTGTGTGTGTGTGTGTGTGTGTGCGTCTACCTGTGTGTGCAGGTTGAAGGGGAGTGAAGCCTATTTTTAAATGACGAAAATTGCTTTAAGGGCACACAACAAAATTGGCACCCACCACTATCACCACAATTGTTCTTGCCATATCCAAAAAAGAGCCAATTTTGTCAATTTTGTTTGGCAGCTTCAGGAGGACAGCCGCTACTTCATGGACATTTATTATAAAGCTGATGGGGAGTGTTGAAGCTGCGTCAGCAGATCTAGTTCGGGGAGTCTCGGAGAAATGTATGCAACTCTAAAAGCAAGCTCCTCTTTTCGTCAATGAAAGAGTGATCACGATAACACTGTGCGACTTCTGCTTAACTAATCCATGATAAACAGAGCACAAACACTGAGTTGGTTTTGAGCATGAGCTGTTGTTGTGTGACTCAGCTCCTCTGTTCTTGTGGATGACTTTTTCTTTTTCAGCGCTGAGTCATCGTTTCGTACAAATGGCTGATGGATTATTTATACAGTAATTGAATGAACACGATGAAGTGCTAAATAAGAATTTGATGGCGTTCAGAATACTGTAACTCTGGGCTCTGATTAAGACACTGGATTCTGAATGTAAATGCAAGTGTACTTCTGCAGAAGCTGTTTTTTTTTTTTACAGTTACAATTTTGCCAACTCTGTTTTGTGACCTTCTCAATCTTCATATCATCTAAACAGATCCTCAATTTGATCATCCGAATGTGAAATAATTATTCCTACACTGAGACCGTGTAACAGGAAAGGTTGTGTCAAAAGTCCCAAAAGTTTGAAATAGTAAGCAAAAGACTTGCCAATGGTAAAAGATTGCATAAAAAGGAATACACTGAAAGAGGTGGGTAGAGGGTAGCAACTGAGAAAAATAGAGACAGATGGAGGGAAGGAGAAGGAAATATTAGATGTAGAGGAAAGAGTAAATTAAGAAAAGATGGGTAGATAGATGCACGGATGGATGGATGGATGGATGGATGGATGGATGGACTGATGAGGGGAGGGAGGGAGTGATAGAGAGAAGCACAAAGAGAAAAAGAGAGAGGGATGAGGATGAAGTGTGAGTTTGGCTCAGTGAGAGCAGCTGTATAGAGGACACTGTGGGTGGAAGTGGTAGAGTCGTGGGTGAGCTCAGAGTTTAACTGCCAACCCTCCCTGGTTTCACAAACTGTCCGTCACACACACACACGCACACACACACACACACACACACACACTTGCATACATACGTACAGTACATGCACACACTTGCGTGCAGAGTTTTAGCTTGACAACCTGGAAAACTTTCCATCTCGCTTAGAATATGCTAGACACGAGAGGAATCTATCGCTGTAATGAGTAGTACGCTTTCTGTGTCACCCTGCTCTTCCTGGGTGTTACATTGGTGGAGACAAGTGCGTTAAAAGTACAGTTGTGGCAATGTTGGCGCATGAGAACGAGGGAATTTCTGTTGCGCGCTTGTTTTGTTTCATGTTTTGAACAGTTTGCAGACGACGGCATCCATGACTCGAGTGGGAGGGCGTGGGTGGGGCGGGGGTTCTGTTTAGCTTCTACCCATTTGCGCCAATGTGCGCAGGCAATTGTAGGTTGCTTCTTCTTTCCGAGACTTCTACTATGATAAATAATGAGAGCAGCGGATCCTGAAATAGAGTACCCCCCCTCCCTTGTCCCTGTGGTCCGCTCTTGTGAAGCTCCCGTCCAGCCGTGACTTTTCCAAGCGATCCCCTCCCTGCTGCCTCCTCCGTTATGGTTAGCATGCCGGCTAAATCTGTAGCCATGCGTCTGTAATTAGGCTTCGCCTTTGCTGGATTGAGTGCTACACACTGGCAGCTGGCAGGCCGGGGCACTGCAAACACACACACACACACACACACACACACTCACTCACGCACGCACACACACACACATGCACACATTGCACAGTGACATGCATGAACACATGCACGCAGACACACATTTTATCTCATGTAAAATAAGTGGATAGAGGGTATGCCAGGACAGCGCTGTCTGACAGTTAAAAGGGGGCGAAGTGCTGGGGTTAAAGAGCGAAAGGAGCTAACATGGAACAAAAAAAAAACTAATTATCATCCATCTTGTAGTGGCCTGCATCATCCTCTGTTTCATCTTCATCATCATAATTCTCCTTAATGCATCACTTCTCTCCTGTCTTGATTATTTTTCACTCTGAGTGTCTTTCACCCTTTTATTGCTCTTCCTACTTCATCTTCCTCCTCCCCCTTACCTTGCTCTTACCATCCCTCCCTTGGATCACCTGCCTGCCATCATTTATCCCTCCCCAAATTCTTTCTATCATTCCCACTTCTCCTCTCTCACCTCTTCCCCTGCTCAACCCATCCCATTCCAGCGCTGTTGAGTGTAGAGTGGGCAGGTTGACCTGGCAACACTAAAAAAACCACAGTAGCTATGAGAGCTTTTTACCTCCAGCTATATATATGATCAAAAAGAGAGAGAGAGAAATAAAGAAAGAAAGACAGAAATGTGTGATGTTACCTCAGCCCTGTTGCCGCCCAGTGAGGGGGCTCCAGCGCGAGGCAGCACGCACATGCGAAAGCACATGCTGATACACACAGGAGCACAAACACCTGCAGGTGTGCACAACCATTGCACGCAAGCAAATAACGTTCCCATGTTGCACACACACACGCGCGCACACAAACAAATGCCTCTTTATCGGTCTGCACTTGAACCAGTCACACAATAAACACTGGCTTCCATTGTGAGGGACAGTCACCCACAGTGTCCACACAGGAAGGGAAATTTCAAATGAAAAACAAATATTAAAAAAAAAAAAAAAAAAAAAATACTCACAGAGGCCGTGTTTCTACATTGAGTAACCTCATCTTCTCTCAGCTAGCAAACTAATAAGCACATTTCACAAAATTCTCAGCATATCCAGTAAAAAAAAGTGTAGAACGTAGAATCACAATCTCATTTAATTAACTGATGATGAAACAAACAAGTCACTACCGTACAGCTCAATAAATGTCAAGTATCTTCCTCAATCAAACTACCATGAAGATGTTTAAATAAAACATTTCCTCTCCTTTCAGCAGTGTGTGTTTTTCCTTCTCACTAGCACGGCTTGACACCCATAACTTGTGCTTTTGTGGCCTATAACTGCCTGCTTGTTTCTGACCAGGGCCTCTGATTCCCCGTTGAGATGAAAGGCATCGAGGCCAGTCATTTGTGTCAGCGTGTGGTTTCATCAACCCTGCCAGGATGCTCTTGAGCTCCGCTGGTCCCTGTAGTCACATGCCCCACCAGTGGCATGGCTATTTTAGCTGCTCTGAACTGCAAAACCCACAATCCTCTACTGACCAGCGCCCTCTCCTCTCTGCTGGCCATAATGATTATGTGGATATTGATAGACCAGGGGGATTATTATCATTCACTGAATATACTTTTATATTGTCCCGCATGTGACTGGCTCAATCTGGAAAACAGTAAACAAGTAATCACGAAGGAGAGCTGTATCCTTCTTTCACTCTCTGTCTCTCTTTTTGTTACATTCCCCTGAGACCTGAGGTTGCCCTATACTGTGTACATTCAGAGTATTTTAGCCGAAGAATGTGTGGCTATACTGAAACAGCCAATCATAATCAGCAAAAGCATTCAAAACAGATCGAAATAATCATCACAAACTGTGATGACGTAACATGATGGACAGTTTTTAGGGACAGCTTTCCTATAGAAATGCAATTTTTAGTCTACAAGCAGAGAGAAATTTATGTAGAAACAAAAATCATGAATTACTTTTTGCGTTTTGTTTTGCTCTCATTTAAGAATACTTTGTCTAACTTAATAAAATCAGCTGCCCAAATTGGCTGCTGCATGAATTTGAGGTCAACACTATGCAGTTATGTTTGTCTAAAGTCTAAATAAAACATTTTTAATACAGCCACTCTTGGCTGTAGATTTGGGCCAGCGGTTAATTAGACAGCTGCGTGGTGGAATCTGACCTCTGATGAACCGGCACTGTATGCTTCATAATATGAAAATATTCAACAGTATGTTTTAATTCCAAAAAAAAAAAAAAAACCCAACAAAAAACAAAAAACATGTTTTTAGTTGAGATTGAAACAACAGATTTTTCTTTAATTGCACCCCACAGATATTTTGTGTAGTGAGATAACTGAATTTCCATCTGACAAAGGCAACATTTCCACTTCTCCAGTGAATTATCAACAAGGTGGAATGGCACAAAGTTTCTATAGACGTTCATAGTCTCCAGATGATGTATCCTAATCACTAATGGTGTCTCTAGCAGCATCACGAGGTTCACATTTGGGGTTTTCACAAAAAATGCCTCAACAAATATAACTTGTCCAATAATTTGGTTGATGATTAAAATACCTGCATCAAGTGAATCAGCTGTATGCTAACATGCTAACATGCTAAACTAAGACTGATGATTAGTACAGCTTCACAGAGCCACTAGCATGACTGTCAGTTAACACAGGCAGATGACAGACTTTACATCACGCTGTTCAAAGCAGACTCTTGCAGACACACAAAGTATGAACTGGCCTTTAGTCTTGTTTAAATATGCACAAGGACTGAGTTTACTCTTGACGGAATATATTCAAGCCAGTTACTTGGAGAAAGAGAGATAAGCAGCACTGTGACATTACTTTTCTTTCTTCTGGTATTCAGAGCGTGTTCCTTTAAAGTATGGAGATGTGTATTGTTATTGGTAGTTTTCTTCTGTTTTAGTTTTACAATAAGATGTTTTGTTATTTTAGATGTTCAATATATTGCAGTGTCTTGTAATCCTACATGGAATAACCTGAACCTTTGGCATGACACCAAAAAAAAAAACCAACTAACTACATAAATAACTTTTATATGAGCTACTTTTTCTGTTGTTGTCTCATCTCCACCAGGGGGGTGTATCTACTGCGATCTACAAAGGAATGTTTCTGCTAAATGGCCTTACTGAGAAAACCACAACAACGACCGATGGCAGGTATCGAGACCTGCTGGTAGCACACACTGTAACCTTTAAAGCCGTCTTTCACTCTCTCTTTCAGGAGAGGAATGAATCCTACATCACATCTTGTCATCCCCACATCATCACAGCCCTGAACAAGAGTGCTGCAAAAACAGCATGCAAGAAGCAGAGCAAAAAGAAAAAAAAAATGTGGGCCAGCAGAGGGATTGCAACCTCAGAAAGATGCTTTGTGAAAGCCCACATTTTGAATTCATTGAAAGCGAAGAGGATGAGCATGAAATCGTGTTCCTTCTGATTAAAAAAAATCTTCATAAGTCATCTTTTTAGTGAAACAGCCACACTGCCTGTCCCTCAGTGATGGCGTTATTGCCCACCCAAAGCTCTCCCACCTCCTCTCTCAGTGGGTCAGCTGGGCCCAGGGTGTGTGGGATGTTGCTGTATGTTGAGGGAGAGGGAAACTGTGTGAAAACTGTGTAGGAGAGGCTAAGAAAAACATTACGGCCTGGCAGCAGTGTTGTAGGGAGTGGAGGACGAGGAGGAGATCAGGGGGGAGCAAGGGAAGGGAACGCTGGGGGGTGGGGGTGGGAGAGGGGGAGTGAAGTGCACGGGTATGGGTATGACAGAGGGGAAGGTAGGAGTGTATGTTTGTGTGTGTTCATGCGTGTGTGTAGGGGGGTGGGGGTGGCTGCTGAGGTAATATCTCAGGGAGTGCGGTTAGATCATATTCCTCTCCCTGTCTTCCCATGCTGTGGGTGGGGCTTTGTGGTGGGGCTGGCTGGAAGAAAGGGAGGGGATGGAGAGACGGAGAAAGAAAGAAAGAGGAAGAGAGGTGGGGGAAGTAGGAATGGATATGGTGAAATACGGGTGGAGGGGGTTGAAAGATGGGCAGTGCCGACAGTTCTCTCTAAAACAGCACCAGCGTTACGCCCCTGAAGTGGCAAGACTGGTTCACACGAACTCTTCTCCACCTTTCTCTTCTGTCCCTTCTTTTCTCTCATTGTCTGCCTCTCGCTCTCTCCCACTTGTTAACTAATTAGACGCTTCTTTAGTTTAACATAAGTTGGATAATTTAGACTGACAGTACCTAAATGAAACAACAAGCAGACAGGCACTTACACGTTAGTCTCATTACTCAGTGTTTCTCACACTATGGCAACAATTTATTCAGTTAACCGTATTCTACTACAGGTACTTCAGTAGATGCAGAGAGGTTTCTTTTTTTTCAGATGACTTAATTCATGTGGTGACTTTGAAGGTATTTTTAGCCATGCTAGCGCTGTGGCTATATGTTGGTAATTTGGTCCACCGCTTTGGTCTCAACAACTATGAGATGGATTGCCATGATATGTGGCACAGATTTTCATGGTTACTAAATGACGAAGCCTAATGACTCTCGTGATCCCCGGACCTTTTATTTACATTGGCACTTTTAAGTGAATGAAAAGTATTGACAATTGCAAATGGAACTGCAACCCTCTGTTGCTGTTGTTACTGTGGCTGTCATGTCAGGCAGTGGCATGCACAGACTCTCCATGGGCAGGGTCAAAAATGCAAAAAATGAAATGAATGAGTGATCAGTTTATACCAGAGGGGCGAATTATTCTGTATCCTTTTCTGGGAATGAAAAGTAAGAGCATTCAACATAAAAATTCTGTGGCTGAAACTCAGCAAGACCACTTTTGTGTCATAACCATCTCTATTTTTTCAGGGTTCAAGATTGGCAAGTATGTGTGTGTAAGTATACACGGTTGGCAGGAGGTGTGGCTGCCATGCAAGGTGCCAAGTGTTCATCAGAAAGAGTAACTAATGTTCACTCACACAGATACACTCACACAGCCTTTGAGAGCAATTTATGGTTCAGTGCCGTACCCAAGGACACTTATATATGTGAACCAGAAACAGAGATATTTTGATTAGTGGACGACCTCTAAGCTACAGCCGGCAGGAAAATTTAGTACTAATAACTACAGCACTACAATACTAATGCAGGTGATCATCTATCAGCCTCAGAAATAATTTGCCTTTAGAGCTAAATAGAAAATGTTAGCATGCTAACACACCAAACTAATCTAGTGCAAAGCTTTAGTTAAGAGCAGAGCCATTAGTATTGCTCATTGTTGCACAATCTGCTAATATTTTGATTAAATGGGCGAGTCATTCCTGAAATGAGATCATTTTTGCCTAAAACAAGGGTGAGCACAAATATTTCTTGAACCAAATGTTTAAGTGTCTTTATTGAAGAAAGCCCTCTGTAAATAAAGCTCTATTTTGTTGTGAAATATATCTGCATCTACTACATTTGGAGTACTTGGCAGGACATGCAGTCAATTTGTGGAGGTTTGGCAGTGTCGTGTCAGATTTTACATGAAGGCTTTGGTACAGAAAATGGTAATATACGCTGAATATAGAAGAGGCCTAACACTCCAGTCCATGAGTGGTGAAAGACAAAGAAGCCACAAATCCAGCATTTTACTGTCATTAATTTTGCTACAGTATGCTAATGTATGGTAGACTTTTGTGTCACCCTGTCAGAAATTCCCGCTGACTCCACTGTTATGATCCCTCCAAGTGGTTTTAAAGTAATTACAACTGGCACTGCCTTTAGAATGAAATCAGGTTGCAGATTGTCTTCCTTCTGGTTGAACCCACTGGTTAAAGTGGAAAATGGTGTTCAAGTTGAGAGAATAACAGGTTAAATAGCATGAGTGGTATCAATCTTCTTATCTGGCTCTTGACCACCAAGTGAGTAATAGCATTTCCTAAAATGTGAAACTGCTCTTTTGATTGGACAGACTTTGGCTGCTTCTGGTTTACTATTTATGTCACTTTAGAATAGGCGGAGTCAGGGCCACTGAGCAATGATATCCATTCTAGTTTTAAAACATTGATTTGGTATGAGACACAAACCTGGTTGTTCCAGTTCCACCTATCCAGGCAGTGTTATACTCCACTGTCTCCATGGTGACCAGGGCCACGGCTTGTGTGCAGAGCACACCTATTCAAGAAAAGTTTCCTGCACTACCTTTAAAGCTGAACTTTCCTTGAACACAGTGTAGGTTTGGTTTGTTCTGAGACTTAAAATGCAAAGGTTTGAATTGTGATATTTAAGCACTTCCTGTTATGCTCTGTTCAACTCTGAAAACAGGTTCACTTGTGCTTCCTTTTGTTTGCGTTGCCACGTGTGCTCCTTTTCTTCCAAATTTTCTGTTGGAAAAACCAAAAAGACGACAAATCTGTGCAACTTTCTGCAACTTTCTGTGGGTCAAGGGTAAATCAGTCCAACACAGTCTGTGCTGAGAGTCATTTTCAGTTCATCACTTTCAGTCTCATGACATCTCTCTTTTATTCTTGCCTTTCCTTTTCTCTGTCTTCACCTCTTTCTTTTGAGCAATGTTGGCTTCCTCCCCATTTCTTTTTTGGTAAGGCATGTTAAACTGGTTCTATTATTATCATGGCGGCCTATTGATGGTTACACCAATGGGAGGGTTTCTTAGAAACACATGTTGAACTGCTGATGAATAGCAGTGTGTTAGCCCCTCACGTATGCCTGCCTTAGCAAATCCCACCTTGACATGAACACTCACACCCCTGGGTGTGTAGTCAGGTCTGTCTGTGTGTCTGCCATCTGCCAATACCAAGAATGGTTAAGACTTGAACTACCTGTCCTGGTTTGGTTATTTAGCACAGTATCTAGAGTGAATGCTAAAGCTTACGTTATACTAACAACAGGAAAACACAGTTCACCACATTTATATGACTTAATAACTTCAGACGTATTAAAAAGGGTACAGCCTTGAGGCATTGTGACATTGTGACTCCGACAACAAAACAGAGAGGCTAGTCTCCTGGCCAATTCTTTAGTTTTTGTATGCCGTATTTAAGCTGTTGGAGTATAGCTTTCAGTGCTCATGCTAACAGACCGATCCACCTTTAGTCCAGACTGATCTTAACATCTATTGAAATTGACTGTGATTAAATGTTGTACAGATATTTGTGGTCTCCAGAATATGTATCATACTGAATTGGTTAAACTTCTGTAATCCCTGACTTTCCATAAAGCTGTATCGTCAGGTCAAAATTTAAATTTGTTTGGCTGTTTCTTTATATGCAGCGAGAGCTCAGATCCATGCTGAGCAGGTATGCAGAGAGTCACTCCCATATGAAAAGACCTTTACTAGTCCAACAGCAAGAAGCCCAGCTCAGCGTCTGTCTTGCAGCTTTTTATTTCGTGAAGTTCTTGCCAACAACCAAGCCACTTTGAGACTTGCTTGGCTGGTGGCCTCTCGCTCAAACACTCTCTCCTTTTATTCTTAGCTTCTTCCAATCAACGTCCTCTTTGGTCTCTTTGGCTCTGCCATGTTCATAGAGCCCAATTCTGCTGCCTGCTCACCTGGCTCGGGTTCTGGCACCACATTGGCTCTGCTTACCCAGGCCTGAAAACCTCCTCTTACCAGCGGTCCAAAGCTTGTGTGCTAGTGGTGAGCACTCTCTTGGTGCTTGGAAGGTCTGGGCAGTATGAACTGAGCTAACTAACTTAGCAGTTAACTTAAATTATCAACAGATCAGGACACTGATTGTAACTTCTGAGGATTGCTAGCTTCGCACACCTCCCAGAAGAGGTGGTAGATGTTTGTATCTCGGGCAACAGGCCACATATATTTGAACCTTTGGAAGCAAAGCGAGCTGCCGATAATGTTGGAAATGTTGCTGCAAACTGACATCTCCCACACACACCTACACACCTCTGACCCATGTTACTGCCTCTGGTTCTAGTTAGCTTGATGGACCAGTTTTTTGCAGAAAGATAGAACGGTAGATGTACAGTTGGTTTGTTGGTTTGTGCTTTTTTGCATTGCTCAAATCAGCACTGAATATATGCATATATATGTCAGTCGATCTGTAATCAAAAGCAGTGACTTTGCAACTTTATAGCAATTTATACAGCAATTCATTAGTCAATTTCTTATTTTTTCTGTTTTTTTCATTTAACATGATTATAGTTGTTAATTATTAATTAATTTTATTCTAAGAAATTTAAAAAAGGACACAACTTATCTTCTTTAACATAACACATATATAAAGAAAGGATATTTTTTCCCTCCCTGGTTTTAATTTTTTAAACATTATTACATCTCTAGCAAAGCACAATACTAAATGACCACCACTTAATGATTGTTCATATAACTACATGTACTGTTCTTATCACTGTGTGGGAAGAGGAAAAGAGCCTACAGTATAACACAATCTCGCAACACAACAAAAGCTATTCATAAAACAGATTTCATCACCCAAAACATGGCCTGTGAGAAGAAACAGGTCTATCTGACAGATTTGGTGGATAGGATGGTCACACCCACTCCACAGGTGGCTAGATGAAAGCAACAGCAGCATGTGGGTGTAACTTAGAGTTGTTGCTTTGTGTACTCAAAGCCTTTTTCTCTGCTGCATTCACAGGGGGGTCGTTTAATACCGTGGACCCCATCTTCATGTACAGTACAAGAACAACAACAAAAAAAAACAGCAGGTTAGCAGACACACTCAAAGGCGTAATTAAAAAATCCTGATTTTAATCAGTGTTGGAGGTAATATTTATGCATACTGTAGTGAAAACTTGTTTATACAAAAACAGAATTTGCCCAAGATTATTCACTTTTAATTTGTTGAGAAATTCTAAATTCTCAAAACTCTGCTGCACTGCCCTTGATGTGTCTCTTCTTGCTTAAGTTTCTGAAAAGCCGTAGTAATTAACAGGGTAGTAAACCTTGCCAAGGGATTAATGCTAATGTTTGTGAACCAACCCCATCATGTTGTTCTGAGGAGCTATGAGAAGAAGTTTTGGACAATCTCAAAGATTGACGGTAGAACTTTGTGTGAACTTTATATTGATTTAAACCTCAAGTGTTAAGAGTTTGTATTTGTGTGTGCCCTCATGTAGCTCTTACAGATTATTCCCTCTGGTGTCGTCCTATGAAAATAATGCAGTTCACCTAAAAGGAAAGCAGAGTAATAGTAACTGTTCAACTGCCATCTGGCTCATGGGACTCATCTGGCTTAAAGGAAAAGTCAACATTTTGGGAAATACGCTTGCTTTGTTATTTCTCACCTAAAACCATAACCATCATACATCTTTTACATTTGATTAGTGAGCTTCAGAAGTGCTTATATGCAGATATTTTACCTTTAGCCCAAACAAAGCTAGCCCCCCCCCCCCATGCTTCCAGTCTTTATGCTAAGCTAAGTGTTGTCTTTTTCTTGTTGAACCCTGAAATTAATTCAGGGTTGTTTTGGGAGTATTCATGTAGTGCCACAACCTTATGTTACAGTAGTACAGTACTATTACTTCTGTCACTGCACTTTGAAGCCTGTTCATAATGAAGTTTTATTATGAAAAATGTTTTTAATATTCAACAGAGTTTTCAGAGGTGAACTTTTAACAATGCACAATATCAAGCAACTTTCCTGAACAAAACATACCTTTTCAAGGATTATCAAGGTTTTAGCAGCCAAAAAAAAGCTTGAATCTAGCTGTACAGACTAAAAAGTACAATGCTGCCTGTTTTACACTTGCTTCTCTGTTAGGACCTTGTGTGACTCTGTTCAAACTCCATTTTGACTGAGCAAATTTGCTCAATTAAAGCAGCCACATGAGAAGATACTGCACAAAATGATCAGATCTCTGCTGGGTTTGTATATCCATAAACACATGCAGTGTACTTGAGTCTGGGCTCTGAGATCCAAAGAGACAAATCCAGAAAAGAGGGCAAGGCTATTGTATTCTCATCTCACATTGGTATGTGCTAAGGCCTAAATTTAACTTGTTCAAACTCTAATCTATCTGCTCATTGCTGGGAAAACTTGGATTTAACTATCCTTAAACTCAAAGCTTAAGGTAAAGTCGACGTTTCTAGTACAAACCTGCCAAATGAATTCTTGTATTTGTATCCTGCACTGTAGCCAGCATTTTTTATGACATCTGGGAAAACCCCAGTGTGACGCCTTGATGGCATAGTTTGCATAGGAAGCACACATATTTTCCCTCCTCTAATGCCAGATCACATCAACATTGATTTGCAATTTTGCCCGACAGTAACATGTGTGTGATCTCGCCCCTGGTTCTTCCTGTGTGGAATCTTCATCTTTTCCCCTTTGTTTGTGCGGATTTTGCGGTTTGTGGCAGTGGCTCAAAACCTTTAGGGCTTGTGACACTTTAAAATGAAGCATAGGCTCATGATCACCCAAGAAAATGGGTTCATTTGGATGACTTTCAGAGGCCTGAATAGTAACATTATTCAGTATTTCATAGCTAGTGGCTGAGCCACCAGTTTGACCCAGACTGAAATTTCTATCTAACTATCAGAGGGATTGCCATTCAATTTTGTGCCTTGGTAGTGTCCAGATCATCCTGCTGACTCTGGTGATCCCTTTGAGGCTCACATTTTGTCAACTACTGAATACACTGTCATGAAATGTGATGCAGATATTCCTATTCCATTCAGGATGACTTTTATGAGTCCTGAATTTTCATCTAGCTTGTTAGTTTATGACTAATTAGTTTATTAGTTTATAATTAGTATATTAGTTTACTTGTTAGTTTATGACTAATTTATAATTATAAATTATACATTAATTATATAATAATAACTGATGACATTCCTTCAGCATCTGCTGTACTTTGTGTTTAGGGCTAGTTAGCGAATGTTAGCTGCCAAGACTCAAAACTAGGATGGTGAACTTCATAAACATTATACCTGTTTAACATCAGCATGTTAGCATGTTGAGGTTAGCCTTTAACTAAAGGCACAACTGTGCTTAAAGGTCCAATGCGCAAGATTTAGGGGGCTCTATTTACAGAATATGGAAGACATAGAATATAATATGCATAACTTTGTTTTCTTTAGCGTTTAATCACCTGGAAGCATCATTATATTTTTATTACCTTAGATGGAGCCGTTTACTGTGTATCTACAGATGCTAGGTTCTCTTCCATGGAGGAACCGCTCCGATGTTTCTACAGTAGCCCAGAACGAACAAACCAAACACTGGCTCGATGGGGTGTTTTGCTCCCATTTTCTTGCATTGCTCTGTTTTGGTCTCCACCAACTCCTGAGGGAAATATCCATTTCTGCAGTGCTAGTCACTTGTTGTCTATTGTGGCTGAAAATGATGCTATTAGACTCAAGCAAAAACATTAAAGTTGCCAGAATAATTGTAGCTGCTTTGAATCGGTTGTTTAACTTTTTATGACCTACGGGAGCATTGGTAATCTAATTTGCATATCTATTTTTAAATGCTGGTAGAATTGCAGATAGAGCAATAATTCTTTTTGCATATACAACCAGAGGAGTTACACTTACATATCACGCATACTTCCGGTTCAAGAGTGCTGTTTCCTTCCACTAATGGCATTTATTTATTTATTCATTTGTGGTTTATTGCACTTTTAGCAATTTATTCGAATATCACATTAAAATGCTCCAAAAAAAAAAAGACACTACAGCATGTAAAAATGTAAAGATAAGCTCTGGCATTCTATGGAAGATCATAAAGGTTTAATTAATTTTCCCAGGTATTATTTACCATAATTTAATTTTAAAATGAAAAGACATACACCCAATTCACTAACACTGCTAAAGAACACAGTAGATATTTTTATGGTTATATATTGCTTTACTGGCCACAAAATCACAATCTTTTCTCTAGAGCATGTTTGAGAATCATTAGACCCCATGATATCTATTGCTCTCGTATCGCTTAATACAACTTTCAGCCGCATTTACATCAGTGATTACACCCTCTTATTATATTCCCATTACGCTGCATTATGGGCTTCACAGTAGCACAATGGTTCTTACGTCTTGCCAGGTACGAGCTGGTACACCGAAGTTCACACCCAAATACACTCAGATACTGTCACCGACTCTCTGTCACACAACCTTTCTTCAACTCTTTCCACTTCTCCCCTGATATGTCTTTTGTTCGATACCTGATATGAACCCCTCCAGCTCCTGTTTGGCACAGGCAAAGACCCACCCACTGGTTCAACCCTGCACTATTCTGCAACAACCGATTATTTTCTCTACCCTGTTTAAAGTGCAGTTGTCCAGCTGCAACATCAGCCTCTGTTTGGCTGTTTTATTACTAGTTCGAGTCTCAGTGCTGCAGTTTTTCAGCCCTAGCTCCTGGCTTGGCCTTTGCCCCAGCTCTCCAGCCTCATCTCTGGCTCCAGACCTTTAGGCCCTGGTCAGGCTTACCAGACGTCTTTCAAACCCTCCACCCCCTCTGTCCTCCAGCCCAGCACCAAGACTCAGAACATTCCCAGCCATAACCATACTACTCCAGTCTATGATCACAAGCAGGTTTTTAGGCTTGGCCCATTGAGTGTGAGTATGTGTCACTCCCCTCCCCTAAGCACAGGTGGACTTGTAGGGAACGCTGCCAAATACTTTTGGTTTAGCAGGAGGGAGGGGTGTTGGCTGAGGCTGGTGGGTGTAGCAGTTTTTGTTTTGTTGTGTTTCTTAGATAACCGTTTCGTGGAACGGTACCTTTTCACTCCTCCAAATCACTGACACACCTTCAGAGCAAATTTGAGTCTCGAACGCTCTAGTAGCTCTCACTTTCACAAGTCTGCCAGTGCTGAGACAGTGTTGAGTTTCCTGACAGGGACTGAGTGTGCGAGAGAGGAACTGAAATCAAAACTTCTTAAAAGGTCAGTAACATCTAACTGTCTCTTTCACTCTCTTTTCTTTTCTGTTTTTTTTTTTTTCCCTTCGGTGTACTACTATTTCACATATCCTAAAAAAGTCATAATGACGGGTTCATATTTTCTGTGTGTTGTGGCAAAATTTCAAAGCATGCAAGAGCTGTCGGCTACCCACTGAGCACCAGAATCAGACTAAAGGATGGCTGACCTTTTGTAGAATCAGGTTCCTCTGTGTTCCCATTTTAAGTTGCAAATGGCTCCACGTCTGAAACTTTTTTATAATGGGACATACAGTTAAAAAAAGGGATGTCCAGTTATTCTCAGTGCTTCCAGAAAACTTTCCTGTATGTGTGTGTTGTGTCTTGCAACAGATGTGCACACAATACAAGCCTCCCCCCCCCTTCACATAACAACCACACAGTGAGGAGGAAGCAAGTGAAAGCATGACGAAGCTGGAACAGTCTGACAGACTGATATGGTTTTTACTTTTAATTGTCATTGCAGCAGCAGTTTGCATAACTACATGAAGATTTAGTGTGCAAGATTTAC
Organism: Protonibea diacanthus; assembly: GCA_028641955.1. Lineage (NCBI taxonomy): Eukaryota > Metazoa > Chordata > Actinopteri > Sciaenidae > Protonibea > Protonibea diacanthus. The sequence goes on along the minus strand of CM053991.1, from coordinate 12,397,716 downwards.
ATCTCTATACGATATCTTCCTTGTCATCCTCGAGATTCTGGCAAGAAGCAGCCAAAAGATTAAATGTAATACAGTCTGAGATGGTCTTCCTTGATATGGTAGTAATAAATGGATAACCTGACAAACTGACACTTCGTCTCCTCCAGGAATCTATTCATAATCACCTAGAGGTCAATTTGACTGTGACTTCAGATTAAGATTCTCTGTGCGACTTTCACACCTCTGCCCCCACATCTGTCTGTGACGACCCCCCCCCCCCCATGAGAAACTGTTAACCTTTAAGTGATTCTAGCGGTGATTCTGGCTGATCTATCAGGTGTACGCATTGCATTTTTCCATTGTCAAGTCTGAGGTACTATAATTAGACTACCAGTAATTACTAGGAATTATCAGAATTTGATATATGTCAAGTGCCCCACATTTCCCTGATAGTGAGAATGACATTGGGCCTTTACTGTTTAATTAAGAAGCCTGCGATGACCATACATAAACTAACTGCAGTTACTCCCAAATCCTTTTAGCTCCCTGTTTTGATCTAAAAACAGGTAAAAATGTAATTAATGCAACTTCTCAGCAGGGGAACCACGTTAGTTGTTCACACAGGCAAACGGTTTGTTTCTCTTATCCAACCCATGATGGATAATTAATGAGAAAATGAGAAATTAAATGTAGTTTCATTAAAATGTACTCTAAATAGGCCAATGTATAGGTGTGAGGTACTGAAATGTAACAAAAACTGAGTGAAAAGCAGCACTTTTTGTACAAAAGAAACAAAAAAAAAAAAACAGACTTTAGATCATTCAGATTAGATCATTAATTAATAACAAAACAAGCAGAACCTATAGAGCTCTCTTCCTGTCACAGTGAGGGTTACATGGGGATACGGTCTAGTACACATCTACACACCTATACTCTCGTCACACATCCTGGCTACAGCCCTCTGTCTGTCTGTCTCTATCTCTCTCCAGGATTATGTGAATTGAATCTGATCCTTTAGGTCTTTTGTTAGAGGGCCCCTGTGAGTTTAACAAACATTACCTGAGGCACATTTCATTCACGTTTGCACAATCTCACCTATAGTGTACTGTATATGATAAGCCGATGTATTCAAGTATCTCTATAAAGGGACTGACTTTTTATTTGAGCAAAAAAAAAAAAAAAAAAGTGAGTGTGTAAAAGTGTGTGTGAGAATGTCAAAGTACTTGATTGAGAGAAAGAGAGATTTGAGTGTCGTGGATGAATGTGTCAAGTGAATGAGGATGTTGTTTCATAATTGCAAAATGATGCAATGTGTTCATTATGAGCCTGACAGAGTGAATGAGTCCACACGCCTTCTTCCCACCTGACAGCGTGTGGGCATGCCCATGTAACAGCATTTACACGGGGATGCACAATCTGATTTTAACCTCCTATGACACAGATGTCATCTTGTCACAGTTGTCTAAACTCAGATTCAGTGTTTTCAAATCCTGCTCAGACAGCTAAAACCGAATCTTATCTATGCCAATAACTGTCATCCAATTAGCTACCCTCAAAAACCCGACTTGTATTCAGGTTATTATATGTATCATGTATGTCCACAATGGCCCGAGTAGCCGTTTGTGTGTGCATGCGTGCGTGTCCGCCCTCCTCCGTAGGATCGAGGTCCAGGTTTTGTTGTGTGTGTGTGGAGTTGGGCTGGGTGAGTAAGCCGCCCCTCACAGATGAATAGAGGATGGGAGGAGGCTTGAAGAGGCTGCCGTGGGTGGGAGGCCCGAGCCCTGCCAAAAAAGCTCCTTCTGTGGGATTTGTGTACTTTTGCGTTCCTCACGAAACATAGCGCCTGGCTGAAACGACAAAGCAGCCAGGGAGGCAGGCACTCGCACTCCCAGAGGTCGGTTCGATCGCACCCTCTTTGCTTTTTAAGCTATAGGCTTTCTGTCCGTTTACAGTTTCTACCATTTTTTTCTCCCTCTGTTCCTGCTTTCTGGCACTTTTCAGTATTTTTCTTTTTACAGTGACAAATACTGAGCACAAATTTATGAATAACTTGTAATATTAGAAATTTGTTTTCGTCAGTGGAATCCCTGCAAGAATTTATAATTTGCATCAGTATATAACATTAGTTTTGAGGCATATTTAAAGACATAAAAGCGATTCTTAAAATAAATAAACCAACATCAGTTTGACTGATATTCCCTTGAGTGCTCAAAAACCTTTGTCTTAGGAAAATAAATCAAAATTGAGATATCTATTTTTGTAAATCATCTTTTTTTTTTTAAATTTAAAGTCTTCCCTAAATGCAGCACAATAACACTCATGTCTTTTCTTTTAATTCGTGACAGCCCTTCTATTTCTTTTACTTAATCAGAGTGAAAATGTGTCCCACAGTTTCTTGTAATCAGACTAATGTTTACTTATACATACTCATACATTTCTGAAATGTCAGTGGTGGTTGAAAATTGTAATGTGGTTGTGCAATGAAGCACTTTACATACAAATTGTGGGTGTTTCCTGAACGTTACCTAGATAATAGAAAATAGGCCCCTGTAACCACTGGCAACCCACCTAGCCTCAGCCTGGTGACAAGTGCAAAGAGATATGATTCTCATCTTGGCAATCAGGCAAAATTATCACTGAGTAAATTTGAAAATTAAAGCTCTACTTTAGAGAACAGAGCTGCAAAGATGTTGCAGGAAACAAGAGTCGAATGTCATTCAGCATCAGGGAGTTAGGTGAAGAAAAGAAGAAAGGGAAAAAAAAAAAAAGAGAGCACGATTTCATAATGTCTAAAAGAAAGATCTGGGTTGAATAAGTGGGTCCACCCACCTGTGTGTGAGAGGCAGCGAGAGAGAAAGCAGGGCTGGATGGCAGTTTTAGAGACATGAGTGTGTGGGTTAGGCTAGCTGGCCTGCTTATGCTATCTAATCACTGGGAGAGAAAGGAGAGCAGCATGCCTTGATCCACCCACCCACCCCAGACAAACAGCAGTTAGCCTGCTAAGTACTATATGTGGTCGCCTGCAGCTCTGGGCCGAACATGGGGGAACAGAGATAAAATGTGACAGAGTCTACAGGTAACAGACATTCAGCACAATTATGTCTCATTCTGTGCTAGGGAGAAAGAGAGATGTGTCAATCTGGAAGCTACTATGGGTCACGACTGCTTGTGAGAGAGTGTGTGAGTGCGAGGCACACTTGGTGTGTGTCGCTGGTGGAACATGTAGGCCATAATCCAGCAGGTTTCAGGTAGAAATAAGACTAATGAGAGTCCATTGACGGATTTTTAAAGCAAATTAGCCAAATTTGTTTTAACCTAAGGCTAGTCGCTGAAAATAAGTAATGGATTCACTCATGAAACCAACATACACACTGATCGGGGGAATAAAATAATCATGTATGTTAAGATTTTCTTTGTCTTCCATTATTAGCAGCCTTATTAGCATGATTTATGTTACTGCCGTGTTGATTCCTCTGCTTCTCTTTTGGGTCAGATGCAGATTAGTTACCTGTATGATACCTGAGTGAGTGGGTGGGATAAGAGTCCAAAAATAGCTGACCTACGCATCACACACACTTGCGTATTTGTGAGTGTGCGTGTGGTTTAATGCGGCCCGCCACCTCGTGCATTCGTGTGTGTGTGTGTGTGTGTATGCATGTGTGTGTCATGACAGGCATCTGTCTCCCCTGCCCTGCAGCCTGACTGGTTTTAATTAGGAGGTGCCAGAGTGCCCGAGGGCTCTCCTGCTGACACACACACACACATACACATGCGCGCACACCCGCAAACATGCACACACACACACGCACGCACACACTACCCGAGGGCAGACAGAGGCTGTCCCGCCAAGGCTGGCCTCCTTCTCGTTATCACCATAAGGAGTTGTCCTCATTCACCCCACGACCCTCCCAACACGCCGACACGCTCGCACACACACACGCACACACACACACACACACACACACACACACACACAAACACTCACACCAAGCAAATCAAATGAACACAGCACAATGCCGAGATGCATTCAGAAGCAGCAGCGGCGTGGAAGTGGTGGTTCGGAGGTTTGACTCCTTGTACATTTTGTTTGCAGTTTCAGATTTAGAATAAATTTTCATATCGTAGCGCGGGCGAATAAATAAATACAAGTGACCTTAAACCTAAAGAATAATCATATTTGCCTTCAACAAACATCAGCACAGACATCCGAGTTATCCTCACGGTGACTGAGTTTATACTACGCTGCGTGTTATGGCCACCTGTGAAACACTGTAACTCCTTCAGCGCTCACAGTTTAAAATATGCAGCTTGTGTACTTTACCTCCCTTCTGGCAAAACGTCCAGGACTGATTAGGATGTTTGAAAAGAAGACAAAATAGTAGAAAGGAAAAGGCACAAACAGACAGCTCAGCAGAAAGTGAACGCCCTCACCTCACTCACCCGAATGGCATGCTCCAAGGTGAGTTCTAATGACTTTAGTGCAATGACAGATAGGTGTGAGCATTCGTACGTGATTGAGTGATGTAGTAAGGCTAAGTAGGTGTACACACATGCCTGCCTCCGTTTGTGTTTAAGCAACATTGCATCTGTGTATGTGTCTGTCCTTGGAGACGGAGGGTGTAGACCTGGGAGGCTGCCGCGATGCTCTATATGTCTGTGTGTGTGTGTGTGGGGGGGGTGACTGCCTCCCTTTCCTGCTTCTCTCCCACACCAGGCCACACCTGGCGTCCAAGGCACCGGAGTAAAGGGCATAAGTCAGGCTGTTTTTTTGTTCTTTTTGTGTGTCTCTGCAGTTATTAATCTAGGGAGGGGTTTCACCTTCGCTGAACTCTTTTTCCATGTTATTTTATCGGGTTCCCGTTGCCACATAATTTGCAAACCGTTGAGTACAGTTTACCAGATAGCTGTTCAAGGGGACAGCAACCTGGGATTAAAATGTTTGTGGGGAGGTCAAACAACTTCAGAAACCCGCACACTGGGATTCGGGGGAGTTCTGACGTTCACGCACACTTCACATAGTGATCGGCCAGATGTTTGGAGATTCCTCGGCTCTCCTTTTTCATTTTTCATCCTTACGCATCTACTCCTGCCACTTTTGATGTACACATACAAAGGAGTGGAACAATAGGAATGCCTTCCAGGAGAGAGGAGTGGGCTCTTATCTGAACAACTCCTCCAAACTAAATGTCAAAATGTGATTTTTGTCCACACCCTCTAAAAACAACTCAGACAAGTCCTTTCTGATCGGATCTGATGCCAATGCTTAGATTCAATTTGGGTACAAATACGACTCGGTTAGGTTGAGGGGAACATCATGGTTTGGGTTAAAGTGACAACATGGTTTAGGTTTAGTGACCTTCGTCATCAAGGATACAATAATAAACATGTGGTCAAGGTTTATTGTCGATTTGAAACAGGGAAACAATCGAAACAATGTCTGATGTTTTATTGACTCATCCATCCACCCCAACATCCTACCGATGAGGACCTCCTTTGTTTCCGACATATAAGAGTCACTATGTCCACTAGGGGGCTTAGTAGTTTTTTTCGGCCTTCTTGAAACAACTGATGCCGTTGTTCTTTCTGGGTGCACAGTCTCCGTAATCCCCATATTCAAACAACTTTGTCACAACTTTGTTTCCCTGCGTTTTGGAACGTAGCTATTTGGAACAACTATCAACACTATTGTCTCACAATGTGGTCAGACAACACATCGTACAAACTAGCTCTTTTCAAGCATAACCCGACCCTTAGCCGAACTATCCGAACTTTGTTGCCGTTGTTCCAGTGTAAAGGTGCGGTTTTGTGGCCAATGCTGCAAACCCTGATGTTTTTAATTACTGCGCACTTAACGTACCAAAACAGTTTTAGGGGCGAATGCTGCAGAGCTAACAGGAGCACGTAATTCATGTGATTAACTGAATGAATGATACAGGTCATAAACCGTTTTTAATCAACTCTCCCACTTCAGCTGCTAACCAAATAGCTAGTTCTGATGTTTGAAAGTGGTAACACACTGTGCAGAATCAAAGAGAGAGGGCTGATCACTGGAAAACTAGTGATTTTGAACAGGAGTTTCTGGTTATGCATGTAGAAAACTGGTTTATTCAAACGCTAGTGGTAGGTTTGCTGTGTGTACCGAACAGCTATCACACAATTATGCTTTCTAGAGTGAGTAATAAAAGAATGTTTTTTTATGAATATAGTATTTGCAGCATTAAGTGAACAGTGTTCAAGGCTAGTAGCTCTTAAACCACAAAAAAACTGCATTCATCATAATGACAGGCCTGTAAGTGAGTGTGTCCTGACGTTATCGCTGCTTTAACACATATTCTGACGATTTGCTAGTTTTGTGAGAATCTTAGAGAGTCCAAGTGTAGATTCAAGATATTTTTTCTGTTTGCTTACTGCGTTTATGATACTGCACAGTAAGCCACGTTGAGTACAGCATCGAAGTCTCCATCCAACTTTATGTAATGATGCTTCACACCCCATCCCCCCTCCAAAGTGCCAGTCTGGTGCCCTGGTACATGCATCTTGCTGGGCGCAGTAGGTGGCAGTAAACAGGTACGTTGAGACGTGAGACAGACAGATAGACAGATTCTCATATCACTCATGTGACTGTTCGCACTCATGACTGACTGAGCGACAAGACTCACCACCTCTTGGTGTAGCATAACACTCCCCGATGAAGGGGGAGGGAAATCAATATTTATCCTGCCGATAATACTAGACATATAATACAATGAAGAGCATTTTTCTTGCCCTGTAGACGAGAGTATAATGTGCAAAATGATACATGTATTACAGTATATAAACCTTCTGCAAGCATAATCACAATGTAAATCTGCCTTTTAGCCTTTTCACTGTGTGCACATCACAATAGGTCTAAAAACGCTTATAGATTTACACCATAAAAATAAGCTGCAGAACAAATTAATGTGTTTTACACCATAATTTGTAACATTAGACCACTGCTTTGTGTCAATCACGCCCTAGACAGTTTGCAGCGCAGCAGCCTGCAGTTTTACAGAGTTTAGAACAAAGCAGTCCACACAGGTACCACTTACAGTGTGTTGCTATGACGGCAGCGGCGTGTTTAGAATAGATAGCCGATCTTATAGGATGGCAAATGTTGTTTTTCTGGCTGTCTGGCTGGCCTGCTTGCAGTTAGTGGCTAACCCTGTTTATATATACTAGATGCCAATGTGAGCTGACCTCAGCTCTCACCCTGTACAAAACAGTGTAAACCACCATGGGCATGGGCTGTGGTTTACTCTGGTCTGTGTTTTCTCCAGGGGGAAGTGGGCATAGCAGTCTGATGTACACTCTGATGTCTACTTGTTTGTGGAGGTTAACTCAACACAATTTGACTGCTTTCACAGTATGATTGTCGGTTATGATTTATGGACGTTTAGAAATATTTTAGTAGATTTGAAGGTCCGGTAGCCACTAAGATAACAGTGCCTGACTGCAGATACTACCTTCACGAAACTGTTAGCATTTGTACTTATGTGTACGTGTGATTACTGTACCAATTGTTTTGAAAGAAAAGCAGCTTTGAGTGAACAATATATCACTCATGCGGTGAAGCCTTCCTGCTGTCGGCAAACTTAATTGAAAAAAAAAAAAAAAAAGAATTAAGTATTACAAAGGGTGTGGTTTTATGATGTCATACAGGAAAGCCCAATGGCTGTTTCAGATCCTGTGAATGTGCTATGTCATAACATTTGGCCTGTCTGTGAAAGCAAAGGAAACACTTTTTCGATCTTTTTCTTTCTCTGGTTCTGCTTCCCACTGTGTCGTAAACACAAACACACACACACACACACACACACACACACACACGTACATCGACACAAGCTGAGGAAGTTGTATAGGAAGCCTTTCTCTGTGCCGTTGATTTGTGTTGCTATCAACTCGTTACCGCAAACTTGTCTCTCTCTCTCTCTCCATTCTCAGCACTGAATATCCCCCCAGCTCTTCTTCTACATTTAAGTCTACGCAGATTGGCTTATTTCTGCACTCATAGGCTAAACTTCCTCCTCCTCTTCACAGACGGAGGTTGGTGCTCACCAACAGTTATCTTGCTTTAGCGCTTTCTGACTCAAAACAGGAATCTAACGTTGGCCCTCTGTCTGCTCTCTTCAACCCGGTTTTTGAAACCGTGGTTAAAAAAAAAAAAAAAAAAAACGTTTCAACCAAAAGGGAAAATAAGTCTGCACTAAGTCGCTTGTGGTGTTTTTCAGCATTTGTGGTTTAATTCTATCTCAGATATAGTCAGCTTTTTAAGCAATATTTCCGTTCGAATTAACACCATTGACTGAATCGGGGTTCTGCAGGATGTCACGCCAAAGTGTGTTAATGTTTTCCAGTAATTAGTCTGTTGTGACTCAATATTTATGGGGTGACACTGTGCTGTCACCTGTCTTTGACCCATATTATCTGAACACACAGGCACAGGTTTTGTTAAATGTTACAGATAAGAGAAAATAGCAGCATTTTAAACAGGTGTAAAACTGAAACTAACTGGTTTCAAGCTGCACTTGTGCTTCATGCTTCTGTATTATTACTTTTAGTCCCGTACATTCCAGCTTGAGACTACCCAACAGAGGTGCACAAAATAGTTTTCCAACTTTTCTCTCTCTTTCTCCTTTCCTTTTTTTTTTTTTTTTTTTTTTTACCCTCCCTCAGTCTCCCCAAACAACCCCTTCGAGTTTCTTTGCCCCGGTCCCTTTATACCAAAATCCACTCTAACACAACTAAAAATTCATTTTGTCTGACCTAAATCAGAGGGTGTCTGCGCCATGGGCTTATTACACAGTGCGCTTAAACTTGTGTTGTGGAGGAGGATGGGGTATTATTATCTTCCAGCTACCCACCCTGCTATAAAAACTAGTGGTGCGACATCTCCACAGCGCAGTGCTGCTGCCCTCCCTCCCTTCCTCTCACTCTCTCGCTCGTCCTACATGAGCCACACACAACAGTGAGCCTGACTCTTAACTCCACACCAGCCACTCTGCTACACAGACAGACCCAAGAATCACACTCTGCTCTCCTCTGTTGCGCTGCTTTTGCTTCTCTCCATTGGATATTCCTCCCTGGGTGTTTCTTCTTTTTTTTTTTTTTTTTTTTTTTTTTCATTTTTGTGAATGGGCATCCGTGGCCGGTGTGGGGAGCTTGTGAATGGACTGACTGCCTGGCTGACTGACTGACAGACTGGCAAAGAGAGAGGCAGCTGTGTTTCAATTAAAAAGGGCAATGCTGAGAGGTCAAGCGAGGAGCAACAGAGCCTCTTAGTAGTCTGGAAATACAAAGACACGTGAGGGGAATCGAGAAACTGAAGGTACGGTAGGTGATGGTTGCTGAAAGCTGGAGGAATATATGATATCAAGACATGTGTGAATGTATGTGGATGCCAGAGTTCTGGAGCGAGCACATGGGTGTGTGTCTGTGCGTATATGTCCATAATAATTTGTCACATTGTTTTAGAGTGTGCATGTGTGTGAACGAGCTTGCACTCGTGCGTTGTGTTACAGTGTGCACACGTGCATCACTTAGAGTCCCTATTTGCAGTGTGTTTATATGAGCTTACAGCTCTAGATCATAAAGGCCTGACAAGTTGCAAACAGGTCAATAAAGTGACTTAATGACTCACGTAATTATTTAGAATGTAGTGTAAATATTGTGCTATAGGATTCCGAAAATAGCATGGGCGTTTATAGCATCTCAGCACGTCAAACATGGTAGTTTTAGTGGACTTAAGTATGTGTTTTGTCTCCAACGGTAATTATACATTTCAATTTTAGATATTCCATATCTCTTCGACATTCTCCTTTATAAATACTCAGGTAATTCATAAAGTTAAAGTGGATATTTGTGAGTGAGGACAAAATAAAAACATGTTATGGATTTGAGGCTGAGCTGTAAATTACTATTTACAGCAGGCTTGTTGTCAGCCGGCTTATAGACCTCTTACCTCATGTAGTTACAAAATGCCATTACCAGAATTACCATTAAAAGTGTTTACCAGCTGCTGTTCAGATTTATTTGCACTCGCTAAATTCTTTATTCAAAATCGTGGACGAAGAAATTTAAAGTCTAACATGGAGGATACAGTCGGTTTAAGGTGGGATCTAAAATTTGAAATTCAGAAATGGCGTGCAATGTGAAATAAGGATATGTTCATAATGATATCGTGTCGCTGGTTTTTCAGAAACAAGGAAGGAAGATTTATGAAGTCACTTTAAAAGAGTACCTGTGGTTAAACACCTACTCAACAGGCTCACAAACTGTGACAGGAAATGTATTACAGATCAATGTCATACCAATGATATGTTTGCTTAATCACATACTTGAACTCTGATTAAATCTCATTAACTGTAGTCAGGTTTCAACCTACACCTGCCACTATGATGTAAATGCTTTTCACTTTTGTTCTTGATTTTTTTTTTTTTTAATTATTATATTTTCAGTAAGTTGTGGTGATGTTTAGAAAAGCTGACCTTTTTTTCAGGGTCCCATTTTTAAATATTAGAAAAATACAAATAAAGACATTTTTAACCAAGGCTAAATTATAAAACCTACTTCAAAAGTAGAATTTTTTTTAAAAATTTTATAATTGTATAATTCTTTTTGCCACTGAATTCAACCTTCTTCAGTAGATTCTGGGGTCTTTATCCAGACCAAACAAAGACGTGGACGTAGAGAAAGAAACATAAGGTGAATGAGAATGAGAAATAATCTGTCCATTGTTTCACGGCAAATAGTCTAGAACCAACATTCTTAATCATAGAACCGATGTTTAGCAGTGAAACCATAAACTTTTGTTTACTTTGGGGGTGAGAGAAATAATGGTGTGTAGCTGTGGGCCCCCCTGAAGGCTCGAGAGATGACACTTAGTGCAAACAGGCTGTCTTGGATTGGCCTCCAGTTCTCTTGAGACCAGATGCAGTGTTTACTTCAAATTATCCCATTTCATCATACAAAAATGATTTATTAAAGGGCTAAATTGTTCATTATTTGCTCAAGTAAATGTGATGCACAATAAAATATAATATTGAATGGATTGGTGGAACTGCTGAAACTGTCGAGTGAGGCTTATGCTGCCAGATTTTTGGAAATTTGTTGAACTTTGAAGGCCGGTTTTCAATTAAAATGATAAATGATACAAATATTTGATATCATTCAGTGTGTACCTACTAAACAGTGTGTATGGCAGGATAACAATTCACTTCAACCGAATTTGTTTTAAAACGGTGTAAATGTGCACCAAACTTCACATAAATAAGTTTCAAGCGACTTTTCAACTTTTAAGAAAAACTTGAGCAGTTAAATGTTAAATTTCAGCCCCGACATTTCATCATTATTGTAAAGACAAATTCCCATGTGGTGCAACTGGCATTATATACGCTTCACCTGTACACCTGCTCAAATTGACAGCAATTAAGACACAATTTAAAAACTCTCCCTATGCGGCCTATAGGCTCCAGACAATTGTCATTTAAAACACCAACCAAGGAAGTGTCTCCTCAAGAAACAGGTGCACTGGTGTTTTACTGGTGATAATGGACTTCCTTACACAGTAGGTCAAATGAATGTCTCCTCCTAATAAGGGGGTGACTTTTGGCTGTCAATACTATAAATTATTGGCCGTGCAATTGTCCGTCTGTGACAGTTGTTTAGCAGGTGTTTGCTATGGGCAGTTGGTGACAGGGGTAAACTTTGGCTGCTGGTGATTTAGCATGTGGGTCAGGTGGATGCACTGGCCTGACAGGGATAAACTAGGCTTTGGGTGTTGTAGCTTACAGGCCAAATGAGTGTCTGCCTGTGACAAGGGTTGAGATGGACATTAGCTGCTGATTTGTGGCCTGAGCGGTCAGGGCTGGGGACAAGTTAGCCGCTCTACTCTGGGCATAATGATGATACAGCTGCAACAGGGACAGAGAGAGGAGGAGGAGAGGAGGAAGAGGAGAGGAGAATGATTAGGAGGAGGAGGTGGAGGTGGAGGTGGAGGAGGAGGAGGAGGCGGAGGAGGAGGTGGTGGTGGTGGTCAGAGCCCGGAAAGCAGATAAAGTTCTTGGGAGAAAGACGACATTGAATGGAGGTGACACATAATTTGGGGTGGGAGTGCTGAGTTGAAAGTGTTACTGACTAAGTGAGGCATGAGAGGAGACGTGGCCAGTACAGGAAGGCCAAAAGAGAGACAGACAGAAAGGCACGACTGTCCATTAGAGGTCAGTTTAATAATTGAGTTGAGCTTGTTATGAATAGTTTTCACGTGCGGAACTGAAATTCCTGTGCAGTAAATTAATGCAGCGATGCATGTGTGATAAGCAGAAATACGTGCCACAGCTGATGATTGCAAAAACTTTCACTATTTATTCTTTTAAAAATGCTCTCACCTATCTTTTTTTTTTTTTTTTTTTTTAACATTTAATGGTTCAAAAAACGGGTACTGTTAAAAGTCAGATTATCCTACCATGCCTGTGCTTGAGGAGTCAGATGAATAAAGAGCCAAATGACTTAAACAGTAATTATCAGAGCCCTTTCACAAGGCGTCCCCACCCTGGCTGCTGCTGACGGGTGGAGGGGTGTGAGTGTAAAGGGTTAAGGATGTTTGGCTGATGAAATGTCGCTCCAGGACCTTGTGGTGGGAAAGCTGTGCCCTCCTCCCCTCCCTGTCTATGTGGCACATCCTCCTTAGATCCTCTCCACATTGTAATTAGGGGCCGGCCGCTAAGAGCTAGCGCTAGCTAGTGGCAGGCAAACAGTGGGAACCGAGGGGAGTGGTGCTCGCTGGGGCACCAGGCGAACAAACAGCAACAGCAGCACGTGTCCCATAGTTCCAGGAGTGGGTGGGATGGATCGAAAGCAAACGAATGACAGCGGATTCGCCAAGCCCTCCCAGTCTTTTTCTCTCCCTCTTATCCACTCAGTGTTGTTCCAAGCTCTGCACTATTGTTTGCCTTGGCAGGCTGTTACAGGGAGGGGCCCCTGCGCTGGTGTTTGTGCAACCTGTTAGGGAACTTTTAGGGCCATCTGATCTCTTCTTTGCTCTCTCACTGGAGATTCTCTCACCTCTTACCCAGGCTATTACTTTTATGAGTGTTGTACCCATGGCGTGAAATATAATAGAAAAAGGATATTGTTCTGTCTTTGTAGAGACAACGTTAATCTGCAGAGGACACAGCAGAATCAGAGAAAGTTTTAATGCGGATGCGGATAATAGATAGAATCTCTTTTTGTTTTGTTATTCACTATTTCTACTTAAATATATCATTTCATCAGCTGGCCTAGCTACTGGAACTTTCTCTGTCGCTTTTTTTTTTTTTTTTTTTCTCCAGTTTTCCCGTCAAGGCAGTTCTGTGTAGGTCTGTGGGCCTATATACTATACTACCTCCCCCTCTATAGACATTTTAATTATGTCCACACTGCATCAATGGCATGAACATAGCAACAGTTACCTAGCAACAAGATCGACAAGAATAAACTACATGTAAGATTGGTATCCAAGTTGTATACCTGCAGGTGAACTAAGGGATTTTCTGAAATTGTTTCATTTTTTTTTTTCTTCCTGTGGTGAGATCTTCTGGAGCACAAGAGAGAAAGCAAGACACTCACACTGTGTGTGTGTGTCTGTGTGTGTGTGTGTGTGTGTGTGTGTGTGTGTGTGTGTGTGTGTGTGTGTGTGTTTGTGTGTGTGTGAAAGTCTGTGTGGCTTCAGCCCTGGCCCATTTAGAGCCAGTCAACAATGCTGCTGCGGTGAGCGAGCCCGCTTCAAAGTATTTATCTACACATGCCTCCAGTGACCACCAAGTGTGGACAGCTAAGTTTAAGCTCTATTCATAGATGTGAATGAATGAGCACCCTGCCAGAGGAGGTTTTATCACCGTAACTGTAAACAACAGCACAGTGAATCAACAGGTAGGAACTCAGGCAGCTGTGGAATGATGGTTTTAAAGAAAAGCGAACAAAGATTTTGGCTGTGCATCGAGGCAAAAATATCTGCTGTATTGAGCTCTTAGTCACTGTGCTGTGAATCAAATGAGTGTGGAGAGGGCAGGCTGCAAAGTAAGCATTTTGACAGGATACAGTATCTAGAGTACAATCTGACCTCTTTTGTTGTTCTCTATATTTCTCACCACATCCCAATCACACACCGTATTGTTCAAATGAACGTATCAGTTTGCTTTGTGCTCATATCTGACAGAGACACACAACAGGGATGGACATTGCTTACTGCGCACTCATCCACTTATCATCAAACCTTGTTGCATGCTTAAGTGTCAAACAGAAAAGAGGAACGTTTGATTTAATGTCTTATCAAGATGACGGGCTTCCCTGACTTGCACAGTTGCAGCACGTTCCTACAAGAAATCGTGATTGCACACTCAAGAATAAATATTACCCGATGTGATGTTTGCTCAAAATGAGACATGCTGTATTTACCACTTGTTGCCTTTGCTGCACAGATGGCACACAAACAAGCATGCCTACAGTATATTTTAATAAAGTGAGACTGTCACTCATTGTGGTAACAATAGCAGCTTCGGTTAAGAGCCTGCTTCTATTCTTTTTGAGAATTCATCTCATGATTAGATGCTGAATGCATTCTTTAAATCAGTGTTTTAGATCCTATTTCATTATTTAACATGCCCTCATCACTTTCCTGTTGGCACTTCCTCCTCAGGAGCATCCCTGTTGCAAAATCAAATGGTTCTTCATCCCTGTGCAAACTAAAATGTTTATGATACCGACTTTTTGTTTGCCAAGGGAGTGAGAATCCACCTTTGTGGATTTAAGAGAATTGTTATTCAAGTGAAAATGCCTGTGATCAATCATTAAACGCCAACAGTAAATCAAAGAGGACACCTTCAAATGATCTCCTCAGTTATTTTCACGTTTTTCAAAGACCCTTCTGTCCATGTGGAACAAAAAAAAAAACATCAGCCGTGCAATAAGCACTCCCGCTCTATTTTTAATCCAGCCCAAGATGTTACCCTTGTGACACATCTGCTTGTTAATTAGTTAGCTAAGCTTTAATAATACAGGAAGTGTCATTGAGATCAAAAAGTGACCTGAGAACAAACTGTACAACATGAGCCAATATTTAAAAGTTTTATCATCAGGTATCTGTAGTAATGTTTCTTTTTACTATTTTCTTTTCTGACATAAGCACAGTCATATCTTTTACTATTATACAAAATGAGCACACTCTCACACTTTTTTTGGATTAGATAATAGGGTCGTTACATAGGAAATGTGAATATGAGAAAGATATTTTTTATGGTGTGGCAGGCTGAATATTTTTTGATCCAGATGCACAAAAGATTCTTCAAGGATTCTCAAAATACTTTCAAAACTGTTGTTAAATAACCTTATGGTTTTTTTGTGAACGATTACTAGAGGTTTATCTTTCACAAAAAGATATGCTTAGCTCTCTGAATCAAAACATAATCACAAGAGAGTATTAACGGAGGCTTTGAGAACAAAACGTGGGTTCCACAGAATGATGTCTTTTTCAGTTTGATCGTCTCAATTAAGTGTCACTAAACAGCTTATTGTTATTGCCTTCTGTCTAGATAATCAGCAGAGACAGAGAGAGGAGAATGGTTCATCACAGAGAAGAGGACCTGATCGGGATCCCCTTCCCGAATCACAGCAGTGATGTCCTCTGCAGCCTCAATGAGCAGCGCCGTGACGGGCTGCTCTGCGATGTCATCCTCATTGTTCGTGATCAGGAGTACCGCACCCACCGCTCCGTTTTGGCCGCCTGCAGCCAGTACTTCAAAAAGCTCTTCACAGTGGCCACCACTGACGGTGGGGACCACCATCAAACAGCGGCAGTGTACGAAATCGACTTTGTGGCTCCGGAGTCTCTCACAGCCATCCTAGAGTTTGCCTACACTTCTACTCTGACCGTGACGGCGTCCAATGTGAAAGAGATCCTGAACGCAGCTCAGATGCTGGAGATCCCGTGTATCATCAACGTTTGCCTGGAGATCATGGACAGCGGGGGTGGAGGCGGTGGAGGAGGACGAGTGGAGGAGGGAGAAGAGGACGAAGAAGAAGAGGAGGATGCGGAGGAAGATGAGGACGAGGAAGAAGAGGAGGAGGATGAAGAGGAGGACATGGGGTCCAGGAAGGATGAGCAGGAGGAGGAGGACAATGTCAGCGAGAGGTCGCTGCAGTCGTCGGAAAGTAGGGGGGAGCAGACACCACCCGGAGCGGAGGATTCGCCACCTCCAAGCACCTCCACGTACCACCAGCAGTTTGACCTGTCCTCCCAGTCACAGTCTCCAGACACCATGAGAGGAAAACAGGTACTAATCTACTTTACTAATCTTGTATTTTCTGGACAAAAAAATAAAAATGACTAGTCCTCAATTCAAAAGGCTGACAATGTTGTCTTGTCTTGCAGGAGAGTATGGAGAGTCGGGCTTTAAAGGATTTCTCCATTGAGTCTCTCCTCCAGGAGGGACTGTACCCCCGTATGTCGACACTGGACAGGAGGGCCAACTTCTCCCCTCTCCTCCCAGGCTTCTACCCGTCCATGTGGGCCGCAGAGTTCCCAGCATTTCCTAAGCAGTTCCTGGACCCCAACCACCACCAGCATCCCCATGCAACAGCCTCACCACAAACTAGGCTCCCTCACGCCTTCCCCACCACCGCACCACTTGAGGCCTCCAGGCCCCTCGATCTAGCTGTGAAAAGAGAGATCATAAAGGAGGAGATGAAAGAGGAAGTCCCGCTTAGTCTGCTCCACGGCAACTTCCTGAAGGAGTTCGTCAGCTCAGGCCTGGGCAGCACCATGAACGCTGGGTCAGCGCCTTCAGAGAGCCACGCTCTAGGTCCGATAAAGGATGAAGCCGACTTCCGGTCATACCTGAGCTTCCTGAGCTCTGCGTCCCACCTGGGGGCGCTGTTCCCTCCCTGGCAGCTGGAAGAGGAGCGGAAGATGAAGCCCAAGGCGTCACAGCAGTGTCCAATCTGCAACAAGGTTATCCAAGGAGCTGGGAAACTTCCGCGACACATGAGGACGCATACGGGAGAGAAACCGTACATGTGCACTATCTGTGAAGTCCGATTCACCAGGTATGTGAAGCAGCACTTCTTATCACATGATCATTACTTCACTGCAAGAGTTTCATATTCGTGTGCCACGCAGAGAGGATGAGAGCTTGTTTCTGTGACTACAAAGCAAAGGGGTTATGTAAAACAGCAGGGTTAGCGGAAAAGTACCCCATGTTATTTTGACTGAGGTTAATCTGTTTTCACCAAATCTGAATATCAAAGAGTTTGAAGTGGAAAGCCCCCTCCGCTGGTTTCTTTGCATTAGCGATATGTCACTCACCTACATCCTCCTGCTTTGGCACATTTTCCACCTGTATTTTAGAGCATTACTTTAATCTTGACAGCGGAGACTGTAATCATTTTTACTGACTTTCAAACGCGCTTGTACTAGACAAGATCTAAAAGGCAAAAAGAAATGCGCTGTAATTCATGTGTTAACCATTGCGCCCACAACATACTCTATGAAAACATGTGGTTTTGTTCTTTTCTCAGACAAGACAAACTCAAGATCCACATGAGGAAGCACACAGGTGAGCGTCCCTACATCTGCCTCCACTGCAACTCCAAGTTTGTCCACAACTACGACCTGAAGAACCACCTGCGTATCCACACGGGCGTCCGTCCATACCAGTGCGAGCACTGCTACAAAAGTTTCACACGGTCCGACCACCTACATCGACATATCAAAAGGCAGAGCTGCCGCATCTCCCGCCCCCGGCGAGGACGAAAACCAGCTGCTTGGCGGTCCACACCCACCAGCAATTTCCTGTGCCCCCCCAATGCCACCACCAACCGGTTTGAAGAGAACGGGTTAAGCCCCGCATACCAGGGAGTCAAGAATCATGGACTTGGGGAGATGCTCGGCCTCGGCAACAGGGGTCTGGGATTTAAGAGTGGGGACGGAGCAGTGAGAGAGAACAGGGAGGAACGGCGAGCAGAGGGGAAGCACGTCGCAGAGGAGGAGAATGCAGGAGCAGGGAGGCAGAGGGGAGTGTTTGCCTTCGCCCTGGCTGGAGAAGAAGTGCTTACCCACTCTCCATTTTATGCTTCGACCTCTGACCCCTGGACCATGAGACTGGAGCGTGCTCCACCCATCCCTGAGCCGGCCAAATGAACCGTGGTCTGTAGAAGAAAAAACAAAAAAGACAAGAAAGAAAGTCTCTTTAATCTCTCTGTCTGTTCTGCTCCAGGAAGCTAAAGCACCTTTTTAAAAAGTGAAAGAGTGAGATCAATGAACCTTTTGAAGCCTGCTGATGTGACTGTAGTAAAACAGACTTTTATTTTATTTCATTTCATTTTTGGAAAACACAGTCTAACTAAATAATTTCACAGATGTCATGTTGAATAATTGTTTCAGCCCTGTGAATGTTTACAAATATTTTGATAGCATTTAAAAAAAGGCAAACTGTTTGACACTGCTAATGAGGAAAGCATATCGGAACGCTGTTATATATATTATTTGCATTTATCTACAAGGTTGTCTGAAATGCTATTAATTCAACTTCAACTACACAATTCTACAATGTCATCTAAAGCAAGATGAGATGAGGCTTTTATATTGAAAAGAATTCATATGCAAGAAAAAAAAGAACAGAGCAGGACCTATTGTAATTGACTGTGATGAATGTAAAACAAGTGATTACATGTAAAAAATTAAATTTATTGTAGTAAAAGGTTATTATAGCATTTCAGTCTCATATTGAAAGGGTAGTACATAAATAAAATACAATTTAAATAAATGAGCCTTCATCCAAATAAATTACAGTGATTTTTATTTTGAATAGTTTAGTTAAAGTGTTTAAGTGTTCAAAAAAAAGACCAGTGCTTTCAAAAAAAACAAACATTAAAAATGGTTTATTACAGCAGGATGTAGGCTGGCACATGTCCTGTAAGTACGTTTGATTATTTGATTATTTAATAATATTCAAAACAAAAACAAAGGGAACCCACTTGAAGTGTAATAAATCAGGATGTTTGATAATGTGTTATTATCCTTCCACTGCCTTGTTCTGATTTAAGCTCCTCGTCTGCACTATTGTACATAGACACAAACTTTTTGGCCATGGTGGTGTTAATTACGGTTCGCGTTGCTGATGATGTAAAAAAACAAATATATATATATATATATATACATATATATATATATTGCTCTTAAAAGACTTTGAGGCATCCATCCAAAGACGTGTACTTTGATATTTCACAGACTTGAATAAGACTTTGTTTTAATGTTTATGAATATGTGTCATCAGAGGATGTATATTTCTGACTAATCAACTGCCGCTTTAGCTATACAGTATGCTTGTGTTTTTTCTGCTGCAACAAATCAAGAGGGTTTCAGCCCTGTTTTTCATATAATGTTCATCTCTGATTTGTGTATAAAGAAGTTCAAAAATGATTTGAATTGAAATGGGAAAGTATTTTCTTGCTATTTATGCGTATTTAAATGAATGAGCCTTGGCTATATTTTGCAAATCTGTTTTATAAAGACACTAAATGTTGAACTTTGCTCTTGTTTGGGAGTGTTATTTTCATAAAATGAATTCTGTGTGTGTGTGTGTGTGTGTGTGTGTGCGTTTTTCTATCTATCTCTATTGTGACGTTAACGTTTTTGGATAGTGAGGACATTTTGGTCGGCCTTCACTTCTTTAAAGGACTGCTCGAGGTGAAGACTTGGTTTTAAGTTAAATGAGAGGCGGTGTACATCCCTTTAGGGTAAGTGTTGGGGCTAGGTATGTAGTTGTGCTGGTTACTGTTAGGAGCAACACAGTTCTCAACAGTTCTCATATGAAATTTAATAAACGGTTGTATATGAGTAAGTATAAAGGATACCATATTTCATTTTGGGTAAATATCCTAACAGTAATATAAAAAATAACACCAACACAGGGTCAAAACAACCATTTTTCTTGGTTTTAATTGTTGAACAAATGGTTTTCTCCCCACGGGTAAAGTGAAGCTGGTATTGAGTCAATGCTTTTTGAATTTGAGTAATTTTGACAGTAATTTTTTTTCTTAAATGTTTGTATTTAGGATAAAATGATTCATCTCTTGAAAGGTGGTTTAGCAGCGAATTGACTGGGAATAGTATTTATTATCATTTCATCATTTTAGACATATTTTGTCAAAGCTCACGTCAATCTGAGAGTCATTAACATCTATTTATCTATTTTATGTTTATTTTTATTGGGACAAGTGCATAATGTGTACCAATGTAACATACCACAGCATTTATACCCGAAGCTGGTTTGCAATACCGGTCCCTGTATGGGTCTTTAAAATCAACAAAATTCAACAAGAAAATCACAAAACTCAAATAATGATACAATAAAAAATAACAAAATATTTTGATCTGTGGGTGAGTTCGACATATTGATCCTGTGCACTTGACACGTCTGTCCAAAGCAGGATTTACAAAGGGCACCTTATAGTTGCCTGAGGAGTACCAAGTCACTGTGCACTTAGGACCCTGGTGTTTGTGGATGAGTTCAATAATTTGAGAACATGATTAAATTAACATGGCAGTAGTGGGATGTTATTGGCGTCCTATACTAAATTTTTGATTCCATGATTACACATCATCTTAAGAGGTTTCATACAGTACACACACACACACACACACACACACACACACACACACACACACACACACACACACACACACACAAATAAAACCACATAAAGGTGCCAGCTCCTCAGCAGGAGGCTAATGGGTAGGTAGCATTTACTGTGATGTTAGGTCGCACAACAGTTGAAATTGCTACTGAGGTCAACTGTACATTTGTGTACAAGTATGTATGAAATACATACTGGTCACACGCAGAGTGCAGAAGACTGACAAAAAATAATAAAAAAACTAATAAGAATTAAAATCACAGCTATAAGGTGAGTCTTTTAGTGATGTTGTTTTGTTGTCACAAAGCTGAATTACGCAGACTGACAGAATCAATTAATTACACAATCAAGCTGAAGGATACTGGAAACAGGGTAAATTCAAGATCATTCTTTTCTTCCCCAAAAGATGCTCGTCAAATAACGCACCACATCCTCTATAAATGTGTTTTAAAGAGTTGCATTAATGGATCAATAAATAATTCAATAATACCCCTGCTGAGATATTCAGTCTTGTCTGATTATATTGACCCTGTGGCTCTCATTTCTAATAGCTGTATCAATCAGATCATTCATGGTGGTGCCGTTTTATTACTGACAGAGTTCCTTTCAGAGTACAATGAGGCAAGTTAAAGAGCTTTTTTTCCCCCCCAGCGTTTGGTTACAACACTCAACTTGTTTTCTCACAAAAGCCTTTTCATGACTTACAGTGCTAATTTCACAGGCCGTGCCTCACACAGTAGTACAGTATTCGTCTGTTTCTTCGCCCTGACCTCTAGTGGAAAACAAGTGGCACTGTAACTGACCCTGTTTCTATTCCCTACTATTAAATGAATATCCAAAGTCATGTTTGTCTATATATAGTGTTTACCATTTAATAAACAGAGTGAATATCTAAGACTGATGTTGCAGTGACCCAAATACATATCTGAATATATGATTAGCACCTTAAAAATACTGTTTGTGACTTTTAGTTTCAAGTAACAAAATCTCATTGGCTGTTTGAATCATCGCTTCCATCCTCATACAGCTTTGTCCCTCTGGAGGGCGCTGAAGATTTAGATTTGACTCCTACAAAGTCAAACTTTGATTTCCTCTTTGACTCCCTCACTCTGAAGAACTGTGGACATTATGTCAAGAGTAATTAATAATAAGCAGCATCTAAATGAGTCTCTTAGTAGAAGATGTTCTTTTTTTTTTAAAAAAAATTCTGCTAAAATAATAAAAAATTGAAGAGCATGAAATAAATAGACTGTGGTAGAAGCTTTCGTACAACACACGCCCAACACAAACCACATCCTTTCATGTGGGGCAGAGACGGTCTGCAGCAGCTGCTTTCTGATGGTTTTATTTCTTTGCACAAGGTTTATTCATGTGATGATTGGTTATTGTGATAAACTGTGCAACTGCAGGAATGGTCTAAACTGTCAGTAGCTAACTTTTAAAGTTTTTGTGATACCTTGTTGACCCACTGTTTAAGGGTTATTTTTTTTAGGAATCTGAAGCCAGGTGGTGTGATGGAACAATCTGAACGAGTGCCACATCACCAAACATGCATCAACAATGCCCTGAGTTAATGGTTCAGATGATGCTAAAAGATATTTTAGGGAAAAGTGACACCTTCTTATATTACCATAAATATTATATAATGCAGGAACAGTGTTCAGAAGGTTTTCCTGAATATGTAGCATGTAATTGTGTGTTCAAGTTTAGAATAAGACGTAGCACATTTCATCCAGTAAAATCTGTACCTATATAATAATATTATAGCTGAATAAACTATATAATTCATATACAGGGTATATGCAGGAATCCTGAAGTTAAGCTTGATAATTCTGAGTAAGTTTGAATCCAATACTAGGTCTTTACTGGTTTCATTAGTGACACATTTTACTTACATTTATATATACATTGATTGTAAGTTAGGACAATTAAACGGTCTTAGTTTTTGAGACCTGTTTAGACCACTTTATCACTGCAACATAATGCAGACAGGCGTGTGTGGGTCAACAAAAAAGTAACCGGTTTAGTGGTGGGTGGGTAGGTCACACTTTTTCTGTGGTCTTTTCACCCACTGAACTGGTAATGAACTTTTCATTTGATGAAGCCTGTTTCAATATTAAATTGCACATTTGTTTCTACATCCATTTATGCATCTGTATGTACAGCTTTATAAGTCTCTCGAAAGGAATGCATATTGAGCGTTAAGCTGCACCTATCACCTTCTGACACACAGAGCAGTACACTTCACGGTTATTTCCAGAGTCAGGCGTCAGTCATGGTTCAAAGATCTTGCCCTTTGCACCAGAACTAGAACTAGAACTGGGTAAGCACCTCAGCAGCCTCTATGAACTGAAGCAAAGAGGCTTCCTGCTGCTGTACTTGTTGTTATTTAGCTGACTGCTATGTTTTGTCTTCTTCTGCTTCCTTGATGTTTGGCTGTCAGCAATAGTTGTCGACTCAGTGACAGTTTTTGATTATAAGTAATGTAATCATAACAAATGCATGTGTACAGATGTCCTAATTCACGACAGTGATATTGCACAGTGACATTTCCCAAAAATACTAATTTCAACACAGTGTCTAGATAAGCTCCGATATTAATCAAGGACATTTGAACCTGCAACAAGCTGCTCAGCTGCTGCTCAATCAGTCAAAGCTGAAATAATAATAATAATCTACCAGCTAATTTTAATTTTATTCAGCATGTTAATAATGATGCATCATGTTACAGATAAATGTGCAGCTGCCAGCTCTCTCTCTTCATAGAGCATTTATTTTTAGATTTAGGTTACATCTACATGTCTATTTTAAGTGCACAAGAAGTCTCTCTGGTACCATGTCAAGAAAAATATAAGTTTTGAAATTAAATAATATTTTAGTAAATTTCAGATGTAGTTGTGTTCAGCTGCTCCTTTAAATTTTTAGCTGAGGTGAAGGGAAATTAAGTATACTGGGTTATATGTACCATATTCTTCACACTTGAACTACAACAGAATGTCACTTGAAAGCAAACTGTTAAAAATATTTTTACCATAGATTATTTGCAAAAGTAAAATGATATATCCTCTGTAAAATAGTCTATTTGGGTTTTTAGAGCTAAATATGAATTTTGGACGATTGATCTGTGATGATTGATATTAACAATTGGCTTTTTTTCTCAGCAGATATTTTTGTCACAGTAGGAAAAAAGCACAGGTGTTACTAAAAACATTAACAATGGCTTCAATCTATTCATGTGTCATGGTAAGTCATGACAGTGAAAAGGTACGTACAATACCAAGACCCTGAAACTAAAGCAGCTAAGAGAATTCAACCATCATTCATTTTATTTTGTATATCTTACTGTGACGTGTCTTCAGTCAAAAAGAAGCTCATTGTTTTATTGTCCTTCACCGTGTTTGCTATAAATGTCAAAAAAATAATAAATTAATTAAATTACAGAATAAATTTAACGAACAACTCAATGGCCACTGTGCCTTGCTCTGTTTAATAACTGAATTAAAAATGTCTTTCTGTGAACTACGTCATGACAGTCTCAGTCAGACTGTTCAGTAACTGTGTAAGTGTGAGTCAAGGACAGCTAGCTGTGGAAAATTTACACCCACAAGACAAAGTGTAAAATGTATGTCTGTGTGCACATGACTTCCTGAACCCCAACCCTCCTGAGGTGTGACTTCCTGACCCATTAACCTGCAGTCCTTTCTGAGTTCCTCTCACTGTTATTACTTAGTAACCACCCTGATGATCCTCTAAGGTCCATGTTGGTACACACAGCAGCATATTCTGTGTCTGGATGTGTGTGTGTGTGTGTGTGTGTGTGTGTTATGCTTGCATACAAAAGCACTTCTAGTGGGACATCCTCTTAGGAAGCTGTGTGACAATGCAGCTACACAATGCAGCTACAAGTTAGACCACAGGGACTGCTGGGGGTAACACGGTCTGATGTTCTCTGTGGGGTTTCTGGAGGGGCCAATGAGGAAACACCTTCAAAACAAAGGGCCTTGAAAAGCAACCGTTCGCCTGTGACAAGATCTCAAACATGGGGAACAATATGCATGACATGATTAGAAAGCAGCTTACTAACATCCACGTCAGTGACCTTATTTCAAAAGTGTTGCTATTAAAATATTTCATATGTATTGAGTGAAATACAAATGAAACTGCTCCAGCAGACCACACAGCAAATACTCATATACAGACTGTGGCGTATTTTAAAATAAGTAGACGGAAGTAAAAGCACAGCCTCGCTTGCTGGCCCCTCTAATGTCTGAATAACTGAAAATTTCACACATATTTAATAACTATATATAACACTGGTAGGGACATGAATTAGCTGGAATTCAATTGACAGTTCAATTTTATTTTTCCTGGAATAGCTTCTTGTAGCATGCATGTATTGTGAAAGATGATGTTTAAACTTCCTCTCTCTTGTGGCTTTTTGATTTCACAGAAAGATACTTCATTATAATAATAGACATGAGAAATTACTCTATTGCATGTAAGACCTTTCACCCCCCCTTAAGCTCATTATGAGAAGCTCACTTCAGGTACTTTCTGAGCAGCAGACAGCTTGTCAGCAAACGTCTCAGTCTTTTGTTCGTTTGGCACCAGACAATTACTCAGAGACAATCTTTCTTCAGTCGCCAATGGTAGACCGAACAAAAGTGTGGATGTGAGTGTGTGTGTGTGTGTTCTCTGAGAGGTCAGGAAGCCGTACAGCCTCTAATGAAATATGTATACAGTTTGGGAAAGGAATGCAAAGCTGGAAGATTCCACTATGCAAAGTATCATCTGTAATGCCACGTCCCCATTAAATGTTTCGTGAATGTCTAAATCTTGACAGACCTCAGGAAATAAGACACAATACAAAGACATCTACAAGAATATATGACAACAGAGTGAATGTCTTCAGGAGGACCGGCTCTGCTTTTATAGTTTATTCATATCTATTTTTAACAGTGAGATAGACAGAATAAGTGACAATACAACATGAGGTATTTAGTATGTAGTTCACAGCATGGTTACAATGTGGCAGTTTTCATCTACACACCACAAACCACTGAAGAGCATCTGAGGACTTCAGAGTAACACCTAATTGTCAGATGAAAGAGTTAACAGTGGTCTTAACATGTGTTTGCATGGCCTCTCCTTCAGTCCGTACATACAAGCTGGACTAACTAGTTTTTCTTAGTTTTTTTTAAGGAATAGTTGTGTGGTGTGATTAAAAGTATTTGTTAATCAAAGTGGAAGGGGTAGTTGTTATTTTTAATACATAATTAATGTTACAGTTTACTTTTCATAGTTGGGACACCCTGGTTAGCTGCAGATGAACAGGGCTAGAGAGTAGAGATTTAGAAATTTCTTGTTTCTAAGATGCATCATGGTGCAAACATGGAAGAGTCTGCATTGATTATGTAATAGAACATAATCGGGTGTTTGCAGCCTACGTCAAAGTGTAGGCTGCTAACATTGATTGTTGATTTCACGGCCTTGGCTGGGCAATCAATTTGTAAAATAAGATTCTTACATTGCTTGGTTGCCTCTTGCATTGAATTGTGGGTGAACGTTAGGCATCTGTAGCTAAGTAACATTACTTTTATATGTTGGGAGATTTAGCAGAGGGAGGCAGAGATCTACAACGAGTGACAAAAACTTCAACCAGTACTTTGAAAGAGGACATCTGGGTACATTTTGGATTTTATGAAGGTGTGTATGTCTCTAGTAGAGAGACAAAACCACCAGTATGTGTCAACCAGTGCATCAGCAGTTTTGTATGTTTTGTCACTTGTTTTTCTTTTGCTGGTTTTCATATGTGAGGAGCCGATTTAAAGCTCAACTCAACTGGTTTAAAATCTGTGAACATGTGAGGTACATACACTGGCATGCATCCATCACCTGGATGCACAGCAGGAGTTTGTAGTATATCCTAATGTAGACCTACATTTAATCAGGCAAGCTATAATGGTTTCCTGTACACTTACTATGCATCTGAGTAATTTCCTAGCCAGCTAAAGAGCAGGTTTATTGATTCCACCAACAGGAAGTACACAGATAACATAAAGATTCTTTCAGTCAATCTAGAGTCAGCCTTTAATATCAAATGAAAATATATTTTATTTAGTTTAAGTCTGTCCCTATGAGCCATGAACACAGACATGAAAAAACAAAAAAATGAAAATATTGCATAATGTTGCACCTACCATGCTGCTATAACACCTCAGTGGATGTAAACGGAAATACAGGACATTGATCCAACTACTTCAGATAATCTTATTATACAAAACTAATGTTGTCTGACTTGTGCAGATAAGCAATATGAACATGCTAACAGAGGTGGATGGTTGATATATTTTAGACATGACTGGTTTTAAATGTGCTCTTATGGTTATAACACACAAGTGATGAAATGACAAATGAATGAAAAATGAACAGCAGTGATGACAGAATCATTGATTTATGATGCCTTTAAAGCTAAGTAAACAATTTCATGTGGCTCCCCAGTATTTTCTCACCTGCAATGTGAGAGCTGAACTCTTCAAATACTGGTTTTGTTTGGTTTCATAAGTAGCTAATGATTTATAAGCTTCTGTTTTCCAAATGAGGAACCACCCAAACTTCCAAATATGTGTGTGCACATACATGTGTATGCGTTTCCTGTGGTTACACTGTAATGCAACATTAGCGTTTTAGTTTTTAGAAAAATAACAATAACACTTTTACTCTTTGTATAGAGGAGTAAAGTGAAAGTACAGAAGTAGATTATTTTATGTGTTTATTCATCTTGTTTATTTATGTATTATACATTGCATTACATTTGGTTCAAGTGATGTGATAAGGAGAAGGACGAGAGGAGTTTTGGAGCATAGAAACCAAGTGAAAGATCAATAAATATAATGCACGTAAGAACGTGATATTTGAGGTTTTATATGAAGACTCCAGACTCCAGACAGAAACTTTCTGTTAATGACAATGTAATAGCCATCCATTCAGCAGTAAATCAGGCAATGACCAATGACTTCTGGACATCAATACAACAAGCTCTGAGTACAGGAGACCTAATGGGCCTGAGAGAGAAAAGGATTACCCGACCCTATGTTGTAAATGCTGAACACTCACATTAACTGTCTGGAAGGCCAATGCAGTTGCACTCAACAAAAGGAAAGGAAACAGTTCACTGCCTAATGCAGGTGTAGTAGCCTGGACTGACAACTTGTAAGGGCCACAAAAAAAGTCTCAACAAAAGGTGAAGACAGTGTTAATATGAATAACATTTACAGTATGACAGACAGACTGCCATGACACTCTGACACTGAAGGGACCATCACACTTCCCCTACCAAGTTCCCCTGACAACTGTGATAGCAACCAAACAAGCTTTCAGATGTTGCATGTGAAAGTCTTTTTTGACTACTTCTCTATATTTTCCATTAACTGAAATAATGATAATAAGAAAAAGAGGAATTTAAAAGAAAAATAATTAAAATAGACCAATAGATAGAATAAGGTACTTTCCCACTTCAGCTACCACTACATTCACTGACGTCAGCAATGAAATTGTGGCAAAAGATGTGACACTTTTTGGAGCTGGTTAAAGAAAGTTGGGAGGAAGGTCTAAGCCTGAGTAAAAACAAAGTTCAATACGTCCTGGACAGCACAGTGGAGAAGGACTGCCTGGCTATGGGTGGTCGTTGCTCTGCGGTACTACCTGCTGGGGCACCCATTCACCCTCTGTTCAGACCACACCCCTGTCCAGTGGCTCCACCACATGAAAGATACCAATACCCAGATCACCTGTTGGTATTTGGGTTTGCAGCCATTTAAGTTCAAGGTGGTCCATAGGCCGGGGACGCAGATGATTGTGGCTGACTTCCTTTCCCGCTCCCATGGGGGGTAGGTTAGGCTCCCTGGCAGGTGGTGGAGGTATGTGTGTGTGTGTGTGTGTGTGTGTGTGTGTGTGTGGGGGGGGGGGGGGGGGGGGTGCATCAGCTGCAGGAGAGAGGTGTGGAGAGGGCTCAGGAGAGCAGCGCCAGGTGAGAGTGATTGGCACACCTGTATCCAGTTAGCTAATCACTCTCCCTTTTTAACACAGTAATGTGCTGGACTTGGAGAGCAGTCAGAGCAGATAAAGCCAGTGCGAGACGGCAGCAAGGGTTGCAAAAGATGAGAGGTCTCAGAGCCCAGGAAGCCTGCGAACATCTCAAGGCACTATATGGACTGGTGAAAATAAAAAGATAAAATCTCAAGTCATTTGTTTGCACATTGTCTGTCCCCAAGAACCCGGCAGTGGCATTTGCCAAATGCCACAAATCTGAATGGCCCTTTTCCTCTTTAGAACAGATTACATGATATCCGTGTTTTCCAAAAACAATTTGAAACGTGGACTCATCAGACCACAGCACTTCTAACTCTTTTCGTCAGTCCATCTCAAATGAGTTTGCACAGAGTGAAGTTGGTGGCCTTTCTGGTTTTCTGGCTTTTGCTTTGCATGGTAGAGCCTTAACTTTCCCTTGTAGATGCATCCCTGGAGTAATATCCTTTATACAATCATGTTGGTTTTTAATTCAGTGCCGCGGGATCAATGGTTTTTATTTACTTTTTTTATTTTTTTTTACGTGTCCCAACTATTTTTAGAACCAGGGCTGTAAATTTCAAGATGGTATCCCAGTTAATTCTACACATTAATGTTACTTTTCGGGTTGTGTTTGGTTTGGATATGGAAGTGTATTTCTGATATTTTGTCGTCATGCACACATGAAGGTGAGGAAAATATTATGTGTGCTCACATGCAGCAGAGCAGGCAGTAAACTTGGCTGGGAACTGTTCAATTATCGCGGAAGCCCTCAAAATGAGTCAACTACAGAAAGACTGTGGCTTCTGGGTTTTTTTCCATGTTCAGTGTTAAGTGATTTCAATCCATTAAATTTATGCTTTTATGGTAATGGCAAGCAGTTTGACACTGGATAGTCTGTTGAGGAGCCACTGTAGTATTATTGAAGTCAGATCCATTGGCAGGATCTACATAAAATCATGTGATTAATCTCTCAACTGGAAGTAAATGAAATGGAAAATTAAAAGTGCTGCACTTAATGGTGAAAGAATAAAGGTGAAAACACTAAATATCTCTGCAGCAAAAGGAAGTGACAGAACTAAAGACCTATTTCTGTTTGTGTGGCCTTCTAAAACTGGCAGATCCTAGACTAAACTGTGCCACAGCTGAAATTATGCCTCAGTAATGTCTCCGAGGCCTAGTTCTGTTAAGTTGCATGCAAGAGACCGCCGTGCCTCGAAATACTGCCGCCACAAAAGCCACAGGGCAGGAGGGGACTGTCCGCCTCAGATTTGTAGCCCAGACTCATGGGGTGTGTTTTTGCCTCAAAATGGCGAGGGTGAAATTAAAGGCAGGGTTGTCATGTAATTGCACATGGAGGTGCCCACTGCCCACGGCTCTGACCCCAGCTCTTGCACTCTAATGAAGGGTTGAGAGCTTGAAGAGGGCAAACCCCGGCAAAGTAATGGCTACAGTGATGCCGGCCAAATAGATTTTGTAATGTGCTTATGGTACTAAAGCACAGGGCCCTTATCTTTATTCTATCCGGTCATTCTCATTTAACCATTAGTTCTCTGCTTTGTATGAGAGGCTATTATGTTACCAGTCACACGAACTGCATTATAATCAATTATGAATATCCTTAGAATATTTTATACGTGTAAGCATTTGAGTGTGCACTGCTTTTATATTGCATTATGATTAATAATGGATACCCTGATATGTTTATGCCCTAAGC
This sequence comes from Protonibea diacanthus, assembly GCA_028641955.1. Classification (NCBI taxonomy): domain Eukaryota; kingdom Metazoa; phylum Chordata; class Actinopteri; family Sciaenidae; genus Protonibea; species Protonibea diacanthus. Next base: position 12,367,265 of record CM053991.1, on the reverse strand, counting down.
CAAGATTTAGTTAAATGCTTTTTATCTACAGACAACAAGCACATCCTGTACTGTACCAAGCTCTTTAAATAAAATAATAATAATAAATATCTCATCTTTGATCTCTATTGTACTATTTTATTTTGAACACCAAACAATGTCCACTGGTGGAAAGTAACTAAGTACATTTACTCAAGTGTTGTACTCAAGGGGCAAATGTTGCACCTTTTCTTCCACTCCTGATGCATTGTCAAAGATGATTTAAATATCCATCTGTATATAAAGTAATACTACTTATAGCTCTACCATGGTCAGCTGCAACTCCTGCTTATATGTTTATGTATGACTAATAATACTTAAATATTGCAATATATAATAATACACTACTTTCTGTTGCATAATTAGCGCTTTTATTCTGGATTGTAATTAGCTGTAGCTTTACTTGAATAAACTTTTAATGCAGGACTCTTACTTACTGTAAGACGTGTGGTATTGCTACTTTTACTTGAATAAAGGATGTGAATACTTGTTCCAACCACTGACAATGTTACACATACTGCACACTGCATAAGGTCCAGGGTAGGCTGTAGTTGAGCAGTGGAAACTTTCCCTGAGGAATGGTTTTACCAGCTGTGAGGCCAGCTACTCTGAGGGAAGCAAGGTTATATAGTAGAGTACTTTGAAATGGGGGGGTGAAGGCTTGTAGGTTTATACTTAAATAATATAGCACTATAATAGCAGGAAATCACACATATGGTGTATTGATGATTTAGTGGAGATGTACAGCTCCTGATGTTGGAAAATGGCAGCGACAGAGAACCTAAATTACTGTCCTGCTGACAAAGATGACAGGAAAATTCAGCCACGCTTAAACACAAAAAGTGGGTGCCTACAAAGTAAGATTTTAGTGAGGGTGGTCCTGTAAAAGTGAAAAACCCTCCACCCATGCTCCTCTTCAGTAGTCTATGAATACACATAGACATAGACTCACTTTAACCACATATTATGGGTTTGTACTTGCTGATGGTTTCATATTTGGCTCAAAGTTTATGTAAATGCAGATGTGAGCCCAGCATCACTGTAGTTTGCTGAAAAACCCAAGGTTTTTCCAACCCATGTTCCCGGTCTGTTAATCCAGCTGCCTTTACGTAGACCCACTCTGTGATTGGTCCCAGATTTGCTGCGGGTCCAGAGTAACTATTTGGCTTTCTCCCTGACATTTTCCCATTGCTGCTGGCACAGTGCGACCTGCAGGAAATGACTGAGAATTGTGACTGTAACAATGCTAATGGACCAATGCCAGACCACAGCTGTTTATTCAACCACACAAAACATTCCTCTGGGTTAATAACCACAGACACTGGAAGAGATCTACTATTTAATGATTTGGTCTGTGACACAGTACAGTATGTGCTTCGTTTGGGGAAAATTGCAAGCAGCAAAATGTGTGGCAGCGTATAAAGTCAAGCAAAAAGATTCTTAGAGTTTGAGTCATAGTCACAAATCCAGTGCACAACACTCATGACTTGATTATTTCTGGATTTTGTTTGGAAATAAAGTTTATTGTTTTAGTCACATTCTGGTCATTTTATGTTTAGTCTTAGTCAGGAAAACCTTAGAATCATGGCAGTGTAGATTCCCATCTTGCCACATCTATTTCAAAGAGTCATCATCTGTCTTTCTGCCTCTCAGACTCTCTGAGTCCTTCTCCTTTCTGTCAGCCCTGCCCATCCTTCCTGGATATGAGGTCACGACAGAAGTACCAGAACAAAGGATGGGCTGCAGTCATCTTAACTTAAACTCTTACGGCATATTGTTTGCTCGCCCTTTCTCTTTTTTTGTCCACGTTATGCAGAAACACCGCAGGGAAAATTGGCTTGTACAAACTATAGGCTTTGGTTAAAGTTAACAATGATGTGCAAGTAAATCTGCAGAGACACAAAGATTTTTGTTGCACTGAATTCAAGACGTTTGCATGAACCTTGTACTTAACTTCACTGTGCACTTAGTTATTAGACAATAAGTCCTCTATTATCAGATTTATTGTATTCTAGTTATTGTTAATTCATGTATATTATTCATAGAGTATTATTATTATTATTATGATTATGATTATGATTATTATGGAATTGTATTTTGATTCTTATGCTTTTCTTATGTGATTTATGTGACTTGCCTGCTGTAATACTACAATTTTCCTCTGGGATCTATCTATTTTATCTATCTACCATATTTATCAAAAATGTGGTGATGTGCAAAAAACATTGAAATGCCATATTTAATTGAAAATAACAGGAAAAAAACTTATCATAAACTTATTATGTTGAAACTGAGTAAATGTATTGTTTTTGGAAAATTACATATCCATTTTCAATTTGATGTGGACAACACATTCCAAAATGTTGGGCAAAAAAGTGGAAAAGTTGTTAAATGCTAAAAGACAAAACCTGGCGGAGCATCTCACAAAGAATTAAAAGGTTAACTGGCAACAGGTTAGTAACATAACTGGGTTTAAAAAGAGCATCCCAGAGAGGCTGAGTCTTTGTGAAGTAAAGATGGGGAGGGGTTCACCACTCCATGACATACTAGGCTGGCAAATAGTGCAACAATTTAAGAATCATGTTTCTCAACGTAAAATTGTAAAGAATCAGAGAATCAGAAGAAATTTCTGTATGTAACAGACATGGCCGAACAACTAATATTGGATGGCCCAGTCACATTTTGACCCATAGTCACTTAAGTAAAAACTAGATAGCATTTTTCAAATCGCAAGAAAATTAATTACCTGTCTCTGTCTCAGTAGTAACATATTTTCATCACAAAAGATAGCTCTTCTCTCTGTTGGTGTTGAATTATAGGGTCTGTTCAGATTCATCAGCGCACACAACGAAAGCCAGCCTCTGTGATGATATGGGGGTGCATTAGTGCAACATAGCATGATGCATGATGGGTAACGTACACATTTGTGATGGCACCATTCATGCTTAACGATATATACAGATTTTAGAGCAACATATGCTACCAGGTAGACTTTGTCTTTTTCAGGGACGGCCTTGCTTATCTCAACAAGACAATGCTGGACCAAATTCTGCACACATTACAACAGCGCGGCTCCGCAGTCAAAGAGTCTGGGTGCTAAAGTGGCACGCCTGCAGTCCTGACTTGTCACTGATTGAAAATGTTTGGCACGTTATAAAACATAAAGTACGACAAAGATGACCCTGAACTGTTAAGCAGCTGAAATGTCACATCAGTCAAGAATGGAAAGAAATTTCATTCTCAAGATTACAACAGACCTATTTCACAGCAGCCATTTTGACATGAAATAACAGTGTCAACGCAGGTGTCACCAATGATACTAATTAAGAGACAACATGGACCACAGTATAGCAGCCTGACTCTGACCTGAATGGAACAGGGCCTTAATTAAGCTACCACCTGTGTTTACACTATTTCATGTCAAAATGGCTGCTGTGAAATAGGTCTGTTAGTCTCCTCAGTTCCCAGGTCTACGCTTACAGTGTTGTTAAAAGAAGAGCTGATGCAACAGAGCCGTACGCATGACCCTGTCCTAACTTTTTTGAAACGCATCTGTTGTGACTGTCAGTCTTTCATAAATAATCCCAGGTCCACACAGTCCAGGAGTTTTTTTTTTATCAGTATTTTATTTCACCTTGCTAAATCTGGATCTTGTAGTATTTCAAAATAAAAGTCTGTTTCTCTACTAAACATAACAGCATTGAATTCAAAACAGGCATGTACTTTTTCCAAAAACAATAAAATAAAGTTATATTTGTGCTGTTTTTAATTAAATATGGGGTTTCGGTGTTTTTTGTGCAAACAGGGTTGTAATTTAAGACAAGCTAGTCAGCTATCTTAAATTATCTAGTTATCTTAAATGAATTTAAACTCTTTTACATTACATCCAGGCGTCTCTTAGACAGTTTAGCTAGCTCAAATTAGTTCAAGAAAGCTGCAAATGTTGACTTAATGATGTGAAACAAACATTCATGTAAGCTAGCTAGCGATTCTGATTCACACAGCCTTAATTAGTATCATGGGTGACACCTGTGTTTAGCTGTGTGACACAACAAGTTTCTCAAACGCATGTGCTATTTCAGATTATGTCAAAATGGCGGCTGTGAAAAAGGTTTTTTTCTGACTTATGCAATGATAAATAAAAACAAACAACAAACTGAGGAGATACAGCTGGCCAATAAATGCTAAAAAATTGTGTCCACAAACCATACCAGATGATAAAAAGTGAATTAGACTGATAGTTGTACTTTTAGGACTCACAACTAAACTAAAACGCATTACTGAGTGATTTCTCACAGTCATGGGGGACTTTTTAACGTCTCTTGGACAAAAAGTGAGTATAAATGTCTTAAAAATATTATGGGTTTTCCACATACCTCCTGGCTTTGACATGCTTCTTGAATTGAAATGACCCTCCGGCCGTCCCAGCCTCTCTCTCTGCTCTCCCAGCCCGGGTTGAAAGGAGGGGAGGAGGGGGGAGGTGTGACTTCGAGCCAACCGTCGACAAACCTCGGAGTTTAGAGATCAGTAAAAGATGAGGACACTGAACGAGAGAGAAGGAATTAAAGTTCAACGTCAAGTCGAGGAAAAACGGAGAATCGACAACTCAGCAATGAAATGTATGTCTCTGAGTGTGCGTTTGACTCTCAACTAAACCCTGACTGCGAGCATCCCAAGGTAAGTTGAGTTAGGACAGACATCTGGGAAAACTAGACTGCTTTAATCGGCACAAACAGACTAAATACATCCGCGGGTTGTAGTTAAATGTGAAGAAAAGTTGATTATGTATCCAGTATGTGTAAAGATAAAGATAATTTAATGTATAAAAAGCCGAGGTAAAGATAGTTAAAGGTAGAGGTAGTCTGGGCAATGGTCCAAGAATAAGCATGTAAACAAACAAACAAACTGCATCATGGTATATTTTAAGGTGTTGACTACATGCTTTCTATAACTGAACTTTTCTGCAAGTATATGCTAATTTAATATGAGTGAGAAAAACTTAATTAATTGGTTAAAAGTCCATCAGACACCATGATTTGCTGTATAGCTGCATATTGACAATATATTGGCTTCTCTCTCTGATAACACTCATGTTCCTCACATCTTCCCCTGCAGTCGAACACGGTGGATCTGCTGACACTGGACTTCTTGCTCACTCCTGACATCCAGTGTCAGCAGCTGGTGCTTTGAAGATGATCAACCCTCAGATATACCTTCACTACAACTACACAGGCAAGCTGGACCACCGGCCCAGCGTCGGCACAAGCCCTGGCACCGTGGACACCAAAACCATTGTCTTCCTTATTATATGCATATTCATTGTGTTGGAGAACCTCACTGTGCTGGTGGCCATATGGAGAAACCACAGGTTCCACAACCGCATGTACTATTTCATCGGCAACCTGGCGCTGTGCGACCTGCTGGCTGGAGTCGCTTACCTGGTCAACCTGCTCCTGTCAGGAGAGAAGACCCTGCAGCTCTCACCTGCTCTCTGGTTTGTAAGAGAGGGAAGCATGTTTGTAGCACTTGGTGCCTCCATTTTCAGTCTCCTGGCTATTGCTATAGAGAGACACCTGACTATGATCAAAATGAGACCTTATGATGCCAACAAAAACTACAGAGTGTTTCTGCTCATAGGGACCTGCTGGCTGATCGCCATATCTCTTGGAGCTTTGCCTATCCTAGGATGGAACTGCCTGGACAACCTGCCCGATTGCTCCACAGTCCTCCCTCTCTACACCAAGAAATATGTAGCTTTCTGTATCACAGTTTTCATGGTTTTGCTCTTAGCCATATCAATCCTTTATGCACGCATTTACATCCTGGTTAAGTCCAGCAGCCGAAAGGTGAGCAAGCACAGAAACTCTGAGCATGCAATGTCGCTGCTGCGCACCGTCATCATTGTAGTTGGAGTCTTCATCGCCTGCTGGACGCCCATCTTTGTTCTGCTCCTGGTAGATGTGGCATGTGAGCAGCGCTGCCCAATCCTCTACAAAGCTGATTGGTTCATCGCAGTGGCTGTGCTCAACTCAGCCATGAACCCAGTCATTTACACTCTGGCCAGCCGGGAGATGAGACGGGCCTTCCTGGGTCTGGTGTGTGGCATTTGCTACAGAGGGAAGACTTCTGTCAATGGCAGCGGGAACAAGCAGTCTCTGGAGCCCAGCCGCAGCAGGAGCAAGTCGTGGAGCAGCCAGAACAACCCCAACCAGAGCCAGCGGAGCTCCAGGCAGGCGGAGCAGGAGAAGGAGCAGGAGGCAGACACAGCCCATGGCGAGGTCTCAGTGGTGGCAGGAGGGGCTGCTCAGGCCGCCCTTGAGAGTGACAGGAAAGACTGAAAGAAAGGAGCAAGCTATCTACAGCAGGAAGGTGAGGGTGGGCCTAATCTATAAACTCATCAAGTTGTGATTAATAAAGAAATGAAGGATTTCTTGAACGAGACTTGAGGCAGAGACTGCAGGGCAGTTTTTTCTCCTTTGTGCTTGATATTGATATATATATGCATCACCCACATTTGGGACGCTTATTAAAATGTCCACACTTGGCATTAGACTGATTAATGTATGACACAATAAATGTCACTTCCTTTGCCAAGTACAGGTTATATTTCATCACCGTCCAGTGAGGAACACATATCTCCAGGTCAGCTCAGTTAACAATTAATTGAAAGATTAACTCTTTATTAATTAATAAACAAGGGCTTGAGGATCTGGACGTGTGTGGTTTTCAGTGAGCGATGGCGGTTTTAAAATAAATGGTGCTCTTACCCTTGACAAAAAAAAAAGAACACACACACAAAAAAAACATTTACCTCTGTGGTTACAGATGTGACCATTTAAGACAAATAAGAAGTGAAAAATCACCTGCAATGAATTAAAGTGCAATTATAGTTATGCAAAATAATGTAATGAAGAATGATTGTAGACAATTATTAGTGTAATTACAAACAATGGAAACTATTTATTATTCTATGCAGTCTATTCTGTAATTTTGTATTTACTCAGTAACCCTACAGTATACTGTGCAGTTGCTGTAATGAAAACTGCGTTATAAGTTGTATATGTGATGTAAATGAGATAAAAACACACGTTGAAGAGTCCAACCTGCTATCCTTTTTTATTATATCAGCATTATGTTCAAACTACATGTGTGGTCACGACACAGAGAATTAATGTAGTCCGTGTATGTCATGCAGCATCAGTCCTTTTATGATGCAAGGGCCCCATCTGCTGGGTAATAATGGGAGTCAGTGTCCTCAATGCTGACCAAATATCTTCAGAACGTGCTGCATGTTTCATCTCCATTTTAGTACCAAGTTGAACAAGTTGTGAATGTGCGTTTGTCCATGTTTTGTTTGATTCTTCCAGACGTTTTGTATCAACTCTAAAAGCATGAAGCTGGTAAAGTGAAGGAAGAGGCATGTGGATGCAGCATGTGAAATGTGCAGCTATTTGTATGATGCGAAATATAATCTTTGACACAATAAACTAAAAAGAAGAGTAAACATATGCTGTGTCAGGATCAGCTCTTGCGTACAGTGTCCTCATCATTCCTTTGAGAAATGATTTAATTGTAGCCATGTGGGTAGTTTAGATATTGAATGTCCAGGTTTAGATATATTTCTGCATCCACCACAATACAAGGGAAGCAAGTAGATTTCTGTTTGTGTTGCTCCGAGTATTGGCCAAAGAACATTAAAATGTTCAACAGCAATATCAATTTACAGAAACAGTTTTATTCTTGTTTATATAAGGACCAAGATCTTCGTACAAAAGAAGATGTATGTAGTATTTAGTGGTGTATAGCTGCTGATGGCAACCCTCTCTTTCCTAGCATGAGGGAGAATCTACAGTGGCCACAAAAACACATGAAAAACAAAGGCTCTCTCTAAAGCCAGTGTTTAGTTTGTCCATGATGGGCTACTGTAGAAACATGGCGGTTCAACATGGCGGACTCTATGAAAGACTGTGGCAGCTATAAATGTAAAACTTGTAAAACATAATGATTCTTATTTTCAGGTTATTTTGCACATTGTATTTCATTTCTGCCATATTCTGTAAATAGATTCCCCTAAATGTGACACGCTGGACCTTTAAAACTTTCAACAGTGTGCTCTGTGGATTACCCCGACTAACAAAAACATTGTTTCTGGATATTTTTCATCTAGACTAATATAAACCAAAGCTTTCTGTAGGCAATATATCACTAGAAGTAAATGAGGAAAAAGTAAGTTTCTATATAATTTGGTTGAACCAACCCCTCAAAGTTTTAGACTGATGACACTGTGGCTAAATGCTGTAATAAACTCAAATATCTTACTGATTATTACAGCAGAGACAACAGCAGAGGTTCTACACATTCACGGTTTTATTGCCAACAGTCATACAGAATAATGATAAACCCATACAACCAAAAGATTAAATCTGTAAACATCATTTGGACTTGTTTCTTTGTTTTTATTTCCTTTTTTTTAAACTATACCTGTTCCAAAATAGTGAGTTTCTGTGTGATTCCCTCCGACAAAGATTTATATTTAGAATCTGGAAATGATACATTTATAATATATAATAGAGAGGGAGGGAGGGAGAGAAAGAGAAAGATAGAGAGAGAAAACAGTAGTCTCAAGCAGCAACACGCAGCAGGGCAAAACACAACCTCTAGTGAACAGGCATGCCCCATTGAAGATCAGCTATTGCACTTTGAAGAGAGAGAGAGAGAGAAAGAGAAATAAAAATACCATTTGTACAAAGAAAAGGCACATTTTCATCAACAGAAATCTGGAAAGAAGCCATGTTCTTTTTGCGTCCCAGCGTGTTTGGTTGTATAATTTCTTTATGCCACACACAGCTAATTGTCATGTTCATCAGAGAGATTCAAGTATGGAGTTGTTCCTGCTTTGTTCAAAACTTTGCACATTTCGCCAAAGTGATTACTAGAAATTTGCTCTTCAGAAATAAAGACTAACCCCCAAAGAATTCTTGACATTAGCATAGTGCTTTTGTAAAAATTTAGCGCATTTTTCCTCCTCCCAAGATATTAGATTTGATGAAATTATGTCACAAAGAATTGAACAAAGTAAAAGTTAATGGCTGATAACTGTAAAAAAAAAAGAAAAAGAAATGATTCTTTGTCGCCTTCTCTCGAAAATGCCAATATGTTAAGTGTTTCCTTTCAAAGGGACACAAGGAATCACAGAAATTCTTAAAGTAAAATGTATTTGGTGCTGGATTTTTTTTTTTTTTTTTTTAACAATCCCAATACTGTTCTTTGCTAAAATATATGTTGTGGTGAGATGCATGTACTGTACACTCCCTCTTGCAGCAAAATACAGGCACGTTATATTACATTGCATCTGTCTTGTCAAACTCATTGAACACATGCTGATTTTGGTTCAACTGAAGTGGTCCAGTGCATATCAAATACAATGCCCCATTCATTTGGTATCCATCAGAGGACTGACAATAGTAAGGATGAGAGCATTTAAAAAGTCTGTTGCCAGAACTGCTGTGTACTATTTCTATAAGCCATTTCAAAATTTTGATTCCCACTCTACAAAAACTGTCCGTACAACCGAAATGCAGTAAACTGTTCTGAGGAACGATTGTGTAAAAGTGCAAATGAACTCTGACCTGTCAAGCAATAATGGTTGAAAACTTTCTTCCCCCCTGACCCTAACTTTCTTCTTAGAGCTGGATTTTCCACTGGACTGTAGAGAATTGTGAAAAGTGAGTGTGACTGAGGGGTAAACAAGCATTTCTGTGATGACATCTAGTGGCAATAAAGTAGTATTGCCATAAGATTTTCACACACATCAATAAGTGAAGGTGATCTAATATTAAACATTCTGTACTGAGTGCACATTGTGTGGACTCAATGTTTATCTAATTCGGTCTCCTAAGTCAAAAGTGTAAATTAAGCCTCAACACATTGGTAATTCGTCTTGGTACAACTGACACAGATGATCTAACTGATCTAACTTTCTGATTGTGCTATTCATTTGTAATTCAAATGTGATTCATTCAAATGATAACTTTTAAAAGTTCACAAAAAACAAAAACAAACAAACAAAAAAAAGAACGAAAATGTAAATTAATAATGTGAGAATATCCATTGCATGACTCAAGCCCCAAAACTAATCATTGACTACACACCGAAAAGAAGAATCTGGAGGAAACCAATTCAGAAATTATCACTGGTTGAAAAGCATAAATATTTTACAGTGTCAGCATACACAAGCACCTCTTTCAAATAAAGGGGTATCAAGGTCTACGAACAATGTCCACAAGAACAATTGATTTTAAGTCATGCGACTGCAGTGACACAAGAAAATACTTCATAAAAAAAGTTTATCTTTAAAGCCATTGACAGCACTATGGAGGATGTCTGTTTGCACCCCAACACTTTGTGACTACTGCAAAGCAAAAAAAAAACATTCAGTTCTAATCCCCAATAAAAGCAGATTTAATATAGTGACTAATTGAGTGAGCTGTCACGCTATTGGTGAGATTAAAGGACATTTTTTCCTAAATTATTTCATTATAAACAGCATTTGTTGTCCAAACTGTTTTTGTTTCCTCGACCTCTTAGCCACCGGTACCTGTAGAAATGTGGTTGTGCTTGACAGACAAAACTAAAATTTCAGGTTTTTATTCTAAAATACTCTTGTTAACACCTCTTTGAGGTTTGATTTGCACTTCATCTAAACTACAAGAACAATTGTCTTTTTTTTTTTTAATCTTTTAAAACACCAAATCAAGATATTATGTCCAAATGCACCTATGTCTTCTCAAAAATATAGCATTTCAGTCATCACAACAAAATAATAACAGTTCTATAAATATTTTTTTTTTTTATCTTAAACAAATCTTGCGTCTTCCAGTGCCTCCAGTAAAGTAACAACGGGCCAATTTCCCAAAAAACACTGTCAGCGCATGGAGCCTTTAAGCTTTTTCTCTTCGTGTTTCATCTTCAAGTTTCAGGATGGTAGGAGAGACTGTCCAGAGCTTCCCATTTCCCATCGGGCATTACAAGCATCACTGTTTCCTTCCAACGGGCTGTAGGAGACACAGTTCACTCCCAGCTGACACAATCGGCAGATTGTTGTCACGGTGATGGCCAATAAGATGGCTAATGCTGTCAAATACATGATCTTTTGTCCGTACCTTTGAAAAGAGAAAGAGATGTTAAATGTCCGTCTTCTGGTTAGAAGTTCAGTTTTAGAAAAGAGTCTTTTATTTTCTTATATTTGATGCATTCATACTAACTCCGTCTTTTCTATCTGCAGTATCACCCTGAAATACACTCTACATATCTTTTAACCCCATCTTACCGTGCCCTCAGGGTCCACCAGCAGCAGGTGTTTGGCAAGTCCATTGTGCATGCCCGTCAGTACGTAGGACCCTGGGTTGGTAGTGCTCTTACGAACCAGGAAGTCCCCGTCGTCTTTCAGCAGTTTTTCAGCATCACGGCGGCTCATTTTACCATGGTACCACGTCTGGCCCTCCAACTCCTCCTGCGCCCGGAAAGCCAGCGAGCGCACAAGAAGAGGGCTCGAGTTGTCCACGGATGCTGCCTTGTGAAGACCAGAAGCCTGGGACTGGGCTTGCCCCTGGGACGGCGGATGAGACTGCGACTGAATGGCATCCTCGAAGGGCTCTGGTATAGGTTAGGGCAGTGCCAAAGTGATAAATTAAGACAGGAAGGATAACGGTAGTACAATTTTTTAACTTGACATCCTACAGATGTGAAGTATTGTATTAAAAAGACAACTATTGGGGAGTCCCATTGTTCTGGTAGATTAAAATACACGCCACATAGACGCAACATCTTTGGTTTGAATCTGTCTAAAGACTTTACTGCATGTCAGTCATTTCTCTTTCTCCAATGGAATGACACTGAATTTTTTGGCCGCTAGTAGTGCTCTGGAGTAAAGTGTGTACGAATGAAACACTTTTTGTTTGTGTCATGCACAGGGTTGATGCAATACACATTCCTGCCAATAGTTTCACGCTGTTCCAGTGATCGACAGGTGGCAGTGAAGCACAGAGAAACACGGTGACGCACTGAAAAAGGCAGAGAAGAAGTAGCCTGCTAGCAAGTCAACATGGATGCAGGTTTTAAAACATTAAAGCAGATTTGTTAGACATCAAGGATACACAGGGAATTTTGTTAAGCAACGCTGAATGCAAAAAAAAAAAAAAGAAAAAAAAAAAGCTTTTTTTAAAAAGACAACTTAACCTCTGGAAAATGGACTTCCAGGAAATCCGAGGACCTCATATTGCACTAGTAGCAACAAAAATAAATCAAATGATGCCGTTTTTGAAGGATCCTGACCCTCATTAACATCTTCAGCAAGAAATACACCACATTAAAGAAGTTGAAGTTGAAGTATATGAGAGAAAGAAAGGAAACTTGTCTGTAGCTGGTAGAATAGCAGCTACAGAAGGAGTAGTTTATCAAAAACAGAGCAGAAGATGATGTGCTAAATATGAAAATAAAATAAAAATGCCATTTAAAAATATACAGTAATATTTTTTTTGATACTCCTAAACAGTAAATATAATGAAGGATAGATATCTTCTTTCCCTTTTATGACTGACTAGGCATTAATTAAATTTTCTACACTATATAATAACCTATTACACAGTATAACACTCCAATTAGGTATTTATTTAATAACTTTCAGAATCAATAGACTGAATTTTTCCACATTGTATTGTCCAGTAGACTGACTGAATTATGATTTTCTGTCACGCCAGTACTGGAGTTTGTTAGTAGCAAAGTAAAATGTGACCTTTAACAGTCGAAGAACTACAGTAGGTGGACAATGACGCTGAACTTGGTTTTTATATAAGAACAGTCCACATTTGAATAGTATAGTTCACTGCTCACATGTAATTTGTGTCATGGATTCGTCATAGTTACACACACCTTTACGTAACTGATCTTTCATGCATAATAATAGGAATGCTGAGGTTGAAGTTGAAAGGAGGAAAGAATAACGCTGTGCACTGACATTAACACTTTCCTCCTATTGTCTTCATACTGATATGCTGTTATTATAATGCCACACTGAAGTCACTGAGAAACAAAAGGCAGGAAACCCCTATAATTAAGTACTCTGATTAGAAAGTCATATTACGAATGCAGAGATCCTGTTCAGATACTAGCCTTCAACAGGTGAGTCCTAATGAGTGCTTCCAAATCCACGTTTCAAATCACGCGATCAACCGACACTGAAACTTCAACTGCATGCCAACCAACACTTACTCATGTCAAACAGGTCCTTCTGTGGGCTCTCTTTGGCTGCAGCTGCCATGCCCTTTGTCACATTTTCCGCCTCTGCCTGGAGTGCTGCGAGCACCTGGGCGTCGATCTGCTGAGTGTTCACATACGCAGGCATCTCTCCTGTTTTTGGTGCCTGACCTTTACTCTCAGGCATGCCGCTTATATCAAATGATCCTGCAGAAGACATGGGAAGAAACGATCAGAGCAACATGATGTAGTTCTGCAAAATTAAACATGTCTTATGTATTTAAGTAGTAAGTAAGTAAGTAAGAATGGATTTTCTTACCCTGTTGTATGAATATGGGCTTTCTTTCTTCGCCCCAGTTTTCTCCACAGTGCCGCCCCTGGTAATATGTCTGATCTACTGAACCTGGGCCCATCTGATGACATAAGGACACACGGTTATTAATCTCTATGAATACATATCTGCATATGAATGCTGTAGTGAGACCAAGATTCTATTTCTGACACATTCTGCCAATAGATCTCCTAAATCTTACACACTGGATTAATTGTTTTATTGAGATTACATCGAGATGAATTGAGTGGTACCTGACAACCATCTGATGCTGCATTCTGATTGGTCAGTCGGGTGTCGATGAAGCCTCCAGGGGGCGGCATCTTGCCAGGGATGTTGTTATAGTAAGGATGTTCTACTGACTCCTCCTCTTCCTCTGTCCATTGTAACTCCTCCATGTTTAATACCCTGAGAAGAAACACGGCTTGATAAAGAAACTCAACGCTCTGTGCGTGTTGAGTGAATATGTATGTTGTGTCACATATATGATGAACACCTCACCTGTCATGCGTGGAGGACAGTTTGCTTGAGGGACACTGCAGGTACTGCTGGAAGCGAAGGTCAAAGGCCTGACCGATGGTGCTGATGACGTCCTGGGCCAGTCCATCGGAGCACTCCAGGATGTGACATGCTGGCGAAGGTCAGAGCGGCAGTTTTTAATGAGCATCTTGCATGTGAGATTATAGAGACTATAGAGTTTTAAAGGAATGAACACCTACCTCTTCTGTTGACGGGGTCCTTTGCTACATAGGCAACAAAATCTGTTGTGTCCTAAAAAAAAATGCACATTACAATTGTAAGAATGACTACTATAAAATATGATAATAACTTTATACCATAGCCTTTATTTTCTGGTTAAGTCACTTTGATTACATTTTTGTTTCTATAATAACAGCAATGGAAAATATGGACTAAATCTAGAGAGTATATCTACCTAGTATGATATAACTCTCTGCGCTGTAAATAAATGTAAGCATGTAACTGTGTTTTAAGGTAGTATGACAATATGACTTTTGATTAATAATAATAATTAAAAATGTAACTGTATTCAAATGAAATCTAGGTCTTCACTAGTCTTCATTCATTATCATTAACAAGACACTTACAGGGTCACCACCTGATGCAAAGGAGATGGACTGCATGTGATGGTTGGCTATGATCTGTCAAGAGTAAAATGATACAATATAGAGTTAGCAGATGCACATGCGTTCATTCCACACGCACATACACACACATCATTTAAAATGTATATCAGAATTTGGTTTATTTCTTTGCTGTCTGGTATCTAGCACACCGTGGTGGAGCCATATTGGAAGTGTTTAACTTTTAGCAGTTGCCAGTTAGATGAGAGGATTGACACTAAATCAGCCAGTAGCCGCAATTAGCTTAGCATAAAAAGTGGAAGCAAGGGGAAACAGTTAGCCTGACTGTTTTCTTTAAAATATCAGCACCTATAACACTCACACTCACACTATAAGCTGTTTTTGTCCCACTGTTTCTTCGATAACTTAAAATGAACTTTATTTTTTAACTTTTTAGGTGTTATCTACAGGCTGTTAGCAAGTATCATATGTAGTCAGCAAACCATCACTGCCTGCTTGAAAACGCATCTAATACGCAGCTAGAGTAGTGTTTACATTATTATTTATTTGTGTTTTAAATTCAGCCTGCTGCCTAAAAACCAACAACTAGTTTAGTTGAACTTTTCTTGAGCTGTAACTCAGAAATAAGGACCCGGCGGAGGCTGTTGGGCGAGTCAAAGATTTGATGCTTTGTCAACAGTTTCTCTGCGCTCAACGTACTCAAGATATCGGAAATGTTATTCTTCAGTCTCCTTTGAGCTACTATGTGTTGAAATCCTGAATTATTTACTTTGGCTCCATCTGCTGGCAGTATCAAGAAGGACACCGGGGTAGACGGTGATGAGCAGTGCAACAATCTTCCTCTTTTAACTGTTCTTTTATAAAAATAAACCTCCTTAAACAAACATCTCTAAAAAAAAAAAATAAGATTTCCTCTCTCAGCAACCTAAATCTGGACAAATGTCCTCTGATCACGTTTTTCATCTATTTTAGTCAGCCGTTGGAGGTTCATTTGACCTTGGGGACACATGCTGACTGTATAGTAAATATGTGAAAATAATAGCCCCACTTACTTAGTTACTCACTGAGCTTTCAAGCACATCCAATGGTGAATCTTTTAGGTAACTTTTGCCTGATTCAGATTTACTTGAGCACAGCAGCAGCTAACACATACAGTATATTGTTGGTTGTTGAAGACAGTCTCATACAATGGTGCTACTATTTTGTCAAATGTAATGTAATAATAGTAATAAATTGTTTTTGTGGCATGCATGTTGCTCACAGAAAGGTTGCGCACTGACCTGTTTGCCATCAGGGGTCATCAGGTTGAGGCTACTGGTGGAGATATTTAAATTGATGGACATGCCAGCAAACTGTAAGTTGCTCTTCCCGAGGATACTGGACAGAGCTTTGGACGGTGGCTGGGAGGATCAGAGGAGGACACAGACACACAAGCAAAACAAAGTCACTTTTTACAGATCACACAGCACATCATAAAGGAATAATTCAACATTTTCTGGGGGGGAAAAAGCTTGTTTGCTTTCTTGCTGAGAGCTAGATGACAAGATCGATACCACTCTATATTTTATTTGGTAAATTTGAAGCTACGGACAGCAGCTAGTTAGCAAAGTTGTTCAGCTTAGTTTAGCTGAGCATAAAGACTGGAAATGGGAGGAAAAAGCTAGCCTGACTCTGTGCAAAGGAAACAAAATCCACTGAACAGCACCTCTAAAGCTCAATAATGGTCATACTATATCTCTAGACTATTTCATGCAGTGACTTCCTGGAGTCTCCACTGACGATCGATCAAGAAATAATCCGGCACATAACCTCCTGTAAAACCAGAACTTAGTTGTTTTTACACTTCAGTTTTTATACAGGTTAACCCTCCCGGGTCCTATCAATTGCGTCTGCAATCGTGAGTGACTCCAGAGGGTTAAACAAAACAGATATAACATGTCAATTATTGAGTTTTAAAGGCACTGATAGACTGATTTCTTTTGGATGGAGCCAGGCTAGTCGTTGCCCTTGTTTCCAGTCTTTATGCTAAGCTATGCTAACCAGCTGCAGACTGTAGCCTCGGCTGAACTATTCCTTTAGGTATTATTATGCATTAAGATATGATTTCACCACTTGCAAATGAATACAGAGGCAATGTTATTATTCAATATTTGCATTGATTGCAGTTTGGGCCATGCAGATTTCATCTAATAAGAGGGGGTGTTAAGTGTTGGATACTCAACGTGCTGTCGTGAGGTGGTGATTTTTGCTGAGAGGAGGCAACGACGCCAAATAAAATTAGCCAAATCCATTCAAAATTCTCAGTATGAAGCCGAGCAACCGTAGTGCATCTGTCACACAGCCAAAATAACATTATCTTATATCTTAACGTCTATTCTGAGGAAGAAACTCGTCGGCACTGATTTTGTGTTATATACTCTACCCTGACATTTGAACAAGCTCTAGAGAGCGGAGTAATGCTTCATTTCACACCCCACATTCAGACACACTGTGGACACACACCATGTACATGCACGCGTACACACACACACACACACACTAGCTCAGCCTCCTGATCACAGATATTGTGCACTACATGAGTCACTAAGCACTGTGCGCGGTGTGCAATGCATCGTGGGCTGGAGCTACGCCCACGCACATACAGTCCCATACCTCTTCATCTCTCTTCTCTCTCCTCAGCATCTCTCCTCTCTGAGTAGGTGGAACGTGGAAGGGTAAATGAATATCTAATGCTGTTTCCTCTTTTCCCCTCTACTGTATCTTTCACTAACATTCATTTTCTCAGCTCTCTCAGTTAGGGCATCACTTCTCCCATAATCACCCCATCTCCCTCCCTCCTTCCCTCTCTGTCCATCCATGTACCTTTCTCTTCCGCAGAGCTCCTTTGGTCCCTGGAACAGCCTCACACACCAGGCTGATGGCTTCCCTAGAGGGAGGGCGAGAGGAGGATGAAGCCAAGATGGTGACCATGGAGCAGCCACAGAATCACAGTTATTTTGGCATTAAGTTGGACTGTATTTACAGACACTATTCATACCAAGCGTGATCTTGGAAAGAACAAGAGTGTACAGCCAGGCTAACAGCTCTGTGAGGTTGTACATAGACACAACAGAGCTCTATATTTTAAAGACATTTGTCTTCCCGTTCTGTCATATTAGAATATTTCTGTTGTGACGGCTTATTGCTGAAATTATTTGTAATAGGAACGTTTGTCAGGCAAACTGTCTGGTATACTTTATTATCAGGACACAATAGCTACTATATGTTCTATCTTGTTGTGCTTTTTAATCATTATGTGATCATTAAATATTTTAATTCTTTGGGTGTTTCCCCCCAAATTACTGTTTTTGTTACGGATAGTTGTATAATCAGATCTGAGAGTTACTGGACTATTCAGAAATCTTTGGGAAATCAATTGCTGGGTGTACAGCAAGTGCAAGTTTACATATTTTTTAGTCTTGACATTATAATTATTATTATACTATACTATACTAATTGCTACTATACTGCATGTTAATTTAATATAATGGTTTGATCTTGTTATAATTATGAATACATTGATTAATTATATGTCAATATGACAAAAAGTAAATAAAGTAAATAAATACACTTAAAGAAAAAAGGCTATGTTGACAATAGGCCTGAACTCTACAGGTTGTTACACATAAAATGAAATCACCCTGGCCACAAGAGACTTGAGTCAAGATTCAATATGCAGTGTAGAGTGTTTTATATGGTGCCATAGGGAATATCGCAAATGCACTGCACCTCTTGAAACCACGCAACTGTATCTGGTTTACAGCGTTACATATCGCAGAGTGAAATCTAAAACTGTTTTTAAGATGTGAAGTGAACTGTTTTATCTGTCATACAACATCATGTAGATTAGAAATTTAGAATTTTAGAAAGGGAGAAATCTAAATCTAGAGAGAGAGAGAGAGAGAGAGAGAGAGAGAGAGAGAATCCACTGCTGTGTGGCCTTGCAAGCTAACATTAGTCCGGACTGACTTCAGGAAGTCAAGCATAAAAGTGGACATGACACAAACCGATTCACTGTTGGCCTTTGCCTCACTGCACATTGGTCAATGATTTCAAAGATACACATGGAGTCACAGAAGAATCCATGCAAACAAATTGTAATAGCAGGCAGCCTAAATTTACTCTCTCTATATATACAGTATGATATAGATAGATTCTTCATAATATTCTGCTTTTAATGCTAAGTTTAATGCTAAGTTTATCTGCTGAGGCACGACAGAGAGCAGTGATTTTCTTGAAAAACAGACCAAACTAAATGTATTAATTACTGATATAAGTTATTTGGGAACTTAACTGAGAAACACTAAAACGCTTTCAGTTCAGTAAAGAGTTCAGTAAATAATCAACCTGAATGTATCTCAGATTAGTAGTAATTAGCCGCAGTAACTCTGAGTCGATAATAACATTAAACCTTGCAAACATACTGTATATGTTATATGTTAGCATGAAAGTAACAAGCTAGCATGGTAGCTAATAGTAAAAGAGGTTTTCATCGAGTGAATCAGAAACGGTGAAATATCTTAATCTCTATCTTTATCTTATGGTATGAATTTGAAATTTGGTCTTTGAAAGTTCAAGATCTCTATTGCTACATTTTCTGAATTATAATCCAAATTATATAACTTAAAAAAAGATTAGATTATATAATAGATATTATATTGAGTCGTTATTATGAACAAATATTCAGCAGTCTTGTGTGTTCATTGTGGGGATAAACAATAAAGCAGAAGATGGAATAAATGATTTACCAGGCTTTGTTTCAGAGGAAAGAGTGGACATACCTTGTAATTTGTGATCTTGTGGTGAAATCCAGAGACCTCATCGATCGAAGCACTTCTATGCAGCCTAGATACTGGAAAACAAAAACATGAAATCCTGTGTGAAATACATATTTAATGAAATGTCAAAAGTTACATTCAGATTTTCATGACTAGGACATTATCACACAGAAAAACACCTCACACCTGATTTGTTCACATTACTAATAATAAACTCATCCTAAAATCCACTTAACTGCCAAATCACTACAACATGAACTTAAAATTATCCATCTTATTATCTTATTCCATAAAGGAAAACCATGAAAAGTGGCCATAAATGTCAGTCTAAAATGATATCATACAATATATAACAATAAATCCATGAATACAGAATCAAAGTATTGGATTTTAAATTCAGACTTAACTTTATTGATTTTGAATTCATAATTCTGATTGAGCTCCATGGCTGAAAGCTAAAGTCTATAACCCTGCCCTGTCAACAGGGGCTTAGGATCAATTTAACTTAACTTTAACTTGTCATATAGCAGGTGTATGTGTTCAGTAGCCATAGGACAGATACAGATTTTAAAACAGAAGCTCCCTTCCAGACAAACAAAGCAAAGTGTTAAAGGTTAAAGGTACCTTTCGTAGTTTTTGACCACTAGTAGTGTAGAGTAGAGCGTGCAGCAGCACAACACAAATGAACAATTACAATTTTCAGGTTAATCCACTGATCAACCAAGAACCTTCCAGAAAAGGCTTACACTGTTTACACTGTTTATATCTTTTTGTATTTGCTACATTGTTTATATATTTTTATATTTGCCGTACTTTCTTATATCTCTTATTTTATATGTATATATTTTATATTTCATGTTTATTGTTTGTCTTGCGCCGGGGATATGTCCTGTATGTCATATGGCAGTGTTGACAATGAAGTTGATTTAACTTGACTTGATTTCATTTGATGAGGAAGGAAATGCATTCATCGTTTTGATTAGTTAGGACTCAATGACACACATAGAAACCATTTGGTAATTTCATTTGTTTGTTTGTTTACAATATACTGTAGCTCCAGAGGGCAACTTACGTTATTAATCTTGCTTTTTGGTATACGCTACATGCATGCAATGGATGTGAATGAATATCAAAGTGATCATTTCAGTTATCCTTTCATCCCACTTTCAGCTGCTTGTGCACGTGTAAATAAAAATGCAGGCAGACCTAAATCTGTATTACATCAGCACTTAAAAATAGAAACATCCAGCAGGAGTCTGACACAAGGTTGAAGCAAAGTTGGGATAGAACACAAGTCGGTGCTTGTTCAAAGTGATTTAGAAACTGCATCAGTGTGTTACTATGTCACGTGAGGTGACTGTAGCCTTCCTGTCCCATAAAACCATCTTCAGTACCAGCCACCTACTCACATTACAACACCTCTTCTGATTAATATTGCACAGACTGGGAACATTTTGTGCTGACAAGTTCCTATCGTATCAGAATCACATTCATAATCTGGCTGTAAACAAAACAGACACATGCAGACACACTAACGTTTCTATTTTTACTAGATGGGAGTTATTAGAATCATAACTTTCATATTATGAAGCCTCTTCTCTCCGGTGAGCATTTTGCAAGTACCGGCAAACAAATCCAATTTTGTCAACGTGACGTTTGCAAATATTTTAATGTTATCTATTTTTGGAACCGTGAGTTTCAAGTGCACAATTCAGCAAGGCCAAAAATATATCAAACAGTTCTAAAATTGGTCCTATTCTGAGCACAACATGAGGACATTTTTTCTCTCATGCTGTAAAACAAACAAGCGAACGGTTCACACAGTAAAACTGAACTTCAAATTAATTATGAAAATCAATGGGAGGCCAGCTCTGAAGAGCCCGCAAATGATCCCAGTGAACAACACAACTTCTAAGTGATCAACATGCACTAACAAAACCACAGGCGCATGCATGGTACTGGCACACGGTAGAGCTGCTTACTGGAGTTTAGATGTGTTCATTTAAACATTTCCAAATGTAACATGTGGCTGTCATATGGTTTAGTTGCACTCAGGTTGAAAACGAAACACGCTGTTGTTCCATAATGCGTACAGCTGCTACTTTAGTATCATAATATTATATACGGTCCAGTTCTGTACAGTCCAGACAGGAGATGTCAGGTGAAGAAGTTCAAGAAACATGCTAAATGAGACAAGTTGATGAGCTGAGTATGAATAAATGTTGTATAACTGGACAAATCTGCCCCAAATAAGGATGATGAACAGGCGTCTATTAACAGATTATATTAAATAATTACAATATACCAGCAGTGCAAAAAGGATGGTGATTATTTGAAGTAAATAATTAATGGATCATATGACTATTTGCCTGCGAAAGTGGATGAAACCACAGAGAATGACTGCCCAAATCTTCGCCTCTACTGAGCTTTGTTATTGTAGTCTTTGACAGGACAATTTTTTTTTTTATTATTATTTGCATAAACACATAGCTAACATGGACTAAAAGCATGAGTGTAAACAGTGTCACTGTCAATCAATGTCCCTTCGGAGTAATGGTGCATGATGTGCGAGGAGTGACCACACGACGCTAATTAAAAGTGCTGTGAGCATAACACCACGTTGAACTCAATACACACAGGACTCAAACCACAGGCAAAGCAAGGGGTGGTGGTGGTGGTGGTGGTGGTGGTGGTGGTGGTGGTGGTGGTTGGGGGGGGTTAGGGGAGCACAGACCGGGGAACCATTTCCCCTCTCACATGGTGGATGCTTTCAGCAGCATTGACTGGACAAACAAGCGCCCCCGTCCTTAATGCAGTTAATGGAATGTCACGCTGGTCACAGATACTGTAGGCTTTGTTCAGGCGAGTTGTAATATGTGTCATATGATGGTGATGATGACACTGTGTAACTTGATTTGGAACACATTTCAATAAGCAAAAAAGCTGTTCTGTCTGCTGGACTTGCTTTTGTTTAATGTGCTGCGTTAACAGCAGACCATAAGTTCAGGCAGACGCACACTTTTCAGTGGTCCGTTCCGTTTCCTTTCATTCACTTCATACATCGAAGAGCCACGGCTCAGCATCATCATCACTCCTCATTCTAGTGACTCATTGCCGGCATGATGACATTCACCGCTCTCGTAGTTGTGCGCCAACTTGTGCTCCTTTCAGTGGTGTATGATGGCTGAACGACATTGACGTGAGACACGGATGCGATGAGACGAACACACGCGCTGCATGTCTGTTTTTCCAGATTCCACCATTTCACTCGTCTAAAAGAGCTCAAACAGCCATACAGCTCATAAGGATGCACGATGTACAGAAATAACACATCACCATGGTTACAAAAGCATAACCCTGCGGCTCCACATACACAAGACAGAAAGAAATACCGTCATAACATGAATCGAAATGTTTACAGCATGCTCCAGATGACACTGATAATTGCTGTTTTTGTTTCCCCATCACAGATTTTTCCTCTACTTTTCCTCATTGTTGACCTTCTCTATTTCCTGAATTATTCAGCGTCTGTTTTGTCTATTTCTGGTCACTGCTCCTTCACTCGGCTTTCTGCTGTAGCCAACCTACATACACCCACTCAAGGGCATGTTGTGATGGGCCACTGAAGCTACATTATCTCTTCTTTGCCCCCTCTCTTGCAGGTAGCTGAGCTGGAGTCATTGAAGGAAAAGCGAGAATGGGCAAAGAGGGAGAGGACAAAAACAGAGCTAAGACAGGGGGAGACAGAGAGACCACCAACCTTTACAATGTATGTCACTCCTGGACCAGAGATCTTCTCGCTTGAGTGTAGCCAACCTCTGGAGGGTTTGCTCACCAGTCCACCACCTCCACCTGGATTCCAGTCCACTCTGCCGGGCTGGAGCTCGTCCAGCCTGCTCTTCTTGCTCATGCTGACGGCTGACTCCAGCTGCGAGCAGGGGGTTGAATGGGAGGCCGAGCTGCACAGAGAGCCGCCCACACCAGAGGCTGCTGTTGCCGCCGCCGCTGCAGCTGTTGCTGTTGCACTGGGGTTTGGACCACTGGAGCTGCCTGAGCCCGATCCCCCACCCACCTGCAGCTTAGACACAGCCAGGTCCTTGACAGCCGAGGGCAGACCTTTAATGCCCAGCAAGCTGCCTGAGTTGCTGAATTTCAGGCTGGACACCTTGTTGATGAGGGTACAGAGGGTGGTGCCTCCATCTTCCAGGTGGTCAGAGCCGTGGCTGGTGGGGGTGCTGGAACCAGTGGTGGTGGAGGAGGACTGAACCTCAGTCGGGGGTGTGTAAGATGTCTCGGCTGCAGACTGGGGGGTGGCCGAGACCTTGGGGTTCATGGACAAGCCGTGGAGAAGCTCATCGACGGATGTTACTGACTCATTCCTGAAGCGGTTGTATTTGGTACGGTGAAGCATACCCTTCTCTCTCTTGCTCTCTCCCCTCTCTCCACCAACCGACACGCACAGCCTGCCTCTTTCACAAGTGTGCTGGCAGACGTGGCTGAGCCGTGCTGATTACCCTCTCCTGTAACATAGCAGCAGCGGTACAGGCAGCAAACGCCTTTTAGCAATCACAGGCCACCTGACTGTAATTTTCTCTATTGAGGTTACAGTGGTGGTTGTGTTGAGCTGCTGCTGCTGCTGCTGCTGCTGCTGCTGCTGCTGCCACCGCCGCCGCTGCTGCTGCTGTCGCCAAAGTCCAATCTGCTCTCAATGAAATCCAGAGCTGCAATCCAATCCGTCAGAGAGAAATATACAGACACAATCCATGGAAACACAGCATTGAGGCAGAGGAGGAAGAGGATGGAGAGAAAAAGGTCTCTAACAGGCTGCCAGTGTTGTGGTGCAGCTTGTTTGGTTTCCAGCGGTGATGCTGCTCCTGCTGCTGATTCTCTGTCCTCAAAAATCCAAAAAGTAAGAGAACAGAGAAAGGTCTATGTTGTCGATGATCACGGATACTGCGAGGGAAGAGCAAATACTCTCTACTGACTGCTGCCTGCCTGCCGGCTCAGAGCTAAAGCATGACTCACTGATCTGAGAAAACCTTCTCAACAAAAGGCTTGCTGAACACTGCAAATCACTTCCTGTCGGAGGGAGAAAAAAAAAAACCTCCCACTTACAGCACACTAGAACCAATCAATTTTTAAATTCCCCAGTCTGACATTTATTCCCTGTAATTTATTCCTTATTATTTGTTTTTCTGAGAAAAGGAAATGAAGAAGGAGAGGAAGCTTGATTCTTTAACTTTGTGTCATAATTATTCATAATAATTTGACTGAATTCATGTTACACACAAACGCCTTACAAAATGGGCGAACCCATAAAAGTTGCACTAAAAAGGATGACACACACACAAAAACTAATCACAGAAACGATAATAAATAAAATAAGAGATGAAAACTAGCATCCATTTCACTGACGTCTATAATCAGAGTGTCTGCCAAAATACAGACGTCTTTGAATCAAGAATTAAATCTATTTAAACGGTTAATAAAGATGTCATTTTCATTAAAGGGCATAAAAGAAACCTTGATAAATCACTGAATGCAACGATACAGTAACATTTTATCATGACCAGAAATACGCAACAGCATTAATATATTGTCCATGTTCATTTATATTAGCTGCAGAATATGGGCAACATCATTCCTGCTTTCAGAAAGCTATGACTAGTTAATACACTGATTGTTTCTGCATGAAATATTTTGAATCAGGCATTAATGCAAAAAAAGAATAAAGCATTCTTTGTCCATAAAAATGTGTCTAATGTGTGCCGCTACTTCTCCATCAGTATTCTGCAACAAAGGAATAAAACATTCAGTACACAACTAGGAAGTAGATGCAATCTCACAGCTTGTCTAAAATACCCAGCAAACGGGTTAAACTACATGAATGATACTCAAAAAAAAAAAAAAAAAAACAACAATATGAATGGCATGTTTCTCAGGCAGATGAGTCAATGAAACAACCAGAGGGATAACAGAAAAAAAGCCCATGAGTCTCCTTAAAACCAGCAGCAATGAAGCATCTTTGTCTCCCCGGTAGCAGTAAGCACACGGCCAAACACCATTCATGTAAAATGTCCTCAGGAGCATCTAGCAAAGCCGAAAGACTGACACTCATTCATAAGCAGCTTCCGCTCTCACTCTGCTGCAGATTTCGCACTGCAGTCCCTCCCAACATCTCTCTTTCCTGCCTGGCAAATATATAAAAAAAAAAAAAAAAGAAAAAAAAAAAAAAAAAGACAGCACGTCTGCCTTCTCTCCTCAGAAAAAAAAAAGGCAAACACAAAAGCAGGGAAGAAAAGGCAGGCCCTCGCAAATCAAAAGAGGGAGGCAAAAAGACGAAGGAGAATAAGAGCGGAGGACAAAAAAGCATGCAATATTTAGTCTTTTATGTGAATGAAATAGCAGGCTGGCATACCAATGTTTCTGTGAATGGAAGCAAGGCCTTTCTGCCTCTGCAAGGCAATCCCTTGGGATGGCATGGTCTTATCCAATGAGAAGCCAGCTGGATGACTCATTCAGGGGAGGCTTGCAGAATAGTGGAAGAGACCATTCCAGACGCAGGTGTACATTTTGTTTTCTCCTGACTGCCCTTTAAAAATAATATGCACGCCGTTCAGATAAGAGATGTTTGCATAATTTATCAAGACAATCGCCTGTTAACAAAATGAGAGGAAAGAAAAATGTTGGCAAGACATTCAAATAAAAAAAAGCCACCCCTGTGATTTTGATTGTCACCATTATCAGCTTTTTTTCTTCCACATTCTTACCTACACATTCAATTAGTGATTGACTGGTTATATGTATATAAGGGTAGATAGTACAAATGCACTGCAACAACAAATGTATGTTTTGTTTTGTCAGATTAGATGATCTACATTTGGACAACCTTTTATGACAATTTATTACTCTTTACCCTGAGTCAGTGTTCATTAATGCTTTTTTTTTCTCAGCTAGAAAAATATTTATCAGCTGACACACTGGTTAAATGATCAGCAAATATTACTGGCCAAGCAAAAATATTCATTATATGCCTTTATTTTATTTTAGTCTTGGACATGACTTCAACAAAGGCTTACAGTTATTCTTAATAATAACTTGAATATGTTGCAGGGACTGTTTTTTTTTGTACCAAAGATTACGCCTGATTGTCTGATAAACTGTGTAAAAATCCCAGCAAGCTTTGAGTCAGCACTATACTGAAGCTCAGGGATGTCAAAATTAAAATGAAATCATTTAACAATTGCTAAAAATATTGCCAAAAATATAATTTCAATCACTACATACCAAATCATTTTCAGTGTTACTGTAAACCTGCCACAGTTATTAATTGAATATTATATATATATTTATTTGACATATATTATATATTTAATTAAAAATGCAAACTGCGCATTTTAATTTGAATTTTACATCATGGTACAAAATCACTAATAATCAATTAAAGAAATGAATCACAAATAAATAAAATGGAAATGGCATGTTGGTGGTTTTATGAGGATAATGAATAGTAATAATAATTCTGATCAAGCTATGAAGCTTGTTTTGTGTAATCTGTCGGTGTCACCCATCAAAACCAGACAGCAGAACATAAATACCCAGTTGACCATCTCGTAAACAACGTACCACCACACCAACGAGCAACGATACTGATGCATGGCAGGTCTGTGAAGCTTCTGATATGGCCATGTAGCTTTGCTGACAGTTACCTAGTGGCTATCTGCAGTACTGCAACAAAACATTTATTTATTTCAAATGGTATTTATTTTACACGATCATAAGTGTAAGGACTGGATTTTGTGGGGATCTAGATTACGTTATAAAAGCCCTGTTCATGACTGGAATATCCACAGCATGGTAGTATATCTGAATTTACCGTTAGCAGCTCTTTAGTCTCTCAGTCTCTGCTCACCCAAGCTCGTATCCAAGAGATAGAAAGCTCTGAACACCAAATTGATAGATTACCATTAAATTATGTTCATGGTCCACAGGTAATGTGACTTTGGTGATCTACTATCTCTTACTCGAGCGCCACCAGCAGGTTTTCACATATTTCAACATCTCCTGGATGTATTGGATTAAAATATTGCCTTTTCCTCCTGCATCACTGTGAGATTCATATTTGTGTTGGGTTCTTTGCCATGACATTCGGTACACCCATTCACGTCCTCCTCAGGATGAATTGTCTTTTGTTTTTTCTTCTGCTGATCCCCTGACCTTTCCTGTAGCTTTCCTGTAACCTTTCCTACTGATATTCCCAAAGAGCCTCAGCTGTTCATTAGCTAATGTTAGCATGCTATCACCTAAAATTTTCCTGCGTGCATGGGAAAAGAACTGCAAAAAGCTTGACTCACTCATTGTAGTGTTCTGTAAGCAGAGATCCTGAGACGCTGAAGGCCCACTCACTGTTTTCCTGCCACTGTGGAGAGAAACACAAGAGGGCTGAGTTGAAAAAAGGAGTTGAGAAAATCTCTGGACTGTCTGCTGCTGATGGAATCATCATCATCATCCATGGTGGCTGCTCACTGCAAGCAGCAACATCTGTGGCTGTGAAGTGATACAAAGTGCCAAAAACTGCAGTTCTTCAAACGGCCACTTGAGGATGGCTACAGCATCATGAGCCCGCATCTTAAAATGTCCGGCTTCACAGCAGAAATAAACATGTTTACAGCCTGGTACAAACAATTTTTTTCTCTCTATAGCTAATTTGCTGGATCATGACAACTGCAGTGAGTCTCACCTGTCCAGATTTCATTCAGCTCTCCTCAGCTCCACCGAAGATCCACATCTACATTTTTAGATTAGCCTGGACATGGAGGAGGCAGTACTGCCAAGATGGCGACGACGACCAGAGCCACAACACTCAAAGCTTCAAAATGGCTCTACTGAAACATATGGGTGACGTCACAGAAACGATGTCCATTCTTTATACTGTCTATTGATCACTGTTGCTATTTTCTGTTTACTGACTGCTGCTGTGAAGAGGCTAATGGACCCAGTCATCCCACAGTAGGATATGGTGGGCCAGTATGGCACATTGGCCACCTCACAGAGTTCACAGAAGATCTAATATATATAAAATAAGATGGTACAAGCATAGACCTGTTGAAGTTGTATAAATCATGTGCATTAACTAAGAACATACAAACAACATCCATACAGTATAAGTCATCCAGGTAATCATACAAAGTTCATAGTGTTTAATAGAGGTAAGAATAACTACTTGTAGTAAGTAAGAATAATGATGTTCTATAGCAGTTGAACATGTGATTTAATATCAGTTTTCTATCTCATTTTCCAGACATACATTAAGAGCGATTGAGAAAGGAGAGACAGAGGAAAAGAGCATCCATTGGCAAGGAAAGCAGCAGACACTTCTCCACTTGACTACTGTTGCCAGGTTACCAAAAACATTCAAAAAAGCAAGAGTTATTTTCAGACTAGCTAGAAGCAAAATAACCAATGTTACAGAAAGGGCAGACACAGGCAACTGGTAAAATGTTTTTTATCATTAAAAAAAAAAAAAAAAAAAAAAAAAAAAAAAGCATTATTCACCAACAGCACCAAAAGCTCTGCCTAAGAGACCAAGAGATCTGCCTCATGATTTAAGTTTGTAACGTTTGAGGAGACTTGGAAATTCACAATGACACATGAACATACATGAACATGAAACTATGAAGTAGCTTTTAAGTTAAAGGCCTGACCAATATATTTTAAATAAGCGGTTTTCCTTGAGAGCACCTGATATTCACTCTCCAGAGTTTGACCAGTTTTATTTTCACTTCTAGAACTACAACAGCCTTTTCCCACCCAAAGACTAAAAATGAAACCAGTGTCAGACTATTACTGGAAGACTGTTGGACTAATTCAAATTTCAACCTGATGTTGGCACGACACACGAAAAAAAAAATTAAGATATCACCAAAGAGACCACAATTTATCCTGAGGGACATGACTGATGTCTGGACTTGCAAACCGTTCAATAGCTTTGTGGATATTTCACTAAAAAACACAGACCTCACGGTGGTGCTAGAGGAAAAGTGTGTTTAAGATTCATCTTCATCATAACAATGGGGGGAAACCACTGACACTATAAAGAATGGACAGCGTATGTGTGACATCACGGTAAGTTTTCGAAAAAGCTATTCTGAAGCTGCCATGTTGGCTGCCATGACTCTTACGCCTCCCGGTTAATCTAAAAATCGACAAAGGGGATCATTGGTGGATCTGAGGCAGGCCATAAGACCACTAGGTGCTCTAATATAATTTGAACGGGTGAGTTATATAACGATCCACCCTCAGTACAGTTGTCACAAATGTTGGAATTAGCTATAGAGACCAAAACCGCTTTTTGTACCAGGCTGTAAACATGTTTATTTCTGCTAGTGGGACATTTGAATATGGGGGCTTATGGAGATTGACATGATCTGTAGCCAGCCTCAAGTGGCTGTTCGAGGAACTGCAGTTTTGGGCACTTCCACATTGGCTTCAATTCACAGCCACGGAGGTTGGGAAAACATATACATTCATTGCTGCTCGTTTGCTGCCACTCATTCGCTTTATTGCTCCAACACTGATACGTTCGAACACAAACATGTACTTCCTTCCCGGTGGGTTACATCCCACTAACACTTTTGTTACCATTTACTGCAATGGATCATTTTTCATATGGAGCAGGCATACCTCTATTGTTTGTTTGATGAAAATATGAATAAAAGTTACACAACACCATTATGTACACACTGAATGAAATTTCTGGAGTGTAATTTTCTTGGCCTGCATCGATGACCTAATATGAGCCTGTTTGTGACCATATTTCAATGCCACTATTAGCCGCGGTTATGCAATTATGTATCATATTTCTTAAAAGCTCAATGGAACACAATAAAAATGAATAGGGAAGGGGAGCAATGTTGATAGCCTGCTTGAAGAGGGCAGAGTGATGTAAGAATGTCCTCTCTGTGGACAATAACGTCCACAGCCTTGAGAGCTCATTTTCATAATTATGTCTGGGGCATCATTTCAGCTTTATGTGAATGGCTCATTAAAAAAGCGGCAGAGGCAACGGAAGCACCAAGAGCGTCATATATGTACGAGTGCATGTGTGTGTGTGACCCTATAGACACAGAGACCTTATACTGTATACAACAGGCAAGCTAATTATGTAAACCAACAAACTAAACACTAGTGAGAGAAAACTGGATTCAACAAATTAGTAACAATTACTTTAATGTCATTCAACATCTCTCAACATTTGATTGTCTATATCTATTAGTAATGTATAAATGATCACCTATATGCTGTTATTATGTGGCCAGCCCATGGAAAAGAATCATGGTTATATTAATTGTTTAGCTATATAGAATATCATATAGTTTTAAAATATCTAGTTTTTATTGACAATGGGCACATTTTTTTTTATTTTTAGCAAGCTGTGATTTCCTGAAATATTCTGAGCAAAATGAAATCATAGGTGGGTAACAGAGCCCCAAAACATCTGCAGTTATCGGAGTCAAGCGCTGTGTTGTACTAAATGTTTGATGGTCATGGATGTACATCCGTGTTATAGGTTCAGGCCTGATTGAATTTGCTCTCTAAAAGACTACAATCCCCAGAAATATGTATGTTCTCCATTTCATTACAAAAAACTCTTTAAAAATATGAGACACAACAGTGACATGAAATACTTTATATTATTAAAAAGCTAGTCAGAAATGAAACAAGAATTAGATTCATGACCGAAGTGAACAATATGTAGGTTAATATTTAACTTGGTGATAATAAGGAAGCTAGACATTTAATCTCTTTTGTTTCTGTAGTTTCTTTCTGTGATGTCTTTTATCTTGTAAAACAGAAAAAATACTTGCAAACACTTCAACTAAAGCATCAATCTCACCTTCGTGCTGCTGTGATTCTTGAATCACGACCTGTCGGATAAACAGTGATCGACATTTTTTAAACCTGTGCTCCTTTACTTGGTCACAAGATGGTGCTCTTGCTCCAAAGATATATGGATTTTTCTAGTTGCAGTTGTTTTGTTACACACTAACTGTCTCATGCTTACCATACACAGTTATTCATGGTCTATTTCTTTCCTGATTATTCCTGGTCATAATATTAAATACACGTTCATCTAGAAATCTGTGAGGCGAAAGCGTCTCATAATTCTGTAAAGGAAATACGTCTTCAGTCAACGATACTACTGTGTTCTCAGACACTGGCTTTAGAGGAGAAATGCTTAGTGAGGGTTGGTTAATAATTCAGATGTTCTTGTGGATGTTCACGTGTCACTGTGGCACTTTAGTTTGATCCTGCAGGAGTAATCACCTCTTTATAAATCGTCTGATATCAAAAGTGATAAACCCAAAGGTGATGCATTGATATTTAAACAAACTCCATTTATTTCTGCTTCAAAGGCAAATAGGTAGTCACAGTTTTAACAGCAGTAAGGTACAGACTCTATAATTCAACATGTGCCATCGTTGGCAATTCGGATACCGGGGTTTTATTTGGATTTCATTTTGGCGATATAATCTTGCTTTAATGTCAAACATAAGACGTACAGAGTGGTTAAAAAGAATCATACTTCCTACAGTAAACTCCACTGAATAAAGCACTGTATAATCTCAAGTGAAAATCTTCAAACTGCAAAGGAGCTTTAAAGGACTATGTGGCAGTGAAGGTGCAAAAATGTGAGAGATTTGTAAAAGAAACCAAACTATAAACAGGCCTGAACTGTCTCAAATACGGCATTACTTTCAAATACAGATCAGTGCTCCTCATACACCATCAGTTTTATTTGTTCCACCGCTCTCAGGTTGTTCATTTTCATCAGTAAAAATAGAAACAAGCTATAGAAAATTCATCTCCTCATCAGTTTTGGAAGGAGTCCCAACATCATCATCATCATCACAACCAGGTGAGCCCCCCCCCCCCTGCAGACAGGCAGGTTGTTGTGAATTCTTTGCTGCACGGTCCATCAAACTCCTGCAAGAAGTGAACAATGGGACATCGTATTCCATCTGTTTATGATAGTTTCAGTGCCAAAGGTGTGGTCCACCTGGGCGTGAGGGCCATGTTCACAACCAGATTCAGCCAACACAAGTGAAGCTCATGACATCTTCACAGAGCTCAGTGGCCATCACAGCTTTCCTGCGGAGGGAAAAACAAGAGTTGTACCGCGCAAGTAGAGGAAGACGTTCAGGGAAATGCAAATTCTTTTAAATGTTAAACTAGCTCGGTTCTAGACCTCTGTATCGCTATCCACACATCTAATCTTATCAGTAATTCAAATAATAATTAAATGGTAATTCAGTCTGAATATCAGGCTACAGTTTAGCTAGTTTATCATTCGGAAACTGCTTTGTAATGAGGGAGCGTGGATGTTTTTCTGGTCAAACCTTGACAGTGAACAAAGTCCCCTTTAATTTGAAAGGTACTGCTGAAAAAAAGTATAACCTAAATGGAAAACTTGAGTTCATAATTGTGTGTAAACTCAAACCTCTAAAGACTTCCTCCCAATAATAATAATAAAAAAAGTCAATAATCTTAGATTTATGTATGTACAGATGGGTGACAAATTGAAGAGAGACACATGATGAATGAATGCAGATGCCATCCAGGACACAAGGGGTCACTGAATGGAACCAGATCTCCAGATATAAGAGATTTTGGACTGACGTGTTAGACAGCACTCTGTCACCATCATGAAATCACACAAATTAGGGAGTATCTTTTGGGAAAAACAGTGTTCATCCCACCGGTAGAGTTCCAGAGATGTGTACAATAAATTGAAAGGCGCAGTGAAGCTGTTCTTGCAACTTACTAAGACAGTTTTTTTTGTGTCTCCTTTAAATGTTTCTCGTTGATCTTGTTTAATGTTCCTTTCAATTGTCACTCCTCTGTATATTTCAGAGTATATTCCATTAGTAATCCTTTTTTATAAAGTGTTTCATCATCTGCAACACAATTAGCTCAATGTTGTTAATGGATCACGTGGAAGAGAAAATGTAGTTAAATGCGATGGCTAAAATGTAGTAACAAAAAAGTTACAGGAAATAAACTGAACTTCTAA
Organism: Protonibea diacanthus; assembly: GCA_028641955.1. Classification (NCBI taxonomy): domain Eukaryota; kingdom Metazoa; phylum Chordata; class Actinopteri; family Sciaenidae; genus Protonibea; species Protonibea diacanthus. Next base: position 12,333,668 of record CM053991.1, on the reverse strand, counting down.
CTAAACTAAATACATTTCATGTGCAGAACACTAATAGTTGATTTCATTTATAAACCAGCTCTGTGTCTGTAATTATTTACAGTTAGTCCAACAAATCTGGACTTTGTACTTCTCTTCTGTTCCAGAGACAAAAAACCACCAAACATGCAGACAGAGGAGGTTATAACTGGTGCACATGATGTAAGTCGACCCGGTCAACTGCACAGCAACTTTTAACATGGGACAAAATGCACTCGCATGCAAGAGCATAGACCTACCCAGGCCTTTTCCCATCTTTTTAGCAGTTGCTCATGCTCTGTGAGTGCACCTCTCCATTGGTTCAAATCCCTGGATGGAATGCTCTCCTCATCTGTCAAACAACAACAGCTTTTATGGATAGAAACAATTAGAAATGTCCATCTTTGGACTCATAAAATGATGGCAGTGGCATTTGATCACAGCCAATCCCAGGCACTCCATAGTCCAGATACCTCTAATAGCTAGGTGGAGGTCCACCTTAGACATATCATTTCCCGTGCTGGCCTCAGCGACACACTGGTAACGGGCGTCCTTGATCAGCGGTCCTTCTCGGAGCCAGCTGCTCACAAGTACCTCCCTCTGACCCAGAGGCCGGCGGAACTCCATTATGGGGGTGTCCAGACTGTGCCCATTTATTAGCCAGTGAATGTGGACATCACTGGGACCTGAGGGACAGAATTGGACTTCATGTTTGACCCCCGGATGGTCAAGACATGGACACTCCACACAGACATACATAAAATAGGAATACTTGCCTTCGGTAGATCACTTTGTGGTGTTTTTAGTTTTTACAGCTATGTCTGAATATACATGCAGTGCACAATGCCGGATCTCAGTTCTGATTTTTAGCTCATCTTGAACAGTTGGAATCACAGATTAAGTCCGATTTACTGCATCGTTTCCGTGAAAAGTGAGATTACCAATATTTCCAACAATATTTTCTTGTGTATATTTTCAGTATGTGCAACACGATCCCAATCCTTTAGCAACATATGGTAGTTTTCTGTCTTATTTTTCACCATTATTCTCACTATCGAGTCCAAACAAGTCAAAAATTTAGGAAAACAAACCAGTGTTGAAAACATTTGACAAGATTTATTTAGCCTCCCTACCAAGAGGAATAGTCCCAAAATGTCCCCTCGATTTATGTACATCTTCAAATGTATTTTTCCATATATACAGATATATTTACACTTGCTTACAGCCACAAGACAAAAAGATTCAGGTAAAGTATTGAGATGTAAGACATGTGAGCGTACTATAATTTGTTCTGAAGAGAGATTCTCAACACCCTGGATAAAAAGGATCTACATTTTACAAGTTTCACATCAGACTGCTGTTACACAATAATATACACAAATCTGTACCTTTCATTGACATTAGAACCAGATCATTAATTTGGACTGAATACCAGCTTTGTCTTTTTAAACATCCACTCATTATACAAGACGCCTAAAAAAATGGAGATAAGTTCTTCACGAGTCAGGCACCTTAAAGCGAAGGGCAGGCTTGTTTTAAACAGAAAGACACACACACACACTCCTGGTTAGTTCCATATTTAGGAAACGGTATCATGCAAGGTGTAGGAAGGAGAGGGGATAAGTGAAAAAGTGAGAGGATTAAGATTTGCAAATGGAGTAAGAGGGAATGTTGAGTTGGAGCGGTGAGATCTGGGTCAATGTCACAGGCACCACTCACCCAAGGCCAGGCAGAAGAGCAGGAAGGGCTCCTGGGCATGAAGCCCCCAGGCCTGGTCCTTCAGCAGGGGAGGCAACAGTTTAACCTCCGCCTCCCAGGCCTCCACATTGTGGGGCTTAGTGGAGGAGGAGGAGGAGGAGGTGGTGGAAGAAGAGGAGGAAGATGAGGAGGAGGAGGAAGGGAAGGCAGAGCGAATGCTACTTCCAGAGGACAGGGAAGATGAAGTGTCGACAGGAGAGGAGGCTGTGAGAGAGGGAGTGATGGAGAGAGAGAGAGAGAGAGAGAGAGAGAGGATTGAGGAAACCAGGAAATCTAACCAAGGGGACGACATGCAAACGGGGAGACTAATGAGTGAGGGCTGGGATCTAAAAACCAAAGTGGCTGCAATAAATAAAATAAAATCAAAAGAGGAAGTTCACAACTACTTACACATGATAATACCACAGATGTGACTGATTTTAAATAATAATTCTCTGAAAATATTCTAAAACTGAAGGCTTCATTAAAAATAATTATATATATCAAAAAACTTCAGATTGTTTCCAGGGCTGTTTTAGAAAATAAACAAGTGACGATTGATATTATCAAGCATCATGTCATACTGAACAACTTTATGTTACTAACAGACCACGTAAGGAAAGGCTAGTAAAGGTTAATACACAGGACCATCAGAAGCTGTACCCATGTAGGAATGTCGACTTCACAGGCAAAAAAAAAAAAAAAGAAACAAAACAAAATGAAATACAGAGAAACTCGAGATAGCTCCACACAAGACAGTGGTTTGATTTATTCCAGCATTTTTCTAATCAGCAACACCTCGCTCGTCATGTTTTTCTCTCCGTCTGACCTTCAAACCCGGCACTGCCACCTCACTGGGTGAGATCAAAAGGCCCACATACCAGGTGCCGCAGATGGCAACACTATACAACAAAGCCAGGCTATGATGTACCGAGCAAATCTTCCCTGAGAAATCACTGTAACGTTGAAGTATTTACCCAAGTCCGATAGCCTATAACTATGCTTTAAGGAAAGGAAAAGAAAAAAAAAAGCTTCAAGAGATTATTTCTCACCACGGTTGTACAAAAACACAACTCCAATTTGGAAAACATCAAGGTAACTTACCAATTTGGTAAACAATGTTTCCAATTTGGAATTTAAGAAATAGCTTTTCTTGCTGGACTAAGCTGACAAGCTGCAGCTTCTGTGAATACACTTTTTGCTTTATCATCATAAGTCCTAAATCAGACAGCAGTTAAATCTCTACATGCAAGTGAGGCGCCTGACTTTCGCCTTATAATGACTAAACTTCATGTGATGCTGTACACTAAACATACTTTCACATGGCGGAAACCACTTAGACTTGGAAAACGTGGGAAGATGCAGCAAGAGTGTGATCTTGCCGACAAAACAGTCTCTGTGCTAACGAACGCAGAACGTCTGGCTAGCAGTAAGGTTCGTCTGCATCTGCAAACTGGATGGGCTGCGAATCACAGTCCACATCGAAGGGTTTCTCCTGGGAGGGGCTGTCGTCTCTGAAGTTGTGGGGGATCTGACCGTTGCTGCACTCCGGCTCGGTCTCATACCCGGTGTCACGGAGCGCTCGGAGGTTTTGAGAGGTCTGGCTGCCATTTTGCGTCGGTTGCTCCGTCATGTTGATTTTGTCAGTTGCGGATGTTTCCATTAGACCTGCCTCACAGGCCCGATACTCAGGCTGATGGGCGCTCTTGTGACTGCCCAGCAGGGCGGCTCGGAGGCGCAGGCAGGGACCTGGAAGATACTGCATGTAGCAGTTGTATGCCAGTGCGGCCAGGAAGAGGACGAAAAACAGGAGGAAGAGGAAGAGAAGGGCGGTGCTGTTGTTGTGCTGCAAATACTCAGCCGCTGGGTCCAGGCTGTCTGGGTGTGGAGCGTTGGAGCTCGGGGGAACGTGGTGCTTTGGCTGGAACTTGATTGTGCTGCTGGGTGGAGGGGTTAGTGATGAGTCAGTTTGGGGTGGGGAGGTGACTGGGACTGTGGCTGTGAAGCTGGGAGGGGCGAGGGCCGAAGTTAGTGGGGCTCTTTCTGTCTTACCATTACCTTCAGCTGCGTGTGTGCTAGATGTATCCTGGATGCCGAGGGTGGTGGTTACGTGGCCTGCCTGGTGTGGGAGTTTGGGCGGGAGTTCCAGAGTCAGGACGTATGCAGCCAGGAGGCGGGTGAAGTTCTTCCCAGCGGCGGGGGCCCATTCCACCGACCAGCACTCGTAGTGACCTTGATCTTCCGGTGCCACGCTGTAAATAAGGAGACCACTTTCCCCTATGAGATGGAAGCGAGAGGCCTCAGTGAGAAGCGAGCCGTTGGATTTCCACATCACCTGGGCTAGGTTGGATTGTACCAGGCACGGCAGCTCTGCAGAGCTCCCCGGTTTCACTGTCACACTCTGGTAGTCCTTCAGGGACCGACCAGATGCTACGAGGCAAAACAGAGAGGAAATAATGACTTCTGTGCAGATTAGTCTGATCTAGTGACTGCTTTAGGACAATTATACAATCATGGCTCACATAATGGCAAAAAAAGGCTTGACGGTGAAAACAGCATTCAAGTTGTTATGTTATGGTATGATGTTGCACCTTACCTGTTGAAGGACACTTGTCTGCGTCACCATTCAGACTCTGAATTAACCTCCTGAAAAAACAAACAAGTGTTATTTTTATGATGACATCAAATATGCCCTCACACAGTGAGAGACAGTAAAGCAGGTCAGACTGGACGGATAATCAGTAACCAGTGTAATAATGCATGAGCAGAGTACCGGTATGCAGAAAAAAGATAAGAGTAAGAGAGTGGATCTAGCGTGATAGTGAGTCACCTATGCCGCTGGCTGGAAGCGTCAAAGATGTTGACACAGGTAGCGGTGTTCGGGTCCCAGGCGCAGTATGGGTCACGAGCCAGGACGCAGTCAGCGCAGGACAGATACTTGCCACAGAAGGCTGTAGGCGACTGGACTACACCCGAGTCTGAACCGGCGTACAGTGATTGTGTCTGTGGAAGAGAAAGTGCACAAACTTTCATATAAAAATACAACTTACTGACTCAAAGATGAACTCTTAACCACGCAGAAGACAAATCTACAGATCAGAAACATTTCTGTCTGCGACAGTTGCAATTTGCATGACTCCAGACAACCACAGACACACACCGCACAAGATAAAACTGCTGCCTCATCTGATTTAGAGAACTGTCTGTCATGCTTGTGCCATCTTCTTGGCACTGTACTTCCCACTGTAAGGCTTTTTTACAGCAGAGTACACACTTCAGAAAATGTGCAAAAACACACATACGCACAGAGAGTTGTATACAGACACATAGATACACTATATGTCAATGTGTTTCGTATAATTGACATGGGTTCTTACTATTATGTCTTTGTACATTTACTAACTGTTACAGTAAAATCACTGACCTCAGAGGACAACAGCAGGTTCTTGATGGACTCAGAGTTCTTCAAGAGTTGGATCTCCTCCACAATATGCACTTCTCCTTCAAACAACACTGACTTGTGCAGGACTCCTTTATCTATGAGAAAATGTCAAAGAAATGCCAAAGACTTGTCGCTGTTGCACTTACTGCAAATACTAAATACTTAATGACTCGGATTAGCTCATAAATATCATGACATGGCATCTTTATTTCTAACGGTTTTAAGCGGTAACTGCTGTTCTTACCCGTTCCAGTGAAGATGACATCGTAAATGTTCCTATCGAGCGCACGCACCCTCTCCACAACGATCTGAGTGTAGTTGACGTCTTTGGTGATGAGGCGAGGCCCGTTGCCGATGGGCAGGACGGGATCCTCCAGCAGGGGGTGGTCCTTGACAAACTGAAGGGTCTTGTCTGGCAGGTGGAGAGAGCTGCTAATGTTCTGCTGTCGCATCAGGTTGTTAATGCACTGGTGGAGGAGAGAGGCAGAGAGGACACATTAAATATTTTATTGAAAAGTATGTTCTCCTACATCTGCAAAGTTTACACAGGCACTGACCCAAAACTGAGCTCAGTCTTAATTATTGGAGCTGTGTTAAAGGTGCTTACTGCTCCAGGGCGTGGAGAAGGAGTGATGCCGTTGTATCGGACCCACTTGGTGTGGGATTGCTCCACTGTGGCCTTCTGCATGTACTTGCCCTTGGAGAAGACCTCTTCCACAGCTGTCATGTTGTAAGCACATACTGCTGACAAACCCACGTTACCCCTGAGGGACGAAGACGATTGATGATGGAGTCAGGAGAGGAAAGAGAAGGGAATGTAAGGACCTGCATTATATCACAATATCCCACCCCTGATCCCCAACTCCACATCTTAAATCACTGACCACTGGGAGGTGAAGACCCCGTAGATGACTGTGTCCTTCCAGTCCGCACCCTTCAGGATGAAGACATCATGGACGACGTTGAAGACAAAGTTGAGCTCAGGCATGGAGCAGACCAGCTTAGCTTTCAGGAAGGACGTCCATTTCTTCTGCAGAGTGCGCTGTCCCCCGAGGTCACCCTGTGGAAAAGAGGTTTATCAGCACGTCAGGCGGTATGAATGCAGAATTCCACTAAGGATGAAGGAGTGGGCATATCCCCACACTTTTTCTTGTTTCAGGTCAATTTCCCTGCCAAAGTCTAACTGTAGTCCAGATAATACAAGAGAATTGTTGACAAAAATGGTTTATCCACTCAGTTTTTGCTCCTCGAGACATAAGACCTGCTTTTTGGGTTTTGGCTACAGGCAGCCTGACATACCTGACAAATTTGTAATATTTATATTTACAGTTGTATTCCCCTGAGGACAGCTGTGGCTCAGGAGGTAGAGCAGGTCGTCCACTATTCAGAAGATTAGTTGATGATTAGTTGTTCGATTCCCTAGTGAGCACGTCGAAGTTTTCTTGGGCAAGATATTGGACCGATCTGTGTGTGTCAATGTGTGTATGAACGGGCATCTTGAGTGGTTGGAAGAGGAGAAAGGCGCAATCTAATTATAAAATACAGTCAAGTATAATTAAGCTCAGAGCTGTTTGCAGTAACACTGCAAATAAAGAATGAATTAACAACACAGAGCTTTACATAGCATATTACAATGAATAAATGCAATTCATGATAAATGTAACTAGCATCAAAACTCCTGGAATCAAAGCTACACCCTTGAGTGTGTGTACAGTTAATTCAACTGCCGTTAATTAAAGTCTGATAATATAATAACATGAACTGTTGTGTCCTGTTTCAGATTATGCTTCTGGCCTTTTCGGGAAGATAGAAATTGTGTTACAGTTCATTACAGAGCTATCTGATCGTTTCTGGGAATTCACAACACTTTTGACCATCAGTGATGGGATGCAGGTGGCGTGTGATTTAGACAGATGAAAACCTTTTCATGTTTTAATTCTGACTAAGTAACAACTCAAAGGCTTCACATATTTTGTAAAAATGTCCCCTCATGTAAGTATGTACGTTAGTAGTATGTTTTTGTAAACCTTGGTTTAGTTCTTTATTTGCTTCAGCAATATTTTTGGTATCGTTTATGCCCGTATGGGTGGGGCACTTCTGTCTGCATGACACAGTGAATGACTATTCAATGACTGACTGACCGCAGTTGACTTGATTTTATGATATGAGCTAGAACAGATTTGAGATAACGGATGGAGGAAGAAAGAACAATTTACGGCGAGAAAGGCATGCACGCACAGGACAACAGGAACATAAGGGCTAAAGAGGGATACTGCTGGTATGTGCAGATGGTGCATGACGTGTACTGACCTTACAGACGCGGGCCACCCTGGGGATGAGCAGCTTGCCAAAGAATTCATACTCCACTGACACCTCAGTGAAGAAGTAGTAGATTTTATCGTCCTCGCCATCTACTCTGTTTGTCCCCTCCCTGATCACATCCGCAAAAACAAAACTGGGCTCTGCAAGGACAGCAGAGAGGGCAGAGAGAGAGAAATGAATGTAGAATAAAATCCTTCCCTTACAACCTAAAATCTTTAAAATGCTTGATCACTTGTCCAAACTCACCGTTGAGCCATGATGTAGAGTATTCTGTCCTCAGCAGGGACTGGGATGGAGAGTATCTGGAAATTATTGGTTCACTGCCTAAGAAGTTATAAGCTGTCCCTGAATACAGCTCTCCATCTGATAGAAAAGCAGGGAATAAAAAAACAGAAAAAAAAGCATTTTATTGTCTGGCGATTGCCTCCCAAAAAAAACTGAGATTATTGAGGATTATTATGTATTTTTCTGCAGGGCTGACAACCAAAAGAGCTCTTTGTGAAATGACATAAAGCTGGCCTCAACTCACCAACCATGACAGTCGTAAAGCTTTGTGAGGGGTCAAAGGAGCACTTTCCCCTGCCGTCTTCAGGTCGGCCGTCCAACGAGAAGTCCGCGAGGTTCTGAACGCAGAGTTCAAGATTAGATTTCAGTTGAAAGGTTGCCGCGATGATTGGCAAACCCAAGCACATGTTTATTTGTGCTCTGTGATGTTACCAGTCCCAAAGACAGATTGAGCATGAACCTACCAAGTGGTCACATTGAGGTTGAAAGGCGTATGTGCCGCAGACGTACAGCCGCTCATCGTCTACCACTTGGAGCACTCGGATGTAGTTTAGACAATCCCTCTGGAAAGCAACATGCCATAAACTAATTACAATACACTGATTCAGGCACCATGCAGGTTAATAAAACAACATTAACACTGAACTAACCTCTTTAGATTTTCCTTTAAGCATGCACATTCTCATGGGGTTTGCGGCAATTGTCCACTGAACCTTAAAAAGGGTCAAGACAAAAGAAAATCATCAGTAAAATTAATTCATTTCTCCCTCTCCTAAATTCATTTACGTTATGTTTTGGAATTTTGTTGTTACCTTGTTGTTTCTGACTGTCACATTCTTCTTGCTGAGCTCAAAGATGGCCTCCCTGGCTCCCACATACAGTGCATCCCTTTTCTCACTCAGCAACAGCGTGGAGTAGTTGAAGATCTCAGGCTCCGAAAACTCCATCAGGTCTAAATCTGAGCACAAAACCAATGGATCATATTACTTAAGCATCCATAACAACTATAAACATGCAAAGTCTGAATTATCAACATCTGGATTCATCAATACTGAGGATTTCATTTAAAGCTGCTATAATCAATATTTTTTATACATTTTATATTCTATATTTATGACCTGGCCCTCCAGTACCCCTCAGTTACAAAGCATGGTTTAATGTCTTGCAGATTAATTTGGTTTTACAGATTAGGACGATTTTCCTGAGTTGGTTTGCTCTCTCTCTTCACATCTGTGTTATTTCAAGTCGCAGCAGTCTGCTATTTTTAGCAAAACAAACTGATAACCCAACACTGTGCTAGCTGCAGCACTGTTAGTAACTTGCTGGTGAACCTAGGAGTCATGTCATGGTGGAGACCAAAAACAGAGCTCAAAGGAAAGTGAAAAATTAGAAATGACTGGAAACACAGCTCCAAAAGAATGCTAATGTTGCTCCGTGTCAGCTGGATGGGTAAATTTCACTAATAAGTTCATTATAACAACTTGATGAACTGATATTATGTCAATTTTGTTTACAGCTCGTTTCTGCTGCCTCCAAATGGTCAAAAAAGTTAATGCACCTCAAGTTCATTATGGGTAAAGAGATAAATATCAACAATGTCAAAGTTGACAGATGTCCGGCAACTAAAACACAACTTTTATTGCTGTAGAGAAACAGACGTTTGAAAAACATTCCTGCCTTTCTACGTGAGACACATTGTGTGGAGTTCATCTCTCTCTCTCTCTCTCTCTCTCGCTCTGTGTTGATTGATGGCAAACTTAGTGGAGAGTTTGTGTCTGGCTGACTTTAGTTGTGCCAGGTGCAAGCGGGTTCGGGTTGCAGGTGCCTGGACATAAACACCACAATGATGAAAGTGAATACTCTCACTGACTGACTGAAACAGTGACTGTGCCACGGTGAGTGAAGAAACTTGACTTTGTTAAAAGGTGAGCAGTGAGCTGCACTGGTTCTCACGGAGCTATTTATGTAAACAGAACTTCCGTCTGACTGTAAGTGCTCTAACTTCCTGTGGTGAGACAGACAGCAGATCCTTGACTGACATAGAGGAAAACAGGTGTCACTGAACTACAGAACAATATGAAAGCTCAATGCACTGCTAGTGAAGAAACCCACTTGTGAACTAAACACTGAGTCACACTAACAAGCATGACTTCCCAACCTGAATGCCTTTACACTCCGTGCCCATGACTCAAAGTTTCACTTTAAATCAGCAGAGCTGCTTCAACATTTACCAGGAAAGGTTTAGTATTCATGATGCAAGGACTTACTGTAAAAAGGACACAGAAGTACAGAAATGTACACTATAGTTCTTTCTTTGTCTTTGTTCAGCTTTGCTGTCTAGTTTGCAGGAGTATGGACAGAAATGGCCATGCAGCTAAAAACAACTGTTAGAACTGTGTATAAGTACACAGAGAGCAATGAAAGTCATAGTCCTTGTATGTGTACACAATCTTGACCAATAAAGCTGGTTCTAATTTCAATATACTAAATATTTTATATATTTAGAAATTGACTGATTCAAGAAGCAAAGAAATATTGCAAAATTAAAATGACCAGAACCTACATGTATGGATATATTGTATTTTATGTCTTATGTATTCGTAATCGTATGGGCTAGTTTTGCTAAATTATCAGCATTTTTATTTAATAAATGATTAATTATCAAAACCATTAAGTTATCACTTAACACCCGACCGATTAATCATTAATCACTCAGAAACATTTATTGTTATTGTATAAATTCAGCCTTACCTTGGTGTCTCCAGGAGGTTCGAGGCACGGCGTGGGGTCCATGGGTGGAGACCTCTAGGAGCAGCCCCAGAAACACTCCCAGCACACCAAATCCCATATTAGACTCTGATAACTTCGGAACTGTGAAGTTTCCTCTGCGAGACAAAAAGCAAAAGCGGCACTTTAAAACCTGATGCGAACATTTTTTTAAGGATGTTGAAATGAATGAGTTCCTCACAGACTGATCTTATCATGCAGCACAGACGCTCAAACGGGGACAGGCATCAACCACTTCCCTATAATACTGAACACTGACCGGACCGATTCGTCCTCTTTTGTATCGCGCAGGGGGTTAGCAAAGTATGTCACGTGTGTTTGAATAAAAACGATGAAAAATACCTCTATTGTGATAAAAGCACACGTGAAATATAGATAATATTCCTCGGGAGAACATAAAAGACTAAAAAAATAGACAACAGAGCTGCAACTATAACCTTATCATTTTATTAGGTAATGGAAAGAAATTTAATCAGTTAAGCATTTTAGTTATGAAAACATTTGATGGTTCCAGCTTTTCTTTTTATGACAGTGAAAAATTTGGGGGGGGGTTTCAAGACGGTGGAAGAAGTTACTTTTGGCTCTGGTTTGTGATGGACATGTTTTATTTTTCATTTTCTTAGGTATGCTGTTGTGAAATATCAGAAAAAACCCAGTGTGCCTAGATCATATTTTTAATCAACTGTGGACACATCTGTGTATGAAATCTCTCACTTTTCTAAAGAAACATGCTTTATTTATTTATTATTTTAAGCAGATGGTGCACACAATAGTCATCTGTAGTCTGTAAAAATCACCTAATAATAATAATAATAATAAGGAACCATCACTATTCTTGTTCTTTCTTCTGTGTTCATGAATCAGCAGTTGTATGGTTTAGTACACCGCAAAACAAAAAGGAAGCAAACTCACTCGCAGATTTTATACTTTCATGCTGATGGACATGTGAAAGCTGTCCTGTAAATGACTGGCTGCTTTTTGGAGCTCGGAAGCATTTCAGAAATGTGGGGTTAAATAACAAAGCAGGAAAACAGATGGATGAGGAGTTCCACCTGGATGAGGACTCAGAGAGGGGGCAGCGAGGAGGAAAGAGAGGGAGGAGTTCAGTGCATGAAGAGGGCCTGAACTAACACGACTCTCGGTGGGAGAAAAACAGCTTTGTTTGCACAAAAACTACACACACACGGTTACCCAGACACTCCGACATTAAACTCTATTAACGGTGAAGTTAATGTGATGTGTCTTATGACCGCTGCACTTGAGTTTATTGTTGGAATGTGTGTTATGCAACAGCTTAACACACCTCAGGCTTAAGAAAAAAAATCCTCCTTTCATTGATTATCCTGCACTTTATTGTTGAGACAGAGTAATCGGTGTATCTGGTGATGACAATGACAATGATGACAGCATTCCTGCTAGCTATCGGGTCTTATCAGATGCAGGTGTCGTTTTTCATCGGCCAATTTGTGAAGCATTGTGATCTTAGCAGCAGAGAGAGCTGTCTTGTGAACAGCTCTGTCTTGTGAACAGCTCTCTCTCCTGCTACATTTACTTCAGGGCGTGCCCGATAAGGGCTCCATTAGGCTGCTCTGTGCCATTTCTTTAAGTGTGTAACTTATCCAGCAACATCTCAGGATGTCTATATTTTCAATAAAAAACTTAAGCTGTCATATTTAATTCATGCTTTTCTTTTCTTTTCTTTTTCTTTTCTCGGTACATAGTTTTATTTTGAAATACTGTGTATTTTATTTTGGAAGTACTACAACTAACAATATTTTTGTGTTTTGTCAGGACTCATTTTTTGTCTAAAATGATATCTTCTAGTTGAGCAAGCGGCTGTTTTAGGTCAGCAAAGCTGAGGGGGAGGAAAAGAAAAGCTTGTGCTTTAAAGCTTGAGTAAAATATTAAAATAAATCCTTAAATCTGTTCTCAATCCTGCTTGTATTACATGCAATGTTTGCCAAATTTACCACCGCAACGCAGGGCACGTTCAAAATAATCTTGGGGTTTTCATGTTCATGGCTGTCAACCAAATATATTTTGACATGAACGGAAGACTGATGACCTTTTTTTTTTTTTTTACTGTAAATATTATTAACACTGAAATGGTATTAACTCAGAAAGTGATTAACATAATATGACATAATTCAATTGTAAGGATCAAGTGCTTCCTTTCTCTTGATCCAATCATGTGAAAGAAGCAGTGCAGGGCCGTGACAGCACAAGTCCAGCTTTGTACCCTGGATTTTCTCTCGTTTGACACAGATGAAGTTGGCTTTTACAATATCAGAGATGACTGATGTTGTAGTAGACAGAAAGCAGGCGGGTCGGGCTGGCCAGATGACTTGCGAGCACGTCTCTTCTCTGACACAGTAAAATGATCTGGCACAAAGCAGGTTATTCTGGTTCTCCATGACACGCTCATAAAGAAGCTGAAGTACCCGCAGCACACCTCTGTCAATGGGGTGGGTCTGTCACGCGAAGACGGGGATAAAAGGTTATCGGATGTCTTGTAAGACGAGGATTGAGATAACGAAACTTCCCTCTCACACAAGCAGTTTCACCAAAAACTGTCTTCACTAAAAGTGGCTAAAGGAAGATTTAGTGAGTATAAATGACATACAAGATACTGCTTTCCAAGGAAAAGTGTTTTTACTGTTTTATTTTTAGGTCATTTATCCTGATTTAACATTTTACAACCTAAAATTACAGAACAAAAAGAGAAGATTATAGGACAAATAAATCACTGTCAAGCACATTATAATGACCTAGTGGCACCATCGTGGCTCTTCCCACTCAAATATAGGTTAGTAATCAGTTACCCGGTCGAGGGAGAGATATATCATGTGCTGCAGCACGAGTAAACAATCAATGAGAGCCACCACGACAAAAGGGAGAGAATGATAATTGATTATTGATGTGGTGGTAAATAAGAACAAATTGCCCCGGAGGTATGACCCCACCTAATACTGGGATTGTTGTTTTTTTTTTTTTAGGCGAGGGTTTCCACTGACTAAATCTGGCAAAGATGGAATTCCATCCCGGCTTCGGCCCTAGCCATGGACTCCACTCTGCTAAAGAGGGGGTCAAATACACAAGGACCTATTGTTTAGTGAAGATGAGGGTAGCCTCTACTCCACTCCACTCCACCCCCATCACATCCACATCATCGCTGTAGAGTATTCAACAATGAACACAGAGTGAGAGAGAGAGAGAGAGTGAAAGAAAGAAGAGAGGACAGAGAGTGAAAGAAAGGAGAAAGGCATCACTTCTCCCCCTCATCCAGTTCTTTTACAGTCTTGCCAATCTAAATGCCAGGACAGCTTAGCCCTGAGCCAAGCCACTGTTTTCAAAGATCACACAAGCCCATGAGATCTGGATCTGCAAGCATCCCGTAAAAAAAAGATGCGCCATAAACTGTCTAATGACGGCAGCAGAGGCTGTTACAGTTAAAACAAAGCGTGTGATGAAGGCACAGCGTGAACAGATGAGATAACAACACTGCATCCATGATTAAAAACCTCAAACGGACAAAATTCCTCCCAGTTTTTGGCTTTGGAAAAATCCTCTCTCGACAAACTGTGTAAATAAAAGCCACAAACTAACTCATCCTCTGTCTGTACACTCCTGACGCCCTCCATCAATCTTACCACTCTGGACCCCCATTTAGGCAGAAGCTTTTAAAAAACCCCAGCTTCAAGCCCTTTTGAATCAGTGTTACAGTAGCAGAAAGAGCATACTGGCAGCTACCCTATGCCGCTGAGAGATTTAGAGGAGTGGCCACAGTGGCCTGGGATATTTAAGACGGTTACCATGCTGGCAGGTCTCTTTGAGCCCTTTGTGTTCCCCTCTCAGCTCCTTTGGCTGGGCAGGGAGGTTGACACCTGCTTGGGGCCTTGGGGTTCCCAGCAATGTGCTGTTAACTGGGCACAGACATTGGCAAGTTGCCCACTGAGGACAGGGGACAGAGAGGGGGAAACTGGAGCTCTGCCTATCTGTGCACCGGCACTTCGAACGCATTGGTAAGTATGAAAGAGAGAGAAAAAAAAAACAATCTATGATATCTGGAAAGTCCTTTTGTGTCTTTGTGCGGCAGAAATAAATCATTGTGGGCATGCCAACCTTTTATTTTTGACTCAAGTCGGTCATCATAATAAATCACTGCATAACTAGATCTCACTGGATGGGGGGAGGGTTAGTTAGTAAATTAAGCATGACTGCAATGACTGCTCAATTATCAAGGCAGCCCACTGAAACCAAAGTCTTCCCGAAGATGTAATTTCTGTAAAAATGAATAAAAATACACCCAGTTTTAATGCAAAAGGAGAAAGTTTGTTTGATTCTTCTTACTCAAGGCAGAGCAGTGACCCCCGTAAAGGACAAAATGATACAGAGATACAGAGCGGCACCTTCACGGCAAACAATCTTTGCTTGAGGGCACCAGGTGTACAAAACATCTCGGTAAGATTGAAATAAATGGGACAAACCCAGAGAAAAACCACTTCCCTCTGGTAGGCGCAGATAAAATTCAAAGTCGGCATGAAAATTTTGCAGATTGCAGTGCTAGACGCAGACTCCTGCCAGCAAGCAAAAACTGTGGTGAAGGCAAATCCGGTCTGTTATGCAACATAGCAAAAACTTTTCACTCCAAGCAGATGTTTAAAAACATCAAGAAGCAGAACAAGCTGACAGTTACATGAGCGTTCATATATTCAGGATGTAAGTATGTGTTGTGACGCATCAGGGTCTGACTGTTACAACTTCATATTCAAGAGTTTATCCTTATTACAATTTTGCTCTGCATCGTACTTGTAGCTGCGTTGGTAATAAAGCTTCTTTTGCACCACTGCATTGTGGAGTCATGCCATGTAGCCTAGAGCGGCTACAAGCGTAGGCTTGGTAGCTACACCATAGTGCAAAGTCGTGTTTTCTCAAAGATGGAAGTACACGTCAAGGCTACATATGACAGAGGGTGACCCGCTCTTTATCACAGTTACCATACACGAATAGTCTCATGTTCAGTGGTAACTGGTGAACCTAGTTACCAAATATAACTGATGCACACATACAGCCTAATCAAAAATAGAGCATGCATATAGTGCTGCAGTGCGCGGCTTGGGTTGACCTAGCTTTAGTAAGAATTCAGACTCTGGGGTCTGAGCGGCAACTATTTTTCCCCTTTTGTCACACAATCTTGAGATAAACAGTAAAAATATGCCAATCACGTTACAAGGTAATCCATCAGGAATTTGCTCTTGCAAACGCAGCACCTTGCCGGACCTCCAAGTTAAGTTTATCTGTCATGCATGATCACATAGGTACAGATAATCATAGTGACGTGGCATTGCAGCAGAAGGTTAAGCCTGGTTTAACTTTTATTTTGCCGGAGCACCTTGCGTCGACAGCCTGGATTAGGCCTGAACACAGCCTAACAGCAGCATCTGATTTTGTCCCGTCTTTGTGATGGTCATCCCTGGACTTTTAGGAAAGAAATGGTTAATATACAAACACTTTAAATAGCCTGATTTACTTAACCAAGCCTCTCTCACTCAAAGAGGGTCTAATTCCCAGATGAAATGGTGGGATGACTTGTCACACAAGACCACATGGTGGCCACTTCAACACTTTGCCACTTCATTTCCAATGCGTAGAGAAAAGAAGCTTCACATCCTGTGAGCAGAGAGTATGCGAGGATACACAGTGAGTGTGATGGAGGGTGAAGTGAGGGAGTTGGACATTCAGTGCCTGCCAACAACTCCAACCCCTTACTTCTTTTCCCTCACTGGCTCCCTTTTCCATGTACTTACTCATCATCAGCATCAATGCACAGAGATGCTCTTCTTCCTTTTGCTGCAGCACGCCAAGAGGCTGCTTCTAATTTTTTTTTTCCCTGCTCCATCTGTTGCTATAATACCAGTGAGCCTAAACCACGAACAAACAAACAGAGTAATGGGAAATGTGCTTCAGTGTAAGTAGGTTATTTTATGGAAAGAATGTCTCTTCTGGCAACATGACATTTCCATGCTGTGCTTGTTGTTGAGTTCCTCCTCACTGAGAGGAAGGCGAACAACTTTCCTCTCCTCACTTCTGCTCACACCTCCATGTAAAGTCTATATTCTAGGGATGACAAGATCGATATGCCATTATTTTGTAAAAATATGCGAATGGGGGGTAATGCTTTCAAGTCCTCTATTGGGAAAACTGATCGATGATGTACACTTTATTTATTCACTGGTGTCGTGACCTCTCCAATATGATGACCTTGCAGACACAGCAGCGACATACCTCAGGCTCCCTCCAGTCAAGACAGTGGCAAAGCAAATGGGGGTGAAAATGGGGATTTATTCATTTCGTTTTGTGTCTAACTAGGTCCAGTTCAAGTTGATACCAAACGCTTCCATAGATGTCAGTTTTTGAGCCATGACAAAGACCAAAATGTGGCCTGCGACAGACTACGTAAGCTTTGTTTTTAGGACTAGGAGTGAGCAGTTGGTTTTAGTGCAGTCAAAAGCCAATCACTACCAAGATTAATTACAGCAATGCTCGATTAAAATAAGAACTTCCCTGGCATATTTAATTTTCACTAATGGGCAATTTGAACAAAAGAAGACTCTGAACAATCAAGCTGATTCTAAGGAATTTAATCATCATAACTTGATGAACTGAACTTTGGGCGAAATATCAGACGGCGTAATGCGGTTGATTCTGTTGTAATTGTCACCAACCTGTATTCTGTATTCTTTTACATTCCATAGTGTGGTTGATGATTTCAACATTTATCTACATCTTGTATCACTATGTATCACTTGGTGGCTGGCTGGCACATCCCTAGAAGCCATTAGGCACACCCATCTAAAACTAATGTAGCATTCATGTTCTAATTTTATTGATACTGTATATTATTATTATTATTATTATTATTATTATTATTATTATTATTATTATAATAATAATACCAGCAAGGGTAGGCCAAATAACAGAAACAAACATCCTCCAAAACAATTACACCTTTCTTTAAGTTTCAACAAAAGCTAAACATTATAATCTGCATGAAGGCAGGATAGATAGCAAAAACTAATACAGTCTAATCCAAAGTGTACCCAATAAACTGGCAACTGGAGTGCTTACACAACATTTTCTTAGTTGTATGACTTCTGACTTAATCCACCGGACCATCTGTACACCCACCCAGCTGTGGGAACAGTGATAACACAGCACTGACAGTTTATGCTAATATGCAAAATAGAAAAAAAAAAAAAAAGGACTGTTGGTGTTTCTTTCTTCTTCAGCACTGGGGCTTGCTGTTATATTCCTCCACAGATATTGTGGGTTATTTAGAGTCAGGCCTGCATGAGAAAATGAGTGATAGAGAGAGTGTGTTCTCTTGAAACAAAATACTGAACCCACAGAGGATGACACACTGATGGGGACAGATGTCTACTCCAATGTCATTTGCAGATTAATGGAGTTTGGCTATAGATGTGGCAGAGACTCGACATGTGTACACGATAATGCCAACTGTGGGCACCAAATCCCTCTCGTAAGACCAGATAGGGACCAAGAACACATCTCAAAATACTGCCAGCTGCATCAGAGTTTTGGGTTGCATTTCCCCGCAGGGTGATGAACTGTTTGAGTGTAGACAACTACGGCTTTACTGTCTCTCAGTATGAGCTAAGCTACCAGTATGACCATTCCAGCTGACGATCAAGGCTGTGGTTTTAAAAGAGTACTCTGATTACATCAATTTATCAAATCAAAACTGATGTAGCAGAACAAGAGAGTCTTTGGCGTTTATTCTGGTCAAAACTTGCCAGCACGACCCACAATGCAACTCGAGTGTCAACAGTTCAGTTGGAGATTGCGGACGTGTTATTCTAGAAGCAGCTAATGTAACCTTGAGCTGCTAGCTTCAAGCAGAGATGAGGCGTGGGCTATAGAGGTCTGGTAACCTCATTTCTTCCAATTCCACACCCACTGTTGTTGTTGTTTTTCCATTTTCAAACTTTTAGCCTTCAGACTCAACCGATGTTGACTCAAGTTACATCACTTGAGGCACTTTATGCAGCTCCTTCTGGAGCCACCAAAGCATTGTACAACCAACCACACCTCAAGTGCCTTTTTACTTTCCATTAGTTATCTGGATAAATCACACAGACAACAGTTCAATCTGCATCTCTGGTCCGTGTCCAAACCACGTGGAATTCACTGAAGATAGACATCAGCTTTCACTTGTCAAGTGCAAAGTCACATGTCATGTTAACACAAAGTCATCTGAAAGCTGGTGAACAGCTGTGGGACCTCCACTGCACCGCTGACTACTGGTCATGTGGCGAAAATCATCTAAAAACTGCAACAAATGAGACAGCAGTCATCGTACATTATCCGTGGTGAGCTCAATGGGTGACAGATGGGAGGAAAAGTTCAACTTTAAAAAAACTAAACAAGCCAGATCCAGGATTAACAGCATGATCTGTGACAACATGAATTCACATTTAAGGCTGCATGATGACAAGGAGCACATGATGCTAATTTCTGATGTGCAACAGGCTGGAAACTGGTAAAGAAAATGAAGTAGGCATTTAATTAAAATGTAGCCATCAATGACAGCCCAAATGTCTAAATTGAGGAAAAGAGCTTGTGTTAAGGCAACACTATACAGGGGATGTTAAATGGAAACCCTCCTATATAATTACTAGTTGTAGGGCCCCTGCTGAGCTAGCATGTCAACCTAAAGTGGCCACAGCAAAGGCAAATGAGGGGTCAGGTCCAGTAAAGGGTATATTTAGTCTGCCGATGGCAAGCTCTTTAAAAACAACACGCCCTTTCCCTGAGTCACGTGGCTCTGGAATATCTGAAAAACTTCCCTATAAAACATACAGGCAAGTGAAGTAAGCTAACTGGAGGAACAAGGACTGCTGTGTTGTGTTCCCTGTCCGAATGAGTGCCGAATGTGGCCTCTGTAGCCTGACATGAAAACATAATGACCATCCGCTTTCTCTTTTAATTAAAAGGGAGAAAATAAGTGGAGGAGTTTTACTATTAGCGTCTGCAACGGCAAAAACGACAATAAAAGGAACTTTTGAGGATCATCTAGAAAGAAGCTACTTACGAATTAGCCTCATCCTGAAGTACAAACTTTTCAGACAGCAGTGACAGCAGTTTCCTGGAGCCCATTCAGACATTAGTCCCATACAAACAGCCCTTTGCCTCTCAATATAAGAAGTATAAGACATGCAATAATGCACATATACAAGTAAATGGACTTAAGATATAAGATATAAGGAGTCCAGCTGTAGCCACTTTGAGTAGAGTATGTAGGTGATACGTTAAATGTGGCAAATCCTGTGAGAAACTTCCATCACTTATCATTGGATAAACACAACATATAGCCTGGGGTCACATGAAAGCCACCACCTCTCACATGAAAGCCACCACCTCTCACAGTAAAGTCATAAACCTTTCACTTGATGTAGTTTCCTTGAGGCTACTGTGATGCCAGCCAGGCCTTGGGGCGTATAATGTGGGACTATTTTGGGAAGCTGCGAAAGCCCAGCTGAAGGTCTTGTGGTCCCGAGCTGAAGGCCTTGCGGTCCCAAGTTGAATGGTAGTCGCATTGGTGGTAGCTGTTTAAAAATGGCAATATCCAAGGGCAGGTGACTTCAGCTCCCAGAGTGGAATGAACCTCTACGGCTGGGTTTTCAATCAAGTGACGTGTGACAGAACTATCTAAATATGATTATACAGATTTTTTTTGGTGCACAGCAAGAAACAAAACAAACCATCTGTCAAAATTACAGTTACTAGGCTTTCCCACCAGTCATGGGACATTTGAAGGGGCTGTAAACATCACAAAAAAACCCTGCTATATTTCCTCCTCTCCTTTCTGCCTTTAAGAAGGACTCCTTTCTCTTCTGCTTTCTCTCAGCTCAGTCTTCAGCAGGCACTGATTTCATGGTGGTAATTTTGGCCGGCAGAGACAAAAACCTCCTTTGGAGTCCTGTGTGAAAACTCGCCCCATCACCCACAGACTGCCACAACACAAACAGTGTGTCCTCCTGAACTTGGCATACCAGGAGATAAAACGCTAATTTCACCGTTTCCCTCGCAGCACAGAGAGGGGTAAACAACACAAAGCCAAGCCCAAAACTTTAAAACACTTTGCACAAAGATTTCTCGTGATCTGGTGGGCACATTTAAGGCACACTTCCGTCATCGTGGTAATGAGAATAATTGAAGGCATTTAAGAAAATTAGATCACTTAAAAATTCAAGCAGCTGAACAAGCAGAATAACTTCAAAAATATAAATAGTATTAAAGAAAAGCATGCATGGGCAGCACTTTAAAGTACTGGTCGCTGGGAAACTGATGTTGGCATCAGCTGACGCTTCACCGGTCCCACCTCCCTTAGTTACTGTTGGTATGCACGTGAATCATTCAAAGTAATTTTTTTTTAAAATGGGTCCTCCATTTCACACAGAAGTGAACAAAAGCAGGCGTCTCATTTCTAGCCGATTTCATCAGCTGACTATTTCTAGCTTATTTAATCAGCTGTAGATAGCAAGTTAACCATTATTAACTGCATGAGTTGGTTGTAAATTATCAGTTACCTTTAATGCTTCCAGTTGCTGATTAACTGTAACATGAAAACCACGTAATTAGCCCAGTATTACAGTACAGCATGAATAAATATATATAAGTAAAACACATGTTAGGTTCCACTTTGTGGTTGTAAAGTGAAGCCAATGCAGAAGTGTCTAAAATTGCAGTTCCTCAAATGGCCATTTGAAGCTGGCTACGTGAAGATCCATAAGTCCCCATATTAACATGTCCAACTTCACAGCAGAAATAAACACAGGTTTACAGTCTGGTACAAATAACTGTTTTGGTCTCTATAGCTAATTTCCCCATTCATGATAACTGTACTGAGTCTGATTTATGTTTTTCCTCACCCATTCAAATTATATTAAGGCTTAAAGCTATGTATAATTAAAAGCATGGCCGCTTTGATTGACAGGTTTGTGTAGATACTTAAAGTCGACCAATGATCCACATCTTTTCTGCTTTTTGGATTAGCTGGGGTGGCGAAAGAAGCAGGACGACCAACATGGCGGTGACAGGATCCAGAGATTTCGAGCTTCAAAACGGCTCTTCAGAAACCTGTGATGTCATGATACGCTGTCCATTCTTTATACTGTCGTGGGATTCTTTTTATGTAATTCTTACTTAAGTTGCTGCTAGACTTATTGTAAACTTACCAAAACCTAACAAAGAGCAGGAGGCACCTTACAAAATCGTGAGCCCTGTCCTCACTGCATCGTCATTGTGGAAACATTCAAAGCTCGTCAGGCCTGCCGTGGCTTTTGAAAAGTTGCTAAACTATTATTGGACAACACTAGCACACAGTCAACGGCGGAGTAAAGGTACAGAGCAAAGCTGGTTGTCCAAAAGGCCACTGGAAGCAAGCATCTGCACCTGTATATACCATGCATGTCACTATAAACATCATTAGATGTAAATAAGACAACATAGAGCGTCAGCTAGCTTCTAAGAAGCTATAAAACAAAAGAATCACAACTTAAAGAGGGAAGGAAAACAAAATCACAAAGTGAAGGCAAATAGCAAAATGACAGGGTAAAAAAGAAAAGAAAATTTGCACCACAAGCACCAAAGCCAAGCGTGATCAAATCAAAGCTGGATGGCCCAGGTGTGGACATGCAGGGTGGAATTAAAAAAAAGGAGTAAAGCCCTCAGGTGGTAACAAAGGGGGTTGAAGAAGCATGCGGCATTCGTGTTGAAGCATGCGGGCCTGTGAGCAGCTCAGTGTTGGTCTGCACAGCAACAAAAAGGGGGGGAGGTGAGGTAGAGGAGTAGAGTTTCTGACCTGTGGCTCCTTACAAGATGCGACGCTCTTCCTCCGGAGAGAATTATAAAATCCTCAAGCTATGAAAGGGGGGGAGAAGACAGAAAGATCAGACAAGACAGTTATGTAGTGTGTGTGTGTGTGTGTGTGCTTACAAGAGGGAGGAAGTACTTTGTGTGTATGGTGTGTGTGTGTGTGTATGGTGTGTGTGTGTGTGTGTGTGTGTGTGTGTGTGGTTAGTTGTTAGAGCATGGTTTGACAGATATGATGATGAATGAAAACATGTTGCACAACATTTATATAAAACACAGGAATATGACCTTTTAATTCACTCAATCTCACACACACACACAAAAACACACACACACACACACACACACACACACACACACACACACACACACACACACACATACAAGTGAGGGTGATAAGCATTCTGGGAAGGACAAAACAATTATACAGTGACTTAAATATCTTCCAAGCTCTAAGCTGGTGATATGATATGATGTCTGTCAGGATAACTTTTTATAACCAAGGACAAATGAATGGTGAGCAGCCAAATGATAAACATTATCATGTGTGACTACCATGAGGAGGAACCTGAGGTCTGTAAATGCTACTGTGTATTATTTCCTCTTCCACTTCTTTGTCTGCTGCAGAGCTTGGGCTGCTCGCTGCGGTTTGTCTGAGATAAGCAAGCACAAATAATAGCTGTGGGCAGCCACGTCGTTGGACAAACCAGATGTAAATAAAGTGAGAGCGCTCTCCGTTCAACGCTGTTGATTTATATCTGCTCTATGTGGGCTAATCCGCTGAAGGGTCAGCCACGGTCAGGCCTGCACTTCTGAGAACAGGTTGCACAATTTATAAGATTAGCAATCTGTTAGTGGAATGCAGAGAAGTGTTGCATTGTGCACTGATGAAAATACATTGAGTGTTAATTGTTGCATTTCTTTTTTTCCATTGCAGATGGGGTCATTGAAGGCCACTCTACCTTAAAACCCCTGAAAACCTGCTGACAAATATTTTTCTTCAAGAAATCATCATGCCATCATTAATTATGATTAATAGTTTAACACAAGCTGTCTCCACCATGGCTGTGAAGTGAAGCCAATGCGGAAGTGCCAAAAGCTGCAGTTCCTTGAACGGCCACTTGGGGCTGGCTACAGAACAAATCAATCTCCATAAGGCCCCCATATGGAAATGCCCAACTTCACAGCAGAAATAAACATGTTTACAGCCAGGTACAAAAAACAGTTTTGGTCTCTGTAGCTAAATTGAATGGTGGGTTCCATTACAGGTGGCTTGTTTGAGCATCCAGGTATCATTCAGCCTTCCTCAGGTCCACCAATGATCCACGTCTTTGCCGATTTTTAGATTAGCTGGGAGGCAGAAGAAGAAGGACTGCCAAGATGGTGGCGACCAGAGCCACCACATTCAAAGCTTCAAAACGGCTCTTCAGAAACCTATGGGTGAGATCGTTCTTTATACTGTCAGTGGTTTAATACACAAAATCTCAGCTAATTCTGCTTCATCAGGACTTAAACTGTCATCAAATTTTGGTTCAAGCATAGTTAAAATCATAATTGGATTTTCAAACCTTTCAGACAGAAATTCTCTCAGTTGAAAACAACCCAATCTGTTTGAGAAAATAGTTTTACAGTGTCAGCACTTGAGTCGTGCATCACTAATGAATCAAAACGAGAACAAAGACTTTAGGGAATAATCTGTATCAGCAGTAACAGAACAGTCAACTGGAAAAATTCTTTTTCTTTTCTTTTTTATGTGCATGAAAACAAGATTTTATCAGTCAAAAGGTAGAAATCTTCTTATTGCCACTGTGACAGATGGTTGGGCCTCCATTCACTTTCCAGTCTGTTCCCTTAGACTGCTTCCCTGAGCAAAATGAAAACCTTTACAACAAGGCTGAATACATTCTCCCTGCACAAGTACACAAGCTTTATTCCCACAGTCCACTACAATCCTGCTCTGTTTGAGAGGAAAACATAGACTTACATATTTACTTTGCCTTGACTACAGTTCAACTTATGACTCACTAGCACTTTTTAAACAGAGAATCCATGCCTAATTATCTCTACTTCCTAAAATAACCTTGTTTTTTTTATCTTTAAATAAATACAGATAAACAAAGAATCAGTAAAATCCAAAGATAACATGCTAAACTGTCAGCAACAAATGCTGTCCCAGAACAAGGAGACAAATCTTCCACACAACTGAATTCAGGTCACCCAAATCAACCCAAATATGCAGATTCATTAGCATTTGTTTGGTGGGTTAAGCCACTGTAATGCAGGAGTCCTTCTGTAGTGTATAAAAGAATAATCAGATTATGTTAAGCAGAGATGATATACATCGGACTACAACTGTTCATATTATATCATATTAAGACAAAAAAAAAGCTGCACGTTAACGTCTTTCCTTGAGTTCCACATTAATAAACTCAGACCATGGTATTCTGTAATCGTTGCGGTGGGGAATATTTATCCATGTTAAGATGTATTATTGCATTTCTGTCTTCAAGTATAGATTTTAGCTGACTGAATAATAGCAGATCAGTTTCATGATTACTATCAGTTTCCAAAAGCCACCAAGGATGGGAATTCGTGTAGATCAAGGTCAATAGCCGTGCTTGATAGATGCACAGTGCAGTTCGTCAATATGCACAATGCATCACCCTGTTTTTCCATCTTGCTTCAGATTTTCCCAATATCATGTTACTTCTTCACTCAGACAAAAAACCAAACATGTATGCACGCACCAACATACACGACACAACGAGTCCCTGCCTCTCGTTCTCCTCTGACAGCATCAATGGGCCACTGGGAGAAGATGACAGTTGCGTAAGATTGATGAGCTGTAGGCCAAAGGGTGCATCCCCCTCGACATCCTTAGGAAGCACTTTGACTTGGCTTCCCTCGGCTCCCACAAAACCCAGTGACAGCTGATACAGACTTTTTAACCATGCACCCACGAATCCCAATGACACCAATGACACCACGTCTCAATGTCTCAATTCAGGATGTAGGGAGTGGGTGTCGAGCCTGGGTGCGAGACCAGCGGTGCCCCCAAACCACGCCCTTGGTGACACAGTGGTCCGGAGAGGGCACAGAGAGGAAGTGGAGATGTCACGGGTCTGGGTTTCTTTTAATTGATGAGTGGACTTGAATGAGGACCAGGCAAAGCTGGCCTTTTGAAGACTCTTTAAGCCAGAACAAATTTATTAATAGACCCTACTTCAGAAACTGAACCGATGGTAAACATACTGACAGGACGGACTATTGAGCTCACTCCACTGTGACACCTGATTTCTCCCTTGAGCTGATAAAAGGTCCCAGCTTGAGCTTTGGTCAGTATCTCATGACCACCGCAACTCCATTTTCTCTCACTGCACTCTCAGTTACAGCAGCAGTGAATTCATTTTTTAACTATTTAAATGTCCAAATCTATCAGTAGAATCCTTAACTCTCAAGTGTTGCCGCCAACATTTGCACAGTGGCAGTGCTAACATGCTGATCATTTTGGTCAGAGAGAGAGCACGAGTGTAGTCTTACAAAAAAATACTCGTATTGAGTCTTGAATGTCTTTACTTTTATGGGTGCATCTTCTGACCACATATCAAGGGATTTGGCAGGTTTCTAACTTGCATACGCGTTGCAGTTGTCTAAGTGACAGTTGGAAAAGGTCTTAACCGGCTTCAGATGGTGGGTTTGGATCCTTACTCCCCTGTGGCTGACATGAATACACACACGTAGGACCTAAACTGATAGACAAAGCAAACAGATATACAGTAGAGTGGGAAAGGCCGGTTATCTCTATGACAGTGTGGTCATTCCAGTAAAAACCCCCCAGCCTAACCCAACCCAACCCCACCCCACCCTTCCGCACACACACTCATTCTCATCTGTGCAGCCACCCTTACTGTCCATCTATCCCAAGTCTGACAGGGCTGTCAATGTGCACCACCACAGGTGGGGGAGGGAAGGAAAACGAGAGGGGTAGAGGAAGAGAGAGAAAACAGGGTTTGCTATGAGAAAGGATATCCGAGCGTGCAAATGCATACAGTGGTTGAAGGACAAAGAGGAGAGAAATGAGTAGGAGGACGATTTTCCTTATGGAAAACAAGAATGGAATTGTTGCATAAAGAAATATGAACATGTAGTTTGAGGGGCTTAAGGGACACATTCTTCCATTTACTTTTGTTTCTGTGTTTTTTTCCCAATGAACAGAGGCACCCTGTTGGAGTTTTACACTTAAAATAATATGTTTTTAATTATCAAGCGACATATTTTCATACGTCTACATCCTCTCTGCGCATGTCAGGCGTCGTCTTTCTGTCCTACTTTCACATATGATGCAACAGAGTGAACCCTGGTGCAAATCACTTTGGAAGAAGAAAAACAACTACTAGATGAAATTCCTGTTGATCAAATCCTTGTTGGAAGGTGCATGGACTCTGTACATTTGCACGCACACACATACACACACAAAAGCAGTGTGTTGAAGGGGATTATACAGGCTTGAATTTCAACAGAAAGAATCCCCCGTCGTCTACAAGCACTACAGAGCAAATCTGGCTTTGGAAACTTTCCTCATCCCTGGAGCATCCTGGTACAATAGGAGGCTGAACTTAAAAATCCTGCAATCAAAACATGGTCATCTGAGGATGGCAGTAGATAATCAGCTCCTGAATCAATAGCGAAATCTGCATGGAAAACAAAGTTCTTAAACGACGTGAATGTTAAGATTGCACACATGTGGGCAACATGCACTTTGTTCCAGAAAATGATGCGTCTGCAGGCTAGTGTGTATCTGGGAATACTAACTGGAATGCACATATCTAGAGGAATGTCCACTGATATCCCGCTATGTGTAAATGTTTGCTCATGAGCGCGCTGCAGAAAAAAGTGTGTGTGTGTGTGTGCGTGTTTGTGTGTTAGAGAGAAAATAAGTGGCTGTCTTCTTCTGCCTTTGTATGAATCTTAAGTAGTCCCATGTTGAGGAGGGCTTTGTTCGCCATCACCGTCGGGGGCCACGTCCTCCAACTTCTCCCCTCACTTCCTTTCGGCGTAACATTTATCATTCTTCCCCCGATGAACAATCATCCTACAACATGGACAAGCATCTAGCGCACAATAAACTTACTGCCCTCCCCCTTCTTTCGCCCCTTTCTGGTTGCTCGGATACCTTTCATCCAATGGGGCAGCTTGTCAACAACATCATCACTTACTTAGAAAGCCCCAACCTTCACTTGACTTTGCTTTCATTTGGTCTAGGCAGAGCCTTATTAAAAAAAATACTGCTGCATCTTGTTTTCAAAATAATAAAAAAAAAGGTTTCCAAGAAGATCCTTTTCTTGTTGTTCTTTTATGTTGCATCCAAAAACACTTAAAAACTTCCAAGGCTTAAACGTCTGGCTCTGAAAAAAATTGCAATGCATCCTTAAGGGAACAACTTAAGTGGTGCAACCTTCTAATTTGCAAGAGAAATTCCCCTCCGGGCAAATATAGCATTATCCGGCTCTACTAACCAACTAGCACGATATTTTATACTGACATTATACTGTGCTGGTGTTAGCCAGAGGAGCTATGCTGAGGCCTGTTTCAGAAAAGGACTGAGTGACTCAGACCTCCCCCCTTCTCGCTCTCGCTCTCTCTCAGGGTCAACAGGTGCATTAACTAACAAGTGCAGTGAATCACATCAACCGCATTTCATCCACCAACACTACTTTGGAAACTTTATGCATGCATATAAACCTCTGATCCATGATCACTTCAATTCATCATTCTGAAAGCAACTTGTTTCTTCTGTTGCTGGCCGAACTTTTTTTTTTTAAACTGCCCCTTTCATTTTCTGTAACTCAACCACATAATAGGCCTGGCCTTGTACGGCCTTCACCGTGTTTTGCGCCTATCCCTTTCAGCTGACTGACCTACACCACTTATTCCGCTTATTATGAACGCTGACAGCAGATTATTTTGCTTACTGCAACCAAATTCTCCATCCTCCTATAGATAAAATCCGACAAACACCGGAGTGAGAGACAAAGCCAAAGCTGACAAAAGAGACAAAAAAGAGATAGGGAGCATAGAGAACGGATCCAAAATGAAAAAAGGGGGGGAAGGGAAAAGATGAAGAACCCCAGAATAAGGAAAAAAGGAGCAGAATACAGACAAGGAGCGAAAGGAAGAGGTAATACGGCAAAGGCTCAAAACCCTTTTATTGACTGTGTTTTGTCAGGGGAATAAAGACCAACTAACAGCAGCAGCAACATACCACACAGTGAACGAGAATGCAAATCAGCCCTGATGCAAATGTCACACGTCTTCAGGGGCAAAACAGACTGTCTTTATACCAACCCCCCCCCTCCAACACAACACACTTCTCTCTGTGCTATCAGAACCCCCTTCGACTCTCCTTCAGTCCTGTACAGAAAACACACAAACCCTTACAGGAGACAATCTTGTGCAGAGCAAGAGAAGTGTAATCACAAGAGACAACGTTGTCTTTTTCCTTCACAGTAAACAAAAGGCCAGAGTACAGTGCGCTCTTCACACAAACACACTTTAAAAGAAGATAAACCCACTTACTTGTCTGTCATGGCGTCGGCTAGCGAATACTGATTCATTAAAACTTCTTTTCACTCGTCTTCACACAGTTGGAAATGGTTGAGGGAGAGGCCCGGCTGCTAATGTCAAAACACCAGTCTGTAAAAGAGGGAAAAACAATATTAGTCAGCCATTCACACCTACAGTAGGTCAACAAGATAATATTAGCAGCTCATGCACTTAAACTTAACAGTAATATAGTTTAAGGCTGCATTCTAAGTATTTTTTATTATTTTAAATTTATCGTTTTGTCTGAAAAATGTCTGTCACAACCCAAGAGGATTTATTCAAACAGCTTGTTTTATTTGAGCAGTAGTCTAAAATCCAAAGATATTCCGTTTATTTTGAGTGAAAAACATAAAATCCTCACACCTCAGATGCAGGAACTACAAAATGTTTGCCTGATAAGTGAATAAAATAATAATTATTAAAATGGTCTAAAAACAGTGTTCCAAACACCCCCGCATAGAAATATATAAAGTAGGCTGATAAAAATGATAATTAGTGCAACATAATTTAGTAAAAAATGTTCATAATGATGATTTAGACCCTCATTCAAGTCTTTTTTATCAATAATTATGCCCATTAGTTTGTTCTTCTAATGGGGTTTCTCATTATACAGCACTGAGACTTCAAAATACTGATACTTCAAAACAAAAGTCTGAGCAGAGCACATCTATTGTGATGGCTGCTGTATCATGTCAGGACAAAGAAATCCACTGCACAGTCTGTCGTGCGGGCTGGGACTACACAGCTAACTTTGTAGACATGCTTCACTTGCTCACAAATTAGCCTAGCAAGGCCTGGTCTCTCCAACTTTCTGGGGGATACTGTTACCATAGTTACCAAGGCAGCCAACCAGCCAGCTAGCATAAATAGAGTGCACCAAGAAATCCTCTAGACAGACGGTATGAATGTAATCATGAATGAAGAACGCATTGTGTGCCTAAGGAGCAGTGATGACAGTTTTGGATCAGTGCGGCTGGTTATTGTCCAGCATTAAAAAAAAAAAAAAAAGATCATAAACATTGCTAATTATCAAGAGGCTGTAACAAATGATTACTTTGCATAAAACACACCTCTGCTAATGATGCATATTTGGGAATGCACATAAATCAGCAGATGTTGCCTGCCAGCGTTCTGATTTTTGAAATTTTAATGAGGCGATGAGACAAGGCACATCCTGTGTCCTGCTGCCTGACGAGCAACCTCCAAAACCTGGCATTAGCTCTTCAGCTTATCTGCCTTTAAAAGATTATGATAGCAGCACATTAGATTCATAGATTATACCCAGTTATGTGTTAACACAGTGGAATAACACAGCTTGTGACCTACCAGAGTGAGATTTAAGCTCTGTAAGCAGATAAAGGTTAGATACCAATTCAGACAGTCACGTAACAGACCTGAACCAGAAAGCTTTTAAATCACCTCAAAAACATAATCAAACACTGATTAACCAAACAGGACCTAATTGTTTTATCACTGTCAGCTACGTCTGGAGGGAGACAGAGGAGTGGAGGTAGGGTCCCCTCAACCACACCCAATCCTATCAGCTCCAAACCCAGACAGACAGCCACCAGCCTCGGAGCCAGCCAGCGGCAATCTGTCTGTGTGGGGACCACGGCTCAGCAGGCTGATGTGCCCCCTTTTTTTCGCTGCTTTCCTTTAACCTTTTCCAGATCACCACTGAACCCTGATCTTGAGCTGATGCTCTAATGCATGTGTTTACCTGTCTGTCTCTTTTCACTTTCCGATCTAAGAGCGGCTTGCTGAACTTTTGTCCATGTCCGTCTTCAGAGCAGACATTAGCTGCATACACCCAAGTAATCTTCCGGTAATCAATTTACTTCCATTTTCTCTGGTCTCTCAGCCGCTGTGTTTATGGGAAATATTTTCAAAAGAAGAAAAATGCCAAACATCGCAGACGCCTTCAGAGAAATATGGGATGATGCAGCGGAATGAATGGGGGTGATAGTTCAGGGTTATGTGTCAAATTTTTAATTCTTTGTTAGGTTAAAAAGAGGCTGCTGTACACAAGAATGTTCTACATGAAATGTCGCAGCCTTTCTCGAGAAGCACAATATGGCCATTTCCAAATGACATTTCCTTACAGTACTGAATTGCTGAAATATGCAAGAGTCCATGCTTTTGCACAATGTGGCAGCCCTCCCAAGAATGAGAGATCATATGAAAAATGCCTCATGCTGGCTGCTGTGATGATGTATATGGTCTTTTCCTTCAAAGCGAGGAGTTCCTTACCCAAACCCCAAAATGAAACTCCTTCCTTCTCACGCAGACAGTACAAATACAGTGCCAGGATGCTGGCGTTTGACAATACTGAATGCGGCGAACAATAAGTTGGACTGTGCTGCAAGAAATTTGCAGCTGGTGGTTTAAAAAAAAAAAAAAAAAAAAAAAGAATCACATGAATGACAACAGATGGTGATTTCTTACCCATGCACAGCTAAGATAGAGACCAAGAACGGTGCTCTTTGAAGTGGAGTGATAACACCTGAAGAGACATGTTAGCCAGCTTTGATCTACCTGAGGCCAACGCTCACAAACAATCTAACCAAGCGTCTTTTTCCAAGTGTTTCAGTATGCTGTTAACTTGCACTGGCTCGGTGAAGAAAAAGTCAGGAGGGTAATGCCACTCCTTCTCCTCTCTGGAGATTTATGAACTCCTGACAACAGCCAGCCAGGGGAACATAAACATAATCTCCACATCTGAAGCTGGGCGCACACGCTCTGCGATTGTATTAATCTTATATTTGTTGTAATCTGCCAGAACTTGTAACTTAGGTCAGAGATTGCCCAGCCAATGTAACCCAAGACGATGCAAGCGCATCGTGTTGTGGCAGATCCAATAAAGTTTATGAAAACAAGATGGCCGCGTGCTCAATGTTGACAAAAAGAGAGAAAGCCAGTGTTATTTTGTGCCACTCAAATATGAAAAATGTGGAGCTGCATATGTCTGGAAGATGCAGACAGTCTGGTCTGTCTGTTCTGTAGCAAGTCTCAAGACTGCAGCTTAATACACAACATGTACAATAGTACTGCGTTAATATGAAAACAAGATCAGTGCAGGTAGGATAGGATCTTTTGATAACGGCCATGAGGAAAATCAGACAATTGCCGTGAAGACAGCTGATCCAATATGCGAGAAATCAATATGATCTTCCCCCAAGCCAGATCATTGATTGCTGAGGCGATTAATCAGACGTTTGGACCCTCTACAAACTGATCCTCGTGCCAAAGAAATTGCAACCAATTTGTTGGTAAAATCGTGTCAAACCCATCTGCATCTGTTTTTCTGTAAACAAAACAGTGGATAACAGTGAAAACTATTTAAAAAATGCTAGTATTTTCTCTTCTTTAAACATCTCATCTTCAGCTAAAGTGAAGCAAACAGCTAATCTAAGTGAACCTGCGTGGGTATTTCCTCAAATAAAGAGACGGCAGAGCCCCACTCACTGAAAACACTGAATTATTCACCTCCTGGATGAGATTTGAGTAAAAATAGCATGCACCGCACTGGGGGACTGTCTCCGCCGCACAGGGTAAACACAAACACGTATCAGAGGAAAAAAAAAAAAAGGTGTTGACATTGGGAGATGCCAGCAGTGAACACACACACTCTCCGCACAAGCCGTTTGCTACGTGAATCTTACCATAATCTGAGTGGGAAGGTCCTGCAGGTTGAGAGAGAAGAGAGGCTCTTCCAGTCACACTGTTATTACCGAGAAAGTCGCCACTGGTTTTCATGACAGATGCAGGAAAAAAAAAAAAAATAGAATATGATCATCCAGCACGAGTCTGTCACCTCCTCCCTTCCCTACTCCACGGTCATGCTCATTTTCTCTCTCTTACACACACACACACACACTCACACACACTCCCTTCCCTCAGTCTCTCTGTCTCTCTTGCATGATAAACACTGCAAAAAAAGGCAAAGGGTGGAGAGATAGTGCTTGCCTTAAAAGCCTGTTTCACTTTAACGCATGTCAGTAGCAGACTGTCTCCATCTGAGTGTCTAACAGAAGCCCCCCCCCCACACCTCTGCCTTCTCTGTCACAGCAGTCAAACGCTGCTCGCCAGTCGGGAGTGACAGCGCAGAGCTCGCGCCTCTGGAAAGCGTCAATGCACACAATTGCCGAGGAGGGGGAGGGGGAATTTGGGGTGACGGGTGAAGGGGAGGGAAAAGAGAGAGAGAGGGAGGGAAGAAGGGGGTTGAGGTTAGGATAGTGTGTATGTGCATCTGTGGGAGTGTGTCTATTGTTGTGGGGACGTTTCCCCCCTCTCTCTTTCTCCTTTAAGGAATGAATGAGGACTGCAGGTCCAGCTGCTGCCCTCTTTCAGCACTGTATTTAGCCCTCGGCGATACGTACACGCAGTTGCCGGTTTGTTGTGCACCTTGCTAAAAGTGACGAATGCAACAGTCCTGTCTTCATGAAGTCTAAGTTGAAACTGTTTGAGAGAGGTGTATAAATAACTACGGCTATTTTGGAGGCTGTAGTTTGTGGCGCTGTTAAATTATGCTGCATCATACGAGAAAGAGGTTTTCAACCCGTTTACATCAATGGGGGTAGAGTTTATAATAGAAACACCTCTCTGTTTAACGCTGAATCAACACCTCTAAAAGTAGCCTCAACAAAAAAAAAAATATGATTATGACCTTCCTGAAGGTGAGAATCATTGCAGGAGTGTTTCACCGAGCTAAATGACAGTTTGTGTCCTCGAGCAATGGATCGTTGATGTTGGAACCAACTTCTCACTATGCAAACACCAAACAAAGTGAGCAACGACAAACTGATAGGAGAGGAGATCTGATCAAAATCTGCAAATTAGGATTCTGTCATGCAGCATCTTCCCTATGCAAAGCCGCCAAACCGCTTCGCTACCGACCAAAGTTGCACAAAAGGCGGTGAGACACCTTCTCCGTTCAGCTGTGTCACACACAGTGATCTCCTCCAACAGTGACAGAATGTACTGTATGTAGCTCCCCCGCTCCATTCCCTTCCAGCTCCCTGCTCTCAACAACACAAGGCTGGGAACCTTTTCAAAACATCAAGTAAGCTGTCAATAGCACCGCAGCGATGCATCAGTAAGCTTCCTGCACTCTCAGCAAAACACACTCATAGCAATGGGTGCAGCATCTTAGGATTTCCTGTACAGTTTTTATTAATGTAATTGCTTCCAGCATTTGCAAACAAATAAACGCCTGCTTCGCTCTGTGTGCCAATACTAGATCTACGGTTTGCCAATGGAAGGCATTAAAGCGTCTGAGCATGCAGGGCGTGGACTGTTCTTCACCTTTATTGTTACCCAACACGCGAACCGTAGAAAAACAGGAAACGAGGCTTAACGTCCAGTGTTTACCAATTTGAAAAAACGCTTTTCAATCATGAGACAATTTTGCAGAGACATCCCTGGAATGCAGCGATGCATTATGCATGGCCAGTAACACATGAGCAAACACATAAAGTGCCTACACATGCCACGGTCTGCCGCTGATATAGAGCCAGATGCTTCTCTGTTTTGCCAGTAGGAAATTATTCTGGCCCGAGGGGTGTTGGGGTACATGGGTGTGGCAGGGGAGGTTTGTGTTTGTGTGCTTTCAAAAAAAGGAGGTGGGGGGTTGCCCCAGATGTCTGCTCCGCCAGAGCCAGCACAGCACACCTCAACATCAGAGCAGCAAGAGCCTGGCCCCCTGACCTCTAGCCTTTAACTCCTACAGGACCAAAACAATGAGGCCGCTGCGAGTCATACATCAACCTCGCCCCCCTCGTTTCCTAAAACTATGATATCCAAAAGGCTCGTATGAAAGATCACTACAGATGTCACGATCCCATCTTTTAGTATGCAGCGAGTATGATTTTAAAGTAGTCTTGTTTGCTGACTCAACTCTTGGGAGATCCTTGACGATTAGATTGCTAATGAGCAGGAGGGAACAATGAGGGGCCGTATGTGTCTGCGTCAAAGGCGTAACACCTTTTACAGTGACCTCCACAGCAGGAGGCAGAGTGCTACAGCCCCAGATCCATTTGCAGGTATTCCAGCCTTTTCTACCGGAGGAGCTGGCTGACGACCAAAACCCAGCGGAGGGGATGAGGGGAAAAAAGCCACTGAGGGCTTGTGAATGGTCACCCTCGAATCCATTAAGAGTTTATTCAATTACCTGACAGTGGCTCGCTGAAGGCATGCGAAGAAACGTGACGTCCCCTTTGAGGTGGTCGAATCGTTGCATTCGGATTTGAGGAGTCTCACACACACAAATGCGTCATGTGTGCTTCCTATATATGCGGCGCTGGATACGCTCCAGTACAAAAGTTCCAACTTTTTCCAAGAGAGAAATTTGACAAGCAGCCAGA
This sequence comes from Protonibea diacanthus, assembly GCA_028641955.1. Classification (NCBI taxonomy): domain Eukaryota; kingdom Metazoa; phylum Chordata; class Actinopteri; family Sciaenidae; genus Protonibea; species Protonibea diacanthus. The sequence continues at coordinate 12,298,238 of CM053991.1, read as the reverse complement.
GCTTATTCTGAAACCCAAACAAGGCATCCAAGTAAATAACCCCTGACATCCAAAACAAGTGCCATTTCGGCACAAAGTTCAAGTTTTAAAACAAAGCTCTCTTTCAGCCACGCAGTTCCTGACTGGATTTCCACTTCCCACCCATTTTAAATTGATTATTGATTGAAGAAGAAGAAAAAAAAAAAAAAAAAGGACTCCAAAGCAAAGACAGACTTGCGTGCTTATGTGTAGCGAGAGCTTTCTGTGTAATTTCATTTAGCACATGTGATTCCTGTGCTTCCAATGAGTTAAGTTGGGATAAAAGATAAAGACAAAGAGAATCTTAAAGATAGCTTGCTTACTCCACTAACTGGATTTCAACAAATCAAATACAGACACACGTGTTAAAAATAGACTAATTTGTTTTCCTAAAACGGGAAAGTTACATGTCTGCAAAGATTTCTTCCCATACAGAGCAGGTAAGGACAACTGAAAAGCACTGCACAGCAAATGACAAATTGAACCGCAGGTTATCGTCGGGCCTTTGCACAGCAGATGAGAAAGGATTGATTATTCTTACTCCTATCCATCTACAGCCACACAATATAATAAAGTCTACCATATTTACTTTTCTTTCCAATGGCAATTTCAAAAGCTGCAACAAGCAATAACCTTACAACGCAAACAAAACCTGTAACCTGAGGGAAAGTCAGATTGACAGACAGAAAATGCTTGAACCACTCCGCAGCACGCAGCCACTAGTTTAATGATTTGTCTGCTGCTGGTGAATGATCACACGGCAATATCCTGTTCTGGCTAGTTCTCCAGGCCCCCCCTGAGGGTCTGGCTTGACATGATTCTGGCTTGCCCGGGTGCCACTGAAACGCCAGCAAGCCTATCATATTGACAAGATCCGGGCTGCTGTCCTCATGCCTGCTATGACCCAGCCAAGGACCTGTGGAAATCAGACTCGATGAGGCAGAAGAATTACTTATTGAGGCCGCGAGGGAAGGGATGTCACAGCCAATGCATTTTGGTGAAACGCTGGGCAAAGAGGACGTGGGTGAGGCGGGGTGGTTAATGCCACTGACGAAGCTGCAGAAAACAGATTTGGACAATACAACAGCTGTATTTAGGGACAAACTAAATAGCTGGCATGGTCCAAAATTCCACAGTGCTTATGCAATGTAAACCAAGCATTTATATAACGTGAGGGACGCTTCTTTAAGCATTCATTCATTCATTCATTTCCTAGAGCATGTGGGAAAAATGCTGCTGTTCATTATGAGCAATCAGTTCATTTGTGGATCATTTTCATGATAAATCAATGAGTTGTTTGGTCCATAAAACATAAAAACTGCTTTTCAAAACGCCAAAAATATTCTATTTATTATCATGCAAGGCATGCAAAAGCTGCAAATCTTCACATTTGAGAAGCTGGAACCATCAAATGTTTGCCATTTTAGCTTAAAAATTATGCACCGACATGGAGCTATTTAAAATTTTAAACCATTCTTCAAAGAAAACTGCCAAATATTTGATGGTTCCAGCTTCTTAAGTGATGGATTTAGACAGTGGGTCTGACAAAACATAATATTTAAAGTCATAAATTTGGACTCTGGCAGATAAATCAATAATGGAAACAATCATTAGTTGCAGCCGTACATAAAACTTTTGGCATCTTTGCTTGAAAAAAAAATATGAATAATCGACATGGAGCTAAAACAACTAAACAATCAATCAAATGGACAGAACATTATCATCCATACTTGTTAAATCTAAGCAAAAAATGCACTGCTTCCAACTTCTCAAATGTGAATATTTTCTGGTTTTCTGGAACATAACTGTTGTACCCACAAAATGAACAATATGTGTATAGAAGTCATGGCCATTTTTGTCTGTTTTATGACATTTTATAGACAAAACACTTGATTGATGGTGAAAGTAATTCTTCGTTGCAGCCCTAGTTTCCATTTAGTGCAATGGTTATATTACAATCAACTGATCCACAGTCCAAAACCACAAAATATTTAGCTTACTGTTATATAAGACAAGGAAAGTACCAAATCCTCACATCTGAGAGGCTGAAATCATTCAACATAGGTGCAAATTCATTTTCGCATCAATCAACTCATGAAAAAAAGAAGACGTAATGCACAGAAGAACTGGAGCTCATGCTGGCAGCTGTCTCTCCTTCAGTAGCCTGCACTTGATTTGAGGGTTGAAAGAGGTCAAGAGAAGGAGCACAGTGATGATGGTGTACTTTGAATTATACAGCTAAGAGCCAAGAGAGTCACGCAGAGACAACAGGACTCGAGTCAGCCAGGCCAGAGGGCAAATTGTGAGACAGAAAAGCAGCTCCATAACTTCTTATTACTCCCTCCGGTCCACACATCTCCACACCAACTAAAGAGACATGCATGCAAGGTGAAAGGTTTATGAGCATCCAGTGATGAGACCCAGCTGCAGTGTCCTGTCTTGGCGTAAGAACTACAAAAACACACCTTGAAAAGACAGAACAGTGCATGCTGCAGGTATTTATTTAATCTAATGGCAACTGGATACTTCATATAGACTGTGGTTAACGTGGATACGTGTTGCAGCGCTGTCAATAAAAGTCTTTTGTTGCCTGCAGTGAAAGAGCACTCTTGATTTATGCATGCCAAGGCTAGAAAACCCCTGAATGACCTCTGGGTGCCACAGAATGGCATTTTCAAAGTGCAAGGAGAGTTTAATCTTTAAAAAGATTGGCGTGAGCTCGGCTAGTGGACACGTAATTTTATATTCACGAGTTATTTTGCGCTTCAAGGACAGTTGACAGCGGCTGCGTGGGCACTTTGCGCAACAAGTCGCCCCGCTAACATCTTATTTTTTTTTCTGTCGCAGTTTCTACTTTTGAAACCTCGGCGGGAAAGTTTAAAAGCTGTATGCGCTGTAAAAAACTCAAAAAGTTGAGAAAATTGGAGAATTATAACGCTGTTTTTTTAAATATATATATTCTTTTGTGTCTCAGTGGGGGTTTCGGCTACAGTGCAACAAGTGCAGCTGAGCTTGAGGTCCGCGACAGCACGCATGAATACGAGCAGCGGGGCACAGGCTGAAATAACAGAGCAATTTGAAGCAGACGCTACTTTTTAGCGGCTTAAAAACCTGCACCGAAGTGAAAGTGTGTGCTGAGACTCACCGTGGGGGGATTTTTCCCTCTTTGTCCCGGTGTGTACGAAGATGAGCGTCCGTGCAGCAGCGTGACAAAGTTTGGTGTGTGTGTGTATGTGTGTGTGTGTGTGTATATGTGTGGCTCTCTCTCTCTCTCTCTCTCTCTCTCAGCTCAGCATGGCGGCCGACTGGATTCAAACCTCTCCGGGCTGTGATATCAACAGACAGGGGAGGGTGCTGGGTGTAGGGGGAGGTGGTGGTGGTGGCGGCGGCGGTGGTAGACCTAGAGGTGGAAGAAGTACTCAGTACTGCAGTAAAAATACTAATACTGTTACAAGTACAAAATTGTACTTAAGTAAAAGTACAGAAGTAGCCTGTTAGCATCAAAATGTACTTAAAGTAATCCAAGTAAAAGTACTCAGTGTGCAGGCTTATTTATGGCCCATTTCACAACATATATTACAACATTAGATTATAATTACTGAAGCACTTCAATGTTGCAGCTTTTTAATTTAGTTATCAAATGAATGTGGTGGAGTAAAAAAATACAACATTTGCCTCTGAATTGTGATGGAGTAGACGTATGATGTAGCAGAACATGAAAATAGGCCTATTCATGTAAAGTACATCAAAATTGTAATTAAGTACCATACTTGAGTACTTGTACTTAGTTACTTTCCACCACTGGAGACACCATGTGTCCCTCAGAAAGTTAAAAGGCGACATCGACCTGGACTTTTCTTTTCTTCTGTGGTGGCTCCTTAAGAAATGTACTTTTTTTGAGGTTCTTGTGCTTTTTTACTATTACTTACAGTATATTCCTCTACATTTCAGCGGTAAATTAAGGTTATTTTTTTTTATTATAATTGATTCAGATTAAGCAGTAGTATGTAAAGTAGTTAAGACCTGCTCCAGCTGCAACATTATGTGATGACGAGCAATGGTACTGTTACTAAAGTAAAAGAGTCTTTTAATGGTAGTTAAAGTTACTGACAAATATATGAATGGAATAAAAGTGGACATTTCATATTTGTCTACTGACAACCAGTGAAGGAACATGCATTAAGTACATTCACTCAGTTACTGGGTAGAGCTTTGAGGTATTTGTACACACATATTCCATTTTTATGCTAACTCTTATTCCACTGCATTTTAGAGGTAGTGCTATTTAGTTCATTTATTGACAGCTGAAGTTACTGGTTACAATGCAAAAAAAAAAAAAAAAAATCTTGCGCAAAACGTGATCAGATTAAAAAAGTGTGTTGCATTATTATAGAACACACTCCTCCAGCTTAAAACAGTGTTTCTGTGTCAATGCATCTGTAGACATATAGTCCAGTGATATTATCAATCTGAAACTCTGAAAAGGGCCAGTAAGAAGGCTCTTAAATGTATGACTCTTACATTCTGAGGATTTTTTACGACGTTCTCTTGTAATGGAGTATTTTGACATTGTGGTATTTCACTTTTGATACCATAATAGACAAGAGTAACTGCAAGACACACTTACAATATTGTAACATGGTGCTTTTATTGTCTTCTTTTCAGTGACCTTTCTTTGTATGTCACACGGGGCTGTAGCCAGGATTTTAGACTTATTGAGGTCACGAGTCCCCTGCCGCCTGCAGAACCCCCACTCACTTAACAAATTGCTGACTAGCCGCTAACTAACTTGTGACATTTTCTTTATCTCACTATATTATTTGTATAAGTCATTCATTACATATATAGGAATATAAATTGGTGAAGAATACAAAGTCTCTTTTGATTCATTTTAGTTTATGAAAATCAGCCCTAAACAACATGTGCAATCATACAATCATATAATGTTAACTGTCGTCATCTCATGTCATCAAACCCAGCAGATTTCCAGAAATATGGATGAGGACATGACCTTAATGTCCTCTGTGACAGCTAGCTACAACCCTGGTGAAGAATCAGTTACCTTAAACCTTTGGCTGAGGGGACTCTGTAGGTGGGGCCAGTGGGTTTAAAAGGTCGGTGCTGGAGGTCAAAGTTTATACAACATTTTCCTAAAGGAGAAGTGAATCAAAAACACAGTGGAGGAAAGACAGACTGACCCTTGTCTCATTGTGGCAAGGCAGAGGAGGAGGGAGTGGGGCTTTCCATGGCACTGCGGGCCGAATACAATACCATCTTTGAGTAAAAGACAGATTGCTGCTGGTGGAAGATAGAACAGCGTCGCAGTCTACCTCTGAGGCTGCTTTGTGGGGTTCACTGAATAACAAATGTTGAGAAATTTACCTGCCCAGTTGAGCTGAAATAAGTCCATAATGTCCTTTCACTTCAACAAGAAAGAATTAGATTGTATCCTTTAAATATGCCAAAACTCCCAGGCATCATCAGCTATACTGCAAATTGTTTATTTTCATATCAGCCCGTGGTGATTTGAGAGCTTAGAGTTGAAGGCTGGCTGGAGTTAAAAGGGGATGGTAAGTGCTGCCTGAAATGAATACGAAAAGCAGCTGGGTTTATCTTCACTCACTCTGTGACATGTGCTGCTAAGAGAAAACAGGTGACCGAGGAATGTGTGCTGAAACCCAAATGTAATACTGGAGCTCAAATGATTTGTTGCCACTTAGACAGATCTGCATCTTAAAGACATATTTTATGTACTTAAAAGATTTCAATATGAGAAATGTCTCTGTAGGTCTTTCTTGTCTTGTTTGTCCCACTTGGTGGTTCATTTACTTTCACTCTGCATAAAAATGATATTTTAATGCTTATATTGTAGAAGAGGAATATACTGATACGGTACAGTAACACAAAGACGCCACACACTGAAGCCTATTTGCATGCTGTTCTAGATAATAAATATCAGTTAAATGTCCAACATGCAAATGTAACAGAGTTAGAAACAAGCACGGGCACAATAGATAAGGAAGTTATAGGTGTAGATTTGCAATGTAAGTATATGATCTTCATGCCTGAGCTCTTCAGACACCAGTTGGATATATTTAGAGTCCCAAGCTGGTGTATCCATGTTACAAGGCAGACCACAATCATTCACAACACTGGAAGGGCCAGTGCTGATCTGAGGTCAGTCAAGAGGAGTGTGTGTGTCGACTGGTACGGCACAGGATTGACACCACGAGACTCAGAGGTCAGGGCCACTGACATCAAGAGTGTATAGCTCAGGGGTTTTAAATGGAAAACTAAGCTTATATGACTTAAAATATGAGAGTCTGCAACGCGTCAGTTTTAATACACAAAGACTTTATGGCTGATAATTAAAAAAAAAAAAAACATAATTTAAATGAATTCAGAATGAATTCAGAACTATAAACAGAGGCAGATTCAGATTAATACAACATGTTACTATAATTATAGGCCACTTGACCTCTCCTACTTTCCCTTGTTGAGTAAATGTATGACATATTTGTTGTATCTAAGCTTAATTATTAGCCCACACTTTTTCCTAAACCAATAACAACGTTCTCTGTGGTCAGGGTCAGCTTGGTTACTTCATATGACACGTCATTATTTTGCATAAAGACATTGCAGGTTGACTGACCTCAGTGTGGCAGAGCAGCGCCATCTAGTGGCAAAATACCGAACACGGCATCCTTATATTCAATGAACCTTCCGCGCGTGCACTGCCGAATCTTGCGCGTGCGCAGACCCCAAATGTGTCCCCTGTCTTCTTCACTTACAATAAACAGTGTTTGTGCTCGTGCAACATGTCTCTAATTTGTTCTATCACACACCACGGAGGTATTATATCTGTGACATTGTGCCAGAGGTGACAGAGAGGAGGTTGTTCTCACCGGAAGTCCGGCCTCGCATCTCCAGCAAATCAATTTATTGCACGCGCCCCCTAGTGGGCAGTTAAAGCTTAATTTGCACAGTTGGGCACATTAAACTGCACAATGTTTGCGAATCCGCTGTGGGGACACAATCAGTGTGATGTAATTGACCTCGAGTGCCTTCAGGATTAAAATAGCCTACCTGACTTACACTATGGTTACAGTGAGGTGAAGCTGTTGCCTAAGATGGACAAATAAAACTGTTTGCAGTGGAACAAAGAGATAAAGAGTGAAACCTCAGATGATTTGGCTGAAATGTATTCAAAATGATGTGTATTACTTAAAATAACTCAATTCATACCAATATGGTTTCATTTATTTTGTCACATTTGTCACAAGTTATATAGTGAAACCACAACATGTGCAGTTACAAACAGTTTGTAATGGAAAATTGATATTACATGCGTGTGTGTTCTTGCAGCCAGTGTATGTGTCCAATCTGGTCTCAACTAGTCTGAATGATATAAAATTTGCTGGATCAATACAGGTCATTGATGCATTTAAAAATGTCCTCTGACAGTGTCAGGTGGTTAAATGAAATAAAACGTGCTAATGTATGTATGTAATTTTCCATGGAGCTCAAACTTCACAAAGCATGTTTCTGTTAGCAGATTAACAATCCTTTATCTTTAATTGTACTGTGCACATTCACACTGGTGAAAGTATTACTTTATTGACATCTCATTTTGTATTTGAATGCCATGCCATATTGTCTATAAATAAATCACACATTTAGTATTACTGTGAAATGCGATACTTTAAACATATTTATCTATCAAAGTGAAACAGTCACATTTTTCTACACTAAGTACTTTTACTTTTGAAATGTTAAGTATATTTTCAGTGTTTACAAACTGTAAGGTAATTAGGCTATCCAGTTTCAATGATGCAGTATGACATAACATTTATACAGAGACAAAATAGTACATTAAATAAATTAAGCAGAGTAAAACCAATCAATGATTAAAAAACAAAACAGTAATACATAGAGGCCTTTGGCACATAAAGGATCTCATTACTTCCTCCACCTTTGCATTGGGCTGTAGTATTATCAGCTTCATGGCTTTAGCTTCAGCAGTAAAGTAATAACCATGCATGAATTATATCCAAAGCCCCCCCACCGCCCTCTTTCTGTGGGGCGGGCATGGGAGCTCATGGGCCAATCACTCGTCCCGGTGATGTCACGTGACTCCTGCTGGCCAATAGCGAGCCGCGGATTATCCAGTTTGCCGCACCCAAGTGGGATGATGGTGGCTGGGGCGGAGCGACGCAGGGACGACAAGCGCAGAGAGATAAACCCACTCTGAAATCAGCAGGGTCGGGGACAAAAATAGTGAAACCCGCCGTCCCGCTTTCACCGAACATTGTTTATATTTCATCGCTTCATCAAAGAGAGGGTAAGCTCTGAAATAACCCACATGTTTTGCATTTTAGCAGCGGCAGTTTGTCCGCTGACCCATGTGTGTGTGTGTGTGTGTGTGTTTTTTTTAATGTTTGTTGTGTCGTTGTCTCCCAGTGTGGCGAGCTCTCACTGTTTTGCTAATATGTTGCTCGGTGGAGTCTGCAGAGAGGTGGCGGTGCACGTTTTCACACGAGTATTTCTACGTTTTAACGTGATACAATCCGCTCACACGGTGCCCTGAGTTGAACAACAACAGCCCAGGGGCCACATACTTTGTGCCCGGTGTCTTTTCACTCAAGTATCGTTAGCTAGCTGCTGGCCGAGCAGGCCTGTGGTTGTATTATTTTGCATTTCACTTGCGCACACTTACTGTTGCTATTTAATATGGACTCTTGTGCTGCTCGGATGTTTCCTCATGTAGTATTTCTGCACTGGGTAGGTCTGTTTCTCGTCTGGGCGTGTGTCGTAGCAGAGGAAATTGAGCTATATTCACTTGTGTAGTGATGGAGCAGTTTCCTGTTGGCCAGATGGCACAGTGCCCTGCATAATAATAATAATAATAAACTGTGCACATTCATTTTTTAAAATTAAAACCACTTTCAGCCAGTGTTTTTACAGTATAAGCATCATGAGAATACTGCATCAGATGGAGTACTTTAATCACAATGGGAAATTGTGTTTTTGACTTATAAGTGCAATGCAATGAACAAAATAAGATTATAAATACACAGTTTAAAATATTAGAACATGGTGATGAAGTACATTAGTAGTGCAAAAATGCAATAAAGCTGTATGATGACGTGGATTGGTACAAAATGTATCATCATTAAGGAAAAACATTAGCATCTCAGATTTGAGAATTAGTATTTTTTCTCTGCTTTATCTTCATATATAAATTGATCATCTCCAGGTTTTGGCTCTTTGTGACACAAAACAAGCAGTTTGATGATGTTCGTCTGTGATATGAGAACTTGTGATGACTATTTCATATATTTTATAGACTTTAAAGGTCTAGGATGTAGGATTTAGTGTCATGTAGCGGTGTAGTTGAGGATTTAACACCCCCCTTGTTCCAGTCTGTCCTTCCTGTTGTGAAAGAAAACTACAGTAGCTGTGAATGCTACAAAAGACCCGGTTTAAAGTGAGTGTTAAGCTTGTCCATTTTGGGCTACTGTAGAAACATGGTGGACTCCATGGGAGAGGACCCGCACATATGTAGATATAAAAGGCTCATTGTAAGGTAACAAATAACTTAATTTCAGGCAAGTTTACACTAATGAAAACATAGTTATGGATATTCTAAACCATACACACTGGACCTTTTAAGGTTAGTAGGGTAATTTAAGATGATGACATACTAAGACATACTAAGATGAAAAAATAATGCAAATAATTAGTTGCAGGCCTAATTGTCCAGCTCTAATAAGAGTGTCAGTAGGGGGGTTTAGTGGTGATACTGACCTGAGAGTTTGTTTTTGTGTTTCTGTGTTGTTGCTTTGTCTGGCCTCTTTCTCAAGTCCACCGTGAAGTCCCTTCCCCCCTCGTACTGTATGTGGATTAGCAAAGCCAAACTGCCAAGATAAATTGTCTGTGAGGGTGTGTTAAGGGATGGTAACTCCCTGGATTTGGTAATTCTGTTAGAATGAGTGAAATTCCCAAAGGAGGGAGCTAAGCTCTGTCAGTCTGGCTCCATGTTGCCACCCTCCACACACACACACACTACACTACACTACACTACACTACATACTTACATACACACTCTAGATACAGAGTGTTTGTTTTACTCCCACTCCCCACGCCCACACCCTTGACTGCAGTGCAGCTGAAAATGTGTTCCTCATTTCAAGTCCATACTCTCTATTTCACTCTTTCCTTCCTTTACTCCCCATATGTGATCACTTAGCGAGATTTCAGGAGACTTTTTTTCCCCCAAGTTAGAGATGTGAAAACTGCCATTTTTGAACTTTCATTCACACCACAGAGGTCACTAAAGATCGTGTAGATACATGTAGCTCTGTTAAATGTCATATTATCTGTCCAATGTTTGCTCTGTCCAATATTTATCCAGCAGAATGCTACACATATGCACACATGATAGTATCGACCAAAGTGTGAGGCAAGGGAAACCGTATGAGGGAGGGGTGTGTTGTTTTAGAGTGCAATCTTCCGTCACTCCGTCCCATATGACATGCAAAAGCCAGATAACCCCCCGAGCCGCTGTAGTCACATCCTAACACAACACAGTGTCTGGCCTTTTGTAGTTAGCAACAGATAATATTTTTTCCCATGCTGCTAGTGCAGCTGATGATGATGAAGGCTACATACAGTACATTTCTAAAAAGCATGTTGTTGGCTTTGTCTGACCAGATATTTCTCTCGTCTTTAAAATTAAATCTGGTCGCATCTTATGACTCTATTTGATTGTCTAAAGGGTTGAAAGATTTCAACAGCTCGGAAAAGATGACTACCGCTGATTACTTGCCAAAGTAAAAACTAATTTTTTGGCCACTTGTGAAAGCAACATTAACATACCATCACACACACATCACGACTGAGCAGATGTTGTTTCTAACAATTTCACCCTTCAAAATAACTTAAATGTAATCCTCTAACGTCATATCACTTGTGCTTATCAGATGTTAATGAGCTCACATGTAGCTAGCCAGCTACAGTTTTTCCAGTGCAATTGTAAATGTAGCAGAAGTTTGACAGCACTCTCTGTACAGAAACCATCCAAAAGGCACTTTATTGTGAAACATATGCAAGAGCATGTTGTGGAAAACTTGCAACTCCACTCTTGTTTATGGCTCTCATTAATAGTCGGGAGCGTCTGAGTCATGTGGGACACCAAGTGGTAGTGGTTTATTGACTTCATATTAAACTTAACAGCAAACCGATATGAACATTTTTACACCAGCCTAACTCTAGTTATGGAGACAGAGCGTTTCAATCCACCTGGTGAATGTAAGTCTGACATTCACCATCTTTTGGCTCTGTTTTTGGTCTCCACCAGCTCCTGAGGTCAATATGTCTCTTTAGCTGCTAAATGTGCAGCTATGTTCATGGTGACCATCATCTAGTTGCTAACTGTATCTGTCTGCTGTTTGTGTTTAATTATAAAGTATTGATACCTTTTGATAACCCTAGTTTCTTTTTTATTGAAATCAGCTGACTGCAATGATCTAAATTGGGGATGGATATCGAGAGCCGGTTATTGGACTCGTATCTTATCAGTTTGATCGACGTGGCATAGTTTTCTGACAGTTATGCATTGCAAAACAATGACGTCAAACTTGCAACAACTAGGACTCATGGCAGAGAGGAAGGCTGAAAATCATTTGTGAATCCATTTTTATCAGAGGGTTAGCATCCGTTGACTAAGCACACATACCTTGAAACTACACCACGTGATCTAATTACATAGTGGAAAATGCATTAGGACTAAATGTAATGTAATCTATTGTAAAGCAGTGACTGAGTGGATGAATTATAATCCTCTATAGCGGGTCAAGGTGAGCTCACTTCAAAGAGGAAACAAACACAGATGCAGTGATTCATTAAAACGTTAAAACCTCCAAAAAATTAGGTGCATGACTGAAAGGAACGGTGTGTAGGATTTAGTGATATCTATTAGTGTAGTTGCAGAGTGCAACCCCCTTGCTCCACCCTTTACATAATGAATAGAGTTACCCTGGCCATGTAACTGTAACTGGCCATGTTGCAAGTTTTTCATTGTTCTTTTGGTGATTGGTTTTTCGAGATTTGGGTTTTGTGGTTGTTAGTTGGACAAGACATTCTATTTGAAGAGTTCACCTTGGGAAATTGTGATCCATTTCCTGAGAGATTAATAATAAATAAAATAGTAATACTAGTTTTCAGCCCAGCCATGCTTGCTACAATCTCCAGTTGGATGATTGCATTTTAACACTAAATTAGTGCTCTTTGGAGTATATTTCTGCCAAGATGTGAATTGGACTCATGCTTGGCCTTGATTCTCAAATTAAAGGAAATGTGGGCTGCAAAAACAGAATCTAAGATATTAAAATACAATTTTTGCACCCAGTGTGATGCGATTTTCATACTAAGAAAGCTGAAATTGAAGCAGAGTATCACAAGTAATATTGTTAACGAGACCTGGTGACCAAGTGATGAGGTCAGTACATGTACTGTTGTCTCCTCAGTTTGTTAAACACTATATTTTAGTTGGTGTGCTGTTTGTTCATGTTGTAAATAACACCATGACCTCTCTCCCTCTCTGTCAATTACTGTCTGGTGCACACACATGGTGGTAGTGCTAAAATGACACCTAATGCATTCCTACCAGTTATAGTAGTTGGGGTCTGTATCACACACACACACACACACACACATACACACACACTAAAGAGCAGTTGCTTGTGGATTCTTCGTCCCTAGTAATGACAGGCATCCAGCTCAGACATCTAAGGAGCCTTGTCTCAGTGCTTCTCTCAAATGTCTAAAAACTGCTTGAAACACCAACTGTACACACACACACACTAAAACTGTTACAGAAAGAGGCATTGAGGCCAATTTTTTTTTTTTACACCATAGTCTTTTTCAGTGCTGATTGCTTGATTGGCATATTTTTGGAACAAACTAAAAGGATCTTTTTTTTCAGATTGCCTTCCCTTTTTCAAAGAGCTTAATCATGCTGAAAAGATGTTTTTAATGCAAGCTTCCGTCTCTCTCAAAAGAAGAGTTATCATATAAATTGAAACATGTACAATGTACGCCCAGCACTTTAAAGTTAACAAAAGGCCAACCACCGTGAGAGAGCAGAGAGCCTGGTACTCCTCTTCATGTAGTGTCTCTAACTTTTCCGCCTTCCCATCCTTGGATCATAGGAACCTCTGTGGAGAATAGAAACATCTGTCATAGCAAGGCCAAAACATCAGTTTGATAGCTTGTTTAATGCAACAGCATTCTTTTCATTTTCCTTTTCCTGGTGGATCAATCACCAACCAGCCTTCTCTGATCATGTTGCCGCTTCGCACTTTACATCTTAAGAAAAATCAGGCCATACCTCACCTAACATACTGCCCAACTCCTGATACAGGCTGTGGTCATCTCACAACTCCTCCGAATCTCCACTGGGTACCTGTTGCAGCCCACATTAAATTCAGATCACTAATTCTCGCCTACAAAGTTGTCTCTGGTTCTGCACCCACATACTTGAAAGCCCCTGTACAGGCATATGTTACCTCCCAACCTTTGCGCTCCTCCAATGAACAACGCTTCATTTCCTTCCAGATCCTTGCCTCTCTACCTTTTAAAAACTTCCTGAAAACCCAGCTCTTCAGAGGGTACCTCCTCTCCTAGCATTACCAACAACTGGACAAATGCTAAATCTATCCCCCTCCTGCCTGGGGCCAGTTCTCAATTCCCATCCCCATTTACGACATTGAGCACATATAGGCTAGTATAGTTGTGATGTTTAGTATCATCTCAGAAGCATTGCAATGGGTCAAATATTTTCACCCCGAGGCTTCTGTTTCCTTTGCCTACTTTTTAGTTTAAGGGTGCATTCAGACAGGATCAGGCACTGCGGCCAGACGTAGCTGTGCTGAGGTGGGTTGCTGGGTACGTGTCTATATGTGCTAAATATAACCACTGACTGTGGAGGTTTGAGCGATCTGAGCGTCTGATTGGCAGCCGGAGCATAACGCCGGGCTCCGTTTATCCAAAAGTTGGATTTGGCTCAACTTCTCTGCCGCACGCCAGAGTTGTTTTTCACCGACACCCCCGCGAAAATTGTGGCACAAAAAAGTTTAATTTGATTTGTATCCGATGGTTTGAGAGTGAGGGAGACAGTGCTTTGGTCGGTCAATCAAAAAAATAAAAGGTTATTTTCTGATTGTTTTTACAGTTCAACACATATAGATGCCCCACCACCACCAGCATACAACCCTGCTGTGTTTCGCTGCAGCGCTCGATCCTGTCTGAATGCATGCTAAAACACTTGATTGTTACAATGACAGATCAAAATCTCTCCTCTCATTACTTACTCAGTAGCAGGTGGCATATACTGTACTGTATGAATGTGATGCTTGATTCATCAGCATCACAACATTGCCCTGTTGCTTGGAGACAAGAAAACCCTTGAATGCATACAGTCAAAGGGGTTTCCACATCCACAGTGAAAATGGAGGCAAAAATAGCAGCTCTTGGTGTGCGTAAGCTGTTGAATGCTCTTTGTATCGGTGGCCCTCAGCACCTAAGAGAAGATAAGACAAAGTCTGACACTTTCCATCAGCCATCAGCTAGAGCTGGCCCATAGCAGGTTTGCCTGTCCACAGCATCAAAATGTTTTATCTGCAGGCTGGGGTGAACTCAGTCATTGGGTCTCCTCTATGCAAATTTAGAAAGTTAGGTTTCTGCCCAGAGCTGTGATTGCATTATGCAACTCTTAATACGGTCACCCCACAACTGGTTCTGTTTGAGTATGGGTTATATTATTCTTTTGCAGGGCTCTGAGCGGTTGTCGGACCAGACAATCCGTGCCCGGAACTGACAGTCAGGGCTGCTGTGCTATAAATTCCCCAACATCTGCAGGGTGGTGCATGAGTTGCAGCTTCAGGCACACCCATGGTTTCACTCGCTGAGGACAGGGTATTTTCCAATACAGATTATTTATTGGGTGCGGTTATGGAAGCCAGAGCGAGTCTACATTTAGGGAGACGGGCCATCACAGGATGTTCCCTTTGTACAGTTACTGCATTGTTTTAATGTTCAGTCTCATTTTGTCGCTCCTAAAGAAGGTTCAGGAGGAAGTGATGAGCAGTTTCTCATTGTCATGACTTGTCCAGACGTAAAATGGCGATGAATCCAGCCTTCACTGATGAACAGTGATATTTCCAACCTTAAAAACATCTTAGTTAATCTGCACGTCAGTCTCATCTCATCATAATTATAACCCGGTTGTGTAATCTATCAGATTGATGTAACTTTGGGGACATTATTTTGTGTGTATGCTCCATAAAAATCTAGTATTTGATTCCCAAGTTGATTGGTTTGAATCTAATACAGATGTAATATTTTTATTTCAGCGCACACACACTTGTGATCTTTGAAACAAGTAACCCATCAGTTTGAATGTGTGCGCCTTGTGACATGAGCTGGCTTGCAGCGTGATATTGGCCTACAGCTGTTCTTACATAACAGTAATCTTTAAAGGCTGTCCTGTGTTTCCATGGTAATGTACTTGGTTTCCATAGCGATTGCACTCTTAACAGGAGCGGAGGCTAGCTGATTCCCTGCACCTACATATCCGAGGAGAGATGAGAAGTAAGGGTGGGGGGGGGGTCTTGTGAGGCAGGGGGTGCCAATGGTTGTGAGATGACAACTTTCTGCATCGATGGAGACAGTTCCTGTTTCCACAGCCATTGTTATTGCTACATTGTTCACAAGAAACAAGTTTTGGATGTGGCGGTTTGTTTTAGTATGTTTTTTTTTTTTTTTTTTTTTTTTAAGGTGCTCTTGAGATGTTCATGCTGGAGTAGTGTCTAGTACTGCACAGCTGGAGTCATTCAGTCTTAGCAAGACGGAGTGCAGCAGGAAATGAGTTCACTCAAGCTTTGAGATGGCAATAAAACTGACCTTATTTAACTGCATTACCAATATTCTTTTATATGCACAATACAGAGCGGTGTATTCTCTTTTAACCTCTCATAACTTTGTTTACTCTGACATTGAGCCGAGTATACTGACAGAGCAGAAACGCTGCACCACCACTTTGTGCATATCATCTGATATTGTCCTCCTTGCTTTTGCTGCTCCTCTTATCTTTCTCCTTTATCGCAGCTTTAAAAAGCACTCATGGTTCATTCATCATTGTTTTTGCATGTGTTGGCAGATTTTGTGGTAGTGTACACTGCAGTGTTGGACTCTGTCTGGACCGATGGCAGCCCCAAGACAGTCAAAAGGATCCTGTTAGACAATTCCTGCAGTGCTTTAGTGAAGAGAGTTGATTGTGTTCATTTTGTTGATATCAAGCCTAAATTCTGAATTTTGGTGCTAAAATATTTCCCTCTGATTTTGTGAAAATGTTGCATCCTGTCATGTAAAACTGACACGCAACTCAGCTTGACTTAATACCTTACACACAGATACCACACATTCCCTCAATTGAGATCCATAATGTCTACCCGCCTAAATGTTAGTGACATTCTCATGTAAACGAACATCTATCTGCAATATGTGGACGTGATCTTGATCATTTTGGCTGACCTTGATAAGTCGATATTGTAACTATTGTGAGACGCCTACCCATCACATTGAACAGAGAGCGAAACATTAAAATTATTTGGTTTGATAATAGTTAAGATTGATACACATTTTGAGCATTTCTAAGACTGATCATATATCAGTGATGGCAGAGTTTTTATTCTAGGCTACGACAACCTTTCTTTTTCTGTGAAATGTCAGCACTTAAAGTGCTCTGCGGCCTTTGGGTGTTTATTGTAACACTGGATACATTAGTGAAAATGCTGACCACTTTGTTTTCACCTCTCAGATTGATTTCTTGTATAATTTTTCTCTCTAAACAAAAAAAAAAAGGTCAGTTGGAAGAACGTCATGAATGTTTAATCCCTCGGGGTTCTGTCCCTTTTTTTTCAGTCGTCTCTTTGTCAGCAGACATGTTTGATTTGTCTTGTTGCCACTAGCAGAGAATCACTAACATGAACAACGGACAGCAAATGCAGCATAAACAAGTCAGACTAAAGGGAATGAGATTGGACTGGCAGTTGAGAAGCATTAAGAGCATCTCCCTGTAAACCGGGCTGACATTGGACAGTCTTTGAAGGGCTGCAGAGACTTTTGTCTTGTCATGTACCTTTCTTGAAGCATTGGACATACCAACTCCATCTGTATCAGTATAAACATTTTGTTTAGTGTGTCATTATGTGGCAGGACAGTCTTTGGAGATAGATTTGTATTAATGACAAGCCACGGACACTCTTTGTTCCTAATGAGAACATTTGGCACCAGAACTAATTGCTGATGTCCTTATTTCTTCTTTGTCAGTAACTGATGTCCTAATCACTCCAGTGAGAGAAACCAGCAGAGCTTTCCTTGCTGAATAGTTGCAGAGACAGTAAGCAGCTTGCGTTTTTCATACTTTTTATTTAATAACTGTAATTTAAGACGGTATGATTTATGATTAAAAGGAACCCATAGCGTGGAGATTCTAATGAAAAGACTGTAGGAGGATTTGATTTTAGGAAATCAGGGTTGAATGTTGTAATAAAGACATGGCTCTCAGCTCCGCTTACTTCCTCTCTGGACACAGTTTGGAGTTTCTTCACATGTGGAAAGCGTAAGAACTAGTATTTAATTTCAATACAATAATAATCTTAAGAGATGTTGAGAATTTAATCTAGAATAACCCTTTGATAGGATACACAAAACAGAGTTTTTTAAAAATGTTTTTATGACAGAATTGTATAATTAAAATTGTAATTGTGTAATTAAAATAATTGTATAATAAGAAAACCACACATTGAATGTGCAGTTGTAGTGTACTAAATGCAGCTAATAATCAAACAATCAAATCCAGTTATAGCTAGCCGGTGAGATAGCCATGGTTAGCCTTGGTCAAAGCTAAATTAGTGAATTTTAGTGAATTTAATTTTTTTTTTTAAAAAGTCAACAGTCCTGCTAAAAGCTAAACAGCCTAGCTTAGCAAAGCAACAGTGTCTTTTTAAATTGCATATTATACGTACAGGTTTTATCTGGGGCTCACACATCATATCCATCTGTTACAACTTTAGCTTTCTCAACTTTAGCTCTCTCTCCACAAGATTATCATGTAGTAATTTGAATTTTCCTTCTTTTTATGGGGTGAACATGAACAAAACATTGCTGGCCTAGAATTAGACAAACAGCATGAATACACAAAAACAACCTTGAGTGGAACAGGTGACCTGGGATTGTGTGAAAATGTTGGGTTTGGCGTTGTGCAAAATGTCAGAAAAGCAATGAAAGGGGACAGAAACAGAGAGAGTCTCTGTCAGCTCTCAGTGTGATACTGGATGCTTCGGGCTAGGTCTGTAGTTGTCATGGCAGTTTTGGCTGAACATTTGTATTGATGCGGACTAATGGGCTGCATCACTTTCTGCCAGAGCAACCCCCCTCCCATTACCCATGCATGCTTGCACACACACATTTCCTGATGCTCTTAAGTCTGTCCATGTCCTTCAGAATCAGTGCTTGAGCAGTCTGTGCTGTGACAGACAGGTGGACACTATTTATCCTCACATACACCCAGCCAGCTGGATGGGCATGGATCTATAGGAAGTCTGTCTCACTGTCTATTTATGTCTGTAATCCCTCTGTCTTGTCATTTGAAGGGGACACATGCTCATGTCTGAGCTAGATGTTGATTATCGATCCACAGCATACATTAGACTACATCACAACTTCCTGAGTGATGATTAAGACTTCTTCGTCTAATGTTTTTCAAGCTAAATGATAGGAGACCTCTGGTCATGCTTCCAGTTTTTGTTTTCCTTTCCTCTGCCCAGCCCTGACAGTTGAGTGTTGTGATTCCAGGAAACACATTGTGGAAATCAATGAGAGCCCTGAGCTGGGGAGAGTGGTCACATGATCTTGACAGGAAGTGAGGGAGAGTGTGGTCTGTGTGATTGGCTTCCTGGTCTAATGACTGGTGATGTTCGTTTCCTCTTTTAAAACTTCTGTGTCCCCCTGGCAACATCTTTTTGTCTCATCCTTGATGTTTTTTTAATTATATTTATTTGATATAAAAAGTTTAAAGCAGACAGCATGCAAAGTTCAAATATGGATAGCTTCATAACACACTGATTAATCATTTTTGTGCTTTGTTGTTTTAAATATTGACTCCAGCTCTTTCATTTTCAACTTCAACTCTATTATGAAGCACAGACACTCGCGCAAAGACTTAAAAAACATAAAACATATTCTCTGACCCAGCACACAAGCTCACATAAAACAGTGCACATCAGTGATCACATGATATAAAATCCAGTGTGCATCATCACCCCACCCCGCATTTAGTTTGGATCATCTGAGGAAGGATAATCAGCAGCTTTTTCTATCTGTATGACCGCACACAGACCATGAAATTGTGACAAACTCACTGGGTAGTTGTACTGTACTTTGAAAAACTTTGATACTTTACTCAGGTTTAGAGAAAAGTAGAAAAGTAATCTCCATCACTCTCTCTACAGGAGGCCAGCCCAAGATGAACGGCGAGTCAGGTGCCGGGGTGGTGACGGCTCCCCCTCCCACCACAGCCCCCCACAAGGAGCGGTACTTCGACCGGGTGGATGAGAGCAACCCAGACTACCAGAGGGAGAGAAACATGGCACCCGACCTGCGACAGGACTTCAACATGATGGAACAGAGAAAGAGGGTCTCCATGATACTACAGAGCCCAGTCAGTGGAACATCAAATCATTTATACATTCATATTCAGTTGATAAATACACACCACCATAATAAGCAGTTGTGAATAGACTCTTTGAGTGTAAAGGCAGCAGCCTTCTCAACATCACATGATGGATCAAGTTTATTTCTCATGAGCAACGTGTCTGTGACCAGTTGAATACCGGAGAACAGCACCATTTTAAAGGCCTATTGTATGTATGAAAAGCACTGATGTATTCAAGTCCCGGAAAAAGGCCCAGAGTGGTGCTTATATGAGGCTTTTACTTCATTAAGTGCATATCAGGTGCTGGTAGAGGTGTTACCTTTTTATGACCCTTTTTCTATGTCAACGAGTATCCTTAATCTTCATGTAACTCAAAGTATAAGCATGCTTAGGCGGAGGTGCTTTCAGATTTAGATCTTAAAATCGTCCCTCAAATGTTTGAAACTTGAATGAGGGTGAACACCGTGCCAACATTTTTATTACTGCTATCAAGACAGTTCAGACAAAGCGATCACTAGCTATATAACATACTGACAGTAATAAAAGCAGAGTGTGATGTCTCAAGCAAGTTTCCGCATGTTCATTTTAACACCACATTGAACTGAAAACTGACCAAACCTGATCAGTAAACACGTGTTGTCAAAAAGTGTGGGCGGTAATGTGGATTTGTAGTAAATGTAAAATACCTTGTTGTAATTATCTTACGATATTTAATTTCCTAAATACGGGGGTTAGTTCTGAAATTGCTCCCGCCTGTCCACCTTTTCTGTGTGTCTTTGACCTCTTCATGCCATTTTCTGCTTTGTTTTTGTGTCATTGTGTCCCTATACGTTTGTTTTTTTGCTCTTACACTTCTTTGTGTTTCTGTGTGTGTGTGTGTGTGTGTGTGTGTTGTTGACCGGCAGGCATTCTGCGATGAGCTGGAGACAATGATCCAGGATCAGCTGAAGAAGGGCAAGACGCCCACTAGCCTGTTGGCTCTGCAGCAGATCGCAGACTTCATGACCACCAGCATGCCTTCCATGTATCCCGCTGCACCACAAGGAGGCATGGCGGCGCTCAACATGAGTAAGCAGAGAAGAGAATGAGAGTGTGTGTCTGTGTGTGCCCACAACCTTTTGACCTTAGCCCTGCGATGTCTGTTCACAATGAATAATGCAGCGTATGCCAAATTAAATTTCTGGACAAAGAGTCCAGTTGTCTAATTATCTGCAAGTCAGATTTTTTTTGTGTCCTGTTAGCATTTGTTTCCTACTTGCTCGTGTACAGAGCATTGGATTTGATCCATTTCTGCCCTTGTAGTCACTCTGTCTCCTCACTGTTGTTGTTGTTGTTGTTGTTGTTGTTGTTGTTGTTGTTGTTGTTGTTTATAACTTCTTTCATATAAATAAATGTTGTCTTCCTGTCCTGACCTCATCTCTCCCTCCTAGGTTTGGGCATGGTGACTCCAGTGAATGATCTGCGTGGCTCAGACTCTATTTCCTATGACAAAGGCGAGAAGCTGCTTCGCTGCAAGCTGGCTGCATTTTATCGGCTCACTGACTTGTTTGGCTGGTCGCAGCTCATCTACAACCACCTTTCAGTAAGATGGGCTTCATTCTTTATAATACTATCCACCACGTTGACTGAATCATGTGCCTCAGAGCTTATCAGTTCCTTTTATTGATACTGGCATGTTTTCCTGAAAGTTGGGTGTAACAATGACGTCAAAGTCTGGTCTGCGGTACTGGAAAATTGCAACAAGGAGTCACATCGGAGAGGGAGGAACGGTCCAAAGCATAGTTTCATTTCAGAAAGAAAGATGACACGCTGCTAGATGTCTGTAAAATTATTATTTTAAGTGTGGAAATGCCAGCAAACATCTTCCTACACCACATAGGCTTCCAAGAGTGCCGTGTATTTGACACTTTGATTATCACTTCCTCCCAGCAGTGTGTCTGTTACTAAGGGTAAATATCCTGTTATAACTTTAGCACCACGCAGACAGGATTAGCAGATTTTTGTTTGACTAAGACAAACTGAATGATCATGAATATTGTATAAATATTCTCATTTCATTCATTTTAGATGATGACACAGACGGTTGGCTCTCAGTCCAACCAGCTCCAAATTAAACAGCAGTTAAATCACAAAGCTTTTGCAAACCTGTGTAGGCCTTCCACACAGAAAATTGATCAGGAATCAGTGAGAGAATCGATAATGACATTGGTATCAATAAAATCTTATCACTTCCCATCACTGGCCTTTAGTAAATCTATCATTTGCAAAGAGCAGGAGGTGTGAGGTAAAGATACTGCATGAGCTGAAAGACACTTGAAAGGTGCTTGCAGGTGTAAAAACAACAGGGACTTAGTTAATATAGTTTGGCTACTACTTTTGTCCCATCCAACCGCCTTTTATCAATCAGTTGTCTCATGCACAATTCGTGAAACGTTGTAATCTAACGTGTTTTCTGCTCTTTTAGGTCAGGGTGAACTCAGACCAGGAGCGCTTCCTAATTGTCCCTTTTGGGCTGCTGTACAGTGAAGTCACCGCCTCCAGTCTGGTGAGAATCTGTGCTGATCTCTATTAAAACTTCATGTTGTTTCTTTCTATCATTGAATGAACTATTTTTTCTCCCTCTAGATTAGTTCATTCCTTGTGATTAAAATATGTTGAAACAAGTCAAATGCCAAATAAACTGCCTGCTGTCTGCTTGAGTCGGTAAACCTTTTCTTTGAGTAACTCCTTGTTGTCTGCCTTGCTCTCCAGGTGAAGATCAACCTTCAAGGTGAGATAGTGGACCGGGGCAGCACCAATCTCGGGGTGAACCAGGCCGGCTTCGTCCTACACGCTGCCATCTATGCCGCACGGCCCGATGTCAAGTGTATTGTACATATACACACACCTGCAGGTGCTGCGGTAAGGAAGAGTATATGAAAAGTAACTCTACCCCATACAAACACAGGCGGTGATGCGTTATAGTTTTACGTGACCTGTTGTATGAACCTGGTTTGTTTGGTTGCAGGTATCAGCCATGAAATGTGGCCTGTTGCCCATCTCACCTGAGGCATTGTCCCTGGGTGAAGTGGCCTATCACGACTACTACGGCATACTAGTGGATGAGGAAGAAAGTGTTCTCATACAGAGGAACCTCGGGCCAAACAGCAAGGTAACAGCAGAGTTTCACTATAAAACCTGCAAACTTTAAAGCACATGAAGAAATGAAAACATGCTTGTTTAATTAAACCACCAGCACTGTATGTGATTATCCTTTTCTTTGGTCCCAGGTGCTCATCCTGAGAAACCACGGCTTGGTCTCTGTAGGCGAAACAGTGGAGGAAGCTTTCTATTACATCCACAATCTGGTCACCGCCTGTGAGATTCAGGTAGGATGCACACTGAACTTTATTCAAGTCAAATAATCTTATTTTAGTATTATCACTTTCGCTTTCATTGTGGAAGGCTGTATAGAACCATGTATTTTCATTTGGGTTATATTTGGCACCATATGTTTGTCTGCATTTTTCATAACGATGGTCTTTGTCCCTTGTCTCTCCACATCTTTATATACGTTCATTTACCTTCATGTTGATGTCTGGATTTGTCTGCGTCATGTTGGATGTTTGTGTGTCCTCATGTCCACATTTTATTTTCTTTCTGTATTCTGGATCCTGTCTGTGGTTTGTCTGTCTTTACTCCCCCCCTCACCCCCAATTTCTTTCAGGTGCGAACACTGGCCAGCGCTGGAGGACCAGATAATCTGGTGATGCTGGATCCGGGGAAATACAAAGCGCGCCCACGGGTCCCGGAGCCAGCGGGCGACGGGTCCTCTACACATCCCAAGTGGCAAGTCGGGGAGCAGGAGTTTGAGGCTCTCATGAGAATGCTCGACAACTTGGTAAGAAGGGGACCACTTAAAGCTTTTGCAGAGAGGGGGGGCATACACGACTGATGAAAAAGCATGAATTATTCCAAATTGCAGAATTTACTCAACAAGAACAAAGATCTACCTCTAACTTTACCCTCTTATTAGTGTTGTGGATATTGATGGATAGGTAGTGTATTAACCATTTGCTAACCCATGTTGTTGTTTTTGTTGTCCTTTCCCAGGGTTACAGGACGGGCTACCCTTACCGCTGCCCGGCATTGCGAGACAAAGCTAAAAAGTACAGTGATGCGGAGATCGCTTCCTCTGCCCATGGTGGTTACTCATACGGCGAGGACAGTGACTCAGGCGCTCGCTCCCCGCTGAAACACAGCTTCCAGCGCGGCCAGCGTGACAAGACCCGCTGGCTCAATGCCGGCGGCCGTCCCGACGAGCCCTGCGAGGACGGGCCCGACGGCAGCAGCCCCAAGTCGAAGCCTAAGGTGTGGACGAACATAACACACGATCACGTCAAACCCTTGCTGCAGTCTCTCTCGTCTGGTGTCTGCGTGCCAAGCTGTATAACCAACTGCTTGGTCTGTGCCTACCTTATTGTTCATAGTATAGATTTTACAGCTACCTTGTTGGTGGAAACGGGTAGGTGGTCGGCATCCTGAGGTTCTGGAGACAGTGAGGAGTAAAAGTGTAGCACAAAGCTCAGATTATCATTTATTGAGCCTTCATAAGTCAGTGTAATTCTGCTTCTCTCTACTTGTAGGACTTTTTTAGGCTCACTTTCACTGTAATCTCAGATGTCCTATTAACCCACCTGCAGTTAACTCTGGTCTCTTAATTACTTTATAACACAGCTGTGATTATTTGTTGACCCTCTTTTGCTCTTTTTTTCCCCTTGTGGTCTCCTAATGCTTCATGATGCCGGGCCAGCTGCCCACAGCATGCCCCACTGCATGTGTAGTAGTGAAATGCATTGTTGGTGTTGATGTTTTTCCCAGAGGAGCGAGCAGCAGGGGTGTGGCATGAGTCCTCGAGTGGGCCAGGTGTATGTGGCAGAACACGGTGACGTTGCTGCCAACCACACCATCGATCACCGCCCTGTAACACACACTCTGAGTTCTGTCTTTGCATATTGAAGTTAGCTTAGTTGCTCAAACATGATACAGTGGAGGAAAATAAAGAAAGTACAGTGAGATATGAGGCTATATCAACCAAAAGCTCTCGAGAGTTTGCTTTGTGGCCTGCTCACAAGGTGTATTTATACAAGATTTACATTGCCTGCATAACGGAGGGAGGTGGCATGTCTCTGACGGAGAATCCAGAAGAATGCCAGATACCTAACACAAGAAAGCAACATTTTCTTGGCAAACGAGTTATGCAGCCTGCTTTTCTAATTCAACTGCTCCCAGTTGTATGTTGATGTTTCCTCTCTTATAATATTCTTTTTTTTTTTTTTAGTTTCTGGTTTCAGTTTATTCTGAAAATGGATTTGAACAGCTCAAGGCCTGCATGAGTGGATTTGTTTGGGGGGGAAAAAAAAACAGAAAAAAAAGCCATGGTATTTGACCTGACTTTTAAATCAATTATCTCCTGTTGGGAAAGTAGGAAATGTTGTGTTGTGAGACTCTTTCTCAGTGAGTATATCGCGTTTACATGTTCATCTCATACTCAATCAACCCAACCCACCTACTTCCATCCAGAAAACCTCCCCTTCCTCATCTAGCCCCCTCCTCGGTTTGGCAGCCAGGCTTAAAGTGAACGCAGGAATGAAGTCATGAGCTTACGCTTTCCACTGTGAATTACATGCCTAGTTTAAAACGGTTAAACAAAATGTTTTGCATGAAAGCTGACGATTTGATTTGTATATTCACCCGCTGCTCTTTCAGTTTGGTGCAAGAAATGGGTACAGACTTTTTTTTCCTTCAATCATGCTGAGCATTACCAGGTTTATAAACACTGTGTAAAGTAAATGGGTGGGGTATTTATTTTTTTCTCACATAGACAATAAAAGCTTCCATCCTCTGCAGGAAAGATACACTCTTGTGTTAGTTTGTAGCGTTGTGACAATGGCTTTGTTTTGTCCCAACGTGGGCGAGTGTCCTCGGGTGTGTTTCTCTCTTATCTCTGTCGTCCTTGTTGTTGTGTATCAGCCTGGGAAATGACTTTGGTGATGCCAGCTCACCCCTCACTGCCACTCTCGCTTCGTAAGCCAGACTCATCATCTCAGTCACCCACCCAGCCATGCCTCACTCTTCCCTCACCTCTTGCCACCACCCACCCCTTACTTCTCCTTCCCTTACCCCCACCCCTACCCTTTTTCTCATTCTGTGATGTTTTCAGTTGAGCTTCAGTGTGTTCCTTTCTGTTTCTTTTTGATTCTAATAGTATATCAATGATGATGACAAATGGATTTCAGTAGTACAGGTACACTGTTAGGCTTTAGTCATCGGGTCTTGCGCCTTAAAATGTCGTCATGCATACAGTCTTCATCAGTTTCTGATGCCGACACTGATCCTGAAGTATTAAGCAGAATCGTGCATTTAAACGTCTGAAGGTTTTTAAAATCAATGTCTCCTCTCTGTGTGGGCTCCTAAAACCTGTCATAGAATCTTTAATTCTCAGCAGCTTATGAAATGATGAGCCATAACTCCTTCTCATACCCAATATGTTCGTGGAACATTTTGCAGCTCCTCTGTACAGCTAAGACATCAAGAGATGCCAGACGGCACGTAAAAAGCTCACATTTTTAAACATCAGTTTCTGCTGTCTTTCACAACCTGTGATTTCACTTCTCACTTCCAGTAGCCTTGTACAGGTTCATCTGGGAGTTTCTATCGTTTTGACATTGACTCTTATGGATGAATAAACTCATTTAAATTCTTTTGTAAACTCTTGGTATGACATTTTAGCTCTGCAACGGTTT
This sequence comes from Protonibea diacanthus, assembly GCA_028641955.1. Classification (NCBI taxonomy): domain Eukaryota; kingdom Metazoa; phylum Chordata; class Actinopteri; family Sciaenidae; genus Protonibea; species Protonibea diacanthus. The sequence continues at coordinate 12,271,658 of CM053991.1, read as the reverse complement.
TTCAGTAGAAATCATACAATACGAGATCTCTCCATTTTAGATTATTCAGACTGAATTAGATGGTATCATCCCGCATTACTGGGAAAAGAAATCCAATATCATAGGTGGATAAGTAAGCATCAAATAGGAAGTCACTGATATAGAACAGTCCCCAGCTAAATTGATAAAACTAAACGTGTATGTTCCTCATCATCATTGGTTCACTTTTTAACATTCAAACCTTTTTACAGCCATCCAACTTTGTCTTTTTCAGTTCAGCATGGTTTTTGTATTGTGAAGCCTGCATAGTATTTTGTCTAAATCTATTTTTGTGCTTGGGTTTTCATGTCATTCAGCGTATCTGGTTTTAGTTGTTTTTTTAACACTTCCTGTGGTGTTTACAGTGGACAAAAGAAGACGGACTCCGCCAGGCTGCTGTAGCCAATCAGTTCATCCCAATGAACACCAACCCAAAAGAAGTCCTGGAAATGAGGAATAAGGTATCACTCTTTTATTCTTTTGCTGCTTTTTTTCCCTTTTGCTCCTCATGCGCTGCATGTTTATTTATTAGTTCATGACTTCAAATGTCGTCATTTGTAGATCCGGGAGCAGAACCTGCAGGACATAAAGACAGCAGGGCCCCAGTCTCAGGTTCTGTGTGCCAGCACCGTGGTGGAACGTTCCTTTAACCAGGTCAGTCTGTGAATATATTAAACCCTCGCTGCCACTGCTGTCCTGACCTGGAGATGAATATGTGTCTCATCCTGATGAAACACTTGAGATTTTGTGCTGTTTGGCCTCTTTTTGTTCCGTTTAAATGCATTTAATTAAAGAAAATCTCATAATATATTCTGTCCAGGTCTGGATTCACCCCTTAAACCGAAATGCTGCAAATATTATGCGTGAAGTTGTCCTGGACACAAAGCTTTAATGAAAGAAATTGGCTGCAATCAAAACCCATTCAATATAATCTGATCTGACATCAGGAATAACTTCACCAATAATAATAATAACAGAGAGCAAAACATGTCCTCCATGTTGTGTCCGAGAGCGATGGGGTGACTTTGTAACTGTCACATTATTCTTTGACCACAGAGATTGTCAATCTGGCAGGTGAGTAGTGTTTGTGAGAGGTAACCTCACTCTGCTCTCCAAACCTGCCAGCTCAGGTTGTGTCCATATTCATACATTATTTTTTTTCCATTACTTTCTTTTTTTTTTTTTTTTAACTTTGCCGTCTCTTTTTGAGAGCTGAGGCTTTTATCCGTCTCGGTCATTTTGGTCTCTTGCAAGGTCTAAATAAAATCTCCACTGTAGTCTAATATTATATTTTATTTCTGTGCATGCACTCTATCCTAAAAATGCAAAATAAAATGTTACGTTTGAGTTAAGTTAGCATGGTTTTCCCTCCCTTTACATAGCTCAGTTTAACTCAAACACTTTGAGCAGCATAACATCAGCAAATGAAAACGGAGCTTCTAATCATTTAAAAACTTTAACCAAGTTTTAGGGTTATCTAAAACTTGTTCCAGCATGTGTGTAGTAAGACCAAAGCAGCCCTTGATGTGCTTTTATTTTGTTAAGATAGATTGTATGGACTACATGCTGTATAGCACCCCCCTCTGTGGACAGTTTGTCTCTACAGTGCATGATCTCGGCTATTTGTTGCATCACTGCAATGCTTTTCACGGCCCTGCATCTCTTTCCAGAACCATGTCTCTTTGCATGCATTACCAATGTTTGTGTGTCTCTCTATGGTATGCGTGTATGCAGAGGTGGAAAGTAACACAATTAACCCTAATTAACAAGCTCTCACACTGTTTTTTAATGAAGAAAAAGCTACTACTGCTGCTACAGACAGAATTACAGATTGACGTGTAAATGTGTGTTTTTATAACAAGGACTTATTACACAATTATACAATCTCACGTCTACATGAGTATTACATACTTATGCAGGTGATATTGTAGTACTCTTTCCACCTTTGTGTGTGTGAAAGGTGGTATGTTCCTGAATGAACACCTGCCTGACAGACTGCCATTTTGAATGTGCTGGTGTTTTAAGAGCTGGGTTGTGCCCCCTTCCCCCCCTCACTGGGTTTACTATTGCAGGACGCCCCTCTGTCTGACTGTACAGACACTATTGATGGCCTCGATGTGTCCGAGGGGTCCTATAGTCCTGCTAAATCATTTAGAAAGGTACTTACTGCTCCAGTCACAATTACTATTCACCTGTACTTCACATCATCCTCCAGTCATTCCTCTGAGCCTGCAGATAGGCACCATGCCTGGGCCTGTATAGATAGTGTGAGGTTATATGTTAGTTAAATAAGGTATGTGAGATATAGTTTTCTCTTCTATGTGTTTTTAAACTCTAAAGCCTGAGAACTTTGGATACAATTTAATTACTGTGGGGTTTTTTTTTTTTGCGCTGGTGAGGATGCTTGAGGTGAAAGTTTGATATCATGAGTTTGTCTGAAGATTTTCACTAATATTTCAAAAACATCTTGTTTCAAGTTGAAGTGGGCAGTAAAGAGAGAAGGTGTTAGATCCAGTGATGGCGGTGTTTGCTGTGTGTATTGTGCATAATTTAAAAAAGTCCTTGAAAGAGTGAGCAAAGTTAGTAAGTTAAAGAACACTACTGCTGTTAATTATAGTTTACTTCAAGCTTTTGCTTCAACTTGACTACTTCCTGTGTGCCTGGTGATGTACTGTTGGCTGTCTCACATGTGTCAGTGCTTGGCTTTTATGTAGCAGTGTTAGTGTATGGAATGAAAAAGCACAATGCCGCTATTTCCTGGTATGATTAAAGTAACCTTTTGTTTTACATTTATACGTCTGCTTCCTGAATTTGGAGACGGCCTGTTAGCTTTAATTGTGCTCTGCAGATATACATTTGTTCATCTATGGCTGATACTGCATAATAGTTCTGTGTGTACACTCAAATCTGTTAATCCTGTTCAACTTTTTAAAACTATGAGACTTTCTGACACTGCAGCTAGTCTTCAAAATGTCAAATGCTTCCATGTGTAACTTGCAGTAACTCGTCTCCTGTCTCACCGTGATGTCTCACCGCTCTCTCTGCCTTCTCTCTGTGTGTCCTGAAGGGGGAGCTGGTGACCGCATCCAAGGCCATCATCGAAAAGGAGTACCAGCCCAAGGTTATCGTCAGCAAGCAGGGTCCCAACCCCTTCACCAAACTCACCGACCAGGAGCTGGAGGCGTACCGCAAGGAGGTGGAGCAGAAACAGAAAGGCCCTGAAGGTAAAGATGACGAATGGAGAATAAAACATGAGCTGAATCTCACTATAATATAAAATATATATATATATATATATATATTCTTATCACACCCTTTCTGCCTCTTTGTAACAACATTTCTCTAAACTGAACAAATAGAACTTGACGATGGAGATGAGTTTAATCACTCAAATGTTGTAATCCTACTCAGGATACAGTTGCTTTGCCTATACGAGAGGCAATTGTGCTGTGTAATTTACAGCTCTGTCCTACTCTTCCTTGACCTCTCTCAAGAAAGAAAATTACTCTGAGATAAACAGTAATGTCAGAGAACACCTGAGCTGTTAGAGTTAGACAGCGTATAAATAGATAATTGTAATAAAGGAAAAGATCTTCCTGCAGAGTCATGCAAACATCTAATGAACTTCAGACTGGCCGAACTGTGACGTTATCTCTCCACACATGCACGCACATACACAAATTCACAGTGCAGGGACGAGATGATAGTAAGGAGGGATCATCCTCCAGCATACCTTGTTCTGAGCCTGAAATGCTCCTGGGGGATCAAGACTCCACACCTCTGGATTCTGCAACTGACTCACCCACCTTCTTGAAAGCCCCACCTACAACTGCCACGCCAGCTACACCGGCCTCTGAGCAGGACTCTCCTTCCTGCCGCCTCTCCAGCGGGGCTGAGCCAGCCCAGGTTGGAGCAGGCTCTGCGGACACGGTCGTGGACGATGTTTTTTCGACCACGGACGAGGTTCTTTCGGCTCCAGACTCCCCGCATAAGGAGTTCCACTGCGCCGTGCTGCGAGCCCTCAGCAAGGAGTCTTCAATGGTAGATGCGGCTAAGGCAGATCAGGCTCCAGGTACACCAGATGAAGCGGAGTCCTGACTTAAAATCTGGCCTTCCGCTTCCCTCCTCCCCTGCTCAGGCTTGGCCCATCTCACTACATACCTCTGCAGTGGGAGTTGTGGAAATCCCTGCCTGCTGTGTCCTCTCCTTTTTCTGGGGGTTCGGAGTCTGCTGCCGTTGTTTTTACTGCGCGCAAGCATCCTCCCTACCCACATCTTCGACGCCTTTGCTTGATTATTTGCCCACCCCATCCCCACCCTCTCTCTCTCTCTCTCTCTCTCTGATGTCTTGTGCAAAAGGCATCAGAGGTGTGTCAGATCAGATAACTTTCTGCAGTTTGATTGGACGAGGAGCTGAGCAGAGAGGATGTGAGGTGTTAAAAGTGAGCTCAATATGAGATTTCAGACCACCCCCTCTCTTTGAGGGTGCTCTCTCCTCAGGTCTAAAAGTGCTTTTTTTTTTTTTTTTTGCAGTGGAGTGTTGTGCTAACCTTTGAGGAAGCTGTGTCTGAGCTCAGTCATCCAATCAGAGCAATCCATGTGTGGACATAAATAATGGTGTCCTCCTTCTCTTCCTGCTAACCTGTCCTGGATGGTGTCCACTCTCCTCTGTGCCTCCGACTGATTTTTTTCAATGAAACTAATGTTAGTTTAGGTTTGTTTGGGAGTTTCAAGGTTGATTTTAGTGGGAAACCTTTTGAAAGCTTTTTGCAGTGTTCTCCTGAAGGCTTCCTCCCTGGTTTGGTTCTTTGTGTTGTCCTCCCTTTTTCTTTGTGTTGCGATGTTGTTGGTGTTGACCTCGTAAGAGTCTTTTAGACAAAATGTGGAGTTCAGTCAAAGCCAGCAACAAATAATTTAAACGCTTGCTGCCAATTTGCTCTTGATTTATGTTTGTTTGTGTTTAACACAAATTTCTTGTGGTTTACTTCCTGCTGATTTTCATTCAGATCTGGAGGAAGAGCAAGTAGAGCCTGAGGAGGAGCCCAAAGACCAGAAACCCACCACCACGCCACCCAGCACCCCGATTAGAGCAGACGAAGGTATGTTTCCCTGACATACTCGATATACCCGGCTCGCCTGGCTCAGCATGGGTTTCTCCAATCCCCTGGCTAGGTTTTTAAGCTTTTCCAGGGTCTACAGAGGGAATGCAGAGGCTTCTGCCTGTCCACCTGCCTGTCTGTCTTGGGGTCTGTTCATGTTGTGGTCTTTTTAATAATACTACTACGGGTGCTGTGCTGTGTTTTCTGTAATAACAGGCCAAGAGGTTTTGATTATATCATCAAATTGATGCTAAGAGAAATGGGGAAATTACAGGTGCAGATAAGATTTTAATACACAGTATCCTGACGTAATGTCAGGAAATATTCTATAGTTGAAAAATGAGTAATTTTAGCATTTATTAATAGACCCCAGTGCAGACATCTCAGTCTATTTCTGTTCTTTTAATTTTATTTTCTCCCTCTTGGTCTTTATTACTATTGGATTACACCTATGTGAAGAGTATCATCCATGATGATACCGGAATCATCGCCCTAAAACTACCAAGCAATCCGACTTACTTTTATTTAAACAATAATTGGCGATATTCAAATTATTATTCAGCCAGTTATTAATTGTTCTAGTCAGCAGACAGTTATCGTCAGTATGAGGGATGAAGGGGATACGTAGCTTTGATCGCAGGTGTAATCTAATGAAATTGAAATGTTGTTATATAACATATGTCTCTATGTACGGTATCTCCTTTACCCCTTCACTTCCATTCTCCATCTTTTTGGGGTTACTAAGAATGGTTCCAGCCATTCTTTAAAAAAATCTTCCTCTGGTGTTTATTTTTATTTTTTTTTCTCTATTTCACATTTTAATTTCTTTTTTAATTTTAACACAGTGCCTGTGGTTTGATCTGCATAGACATTTGTTTCTACTTGTGCTTTTTCTTCTTTGTGGCTGCGATTACAATCAGGAGATGGAAATACAAAAGAGTACCTGTTGCCATAGTAAGTATGTACTGTTCCAACTCCTCACCACCCTCCCAGTTACCCTCCACAGCTGTGTTTGGTCATTTACCCCCCCCTTTTTTTTTCTTTGCATGGCTTCACTAGTAGAGCTGCTCTGTGTTCTGAACTAACCCATTTTCTCGGGGTTTGAGACTGTTCAGTCAGTTTTAACTCTGTTCTCTGAACTATGAATCTCTTTCTCGGGGTTGATGGGGGTTATTTCAGAGCTCCTCCCTCTCTTGTAATTAGCCACAAATCACTGTATCGTGAAATTTTCATGGCACTTCAGGTGCGATCCTTTTAGATCTGGAATAAGCATTAAAGTCCCATTTACCTGATAGACAGTGACCTGGTCTTAACAAAAGCGGAGGCTGTTTCTGAAGTAAACCTTACAACCCACCAAACTTTTATGTTGGATAACCTCTCTTCTCTTCCTGCCAACGATCCACTATCAACTTAACCAAACCCCCTCGCACATATGCACATTCTGTCAATGTTGTATGACACTCTATATATTTGTTTCATAGAAAAATCAGGTAACGTTTTGAAAATGTGTTGAATGTTGTTTGTCTTACAGACGCGTCCTTTACCAGGTACATCAGTGCTTTATTTGAGTGTGGCTTTGGAAACAAACTTGCTGCTGTTGGCTTTGCTGGGACGCACTGTTGGTTTAGCTTGAAAGATGGTTGAGATCCGGTGCTTGGCTGCGTGGTGTTGTTTAGTCACCATTTTATCCGTCTGTGTGTTCGGCCTCATCTCTGTTCTGACAAACAATTGAAATGAAGACTTGATTGTGTAGCGTTTTCTCAGGTCTTGACAAAAGGTTTTTTTTTGTGTATCTGTAGCATGTGAGCTATATTAAACATGAAGAAAGCTGCAGTTGTTTTGACTGCTTACCTGACTGCACTGTGTGAGCAGCTTCTACCTGAGCTTGATGTACAGTGTTTTGAACGCTGTCTGGGCCAATGATCCTTGGAGATCTCCTGGATCCAGCGCTAACATTTGTTTCTTTTTGCTGGGAGTATTTTAAAAGGATGACTCACTCACTTGACTGAAAAGCATAGTTGAATCAAAGCTGACACTCCTTCGAGAAATAAAAACAGCGAAACATATGACCAGTTTCAGCAGTTACACTGTACTTTAAGATATTTCATTTATCAATCCCCCTTATTGTTGCTACACTGCACATGACCACTAATTTTAAAATCGAATTATCATGGTAATTTTTTAAACAGTGGGTAATTTCAGACTGAGTTCGACAAAAGCAACATCTCATCTTTTGTTCTTTTATTTATATATTTTTTAATTATTAAAGTAGCAAACCAGTGTTAGTAAGCTGATATATCATTCCAAGAACAATTTCAAGACAAGACTCTTCATTGTGATCACTGAAAACAACAAACTCTCTCTAGCACTCTTTATTAAGACCAAAGGGAACGTCTCGAGGTAGTTTCTATACTCCCAGCAACTGGATTAAATTGCAGTCAAATGTAATACTGTGCGCACTGGTTAAGACTTTCTAACTCTTTTATATATAAGATAACCTTTAATTCTGCGTCTGACTTGTTGTGTAACCTCACTTGTGTGGTTATGTTATTGCAGTCTTGGAAAACGTTGCAATATTTTTGTGTTGTATACGTTGATTTTTCTTTGTTTGTACACAGGGTGCAAGTGACCCAGAGAACTGCACTCATTAAGTTTTCCCTGCTTAAATGAAGGTAAAAGGAAAATGGTGTGCGCCAGCTCGGGCCTGTCAAAATAAAAGGATTAATATGAGCAACTTCTTGTGTTGCTCTTCTTCTTCTCATTGGCATTCTTAAACGTAATAAGGAAAGGTGGTGTGTCTGGGATGCTTTTGTGTTATGCAATGTGAGAGAGACAGCAAATCGGTTTTGGTTTTGGTGTCAGGTGTAAGAGTGTTTGTTAAGAGCTGTGTTAGACTTGAGTGCTGTAAAGCTTTGTTCAGCTATGGAGACATGTTGTCTTTGTGTTGCTCAAAGTATCTTAAAATAGATAAATCTCATAGATGCCATAAACTGAAGAGGGCAAGTTGTGTGAGCTTGTGCACTACAGTAGAAGATCCTGTGGATTTAAGAGCTTATCCAGTGGTCAATTTGTTGTGGCCTTAGTGCTGTGGAAGCTCAGCAGCGCAGATCCATCAAATGTCCTCTGTGATCAATAACTCTCTGCTTCCTCCTCCCACCAGAGTCCTTGCCAGAACAGTCCTATAAAGATGAGAGTGACGCAGCCACCCTGAGACAGACCCTTCCAGATCTAACACCTGATGACCCCTCTGATGCCCCAGCACTTCCTGCCGAAGACTCCGCCTCTGCCCCTGCCACCGCAGACGCAGATGCAGCTGAGGGGGAGGAACCCGCTGACACTGGCGACCAGGACGGTGAAGAGTCTCCCAGCAAATCACCGTCCAAAAAGAAAAAGAAGTTCCGCACTCCTTCCTTCCTAAAGAAAAACAAAAAAAAGACAGAGTCCTAGATTGGTGAATGTCGGATCGGTCCTCAAGGCTGGCCTCTGCCTCTTTTCATTTTCGCTTTTTGTCCGCTATCATTGCACCCTTCGAGCAAAGCCACAGTTACACACAGTTACGCTTTTTTTTGTTGTTTTGATATCATTTGTCGCTGGCTTATTAACCTATTTTTCCTCGTTAGTGTGTGCCAATTTTGTATACAGTGTAAAAATGATTGATTGCATAAAGGTTTTTAATTATTAGAGGCTTTTAGTTGTGAGTGAGTGATGCATTGTCTTGTCCACTCCATCTGGCCTTTTATGCATGTCTATTACTACAGGCCCACACACTTGATGTGAGGTTTTAGGGTTTTATCGCCCTCCTTTTTTTAAAAGAGTATTACTAAACTGTTGTAACCACTAGAATGTATTGGGATTGTATCAAAAAAAATATGTCCAAGTGTCTTTTAGAAATAATGAATGCTGAAAGAAATGCTTGTACCGTCTCATTGAACTGGTGGTCATTTCTGACAGTACGAAATACAAATTGCATAGTGCTAATTTTTACCTCTGAAGCTGTGCACTGATGTAATTACATGTTAGCAGGCCAGAAGAACTACAGTTGGAAAATGCAGTCATACGAAATCCACGTTGATGTCTCCATTAATCCAATATTTTTGATTAAATCGTCCACATACAAGCTAAATCACATCTGGGTGTTTTGTTGACTTTTTCTTTTTAAAACTCAAAATCCCACAATCATCTGTCACAGCCTTAACTTACAGGTATGTTGTATAGTGCGTCAGAGCTTTATATTATTTGGAAGTTTAGCGGGGTTCAAGACAAAAGCGTGAGTCGTCCCGGGAAGTGTTGACAAGCGATTGTGCTTGTTGGTTACTCCATGGGTTGATCATGTATTTGCTCCTGGCTGTAAGTCGTTGATATGAAGGAATGTGTTTAAAAAAACAAACAAACAAACAAAAAAAAACTCAGTTTATGTTTTTCATTTATTCTAATTATTTGAGTCTGTTTTGCTCCCTCTCTCCCTGTCTCCAAAAACAGACAGATATGCTATATATTGTGAGTTTACATATTTCATTCATGTCATTTTTTCTTCTTTTTTTTTAAAAAATCTTCTTGCGCTTTTTCTCACAATATAGATTGAGCCATGATTGCTTGCTGTGAGAGAGCACTGTGAACCTCCTCTTTTATAAACCACTGTCTGGGAACTCATACCACATGTTGCATTTAGATAGTCACAGTCTGTCATCATAAATATAGATACAGTTGTTACAGAACGTGTATATGACAATGTCACTGTTATGAAGCTGCATGATCAATCATATTTCAGAGCCTTTCAACCTGGTCTTTCCTGTGTAAAACTCCACTCTGAGCAAATAGACTTCATCATAGATACTTGTGTGTTTCCAGTTGCAGTAAAGACACGGTGTACACTGGAGAAGCTATTTTATTTTATTTTTTTATGTCACTGATATGTATTCAATGGTATGATGGCAAATGGGCTGTGCTTAAGGTTGCAGGGCATTAATAAGGAGACCATCTCTACGCATCGTATTCATCCTGTTTTAGTGAAGGGTTAATCCTCGGTCTAACTCACGGTGAACCAAAAGGCAAAAATAAAAGAAGCTTCACATAACCTGAGACGCTTAATAAACCTTCGCCTGTGTTCACAGCAGGTGGTGTATCTACATCTTTACACACACAGACTGTCTAACTCACGAATGACTGCATGCGTAGAGTGCTTAAAGTGTGTGCTGTCCTTTTTAAATAACTAACTACCCCTAATTATAGTTTAATTTTAGCTATAGGCTGCCTTGTAGTCATGGTTTTCATTTGAGTCAACCATAGATTTTGTTTTTAATCTCACAGCTACGCTGATTTGTATTCTCTGTTTGATCTACTTCCAACTTAAATGTGTCTCATCATTATATCATCTACAGACTTAATACTTCCACCTATCTTTTCTCATGGTTCTGCCTCTTTTACAACCATGAATAAAAAACACTACCGTGAAAGTCATTGTGTGATTGTAGTCATTTACACGTAATCTCACTGTAAGTAATGTAAAGTCATTTACCACAACAGTTAATCTCATTCTTCACAGGCAAGTGATTGGACTATTGTATGATTACTGTATATGAGTCAATATTAAAAGTATGAATCTTCCTGGGTAACAGTTAAGCAAATGATGAAGATGGATCAACAGTGTCAATTTGTTTAGTTTCATCAACAATTCATGAGCAGATTAAGCATATATGTGTTTACATATAAGTGATAAGTGTTAGATTTTAAACACAATGAAACCAGCAAACGCAAAACAAAAACAGGGATAAATAGTCAATAAAGGTCATTATAAAGGTCAATATATTTGAGCATGAAATACATTACTGTAATTGTGTTTCAATGTGCAGACGAGATCGGAACATGGATTATGGATGTTCTGGTTATCAGTAAACTGTATGCAGTGCTGGAAGATCTTTTACTTGAGTAAAACTAGCAGTGCCACAGTGTAGAAATGCTCTGTTGTGAGTGAAAGCCCTGCATTCAAGATAGGTTTTATCCTAAATGTATCATCTGGGGACCATGAAAATGTGAACTATATTTCAGTGTAGCCCAAGGATACAGTGTGTGTGTGTGTGTGTGTGTGTACCCATGTACATATGCACTTTTTTGATGTTTTTCTTCAATGATAATCTACAGTGTAGAAAATAATATACCAATAATTTATTATTTGTGTACTTCTGTTAATTTTCTGTCATTCATGCTCTTAGTTTAAAAGATGAACCTCCGGTTGTGGACACTAGAGGCGCTGTAGGAGAAAGTTAAACCGGAAGTAGCTCTTGTTTGCTTCTTCGTTTTGAACTCTGACCTCGGACGGTGCACGCTGGAAATGGAAACAACGTGGACGGCAGAAGATTAAAGTGTTATTTACTGAATTTAGAGTTGGCAGGGTGTTAGTGTCTCATGTTTACTTTCACCTGGATTTAACCGTTTGACTCGTGAACGCGGTTAAAAGGTAAACTCTGCTTCAGCGCGATAACGTCAGTTTGTTTACAAACCGTTGACGGCTCGTGCTGAAGCTAAGTGGCTATAAAGTAGCTCCAGTGTTTGGTTTTTGTATTAAAGTCGTCTTTTTAAATTACATTTGGTACTTTTCAGTTTCATGAGTACACAAATAAGTCAGCGTTGACCAAATATAAATTCAAAGCTAACTGTTCAGGGACGAAACTTGGCTGACTGATGCAGGATGGATGTTTGCACTCCTACAGGAGATAAGAGTCAAAACCAAACTTGGCAGGAAGATAGCTAGAAGAACAACTTGTTATATTATTCATTGCTCATTTCATTCAGGCTACCACTCTCTTCCAGATGGGGAAGGCACCTAAGAAGAGGAGCCTTGCTGACAAGGTCCGCAAAACTAAGACCTCCACTGAGATCAAAAACAATCCGTTTGAAGTGAAAATCAACAGGAAGAAATTTGATATTCTGGGGAGGAAATCCAAACATGATGTGGGTCTGCCCGGTGTGTCTCGATCCAAAGCCATTAATAAGGTAAGAAAGCATATTGTAACACAGCCAGCATCATTCTTCCACCTTCAGCAGCCTTATTTCTTAATCATAAAAGTCCCATAAATATCCAAATTTCAACCCTCATCATAATTTACTTTTAATTCATCAATACACAGGAGCACATAAAATAAAAAAGATTATTGTCATTAACAAATGTTAACCTGACAAATCGTCATCTTTTGATGATGTAACTCGGTGAGCCAATGAACGTCAGTCGGTGACTGCAGTTGAGATTTTCTGCGTTCATCTGTGCTGCAAACTTCTCACGCTCAAAACTGCTGTGCGACCGTCTTCTCCAGTGTTATTGGATTGTTGAATGTCTTGATTAGCTGATTGGATCCTAATTAAGCCATCAAATTGTGTTTTTGAAAGTTCATCTTCAGTGTACAGTGTGTTTTACAAAAGGTTAAAGTAAGGTGCACTTCCTGCACTTGTAGCTGATCTTAGTGCGAAAACACTCACAATGTCCTCATTTTTAATGACCCCTCTCTCGGCCAGTTAGGTGATACTTATAGCCTCAGGATGTTTTGTGAAAATGTCCCCTCGTTCTTTGATCAAACTGACCAAACACCGAGGGAACTGCAGCTGCAAATAGATGCCACAGAAGTGTAAAATGTCAGCGTGAGACAAATGCAGTCAGTGCGGCAGAATAAAGAAAAGGAAGTCAGACTCTGAATAAAACATAAGAGATTTTGCCATTGGATGAAATGAAATAAAAGATAAACTCTTCTACTGCAGCACTGTAGCTGGCAGCCATGGCTCACAGCTCATCATCCATTTAACACTGTCTGTGCTGTGAAGCCTGGTGCTCACAGTGTCATGCTGGGAGTTGGGATTTTCTGTGCTTTGGGTGGACAGAGAAGAGCATGAACAAAACTAAACACAAGTTAAAGTAGAAACCACACACTTGAATTAAACTACATTTGACTTCAAATGTTTTGTCTGTATACATGTGAGGTTTTTTCAAATTAATCATTGAAGCAGATTTAATCTAACTCTCGTTACAACTTTGTGCCTATATTACAGAATATTTTTTTGTAGCATGTTGAATCTTTGTGTGTGCTTGCAGGTCAGATCATACAATTGTTGATTTTTATTTTTAATGTGTAGAGAAAAGAAACCCTCCTGAAGGAATACAAACAGAAGAACAAGTCCAACAAATTAATTGACAGACGCTTTGGAGAGTATGACACCAAGATGGCGCCAGAGGACAAAATCCTACAGAGGTTCGCGATGGAGAGACAGGTGAGTGACGTAATAATACGTAAAGACGCTCTGGACATCAGGTCCTGACATGCAGGTTACTCTTCAATAAAATAATTCCAGCATTCAGACATATGTGAAAAGACATTCAGTAATGTCACTATCTAAGGGCCTTACTTTGACTTTCATCAGTTCTGTTACTGACTTCAGCTTTCAGCTGGTCCTGTCATTTATCAAGGACCAGTGAGACGACGCAGAGCATCATCTCGCTTTGAGCTACAAAACTAAGAACTTTGTTTTGTTTTTGATTTGTCAGCGTGTCCATGATAAGAAGGATGTGTACAACCTAAATGAGGAGGAGGAGCTGACACATTATGGACAGTCACTGGCTGAGATGGAGAAATTCAATGACCTTGTGAATAGCGATGATGAATCGGAAGAGAAAGGTCTTTTGTCAGGTGAGTATCGCTTGTGTTCAAACACCGAATGAACAGAAAGTTAATTTAATATAGATTGATTTGGCACTTTCCTCTTAGCCTCATAAAACACTGTCAGTTTTTTTTTTTTTTTAATTCCTCTATTGTCAGTCCATGAGCTTTATATTTACGGAAATCCATGTTCCAAAAACATCAAACCCAGTCCAAAGCTGGATTTGATAAGTCATGTTATAGACGACAGAGCTGGTACATAATAGTGGCACTTCTCTTCCTCATCCAGCTGAGCTGACCGCCTCTCACTTCGGAGGAGGAGGGGGTCTCCTCAAAAAGAAAACATCAGGGGATCAGCAGGAGGAAGAAGGAAACCAGAGAGCCAAGTCCAGACAGGAGCTCATTGAAGAACTCATCCAGAAGTCCAAGCAGGAGAAGGTGAGTCAGTAACACAATCCTTTTGATTACTTTGGCTCCACGCTGATCTTTTCAACCCGTTAAACGAGAATATACGTCAACAAGAGAACTGCACTCTCACCATGTCGTCCAAAAATGATTAAAGCCACTCATGGTCCTTCATTACTTTGATGGTTTACTTTGAGTTAATAGAGCATACAACATCCAGCTGCTGTAAATGCTCAGTTGTGCACCAAAGCTACAGCTGTAAATCTGTAAAAGTCTCCAAGAAATGGACTAATTACTCCTGACTTAGTAACGTTCGCTAAAGTTCTTTTAAATTCTTTTGACTGATTAGCGGGAGCGGCAGGTGCAGAAAGAGGAGGCACAGGAGCTGACTGAGAAGCTGGATCAAGAGTGGAAGAGCATCCAGGCTCTGATGGTGAAAAAGACGCCCAAAGGTGAAAGTGCAGACAAACCGGAGGAGAAGCCCAAGGTAGGGTTGCACTGATCAATCAACAGAGTGTGTGCTTTCATCCATCAGTGACAGAGCCTGATCTTTCTTTGTTTTCTGTCTCATTACTTCCTCTGTGTGTTCCAGCTTGAAGAGTATGACATGAGGGTCAGAGAGCTCGGCTTCGAGATGAAGGCTCAGCCTTCAGAGAAGATGAAAACCCCAGAGGAGCTCGCCCGGGAGGCGAAAGAGAAGCTGCAGAAGCTAGAGGCATGTTCACAGTGAACATTTTGATCTAAATGTGAACAAGTTTCTGTCATCTGTCACCTCATTGAAATATTATTTTAATATAGTTTAAGGCTCTCTGTGACAGTTTTCTATCCCTGTGCTTCCTCCAGGCTGACCGTCTGAGGAGGATGATGGGAGATGAAGTTGGGGACAGTGCACAAAGTCAGGTCCACATGTCTGCTGATGATCTCAACGATGGCTTCATCCTGGATAAGGAAGACAAGAAGACCCTGTCTTATCAGGTAAGCGAGAACAGGTTTTATTTCTGGAATATTCGATGTATTTAAATGTTTTTACAGAATTTATTCCATTCACATTTCTTTTGTCTGTCCAGGATGGAAAATGGAACATTGGAGAAGAGTCTGAAGAAGACAAGGATGAAGATGAAGAAGGGGGAGAGAGTGATGAGGAGGGAGAATCAGAGGCAGAGGAGGACGGTGGAGATGAAGAGGAAGAAGAAGGCGAGGAGGACGATGAGGAGGGTGAGGAGGAGGAGCAAGAGGGTGGCAGTGAAGAAGAAGAAGAAGAAGAAGAAGAAGAAGAAGAAGATGGTCACTCTGACCTGGATTCTGAGCAAGAAAGCGAGGATGGGGAGAGAAAACAGGAGGACGAAGAGACCAGTGCCAAACCGAGCAAGATTCTGAGCAAAGAGGAGCTGAAGGCTCAGCAGGAGGCAGCTAAAGCAGAGCTCCCATACACATTTACTGGTAACTACACACAGAAATAAATGTAGAGGTCAGGGTCCACATCATTAAAATCTGTCCTTAATGTCCTTAATCATTTCTGACAAATGAGGATGCTTTTAATCTGTTTTCCTTATATCCTCTGTCTCCTGCTCTCGTAGCTCCTGAGAGCTACAGCGACTTGAAAGATTTGCTCCATGGCCACACTCCGGACAACCAGCGCATCATCGTGGCCAGGACTCAAAAGTGCAACCATCCTAGTTTGGCTGCAGGCAATAAGCTCAAACTGCAGGTACAACATGGAAGAGGTTATATATTTTTGTGTAAATCAGCGTGGCGTCTCTGCAGACAGATTCAGGTTGCATTCAGTGCTGAATGAACTCACAGCGTGACCTCCGTTTGTCTCAGAAACTGTTCGGCTTTCTCTTGGAGTACATTGGAGAACTGGCCACCAGGAGTCCACCTGAACTCGCCACCATCGACAGGCTCATACCGTGAGTTCAAAAAGTGGCTCACTCTCACAAGTTCACCCCCTAGTTCAAATATTTATCCCTCCAAATGTTTCATTCCTTCTCCGTTTTTCTTTCTTTCTCTCTCTAGAGAGATATACACCTTGTGTCAGATGTTTCCGGAAGCAGCCTGTAAGGCCATGCAGACCATCCTCGGAGACGCCGGTCACAGCATGGAGGAGGTGCTCGAGGTCAAAGGGCATGTTGCTTTCCCAACACTAGACATGGTATGGACTATTTGACGTGAATAAGCATAAACATGAGTGAATGAATGTTCACCAGGTTGGAAAGAGATTTCAATTCACAGCCTTGTATCCATTCTAGCTCCTCTTGGTTAAGGGTGCAAGTTTGTTTTCAGAAGTATGGAGACACAGTGAAGTAAAAAAATGATTGATGATCAATTCTTTGTCTGGTAGGAAGATAATGACTGTAAATACTAAGTAATAGTAAAAGTACAGATTCTTTTTTTTTTTTTTACCTGAAAAACATGCAGAGAATGTTAAAGTGCTTATTTTAGTCCTGATTAGTGCCTGTAGTCCTCTTCTCTGGACCAGCTACCTCCAAGAGAAAGGTAGAATGACCCATATGTAGTCTGAGAGGCAAAACCCAGGGCATAAAAAGGCACAATAAATTTTGAAAACCTGCCTCCCCAGTAGAAATGATGCTCTCGTTTTTATCAAATGAGAATATTTTTTTTGCTCGTTCTTTCCTCTGTAAGTGACAAAAAGAGTTACGGTGTGTTTGTTTTTGTGTTTCAAGCTTATCTACCTTAAAGTGACGGCGCTGCTGTTTCCTACCTCCGACTTCAGACACCCTGTTACCACTCCAGCGCTGCTTTACATCAGCCAGGCTCTCACTAAGGTACACACAGTCCTCATTGTGTTCTCCTCAAACATATTCAGTGTTTACATGGCAGCTAAGTTGAAGTAAATCCCCTCAACGCTACAAAACAAATTACAGACAAATGAATGTTTCAGCACATAATTATACCTGTGTGTGTGTGTTTTTGTCCGTCCTTAGTGTCCAGTCAGATCATTACAGGACGTCACATCAGGGTTAGTGCTGTGCTGCCTGGCGGTGGAGTACGTCTCCTTTTCAAAGCGCTTCATGCCTGAACTTATCAACTTCCTGGCTGGAACGCTACATCTGGCCGTGCAGGACAGGACCTCTCTAGGTAGCTGCTCACTCGTGTTTCACAACACACAGGTCTATCATGCATGTTTTTGGTGCCAGCATTCGTAAAGTGAATCTGTGTGTGTGTGTGTGTGTGTGTGTGTGTGTGTGTGTGTGTGTGTGTGTGTGTGTGTGTGTGTGTGTGTGTGTGTGTGTTGCAGGTTATACTGTGGTACCACCTTTTAGGCCAACGGGGAAGTGCAGCGATCTTCTGGTGGTGTCAGACTCCGAGTCCTGCAAAAGCTGGAGCAAGAAGAGTCTTCCGCTGTCTGCTACCCAACACCTGGACCTCAGAAATGACCTAGACAGAGATCACCATAGGTAGGAGGAGAGACATTTAAGAAAAACTATTTTACAATTTGCTACAACAACATAGGCAAAAACGACAACCTAATTAATAAGTTTAGAAAGCAAAGTAGTCAGAGTGACTCATTTTGCAGGGCCAGATATGATTCATTCATTCTGACGGAGTGCAGGTCTGTTAACAGCAGCACAATCTGCGACATTAGTGGACTTTCATTGTACACCTCTGACCTCCCTCTGTGCACCTTGAGTCTGTGTCCCACAGCGGTTAGCAGCTCAAGTGAAGGCAACACTGTGCTTATGAATGATGTGTGCGTCATTCAGGTAACAATGAATCTTAAAAATCTGTCCTCTGTGTGAGTCCTCTCTGTTCACATCAGATTTACTGGAGCTGTGTTATTGTGAATGTCAGGCGATGTATGAAGCTGCAATTAACTTGTCAAGGTTTAACAAACAGGGCTTTTTTTTTATTTTTTTTTATTAAAGCCAAGAAATTGTCCCACACATAATCCTTGTAAAAAAAAAGTAAGCTAAGATGATGATGTTTTATTTATTTGAGTCACGATAAGGACTGACTAATGCTAGTGGACATTAGTTAAAAGATAGGTGCACATTTCTTCTAGTTGATTTTATAAAAAATAAGTTTTGGTTTGACATGTCCGCAGCTCAGCAATGAAATCCTGTCGAGTAAAACAAAAATAGTTTCCTATTTTAATGTGGACGGTGCCCACTTGATTTGTCTCAGGCTGCTGTAGTTTCATATTAGCTTCAGTTGAATGTTAAAATGCATTTTCATACGAAACAAGGACCGTAGATTTTGCCCATCCCTTTCACCGGAGAAACATTGCACAGCCTGTGTCTTTAATAATATGTAGTACTGGCATGTGAGTAATGTTCTGAGAAAGATGAACCTATCCGGGCTTTTCAGAAAGATTTTTATGAGCGTTGCTGTCTTTATTAATTATCTTTATTAAATTTCCTCCCCCTTTTTACGTGTTCACCGTTCCAAGATGACGAAGCCAAACCCGGTGTCCTCAGACGTATTGTGTCCAACCCTAACTGGTTGCTGACCTCCAGAGGCATTCAGAAATGACTCACAATGCCTTACGGGACCATCCAGAATGGTCTGTAACAGTACCATGTAATAACAGCAATGAACACTTGGAGACCCTGGAGGACCCAGTCGGAGGAGAGGGAGGCCGAAGAAGTGTGTTTTCACACTGCTTCTCGTGCAGTTTGGACTAGAGTCAGACCAAAAAATGCAACAGCAAGATGGGAGGAGATGAAGTGAGACTCATTAAATTAGACTCATTAATTACCTTTTATAGACCTGTGAAGAAAAGACCAGCTCATTTGTTGTTTTGCAAAAAAAGGACAAAATCTAAGCAACCTTTACAACATTTTAGAAAATGTCCCACAATTCTAAAGAATTCATTTGTGATTGAGCAGCATTAATGGCCGCCGTCGCACGGATATGAAAAGATAAACCATCAAAGTGTGTTTACCTGTACAGACTGTGTATGGCTCAGCGCTGATACATCCACTCGTGTGAATCTGATGAGTCGCCAGCGTGGTTTCACACAGCAGCTGTTGTGTGGGCACGCAGCAAAGCTTGCAAACAGGCTTCGACGGACCATGATTGTGCACCGTTTGTGAGAGTATACATTTTTATTTGTACTAAACTAAAATTAATACTCATAATAACATGCCGCAAAAGACTCTGACTCAAACGTGGTTATGTTGGAGAGAAATTGATTTTAATTTAATTTATTGGTAAAAGAAAAATAAATAAACGCATGAGTCACAAAGATTAAGAATATAAAGTTCCAAATTTAATTATTTATATGTTTAATATCAATGAAAAAGAAGCGTTTTTGTCTGTAATCATTAACCAAAAGCATACTCTAATTTATTCAGTGTATAAATCTAAAGCAGCAGCTGTGATACTGTATTTTAATTCATAAAGATTCAGGCCGAAGCTTGCTGCAACCCCAATTATCTAATCAGTAAATGAGGTCTGATCCAGTCCAGTCTACTCCACACTGTTGTGACCAACAGCACTGCATGACTCCTGCTCGTCACACCTAGGCGCCAAGTAATATTCTAATTTCTGCCTTCCTTCAGGCCTCACGATGACACATGGACACCAGCAGATCTAGTCTCTGTGGTAATTACTGTCAGGGTAATACAGGCTGTATTGGTAGGGAAAGGACAGAGTGAGTGTATTAAAGAGAAAAGTGTGTCTAAATGTGTAAAGAATGTCAAACTCATGGAGGAAAGTTTATTGTAGATAACTATATACAGTAGAAAGAGCTTCTGCTTTGCCACCACAGGGAGGTGGAGTACCACCAGCGGTGCACGTACCATAGTTTGAGAACCAGTGCCGTAGACTCTTGGTCATGCCAGAGCACCAAGCTGGTCAAACTAAAACCTGAGATGCTCCTCCATGTTTTTGTGTCTCTCTGCAGGTTGACGTGTCTTTCTACTTGCCTGGACCTGGTGAAGCGGTGCTGCCTGCTCTACAAAGACCTCATTTCATTCACATGCATCTTCCAGCCAATCAGAACGCTGCTGTCCAAACATCTCTCAGCCCAAACATCGCCAGAGCTATTACAGGTGGGTGCCGAAGAGGGTTTGGAGACCGTGAGGTTTCTCTCTCTCTCTCAAAGTGTCTTATATTCAGTGTCTCGATGTTAATGTTTGTTGCAGGAGCTTCACAGTGAGATCCTGGAGGCCATCAGCAGTGCTCCTGTGACTCACGCCCGGCTGGTTTTAGACAAGAAGAAGCCTATTCCTCTGAAGCTGCTCACACCGAAGATTGTTGAAGTGTACGTGAAAAGTTAAAATTAATTGCACCAGCATAGAAGCATAGAAATGTGCTGGTACATCTGTTTTAATACGCTATTTGCCCTTTTTAATATTTGTCAGGTTGGACTATGGGAAGAAGCGTGGCAGCACCAGAGAAGAGAGAGAGAAGGAGCGACTGAAGCACAAGTATAAGAAGGAGTTCAAGGGCGCTCTGAGGGAGATCAGGAAGGACTCTCGCTTCCTGGCCAGAGAGAAGCTCAATGAGGTCATGAACAGGTGGGGATGACGCACACACACACACACACACAGTGTCAAACCAGAATGTTTCTGTGAAATGCTTCGGGTTATTAAACGCCTCTCTACTTTTTACGCGTCGTGCGTTCCAGAGATGCAGAGAGAAAGAGGAAGGTGAAGGAACTCTTTGGCAGTTTGGCCACTCAGGAGGGAGAGTGGAAGGCCCTGAAGAGGAGGAAGAGGAAGTGAGATACAGAAGCTCAGTCTTCATCGCTCCTCTCCATCAGCTGCTCCCCGTCAAATGGACATCTGACATCCAGCTGTGGAAATCTGTGAAACTGCGAACTTTGTGGATTTTTTTTTTAATCATGAGGATACGTTTTATACTGTTTGAGAAATATCTGTCAGTGATGCACGCCGAGTTGTCAAATATTCTGATGTGGGCGGTTGATGCGATGAACGGATACTGTTGCCGGAAATGTCAGTCAGCCCAGCAGTGAACACTTGGTTTGCATTCTCCTTTTTCCCCCACCAGAATCCATCACTATAAAATGTTCAAATACAACAAAAAATAAATGTCAGTATCTTTCTGTTCTCTTATTTTCTGCAAGTCATTTCAGCAACATAAAAACATAAAATCAGGATTATTTCAACTGTGAAAAACAAGTACTGTTACAGAGAGTCTACACATATTTTACATGTATGTATGACTGTCAGGTCTATTATATGAATCTTAAGTGGGCGTCTTCACAGGGAGTGAAGCCAGTTTTGTAGCTGAAGTGAGAATGAAACCGCAGCCATGCAGGATTGTTGAAAGATGGAGGAGGGACGTGTGAGAAAAAAATAGCGACGGCGATACATATGGAGAAGAAAAGAAGCTGCCCTGAACCAAGAATGACAGTTATTTTCAAGGGAATACAACAAAGTGGGTGTAGTCAGGTAGGTGTCATTGAATTGCTTTCATCACGTTTTAATAGAATTCAAACAGCAATCACACACTTTAACGTTGTAGGTTGGTGTTATGGTTTGATTAGTCCAGCAGGAAGAGCTGGTAAAGACTTGACTAGATTTAAAGGTCTCTGCAGTCTGGAGTGACACTTAGACACATGCAATAGGACAAAATGGCCTGAGGACTGCTATTTAGTTCATCTCAGTTTGGATTGGACCTCTGCTAATATTGTACGTTTTCCACCAACTAAATTTTTATTTAATATCATCTCACCTGTTCACGCCTTTCTCATTATTCCACGTCTTCTCTTTCTCCTTTTGTAACATCCTGTAGGTGGCAGTCTCTGCATCCAGCAACAGCCTGCACACGCTCACCTTTTCCATGTTGTCCGTGTCATTTTCCCTCCAGCTGCTGCTCTGTTGCTGCAAGCTGTCAGACATCACACTGATTCTGCAGGTTTGTCACATTCTTTAGGTGCTCAGTGCGTATTCCCAGTTCATCTTGAACATCTTGACCGAATCATATTGTAGTGGAGGCTGGTGGAATGCAAACCACAAAGTGTGAGCTCTTTTTCCAGCTTGATGACAACCTCCCCTTCAAGGTATCCCTGCTCAATATCAGCTGCTTCTTTCTCATTAATCAGAGTGTCGGTTCAGTCCTTCATCTCCTTTAATTTGAGCTCGCTGATGCTGCCATGCTCGCAGTGGTTCCGCATGGTTTTGAGCTCAGCTTGTAGAGCGGCATTCCTCTGGTGTCATTCCCGGACGTCCTCTGCATCCTGTAAACCTGACATTCAACTCCTGAATTTTTCCACCTTTTCATTGCCCTGATACCAGTTTATCGCTGTTCCCACTTTGATTGTTGTGCCCTGAAAACCCGAGACCTGAAACCACACCTGAGGAAGATGACATGACTCAAATAACTTTTGTTCTTATGAATCATACTCTTTTTTTTTTTTTTTAAGATATACTTTTGATTGCTGAAGTAGAAAGTTGCCATTTTGCTCTCCTACTACCAACAAAGGTACAATTACAAAACATTCTGCTGTCTCTAAAAGGGTGCTAGTGAGTGAGTGAGTTTTGAGTTTTTTGGGACGCTTGAACATAGAATGAACAAGCTGACATACGGATTATATACACAAGTGAAGCCAGTCTAACAAGACAGAGGTGAAACTAATCAGGGTGGAACGGACAATCAAGACTGGCTGGAAATACAACAAAGGCAGGAAATAAAATAACAGACACCAGGAGATGATTACAAAATAAAACAGGAAACACTAAATAAGAAACCCAAAACTATGATCGGTTGAACGTGTCAAATGGACACAAGAGTCCAAGGACACATCACTGTTTTTGTGTACAAGTAAAATTGCATTTAAATTAAATTAAATGTGGTTAATAATATTGTTTTTATAGTGAAGCTCAATCTGATAACACAAAAGATCACTTATTATGTTCAGTACATTAGGACAGCAGCTGATTTAAGTTTGTTTTAAAATTAATTTTTGCTCTTCTGTAGAAATCTGACAAATGACGTATTTTGGCTCCAAGCCCTCGATTAGCTAATGACCACATTATTTATCATATAGTCATGTTGTGGGCCAGTTGGTTACCAGTTTATTGTGTTATTACTGGACAATGTGAAGCTAAAGCTGTGTTGTCGTTGTCGTCGTTGTTGTTGTTGTTGTTTTCACACGGATGCATGGATCTGCCGTGATGAACAAGAACAACAAGGACTCTTCGGCTACTTTGAGCCTGCAGGGAAGTTCCAGGAAACCGCAGCTGACAGGTATGTGGACAATAACAAGCGAGGAGGTCCCAGCCCTCGCTGCGGGATTCATTAGTAAGAAATGGAAGTGAGAAGTGGTGAATGAAATGACTCACTGTTTTCTTGGGAGTGCTGATCTTTATGTAAAAGGCCATGTTTACATCTGTATCAAATGTGGCTTTAAACATGATTTTTGAATGTTTTTTTCACCCTAGTAAAGGCTACAAAAAGTCGATGTATTGACGTATTGCAGTTGGATGTGGACATGGACATGGCTGGTATGATGCTGGACAAATAAAAATGGGTCAGCAAAAACCTGTTGATGCATTCAGTGGTCCTGGTGTTAATGGAGCAGAACTGTCTCTCAGAGGAAAGATGCTGGAGGAGTTGGTTGCAAGGACGGACCTGGTCTGTCTCCTCTTTTCTTTCTTAGCACACACACACCTATAGAGTCTGCTGCTAGACAGCTTTGTGCAGCACGTAGTCAAGGCCAACATGCTTTATAGTAATAACACCAGTGTTACAGGCAGAATTATTACTGCAGCTCAGCTGTAATCCAAGACATATCCCCTCTGATGAACATGTAACAGAAATAACAAACATCTAATCCTGAATATTAATATTACTAAATCCTTAAAACAGCAATCTGCAACTGGTGCAGGAGTACATATTGCCCTCTGCGGTCCCCTAGATGATTGTTTCACAGCTGACAAACGCGTGCTTTCACACACTTCATTCTTTGGTACTTGCTGTCATTTCCCTTTATACAACATATGTTGTAATGCACCCCAAGTTGATCATTGAGTTATTTAGTGGGTAAACAGTTTGCAGTGTTTAACACATACTAATTGTCCAATTAAAACATGCTGTTAACGTAAATAGGCAAAATATGAATTTGCTGAACTTAAATGGGAGGGGTGTGTTGAAGTCAGCTGTGGACTGAACAATAGTTAGATGACGTTTTGTGTTGAAAATTGAGATTCAGCGTTTGTATTTAGTATTGAAGAGTATTGAAACGTTGTTATGTGATGCTAAAAGGTCCAGTGTGTAAGACTTATGGGGTTCTATTGGCAGAAATGGAATATGATATGTTTAACAATGCTTTCATTAGTGTATAATCACCTGTAAATAAGAATCATTATGTTTTTATTAATAAGCCTTTTTGATGCTACAGGTTACATGGAGTCCTTCATGTTACCCTGCAATGCTTCCACAGTCGCTCATTGCTATTGTTTCTTGTTCTTGGAACTGGACTGGACTGGATTTTGATATTTTGATATTGAAGCTCACACTGATCAGCACCTCACTGTGTGTGTATTCTCAGATGACAACTTATACAGTACAAGTATTTAAGATGATGGAGTGGAGATGGATGAAAAGACACAATCTAATGAGGAAAACGTGAATTATTTAATACTACATTTGTCATAGAAAATCTGATTTGTGATTATTATAAATATACATCCTGAGTGTCACCCCTAACCATCTGATCAGGTTCCTTTCTTCCATTTACACCATTAAACATCTCTGTGGCTATTATTGCCTGTATTAGCAGACAGGAAGAACATTGACCAAGACCATCAATTTAGATCGTATTACAGCCCCATCTCTGAGCATGGTGATGTAAGCAGCTAACTGCAGAACATTTGTTGCCTTGAAGCAACAGATGGAAAGTCCTATTTTAAGATTATGTATAAAGTAAAATGTGACTTAAATGCGGTGGCACCTGGAAGACGAAACACCTCAACAAAGCAACACAAACATTCGAATCCCAAGTCATTAAAGCACACACGCACATCAAAACGCAAACAGTAAAAGAAATGCAACAAATATTAAGACAAATATATTACAGGAGAGACACTAAAAAAGACCGCTGTCTGTAAAAATTCTGATGAGTTTCTCTTTTTTGATGTGTTTTAGGATACGATACGATACGATATGATACGATACAATGCGATGCGATACGATACACGATAGACTTTAATGAGCCCACTCTGGAAAAATTCACTTGTTACAGCAGCTCACATACACAGGTGGATAAGAAAAATACTCAGAAATAAGAAATATATAGAATAAATCTGAGATACTTGAAATAGCAAAAATCTAATAAAACATCAAACAAGATAAAATAAAGTTATATACACTATATACACCTTTCAATATATACATATCTATACCTAACAGTAACACAGGAAAAAGTAATTGAATAATTCAACAGTGCTACATAAAGTCATGCTGGTGTTGAAGAGTCTGACAACTGCTGGAATGAAGGACCTGTGGTAGTGCTCCTTCTTAAATGGTGGGGGGCCCCCGCGGTCTCATTTAGGACAGAGAGGAGTTGTTTGTGATGGATGGCACCTTTGCTAACATTCTCCTCTACGCAGCTTCCTCTATGAGTCTAGAGGACAGCCCCTCTCTGTGCTTCCCCCTTCCCAGCAGACAACTACAGAACTTCACTTTTTTATGTTTTACAATTTCTAGCTTCCTGGAGATTTGGAGTTAATTTCATACATTTTTGTGTTTTTGCTTTTGTATGTGTTTTCTCAGCTGGGGCCATCTTAGTTTAAACCATCAGTATTGCTTCTTTAGAGATTCATGCACATCATGGAATTTTTGTATTTCTTCCAAGTTATTTTGATTTGTGAGTGTTAGATAGTCACAAGTGTATATTTGCACATTTCTCTGGAGTGCATTTGATTCAAAAAGAGCTTTTTTTTTTATTTAGGCAAACTTCATCTATGATACATTATTAGATTTCTGCACAACACTGATATCCTTAGATAAATAATCACACAGTTCTATGTCTTCTTTTCATATGGACTCTAACAACATGTCATGATACAGATAAATAAACAAAATGTCAACAACAACACTCTTTTTGCATATTTTATTCAACATTTAGCTCCAAATAAATTCATATAACAGCCGTTAAGCTAAGTAGTTTTTCACATGCTCTTGGTCTTCAAAAGTCCATTCAATATGAGATATATTTGTTATCGTGGCGATAACTTAAAAAATACAATACGAATGCACAAATAGCTCAGCACTTTATAGTCCACCGCAAATAACAGACAAAAATAGAGAATATCATTACGCTTCCATTTTAAACAGATCACTGTAAATTGTTCATTCATATAGAGACACTTAGGTGCTTGAAGGGGTGAAGTGTGGTATATTTTCATGTTTGAGTTATTGACATAGCCACACAGACATGTACACATAGACACACACACACACACACACACACACACACACACTCACTCACACACACACAATGAACAGGTGGCACTCTCAGTGGTAGGGAATCACTGCGAATGACGGCTGGTCACAGATGACACACACCTGAGGCCCTTTTCAGGACTGATAAACACTATATACATACTCACACGCACTGTCTGTCTCTACAACATTTACACATATACTGCTGTACAGACATATGTAACAACATAAACACACACATACACACGCACGCGCACACACAGATGTTGGGCACAGACTCGGTAAAAGGACAAAAAAAAAAAACGAGGCACAACGGGACTTGGCAGAGCGACATGGAATGTATTTCGGTCATTGATTTTTGAATCTCTCAATCCGTTTACTCATCGGAGTCGTCCTGGGGGAGGAGAAGGACAAGAAGTGAGCGGTTTACTGTGATACGATCATTTTAACCTTGAATGAAGCATCAACACGCAGCATGATATTACGTCTCAGGAACTGTCATAACACCCATTAAAATGGTTCATTCATTACTCTGGCTGTTGTCACATTTATTAACAAGGTTTCACATTGGAAATGTTGATTTGTGTTTATGAGTTAACAGGTTTTTGGAGACAATTCAATTGCCTCCACCAAAGTCATACAATATATAGAGCTGTTAGTGGAGTCTCACCTCTGTAGCATCAGCAGGCTCATTGTCAACCGGTGACTCTGCCATGTTCTGTACTGGTGAGGCGTCATCACCCTGGAAAAAGACAAAAAAGGAACTTTTTACTTTGAATATGATCCAGTTTGATAGTTTGATGAGAGTTACTGTAAATTACTGTATGTTTAGTGTGAACGGAGACAATATAAAAAAGAACAAGGTCGTTCTTTGTGCCCAAACCTTAACTCTGTTTTTTTCACAGCTCTGATTTGCAACAGTTATTGACCAATGACGTTGTCCTAGCAGTACGCCTCTAGGTGTTGTCCTGAAAGGCAGTCAGAAACGATGCATTTTGTCCTTTAAATGAGGAACACAGCACTAATGAAGAGGGGAGGAGTGACGTCTCTTTTTAGCTGAAAGGGTGCCTTGATTGCACCGTGCCATTGAACTGACCTTCCTTAATGGGGAGCGGTCACACTGCGCAGACGTGCGCGCGCGGGTACGTGTGAGCGGATGTGTGTGTGTGTGTGTGTGTCTACGTGCGGCTGACATAACCTTAAACCAGCTATTGCACCTTCTCCTCCTGCTGTTGCATTTAACACCACCCATCAAGTCTCCATCTGTTCGCCCAGCAGAGCCAGACAGAGGTGTGCTCATGTAAACACACGCGCGCACACATTCATAAACGCGTACTTGAATTTCAATATGCCAAAAACGCTGCCTTGTCCTTGTACTGTGGTCAGATTAAACTTCAGCCATAAGTTTTGTTGACTTTTTAGGACACATCAAACCTGAAATATCTTCATAATCTTCTGAAGCAAAATCAAAGTAATATCTCGCGTACAGTCTGCGTTGTTTCACAGCAATTTAGAGATACAGCAGCTCCTTTTATTGCGCATCGCAGAAATGATCTGAGCAATAAGATGTGTTTGTTGAGCCCATTTTCTATTTCCTGTCATGTATCCTCCTCAGTTCCTCACCACTCTACCCACCACTTTGCCTGCTCCTCTGTCTCATTGTCATTTCCCGCTCCTTCTACCTTTCTGCCTTTTTGTGTGTCTCCTGATATGAGTCACCCGCAGCTGATGAATTGCTGAAACAACTAGATGAGAGGAGATTAATCAGACTCAGCATCCCACCATCCTCTGTTTGCTGGCGTGTGTGTGTGTGTGTGTGTGTGTCAGACACAGGAGACAATCTTTGATGGGCTCTTTC
The DNA here is from genome assembly GCA_028641955.1 of Protonibea diacanthus. NCBI lineage: Eukaryota > Metazoa > Chordata > Actinopteri > Sciaenidae > Protonibea > Protonibea diacanthus. The sequence continues at coordinate 12,243,262 of CM053991.1, read as the reverse complement.
AACCTGGCATCAATTTTTTAAATGAAATCAATATTAATGACGTTTAATGGCTGTGCCACCTGGGAACGACTGTTAAATGACAACAATCTGCTGCTCTCTGCATGTCAATCTCTGGCCGGGAATACCAGAATTTATTTATATATTTATTAATTTTCTTCACGTGTGTTTTTATTCTTCTGTCAGTCAGTCCACTCTTCTGTCCCGCTTCTGTTTGTCCATCTGTTTGTCTGTTCTGCCCACCAGTTTGGCTTGTCAGGGTTCCTCATAATGAGGCTGATCACATTCCAGGTGGAGCTCCATCAGTGTTTTATCCCTCGGGGTGAATACTGTGATTAGCTGTCTATCTGCCTTAATAACACAACTACTGAGGGAGGGAAAAAAGGATTCAACTGAAGGTTTGTGGGAAGCATCTTTTGATAAGGAAATCAAACACACAGGATGAAAGCGGTGTACAGTTTTTGATTAGACGCACCCAAAGAACTACATTTTGCTCAGATGTCAGTTGCTGCCATTGCTTTGAAAATAACTTGATAATTTCTTTGGTGTCTTGACTTTTCATAGGGTACTTCTCAGTGATCACAGCCAATTAAAGCAGAGATGAATGTGTGCGCGCACGTGTGTGCTGTTATCTCTCGGTGTCTAAATTGTTGTTATCGATTCCCCCCGTGTAGCTTCGCTAATTAAGGGACGGGAGACTGAGCATCACAACAAACATTCAACAATGTTTGTGTTGCCCAGGGAAATATTTGATTGGCTTATCATATCCTGCTACTCACAGCAATGTTATGAGAAAGGAGGGTAATTACAGGCAAATTTACTCCTCCCCTCAGAATGATGTCCAATTTTAACACCTTATTAATTCAGATATAAACCACGGAGAAGTGTAACTGCTTTGGTTTGACAACAAAAGAAGAACAGTGATAGCATTGTTTTTCAGTCTAAAAAAAGAAGAAGGAGCAGAGCACAAACATGAGGGCCATCTGTTCCTTTTGTAAAGTTAGAGTTTCTGAACTAATCGGAGCTGGTGCAAAGTAAAAGTGAAAATGTCGAGATATCGGTTGGGGTCTTATGCATGCCGTAATTAAAGAAACCCTGTGAAGTTTTCTTGTTAACAAACAAAAGATGGTTTACAATCAGCGTTTCTCACCAAAACACATTGTATGCATCCATGTAGTTTAACAAATGTGTTGAATTCCCTTTGTTAAAGCCATTTATTTAAATATTACTAATATTAATTAATATTTCTATGACCATATTTACTTGCTGTCTTCTTTTTGTGAATTGATACATTTTTATGTGTATTGCTGCCAGTAATTCTTAAACAAAAGTATCACGAACAAAACAGGCACAACTTGCTTGTGAAAACATTGCTCATTAGCACTACTAGTGGTCAAAAACTCCACATGGTACCTTTAAAATACACTGCGATTTTTTTCAGACACTGAAAATACTATATGTAGAGTCTCAGAGGCTGTGAAAGGTAAAAGTCGATTTCATTGATGATTTTAGTACTCTATATTTTATTTCATTAGTTAAACCCTTTTTTAATTGTTTATTTATTTTTGGTTTGTCTAAAATTGGTAACATTTACTGTATAGAACCAATAAAATTAATTGTCCATAGCCACATATACCCATATATGAAAGGCTGGTTCAAATATTTAAATTTATCACATGCTGCACATTGCTTCAGATGTGAAATCTCAAAACACAGGTGAATATATTAGTTAATAGGTGAAATGTTGAAGCCCACATATATGAAAAGCCATCAATATCAAAAACTTTACAATATGAAAAGACTTGAAAGGGTGCTCCACATTATTTTGTGTAATAATAAAAAGGTTGTTTTTTGTAAGGCTATAAAAATACTGTAATCCTCCTAATCAGATTAAAAAACAAACAGAACAAAAAAAAAAAAAAAACGCTGGCCCAAAATACGTAAGACATGACCTCAGTGTCCCTGGCCCTTACCGTATCTGGAAAAACTGAGAAAGCGAGAAGGAGAAGGTAACATAGAAGCATTCAGACACATTCAGCAAGGAATAGAAACCCAGTGAAAAGGCGTAAAGAACCATTTTTCATATTTGACTTGTGGAGAGACGGTAAATTGTTTGCTCCGGTAAATTCCTCCTCCTCCTCCTCCTCTGGACAAACGATGGCCAGACTGACTGATGAACAATGCAGGGATGCTAACAATATGGGCTTTCATTTCAGAGAAGAAAGGCGCACGGCAGACATGGGAAGCGATGACAAATGACTCAAGGTCAGGAGGCCATTTTGACACAGTGAAGAGTTGAGAGCTGGCAGCCACTGTCATGAAATGGAGGGATGTGCTGTGCTGCAAACTACTGTTTGTAAAAGTGTGTTTAACAGTGCTGCCTATATATCTGTGTGGTCAGACAAATCAAAGCTTTAAAGTGAAAACCGAAATGAGAATTCTCACTTTTCATGTAAGGAAATATAAGCTACTATTTATTGGTAAAGTTACTGTATATGTTATACACATTTCAAAAGATGATAAAGTATTTGTATGTTGATACAAGACGATATTGTACATGTACTATCACCAATTTAACATGTCTGCTCCGTTACAGCATCCAATATTCGGGAAGACTTCACACATCAAAAGTATCTTTCTTACTTGTTTGGCTGGATCCTTCTTGACCAATCCAGTGGCAGCGACAATAGTGCCCGCACCCTCCACAGTTTTCTGGGCCACAGCGGTAACTCCAGTAACGACAGCTCCACCCACCTGAGACACTCCAGACACAGTTTTACCTGCAACTGTAGGGACGAAAGAAGAAGTGAGGAGGGTGTATGTCTCTGTAGAGGCTCAACCTGTGGGGATTAGTGTGTCGAAAAATACAGAAACATGAAACAGATCTCACAATAGTAGGTTTCAAAGCTCTCACGGTGATTGCAAGGACATGTGCTGTGAGTGGAGCTGTTCTTTAGTGTCTCCAATGTTAACAGCAAATTACTGTTACTACCTGTTATTTTAAAGCTCAACAGCATACTGTGTTGATTACAGAGTTTCATTAGCTTAGTTTGACCTGATAGAGGTGCTAAAGGAACAAATACGGTCCAACAAAATACGGTAGGTTTCAACATATGGTGGTCACACAAACAGATGCATGAAGGTGACTCACTGCTTGCTTCTGTTGCCACAAACCCTAATTCTATTGAACCGTATGTGCGTTTGTTTTAGTTCTTATAAAGATCGTAATATTCCTTCTTTTAAAAGTCTCATTTTATGAATAGTGCTGTTGAATATAGGATACTGTAGCCCTGAGATGAATCTGGATGAAGAACACAAACTGCTTACTTCCTATTTCTGCAACAGTGTTTTCAGACATGGTGGAAGCTACAGTCAGCATTACTGTACCTGAAAGTCTAGTGGTTAAATGGCTTCTTCCTGTAACGCCCTAGAGAGTTATTTAAACAGGATCCTCTCCTATAGTTGAAAAACCTCAGGAACAGCCTAGAGGCATTTTCCTTTCAAACACGTTTCACCACGCCTTTCATTGTTTGAACAATCCATTGCTGTGTCATTTGTTATTTGGAACATCAGTGCATCTACTTTCACATGTGTTGCTTGTGACTTTTATGTCAACTTTTTTTGTGTGACTGACGATTTTTTAAGATTGACCGAAAGTCTTCTTGTTGAGTTAAGGCTCGGTGCTCGATTAGGCTAAATGCTACTGTATTTTGTTGTCTTGTTTAAGTGCTCCCTACTCCTCTGCTCTGCACAAGAAATGTATTACACAAAATGTACTGCTTATTTATATCAGACTTTTGTTATACATCCAGTAACATGGTGCAACAAGTCAGGAAGGTTGGGAACTGATGCTTTGCACCTTATTGTGATGGGGTCCAGGTAACAATTAATCAAAACTAAGCTGTACTGTACTATAGGACATTATCTCTGCCTATGTGTAGCAGATATCAGATCATAAGTCTAATGTAGGTCACTTGGCCCCACTCATTCGCTTTGATAAGACATTCTGTCATCATATTTCTCTCATATTAGTCCCAGCTTCCAACACACCAACTTCCCTTCCCAACAATATAGCTACGACCCTGGGCTGCCTATTCAACAGCGTCCCTTGGCTTCTCTGCTTGTTATGTATGAGAAATAGCAACGCCTGGCCCATGGGGAGTTAGACAGGTTGTGTTGAGTCAGTGACAGTGAAATAGGACACTTACTCACCTGCAGTGCATCCCTCTTACAGATCACCTGAGGCTCCAGGGAAACTACACTCCCCATCTTTTTTTTTTTTTTTTTTTAGCTTTTATGCCAAATATCTACTAAAATATTGCTCTAATGTTATTAATGAGAAGAGCTGTACATTTACAAAAGGCTGGAAAAGATGCATTTATATTAACATGTAGTGTTACCTGTTGTGACTCCATCCTTTGTTTTGGTACCTGAAAGGAAATTGCCAAAAATACATTACAGCAGCCCACAAATGATCAAAATGCCTCAAAGGAGTTGAGTATAATAATAATAATAATAATAATAATAAACGTTTTAAGGCGTTGTGTCCATTTTTCTAGTAACATGACCATCAATAAAACTGATTCCCAGCACGCACCGACAAATATAACCCCATCTTTCGTCATCTCAGCTGCTCCAGTCACTCCCTGCTTGGTTTTCTCCGCCGCTGCCACGACCCCTTCCTTGGCTTTGGAGAAACCCTTGATGAACGTGTCCATGGCCGCTTGATTGGCTCCCAAATTAGGCGCACACACAGCTGTGAGGATGTCAAAACAGGCTTAAATGAGAAGACACTCCCGGGTTGAAGCGCACGCTATTAAAACGCACACACGCACGCACACACACACACACACAACGATGCCACCGCCCTACTTTTTTTTTCTCTCTCTGACAGGTTTGACCGTGTGAAATATGTGTGCAGTTCGTGTAAGCCGCCCTGCTGAAAATCCCACCTGTAGGAATTGGTTACAGCCCAACTGAGAGACCATGAATGGATTTACTATTAATTTGACTAGAAGAGAGGAAACACACCTATCACATTGCTGTGCGATCAAAGAATACAAATAATAAAGTAGACGAGGTGTCTAAAATACATGATTCATCTGTGTTTTAGGTGAAAGAGAACTAGAAATAAAAGAGCCGTGTCTTTACGCACCTGTTCAACTTCCTCCAAGGCGACAATGTGATGAGTCTTCCGGGATGACAGAGGAGAGATTCCCCCAAAGAGAACAGGAAAACCGGTTTAGCTGTTGTTTCCAAACTACAACTACTCTAAAACCGACGTGTGCAGCGGTGTTTTCCAAACAGATAGACGGACACACAGACAGACGAGAGAGAGAGAGAGGGAGACAGAGAGACAGGCAGACAGACGCTCCACAGGTTTGACAGACGCCTCCTAAGCCTCGGTGATGGAGAAGAAGGAGAGCGATTAAACCCCGTGATGCTGATGCGAGAGAAGAGATGCTCTGCTGTCTGTCTGTATGTCTGTAACACACACACACACACACACACACACACACACACACACACACACACACACACACACACACACAGACACACACAGACACACACAAAGATTACGTAGCTCTCTCTGTACGTGGGTTGCCCACAGCGTGTAGGTGCAGCAGGCTCTTTAAAATCATCAGTTGGCTGAATGCATCTACGGCTGAACTACTAATTAGTGGCAGGATAATTATGCAAGATAACACTACTGGGCTGCTCAGTGTTCCCACATGAGTAGATGTTAACTACAGCTGCACAGCAGGTCTTAAAAACAGGTTGAAAGTGGCTTTCAGTAACTTCAATTTTTACAGTTTTTACATGAATGTTGATCAACTTCATGATTTAAAGCGCTAGATCAGTTATAAGAAAATAATAACAACATTTGGGTTGCCATGTTCTATTCATTTATATCAGAGTTGATGAATAAAAGCCTTTATACAAGACTTACATATATAACTGCATGATTTATGCTGTATTGAGGAGTGAGAACCCCTTTGAGCCTTTATAAATGGATTACAAACATTCATAGCTTTCTTTATCATAAAGAAACTCAAAACTCAAACTTTATTTATTTATTATAGCACCTTTCATACAAACACACAGCTCAAAGTGCTTCACAAAGCAGATTAGAAACAAAAATAAAATAGATAAATTACAATCTGGCAACCTCAAATGTTTCTTACTGATGGCCTATAACTAAAGCACACATTTTCTTGTAAGCGAACATAACTTTTGTTTATTGGAAAGAAACTCTCTCTGCAGTTATAAATGTTAATACGTTAATATGAATCATAATGTTCATGAGTTGTTAATAAATGCATTTTGAAAGCCATTAGCTCCAACCTATAAGCCTTTCATGAAGGGTTCCCTCTTAGAACGTGACACATGAACTATGTCAGACACTGATAAACCTCTGCTTGGCTATGAATAATACTAATAATTATAATGCCAAATATACTACAACAAACTGCTATTTTTCTGACGGGATGATACATAAGTCAAACTGAGGTGTGACCTTTTATTCTGGGTCATGTGTTCTTGAAGTCACTTCCTTTCCATGTCTCATTTCACCCCATCATCATGTGTCCAACAGTTGCAGTCTATTTGGGGTCACTGTGCATAACACAGCTTTGAACGGCTGCAGTGCATGTAAACAGTGGCAAAATGGCAAAGCAGACACTTACTGAAATTCATCAACAGTGGTGGTGGAACAATGGACAAAGCAAATATATTTGTATGACAAATTGTAAATACATTCAGAGTGCTATGTGTGATGCATGAAAGACAAGACAACAATAACACAGCATAGAGTATTTTGCAATTCATCCTCAAACAAATCAGACTCATGTTCATTTGTATAATACACACACAATATCCAGAGACAGTACAAAATACACACTTATTAATGCTACTACTCCACATGATACATTATACTTTATATGTTTCTATAATAACCTCTAATAATGCAATTTCACACAGCATCCATTCATTTTTTAGAATATATATCAGTGTCCAAGATCTGCAATGTGTGTAGCCAATTTGTACTATACATATTATGTTGTATATACTATATTCTTCAGCTACCCAATAAAAATAAGATATAAGCGTGCTGTCTTTGACATTTCTGGCAAAAAGTACACTGATCTCGTGTCTTATGCCTGTCCACCTGAGCTGTCCATGAAACAGATCACCTTCTGGAAACATAGCTCTGAATTTTAGAACATGAAATTAAGACTGTTGTGGTTTACATGGGGGAAAAAAGGAAGCCTTAATTCCAACGTGAACTTTTCCTGTCCAGAGTTAGAGATTGAGCAGAATTTTAAAAAATGTGTCTCATCACGACAAACAAAACGCTGCAATCCAGCAAAACATTCCAGGAAAGTTTCAGTGCTTTTCTTTACTTCTGCTTAAATACAGTGTGTATGATTTATTGGAGGCTTGGCCTCACCACCATCAAGGATGTCTGCAGCACTTAAATTCAGTGCCAGCACCATGAGTCTGTTATGAGAGCGAGAGACAGAATTTTCCTTTTCAAACCAATCTCCAATTCAAATATGATTATATTCTTTCACATAAGCCTCACTAAATCCTATCCTAATGTTAGACAATAACGTTGTATGATCAATATTTTTGCATTCACTTCTATTGCACTTTCCACAATACCTGTGTATGGCAACTAGAGTTAGGCAACCCTTCCATTTGCAAGTTGATGTAAATGGTTAGGTGTGGAAACATCAAAAGTCAAAGTATTTCCTTGGATACTGGGCTGGTAGAGCAGGTGCTGCAGAGAGACAGTCTTATTGTGCTGCTTGTATGACGTGTCACTCCTTTCAAATTCTGGGTGGTGTCAAAAGTTCCAGTTTCATCCTTACATCAGTGTAGATTTACAAAGTCTTCTCTATAAAGTGCTGTATTTGTGTGAAAAATGGCTTTAGGGATGATGATAGTTGTTTTTTCAGTCCACAACTTTGGTCCCAAATGAAATATCACAACAAGTATTGAATGGATTGCCTTTATATCTCCGCAGGCATTCATTCATGGTGCCCAGAAGAATCCTAAGCCAGAGTCACTATGATGGCTGTAGACTCTCAAACTAGATGACGGCTGATTTTCTATCCACATTAGCAGTTCACTTTAGCTTTAATAATCTGTCTTGTCTGGTGAAGAATCCCTATTTACTCATTTGTAGTGAGACACAAATCCTGTTGCATTTGACTCTGGAAAGGCAAAAAGAAAAGAAATGCAACCCGCTGAGTGCTGAAACAAATACATCACTTGTGGATTATTATTATATATTATTTGAGAAGTGAGAGAGTCTAGGACTCAGTCCTCCTGAATGTTACCCATTGAACTCAGTGCTGAAGCTGGCATCTTCCTCTTGAGAAACCAGATGGCCTCAACACTTTCCCTACACTAAGTTTCTAGTAATGTCCTCTCCCCACTCAGAGACTCAGTCCCTGCCAAAGTCTGTTGCTATGTTTTCTTCCTGTGAATCATTATCCGCCAGGAATATCCACAGAAAATTTCACTGGCGATCTGGCCAGAAGTTGCCAAGACATGATTGGACAAACAGGTAATCCTTGACTGACATACATCGTTGCCATTTGGATCCAAAGCTGGGCAGTTTATCAATACAAGCAATGATGAGAGGGATATAACAGCAGTCACTTATTTTAAATGGTTTCAGATTAGACAGTGAGATAAACATATTTATCATGTTGTGAGCTTGAGTTGATAACTATGGACAATGTTCACTGTGCAATAGATTGTATGTTCTGCACATTGGACAGTGACGCACTTTATATGTAGGGCTATTTTAAGCATTTATTGATTTCCTATTTGTAGCTTGGCATGTTGCAGTGTTCCTGATATGTTTTATCCTTAGCCTTTAAGCTTACACTGACTCCACACATATAAAATATTCAAATAATTACCAACATAATGAAGATAAGAGAAAATCATCAGTCAGTTAAACAGATGACTAAATGACAAGGAAAACAGCACGTGATCAGAGCGATGTTGCAAAACCTATAGGTAAGCCCTGTGTGTAAAACATTTTTCACCACCGCATGAAGATATATGTATCACATGCTTCACTGTGCTGTCAATCACATGCTAGAGAGCAGAGCCATTATGACCCCATGTCATTTATCACTAGCTACAGGGGACAGGCCATGTTCATTACTGTCTGGACTAGTGAGCCCCAGGCTCAGTACGATGCAGCAGCAGCAGCAGCAGCAACAGCCCACAGGCTCAATTAAAGGACCTGGTGGAATCCACAATAATGTCAATGTAAAGAGACAGAGACGAAAAGGAGCAAATATTCACACAAATATCATTTGGAAATGATGAGCTTTAAGAAGATCAAATGTTTTTAAATTCAGACATACAGTACTGACGTGGCCATCACTCACAGACACATATATTACTGACACTGTACAACATGAAGTCATCGTCTGTAGTCTCAACTGGTAATTCCCGACCTCTTTTCTTTGTCAGACTTAATATACCTCCACAGCCTTCATCAACATCGCCTGTCATGCTCCAAATGTGTTCATTATAATTGATTTTGAACTCGTAGATAGTGGATGTTACAATACTTCTGTAATCTTTTTTGTTTAGTTTGACTATCTATCCTTTAGATTTAGCTAACAATTATACATTATTCAACCAATATCCATTACTCTTAACTGTCATGTATTGCAATTCTTGTTCTGGTGTTACTGTATAGATTTTTTTTAAAATCAAATTGTAATTTCTGTTCTATCAATCAGCTATCTATCTTTCCACATATTTCCTGGTGAACAGCGAAGAAGTCTAACGTTGATATCTTTTATCTAAATGATTCATCCAGGCACTCAGATCTTAACTTTGGGCTCACATTTGCTGCCATGAAACTATGCATATTAATTGTCAGATATGGTGTGCTCAGTATCAGTGACTCTGAACTGTTACTGATCTATAAAAAAAAAAAAGAAAGAATAAAAAGTATGAAAATTCTCTGATTGACCATCTAACAGATCTGATACTGAGCCAGCAGTTGGAAGAAAGAGTTTCTTCCGATGAATGTGCGATGCCTTTTACCATTTTATTTAAGGAAGCAGTGGCACTCTATACTGCAGTACATACATGTTAGTTTTTACATTTTGTTTGCATTCATCTGTAGCATTTTTCACACGTTTATCCATTTTTAGGTCAGGAAGAGCAGGGCAGTGCCACTAAAGCAATATAATTTGTCTCACTGTCAGCTGGACTCAGCTTCAGATCATTAGGATAGGCTCATTTTCTCCAACATGCTCTAACACCATAAATCATTTTTATGATAAAAAATGATTGTTGTTTTTTAATTTTTTTTTTTTACTGTAATCCTTGAACAGTGGTTGAAAGTAGTAGATCACATTCATTGGACAGGCTAGCTAGATGTATGAATGTGAATGCAGCAAAGTCAGTCGATAATGAGCATGCTGCTGCTCACAGTGAGCCCACTTGAAAATCAATTCAAAGTTCTAATTAATGAAAATCCTGCTTACGTTTTGTTTAGAAGACAAAATGATTGTAAACCACACAAACTGACCCATTTATTTAATTTGTTCTTCTTTATGTAATCCTCTCTAAATGACTACCCTCAATGAATCATCACTGAGGCAGATAACACAGCATGAGTCATAATTTTGATTTATTTATTTTTTTGAAAATTCAGAATGACTTGATAGAAGTCGTGCTTTAAAGAAGGCTTTGCCATCCTTTGTACATCAGCATTTCGGTTTTGAAATCTGTGACAAGTGAACACAGTGCTATCAGGACATTGCAGTGCGTGCACAGTGAGACGAAGACACACATGCTGCACTGTGACCAGTGAGGCATAAATAGGCTTATATGGATAAAGACACATCAAAACCTCAGTATGACTGTGTAGTTCTGCCCTGCTGTCACCAACGGTCACACAGTAATTGGTGTGTCTGTGTCTGTATCTATCTTTTTCTCTTTTTCTTTTTCCATGCATGCATTTGTGTATGGCTTTATGTGTGGGGGAGTGCGCACGGAGATCCAAACCAGATTGTTGCTGATGAAATAAAAGCGAAAAATTTCACAGTGAAACTCTTTTTTTACAGTCTGGCCTCGTTAAAGATGAGCTGACTGAGATCTAAAGTTACAAAAATACTCATTATATCTGAAAATTATATTGACAATCAAAAACAAAAACAAATGATAAACCTATTTTATTAAAATAAGTATGATACTTAATAAAATAAGAATACTACTATACTGCTAACAATGATGAGAAGAACAAGAATAATGAGACAATGTCAGGTGTATACCTGACTACGTTTTAATTGCATTACTAGGTATAATCAAGTGTTTCATGATATTAATTTATTTCATGTGATGCAGTGCCATCTACTGTGGGACATCTGCTATAGCTGTCTGAACTCAATGACCTGGACCAGAGGAAAAAAAAAAACAGACATATTAAAAGCCATCGATCACTCAGATGCAGAAAGATGTAACTCTGTCTGCATTTGAATTGCCCCAGAAGTCACATTGTCGACTGATTTATGATGGCCTCGGAGGGGTAAAGGGAGCCTTAAGAGTACATTTCAGAAAGTGCCTTCTCAAGACTTCAAGAATCAATGAATTCGATGAACATGCTTGTCTTTCCTGTATCGCCCTGTTTTTCTAACTCCGGATGATGAATCCTTCAGAGTTCTTTTATGATGAAATCTCAAGGATTTTAGACAGCCAAGAGAAAAAAAAACAACAGCTGCTCAGAAAATATTTTCTGTTTAGATCTTAGGTGTCCAACATTCAAATTCTGAGCTGTTGTGAAACAAAAAAAACATCATTTCAGCCATATCGTCAGATTTACACTTTGAAAACCTAAGCACTAAGTACTAAGTACTTAGCACCTCAGGCATCTCCATTCAGTTATGTAAACCGTCACTTTGTGTTAGTTACTAGTTACTATTAGTTACTTAGTTCTGATTGTCCAAATTAAACAGCACCTTCCCTCATCTAGGATATGGATTGATGTGTTTAAGAATAAACACTTTCCCCCCTCAACTTTATCACAACAACATCGTTCCTATTTTCTTTTGGTGGCACATCCATCCCAGTAATGCCTCACAAACACTCACTCTTGCTGAATTTGCCTGGACACTGTCCACGTTTTGAATCATCAGGCGCTTGGCAGACCGTGGAGAAGATATGACTGGTTAGTTAGTCACTTCTTGGGCGTTGGAAGATGTTTCAACTTGAACGTGGGTGCAGCAGCGAGAGGTGAAAAGGTGAGCGTCTGGATAGCCTCTGTGCTTTTTCCATGTATCGCACGTAATGTAACATAGTATGTAATGATTGTCCAGGGGATGATTGTCAATTGATGCTGATGTATTTGTAGCCCTCTGTTGCATTCAAACATGGTTTGGGGCTTCATTCATGAGCAAACATTTTTAAACTTTGACTCCAATTTACAGTAAGAACAAAGCTATTCCCCAAATTGTGGTATCATACCTGCAGTAGTATTTCTCAGCACTTAGTTCTCATTTTCTAAATAGGAATATACCAATAGGAACCAGGACATATTTGATTAGCAGCTGATTCATACAAAATTATTCAAAGTTTGGGCTTTGTTGTGTTGCCATCTTTCCTTATCCAATCAAACTTCTGATGTTATGAGATCTTGATGTAATTTTGAGCTATATAGATAAAATTCCCCTGATCTCATATTTTCACTGAAGCTGAGTGTTTCTTAATTTATTTTCTGTGAGTCATACAGGATAGAGTTAGTTAATAAATTTCTTCCTCTATATGATCGTTTTTAGGTGTGACCCCAGTGACTAAGTTAATTACCTTGGTGGGGTGATACCTCACAGAGCAACCCTTACCTTACGCAATACCTCTTCAGATCAGTTTTTTCCTCTCCCACCCAACAGTGGTTTCAGACATTCTGGTTTCACGAGTGAAAATCTCATGCAGTTATTCTTTGATCCAGATGGTATCACTTTACCAGTTTTATTGTTACAATTCCCAGGAATAATCCTGACCATTCCCACCTGGACGTTCTCACAGCCTCATGGATTTTGTTGGCTCCGTATACCGTACGTGTAGGATGCCTGCGTTTTTATGGCTCTGACCCACTTTTCTTTATGAGGTGAAACTGAAATCTGTCAGATTCAAAGTCTGACATTTGTTTCATGATGCATTAAACCTTCCTTGTAACGTGGTATGACCAAACTGTATACAGAAATATTGTCACTAGATGGCACCACAAGATACTAAAACAGTGTCACATATCTGAGTAGTGTCCCATATGTACACATAACATAAAGATATCTGGCACACATTCATGATTAGTTTTGACAGAAAGAAGAAGAAAAACTATATGAGAGCAGGAGATTGTGTCACTGAGGTGTAATATTTCTTTAACAGATCTTGGGAGAGATGAGTGAATTGTCCACAATCACCTTAAGATTGCTAGCAGCCTAACCAGGTGGTCATTAAATCTGTCAGGCATTTAACTAGAAATGATAAATGTCCATAACCTCAGCCTCTCAATGGAGGCAAGTTAAGTAGAGTTTCTGGTAGAGAGAGAAACAGGGAAAACTGCTTGAAGAAGCTATATGATGAACCGAAATCCCTAAAATCTAGGAAAGAAAGACGGATCCTCAGATTCAGCAGGTGGAAATCTGTTGGTTCACAACTGAGAGTCTTAACTAAGCAAGGATGATCAAATTAATGTGGAAATATTACCATTTTTACATAAAGTCATGAATGATAACATAAATTACCAACTATATAACTGATGGAAAAATGTTGACTTTTCTTCCCTTGGCCCAAACTAAAAAGAATTTAACAAGCAAAAATGTTAAATATGCTTGTTTGCACTGACCCAATTTCTCAAAATTATTGCTCTTACATAACAGTACATTTAGTGAAAGCATTCATAGTATCATGCCCTCTGAGATGATGGTTGGTAACATGAAAACATCTTCGTATCCAGGGAGCTACTTGATCAGGATTTATGATAACGCTTTGTAATATGAGTCCTTCGTCAGTGAGGACTTTCATTGTATATCTGATTAGTTTCTTTCAGGGGTCGTATCAGATCTTTAGCACATACCGCTAACACTTCAGTGCATCTGTTGAAATCCAAACACAAAACTTGAAGAACCTGCAAAACCTCTGGATGACTCATCTGAATACCCACTCGGGAAAACAGGGACTATTTAAGGTCAGATTGAAGCGATAGCTCCAACTCAAAGCGGAGTTTAATCTAATCTGCTGTGTTCTATCACTCTGAATGTGAAAGCATGAAATGTGATATCTTACCTTAAATACCTTATGTTTGTTATACTAGTTTGTCATTGTTCAGATGAGATCTTATTTCTGTGTTAAAGTTGCACCGAGCACTCATTTTAGCCTTGCTAGCAGCAGGCTTCTGTGGATGGCAATGTCGGTTGGCATTTTGACATTTTGTACAGACAACTATGTTGAAAGGTACTGACCTGGTGATCTCCCGACCTTTTCTCACGTGCAACCATGAAGTAGTGAAATATCTTGGATGGATTGTCATGAAATTTTGGTAGGCATACAGAGAATTACTTTTATTGAAGAGAGCTTAAAACTAAATGGATTGGCACACCAAATTTGTATAGACAAGTATGTTACTGTGACCTTTCATCTAGCACCACCATGACATAGATCAGAGTTTTATTTTGTCAGCATCACTATTGCTAAACATCAGCACGTTTAACTGTGAAAATAGCATGCTCATGTTAGCATTTAGCTTAAAGTGTGCCCTAACAGAGCATGTATGTCTAATGTTAATCAGGTTACTCATAGTGACAACCACAGAGAATTATAACCAATATGTCTACAGGGCATGCAACTGTATGCTAAAACCTGTGCATACATGTCAGCATTGTGTTTACTGCTTGCTGCTCTAACAATCAATGCCGTTTTACAGAGTCCGTGGCATATCGACTTTTCTAGCTGCAGCATGACGATGATTTCAGATGACACACTACCTACTCAACTCAAAACAGACAGACAAATTTTGTGACTAGCTAGTGCATAGCATTAAGCAGCTTAAGAGCTAGATATTTACATTTGACTGATGCTTTTATTCAAAGCGACTCACAGGGGGTAATTTGGGGTTCAGTATCTTGCCCAAGGACACTTTGACATTGCAGACTGGAGGAGCTGGGGATTGAACCACGGATCACCTGATTAATGGACGACCTGCTCTACCTCCTGAGCCACAGCCACCCTCAGGAGTTGATATTTCCCTCAGGAGTTAATGGAGATGAGAGTTAGGGAGATACATTTGCTATGCAAATACTTTGTGGCCAGACAGACAACTTAAGATTAAAGCTAATCGTGTCTGCTGGATGTGTAATTAAGCAAGGATTTGCTAATATCTTCGCCATGTTAACTTTATATGGTAATAGTATGTCAATATTAAGCTATCCAGCTTTTCCCGTCGCCCCAAGTGGCCAAAAGTGTGTTTAAATTTTAGTAACTGCAAATTGTTTTCCTTCAAAGATACAAAGAAAGATCCACACTATGTAAAATGTCTTTGAATGTGACTCAAATAAGATATAGTGTTTCATAGATAAACGCTTTAGAACGAGTATCATTCTTTCTTTTCTTCTCCCTCTGCAACACATGTTTCTGGGTTTAATTTCACCATTAACTTACTTAAATTGAAAGTGAAAGAAAACAAAAACCACACCTCTGCCTCAAATGAGCCTTTGGTAAACAAAAGTTCTCCAGTAAATGACGGCCTGTGCTACAGCTCAGGAGGCTCCAGGACAATCTGGACACTCGGTGACCAATAATCCATATGTATTAGCTGTCTTCGTGGCTGATAGAGGGCCCAGCAGACTGTCTTGAGTCATGAAAATAATTCACTCGCACACTGTGACTATCAAATATGTTTTTCTTTTCTCAGTCCACAATGATAGGTTCAAAGGGAAGTCGTGGTATTCCAGACTGAAGGGGACCAGCTTGATGGATGGTTGACTGTTCAGTATATACAGCTGGGTTTGCAATGCTGTTGTTTTGTGGAGCTCAGCAACGTGGATCAAGAGGACAACCTCAAAGACTTAATTAGTTAAGGATGTCTTCTTCAAAACATTTCCATTAAAGAGGAGAGAATACAAAGAAAGAGAGGATAGAAGACGGAGATATCAAGTTCAAGTTCAGAGATGAACCCGAGACAACATCTTGAAATTTTTTAAAATCCAAAGCATGTGAAGATTCCGTTGACTTTAGGTATGCAGGGGAAAACAAATCCAACTTTTCCCTGGGTTGACCAATTGAATTACCCTCACCTGGAGTTTTGTTTGGCTGCCAAGCGCTTCACAGGGTTCACTCTCAAACTTCAACTTGACAGTGCATTCATCAGATATTCATTAACCACCTGTTGCAGGTTCTTTATCTTCGCTTTTGATTTCTGGCTATGAAATCGACAAGGCACTCGGTTACAGTTACGATTGAAACCAAATGAAACCATTCTAAACCCATAATCATGTTGGGCCTAGCACCAGGCGCATATGAAAACACACACATTTTCCTGTGGAATTGGATCTGTGTAGTGCTACAGGAAGGCCTATATGGTTCTGTGCCATGGATTTGTGGTTTCCAATACAAATCTCTGGCAGGCAAAGAGGCATTTTCACTTTGGCCTGCTGCTATACAGCATCACTCACTGTTTCATAACAACATGCTTCACTTGTTTTCTCAACATAACCCAGCAACAGTGAAACCGGGACCTAAGGCAAGACATATCTAACTCTCAATCTGTGATGTAAAACCATTACAAACGCAGCAGGAGCTTCATTGAAACCGTTATGATCTAATTTACAATGTTAATTATTCGACGTCTCTGAGTTTTGAATAGAAATGGTGACCAAAAACTCCTTAAGGTTAACACAATATGCAGAACATCTGCCTTGGCCGCAGACTGTATACGTTTATGTCGAAAGATGAGGTGCTACAGCCGCTGACACCCAATTCATGATATCATGTAAAGTGTGTGTGGATGTGTTTGTGTGTGTGTGTGTGTGTGTGTGTGCGTGTGTGTGTGTGTGTGCTAGTGTTGCTGTTGGAGGGGATCCAGGCATGCAGATGGCCCTGGTTTGTGTTTGCACTGAACGGCTGCAAGCCTCTCGCCTCCCTAGTGACCATGACAAACCATGTGCTCACACACACACACACACACGCGCACACACACACACACACACACACACATATACACACTAAGGACCATGAACATTGCCTTTTCAGAAAACTCTTAAGTCTTATAAAGTACAAGAAGTAGAAGTTTCTTTTCCTCATAAACTATTAGTTCAGTGCAGATGTCATGTTGATACACTGTTTATATCTACAATACAAGCCCACTGTGATGTTTTCCACGTCATATCAGTTGTGACGTCTTTTTAGGTGTGTCCGTGTATATATCTAAGGATCGTGTTCTATTTCTGTCTAAAGTTTTCATGGAAGCTAACAGGTAAGAAGTAGTTACAGTAGGTGTACCTGTTTTCACCTGTACACTCACTGGCTGGCAGCCACTACTATAGCAACAACAATAACAATACGGCAGGAAAGCCTTTTGGACTTCCTGGGACATCCTCTGGTATGCAAGTCTGGGCCAATGTTTGTCTATTCAGGAATGTTGCCTGGGTGACTGGGGCCATAAAGAGGGAAACCCCTTATCTGCTGACGTTGTTGTTCAGCCGTTGTCACGGTTCAAAGGCTGCTAAGGTAGAGACGAAGAAAAAAAAAAGACACACAGACGCACACCTTAAAGGTTGGTATATATACAGTATGTGTCACCATGGTGATACTGTTTGGGTGGAGCGTACACTCCACAGGGCATGAATGGTTGCAAAGCTGAGACAGAGAAAAGAGAAAAAGGGCGTCCCTTGGCTTCCAGTCAGAACTGGTAGACTTACACTTTCTAGCAGGAACTCCAAAGACGTAGATTCATGAATGAGCTACAAACCATAGGCTTGTTTATGTTTTTGAGAGACAAGGGAGGGTTGGATTTTTTTGAAACCTCGCTCAGAATGTGGAATGTGATTGTGACACAGTTTTTTCTCCGTCGGGTTGTGCAAGCGTTGTTTGTGAATCTGTCGGTGACGTCAGATCTCGCCTCTGTTTTAAAATGGAGATTTGGTTGTGACGCAAAGAAATGAATTTCAGCCTTTATAGGCTTACAAGAAAAATGTGTCAGAATGGGGTAATCTAGGACGCCATTAAATAGGGAGATATCTTGATTTGTGATCCACAAACACTGTTTTGTATGGGTCTGTATTTTCCCACCTTCTACTTGCCTGTACAAAGTTACATTAATGTACACAAGGTGACATGAATGGATGTATAGCATAGTCTCTTAATCTTTATTCTTCATGGGCTGCAGGCATTGCACAGGAAAATAGCACCAATTTTACCAGATATAAAAGTTGTTTACGCTGAGTGCTGTTTGCTGTATTTCCATTATACTGCAGGGAACAGCAGGTGATTAGAAAACTTAAAAGAGTCACGGCTAGATATCAAGATACATGAAACATCTTTATTCACACATGCCCGATGACGCAACCTGCACAGATGGTGCAGTCTGTGTCAGTGCTGATGGCTCTTAAGACGGCCCTCTCAAAACTGATCATAAGTGTCTGCCTCTTCAGTTGACAATGTTGGCTTGATGAATCGTAAACATGAATGTTTTTGCTCACATTTTTGCTCGAGCAATCCTCGGTAGCTTGTGGGAATTCTGCAAAACATGCTTATTCATTTGGTTTGATCTTGTACATCTGAGAAATTTCAAGATGGGAATTTCCAGACAAGAGTACACCAAGGCCACATTTTTGATCTGAGAATAAAGCGGCCAAATCAGCATTGCTAGGTCTCAGATTAGCAAAAACACAGTCATGCAAATATAATAAACCCGAAAAAATCATTTTAGTTGGATTTCTCCCAGAGAAGTTTACTAAAGTCTTTCTTTTTCTTTTTATCCAGAGATTTGAGGAGTGCACCCACAAGATTTAGATGTCTCCTCTGTTCTCCATCATCTTATGAAATAATAAAAAAATCTTTAATGCTTGTGTTTCACCCTGTAACATCACCTTACTTTCTCCTACGTGCCAAATGGAGCATTAGACAGGCATCATAGACCACTATGTGTTCATTAAAAAACAATATCCCTGCCAGGATTAATAATTTAATGCTCTATTCTCAAATTGAATCAAATGTTAGATCAGCTGGACTTACATCACCCTGCAGTCTTGGAATAAAAGACGACCAGAGGATGAGTACTTGATTTCATTATTTGGCTGCAACTGCTGTGTTCCATTTTCATTATCAAAACAAGCATATTCCTCCAATCAGTGCATCAAAAAAGATTTCACAATCAGACAAAAGGCCTGTTTAGTGTTTGCTGTGATGTTACAATAGTAGGCTGACCGTTTTGTTGTGGGTTGGAATATCACTGTCATGTAATGTCATACATGATTTTCTTCTTTATCTGGATTCCCATTAGCTTTCACAAAGAAGTTGTAGTCCTCCAGGGGTCCCACAACAAACATTCCCCACACTAATATGTGAGATTCGTAAGTTTCTGTTTTTGTGACCTTTTGAAAGAAAACTTTTGATCGGTGCAGATTTGAGGCAGAAGATGCTCTATAAAGAACTTTCAGAACGTTTTACTGCGCTGCCTAAAACCCTAAAACCTAACAGAAGACGACACCGACACAAGCACAGCAGCGGATTAACACAGCTGCAGGGGTGAGACATTTTTGCAGAGTGTGAACTATGAGTCATCCAGCTCTGAACATAAATTTTTATGGTTTTTCACTGATGTGATCTTTGATTTGCATACAGTAGTAGTGATGATTTATGTCTTCGTTGATTTCTTTATGTTTTTTTTTTTTTTATTGAACTCTCTTATTTGTTTAACACACATTGATGTTTTCTGTATTGCTTCCCTGAAGGGATGTGTAAACATTTACTTATGAATCATTAGTGATGATAAACCTAAGCTCAGCTAAACCATTGATCAATATTACACCATGTCTTCCTATGGAGTCCTCAGGAAGATACCCCTGTTGGACAGCCAAATACATCAAGTGACCTTTCCTTTGATAAACAACATTTAGGGATGCAAAGACACTTAATCAATTTGGATAATGTTAATATATGCGTTGAAATATTAATTAGGGATGATCTACCTCCTATGAGGAGAAGCTCGTTAAAAACATAATCCCCTGAGCATCCAGCCAGCAGAAAAAGATCAGACGGGGGTGTTTATGCTGAGGTTGACCTGCTGAATTAAAGATCAACAAAAAAATCAAATTTACCCTTAAATGAGCATCAATGATTTATGCACAAGTCCTACATTTAAAAACAAGGACTTGTTTAATATATTTATTTTTACATGAGCTCTGACCTCAGAGGTGACTGTGACTGAAATGTTTACTTTCTTGTTCATTTCTGCTCTAAACACAATAACTTATATCACCAGATGTATTTGTTACATCGCTTTTCTACAAGTGACTAAAACTAGAGTATCAAGATCCCTTTTAGGTTGGGGAAATGAACAAACAGACAAAAGGAAAGAAGCAATGAATACGATTTTTTATTTATTTATTTATTTACTTTTGAAGACGTGCAGATAAAAACTCGTTGCGATTTATTTAGAGGTAACCCTGTCCAAACAAGCCCAACTGGTTCCTCAAAGCAGCAATGGACAATGAAACCTGGGAACACCAGTGTAAATGCTTTTCTATAACCTCCACACCCTTGTATGCAGCCGTTGTTTCTATTAAGACACACACACACAAAGTAACACACGCAATTTCACATTTTCCATGATGACAGTGAGGGAATCCTGTGATGCAGTTCTAAAGGACAAACCTTTTTAATGTTTATTTCTGTTAAACGTTAAAGATAATGACACACAGCACATGAGAAGATTAACACCACTCCCATTTCTATGCTTATGGAGCAGGAACGGCAATTAGCTTAGCTTAGCTTATCTTAATTTATTTTAGTTTAGCTTAGCTTAGCTTAGCTTACAGACTGGAAGTAGGGTGAAACAGCTAGCTTGATTCTTTTCAGATTTCAAGGTTGTCATTTATTTCTTGAATAATGAAATACAGTTACTTGTGGATTGGTTTTAAACATTCCTAAGTTTAAAGATCCAGGCTAGCTGTTTCCACCAGCTTTTTGTCTTTATGCAACACTAAGGTAATTAGCGCCTCCTTTTTTTGTCTTAATAGAGTTGTGAGTTGTTTTCCCAGATTTTGTATTGCTATTTCAAAGTTTTCTTTATACAATACAATATCCTCACATCCACATTTTTTCAACTTTCTTTCTTTCAACTTTGTTTCTGAGAGATCAGGGTTACTTTTGGCATTTCTGCTTTATTTAGATAGTTACAGAGGGAGGAAAGATAAGGGAAGAGAGACAAAGCAGATGACATGCGTGGGCTGGAATCAAACCCAGTCTGCTGCAGTAAGAACGCAGCGTCGGGTTTTATCCATCATTTTGGCATGGATGATTTGAGATAGTACAAAATCCTTGAGTCTTGTGGTAGCAAATTCAAAACACCTGTTGAATTTTTGAATAAAACGTGGTGCTATGAATTTATCCAAAATTCACCCAGTACCCACAAGTGAATTGATTTAAGTTAGAGGCTTAAGAAAATGCTTTTCTTCCTTTCTCTTTCCCCTGTAATCTTTATCTTTCATCCACCATTAACAATGCACAAAACAGAATTTCACGCACTGTGATTGGATGTTTCTTGTTCAAATGCACCTAGTGAGTTACAGTTAACTTCCCCGACAAAGTTTTTCTGTACAGGTCTGTATCTTTGACTTAAGACACAGATAATTTCTATGATTCATGATGATGATTCAGCCGCTGGATTTTCAAGTTCACCCAAAACTGTAGAACCGCTCCAACGGTGAGTCATGTAATATTGTCTATTGGAAAAAAGAATGGAGCTCCTCACACTTTGCAACTCTATACTTAACACGCAGGCATTAGAGTCAGTGTTCCCATCGCGTTCGGCAAGAAAGCAAATAAGCCTATTTCCCAAAATGTCTAAATGATTTGTAAAGAAGCATTTAAGACTTTCAAGAAACTCAACCAAGATATCACGATTCTTTTGTTAAACCCTCCTCAATCTCAGCTACCATCTAATAATTTAGTGTCCAGGGGCAATAGCCAATGTCTTGGGGCTCCTGGTATAGCCAAGCCAAGACTTACTCTGCAGTCTGATTATGAACTTGATACATGTGAATTGTGAGAAAGACACATTTTGACTAATGTCTAATATTTGCATATGAATACAGCATATGAATACAGAGGTTTTAATAGGCTAAAAAAAAAGTTGTAATACAATAACCCCCGGGTTCCAAGATTGCATTTCAGCCAATGCGTTTCACCTCTTTAACAGAAGAAGTTTCCACCCCGAGTTAAATGGAGGACTGCCCCTTTAACATAGACTGAGTTGAACTTCAGCTTCACACACCTTGACCTAACTTTGTCTCTCTAATGACCCCATTCATGTTCTCTCTCTCTGTACTTCTAGTGTTACAGGACTGACTAACATTATGGTGGATGCTCTGCTGGCCTCAGGTCACAGATGGTTGACAATTACAGCTCTCATTGTGTTTCCTACAGTTTTTGTACAGTATCTCCCCCCTGGCCTTGTCCTTTCTATCCCAGCTTCCCAGCCGCCTTCTGCCCCCTTAATCAAAGCAGAGTAAGATTTAGAGAGGAGGTAAACACTCTGGTTTTATGATTGGGCCCCTTCTTACAGCGTGGCCTGTATAATTGAAAAGCCCTCGTTGACTATTTTAAGACACTAGTGGGAACAGACTGCCATGTGTGTGCTATGGCTGGGAATGGGGCTCTCTCTTTTTCTCTTGTGTTCACTGATTGCTAAACAAGTATGGTGTCTTTGGCTTGTCCTCCGTATGATTACCGTATTGTATTGAATATACAGGAAATATACAAACAAAAGCTTAAAACAAATATGTATTGTCTCACCACGACAATGATCTGTCACAGTGTGTGACAAAATAAGAACGGTGAATTTCACAATTAAGAAAAGCTGCACTGTCATAACTGGCTGTGTGTTTTTTGAACAGGTTTTTTACTCAGGCCAGCTGTTCTTCACACCGCTCTACAATCCCCGACTGCCAACATCCCGCAAACCAAAATTAACGTTGTTTCACTGTGAGTAAAAAAGTTTAAACAAACAGAAATATCAGCAGTCAGCGTCTTCTCTCTGCCTCTGAATCGGCCATAATAGACTCTTTGTTCAGCTAAAATTATAAACTCTTATTTTGGACGTTGTATGCATGTGTCAACTGGTGCCTCGTGCGTCATCATGATAAATGCTTTGTACCTATGATTTTAACTTCTATAAAGAGAGAAACGTGTTCTCAAAAAAAGTCACAAACTAATATTTAAGTTCATCACACTTAAAAACTTACTAACAAATAAGGAGAGCAAAGAGACCACACCAAACAGAAATTGCATGTGAGGACATCCTTTTACAAAACTTATTACGTTGCCAAATCACTCTCAAGGTGAAGTGAGGTTGTCTAACCGCATGTAGTGGCAGATTTATGTCCTCATCAGCTCCTTAACCTGAAATGCCCTGAGCTTATTGCAAGAATGAAGATGAGTCTAGATATAGAACGAGTTGGCGGGATCCATAGTCACTGAAAATAGAACTCACATCTGACATAAACATTGTGAATGACACGGAGAGGAAGCACCTTTAATAACAAAGGAGAGTTAGTGTCAGCTGTGTGTGGCTGTACTTCAGCGCAGCAGGGCTTTGAGCTAAAATGCTAACATCAGCATGTTAACATGCTCACACAGGCAATGTTAATGTACCGATGCTAAAAAGATGTAATGTTTAGCTTATTAGTGTGTTAGAATGCTAACATTTGCTAATTAGCACTAAACACAAAGTGCAGCTGAGGCTGAGGGGAATGTCATTAGTTTTATATGTATTTAGCAAGCGTCAACCTGTGGCTGTGAAGTGACGCTAGTGCCCAAATACCAAAAACTGCAGTTCCTCAAACAACCACTTGAGGCTGGCTACAGAACAAGTCATTCTCCATATGCTCCCATGTTAAAATGTCCAACTTCACAGCAGAAGTAAATATATTTACAGCCTGGTAAAAAACATTTCTGGTCTCTATAACTAATTTCCCCGTTCATGACAACTGTACCGAGGCTAAATCTTTTTTTAAGTCACCCGTTCAAATTATATTAAGGCTTAAGGTTGTGAAGAATTACAAGTGATTTGACTTTGACTTGATGCTTTTTGGATTATATGGGAGCCAACAGAGGCAGAACTGCCAATATAGCAGCAGTGGTACCACCGCGCTGAAGCTACAATAGTTCTATGCGTGATGTCCAGGATACAGCGTTCATGTTTTGTACTGTCTATGTATTTAGTCATAAAGTATTGGACAACTGAAAATGTGACTTGATGATGGTGCTAGAAAGCTAATGGATCACCAGAATTACAATTCATCCTCAATTTCATTACA
Organism: Protonibea diacanthus; assembly: GCA_028641955.1. NCBI lineage: Eukaryota > Metazoa > Chordata > Actinopteri > Sciaenidae > Protonibea > Protonibea diacanthus. The sequence continues at coordinate 12,218,687 of CM053991.1, read as the reverse complement.
ATCCAATCTTCTGGAGACCATGAACGTACCAAAGTGGTAGAAGAGACCGACATTGCAATTCTTAGAGGTATGCTGCAAGCAAAATACAAGTATATTCATAGTTAAAGACAACTCATTTTTAAAGGTCCAGTTTGTAAGATTTAGGAGGCTGCGTTGGCTGCCAACAATAGCACAGTACGGACAAACTAAACACTTGCTCTAGATTGGACATGATTCATGTATTTTAGTTTTTCCTACATGATAGGGAGGAGAGGGTAAGACGAGGGGGTTGCAATCTCCACCTAAATGGTTAGATGCTACTAAATCCTACACGCTAGGACTTTAAATGATACTATAGAAGTTTGAGAGAGAAACCAAAAACTATATATTTTTACTACAAAATGCACAATCACATGAAATACACCCTCACCCTGGTGTTTGTGGTAAAACGATCTTTTTTATATATGGAAATATAGTCCCATAAAGCCATTTAAGTAACATGAAGGCACGGTCCCCCAACTCCAACAAATAGGCTTATTACCACATGAAAGACAGGCTAGACTTTCCATCATAGCCCAACATGTCTTAAAGCTGGGAGAGCTTTACTGGGTGCACCTCTTCAGACAGAGGCTCTGTTCTTAGCATTGTTTCACCATATAGCCTGCTGGTATAACAACCAAGAAGAATAATCGCAACCAGTTAACACCAAAACTGAAAGCACACAAATGTAAAATTATGAAATTATGAAAACAAACAAAGAATTGTTCTGTTACCAATTGGTAATATCAAATGCAAATAATGCGCTCCAGCAGAAGATGAAAATAGTTGAGAGTGGGTATATAGTGAGGTTCAATTAACATCAGCCACAGCAGACTCAATCAATATACATTACTCATGCAAAAGCAATCAAACCAAACTGTATAACATTAGAGGACACAAAAAGTACATGTGGTTTCCAGGAATCTGTGGTTCATTAATACTCTAATGCAATGGAGAGCCAAGAGTATGCAGGTTTCATTATACCCAATCATAACAGATGAATTCAACAGCCAAATTGTAATTATGACAAGGGAACTTTGATAGTTTGGCTCCGAAGTATCTGAATTGACTATTAATAATAAGGAAATGCCTGAAAACAAAACAAACATGGATGACTCATGTCAGCCAGAGCTCATTGTTCAGGGAAATTAAACCCAGCTTTAATCCATGCTGTGCTTTATCTTTGATTCACTGTATTTTTAATCCTTACACAGCCGACTCTTCAATCATACAGCCTTGACCCATATGACTTTAATATGGAGCTATAGGAAGTCCAACAGCTTGCCTGGCTCTGACCAAATATAAAAAAAATGCTCACTAATTAATATGTTATATCTCATTTGTTTAATCCATACACAAACAGAAATGTAGATATTTCTTATCTTATCGCTTCAGCTGATTCCAGGTAGTCACGGCACCTGACTGCCGTTCTTTAAGAAACATCTACATGCAGTTCCATATACACAATACATTACCTTCCTGTTTTTACATCTCTTTGAGCTTGAGGGGTGTATTTCTGATCATCAGAGAAAGCCAGGCTAGCTGTTTCCCCCTGTTTCCAGTCTTTATGCTAAGCTAAGTTAACCGTCTCCTGGCTACAGCTCGACATTCACAGATATGAGTGTGGTATTGTTCTTTTCATCTAACTCTTGGCAAAAAGATGAATAACTTCATTTCCCATAAATGTCAAATTATTTGTTTAAAACTCTGGTTGATTCTACTGACACAATGAAAACCTGCTAGCAGTTAGCACGTGATAGCACCTCTGCACTAATGAGACAATTGCTTGCTTCATATCTCATGAAGTATTTCAAATAAATAAAGCAGCAGCAAACAGCAGCACAAATGTGCCAGTGAGAATCGTGCAAAGGAGCAATGAGACATAGCAAGTGTGTTTCCAGATTTCAAAGTTAGCCACAATCATTACATTTGATTCCAGAAAAAGATCAAAGAGAGTAGCAGGGAACCCGCACAGTGCAGACATCAGGAAAAGCTCCTCACCAGAGGTCTACAAAAATAGATTTCAACCGTGCTCGAAACTCAGCGTACATTTCCATCAATGGCTCTTCCACACTGCACTACATCATATACAATGAAAAGTGTGTAGTGCAAGAGATTTTGCCACATTTGTTACACGCCGTAAATGACAAACAAAATTAGAGAATGACTTGTTTTATGGGTGTCCGCTGTGGCAACAACCAGCATTGCCACACTGTCTCTACACAATAAGGCACGGTGGCAGTAAGTTCTAGACGGTTCTAGTCATGGTTACAAACCTGGATACACCAAATTTCCAAAGAAGGTAAAAAAAAATGTTTATGTAGCTTGTGCAACAGTTCAGGTGGGCTATTGAACATCTGGAGGGTTTAATGGGACAGGTAGGTGCCCTTTGACCTTTCATATATGTACCATATGTGTATGTTGATCCATCTGAATAAACGAATGAATCAAAAATAAACAATTTTCTCAATATCTGACTCTGTGTATTGGGAATGAAATGTATTTTTTCATCCCTGCAGTCTGCTTTTAACTTCAAATTTGCGTCTTACATTTTAAAGGAACACTTTACGAGTGTAACAAAAACACTTTGTGGGAAGTCTTTAAAAGAGGCAGTAATTTTTCAGTTAAGGAGCCAAGATTGTAAATGAAGGAGTCGAATTACAGTTTCCAGATACAGGTGGGATATGTTACTGTTGTTAAAGAAATGTTTCAACACAAGAAATATGGTTATCAGCCAGTTGTCAGAGTCAGTCCACCTGCTTGGAGCCTTCATGTTAACCTAAGCCAACTGCCAGCTTCAGCTAGCAGACGTTAAAGTAAAATTGAGCTTCTCGTCTAACTCACAGCAAAATAATAAACAAATTAGCCAAAATGTTGAAGCTATGCCGCTTAAGATGTGTTTAAAAGCAAAAATAAAATGCTGTGTTTAAACAAATACTAAAAGCATGCACACACGCTGTAAGAATTAGTGCTGAAGAGTATACCATAATCCCTAGATCTACTGGCTCTGAATTATACTTAGCTTAAATTAACTGCCACTTCAGTAACAATAAAGCAAGCTAATGAAACACTGAGCAGTTTCCAGCGTGCGAGTGACCCAGACTTCACTCACACCCACCAGCATACTTTCCCCTTACATCAGCAAACAAGAAAACTGCAAAGCTTTTTTTATTATTCATAAAACAAGATAATATAAACTGTCACTGGCATGGCAGACAACATGGTGGAGGTTTTTTAAACTCTGCATTACGCTCTCATAAAATCCCCACTTTTTTTATTCAATACAGCATGTCTAGACTATATTTTTATTATCATTATCGCCAGTAGCTAATTAGGATTTTTATTGTGCAAGTCAATTGGGGTTTTGGTGTGCCTTTGTTTTTCTAAGTTTTTGTCATTCCTTGTGTCTCTGGGGGAATGCCAGTCAACCAGTTAGTCAGGCACCCACTCAAATTCAGAAGAACCACAAGGAACCAGGAACCGTCTGCATGTCTCTCCAAGCGTCAGACTGAAATAGAAATAGAGCCGTGCCGCGTATCACACACAATGAAAGGAAACTCTGCCACTAAGATGGCTAGCTGATATGACAGGACAGTGTCATGTTATAAAACAAAAATTTTAAAACATGTGGGCCCAGGCACTGATGATTGTACCTACCGTGCTAAAGATTCATACCTGCCTTGTAGGTACGTTGTTACTCTGGCCTACAAAGATCTCTACGATAACGTAGGCACTGCAAATCTTGGTAAGCCTAAATTTTTCAAAATCTATGTGGCTGACATGGCCTGTTTCTGTTCAGGATTACAGGGGACTGGAGCCTATCTCAGCATGCAAGAAGCAAAGCCAAGGAAACAGTCTGGACAAGTTGCCAGTCTGTCACAGGGCTAGCACAAAGCAGCCATTATGTTTCCTCCTTAAAGTGTTTAGCCACACAAATTAATATGTTTAGTCAAAATTTCTGCCTTTTTACACTGTATACTTTTATGTACATATGTAATGCTATTCTACTGCTTGTGGCTCTATGGATGGTCAATTTGGTAGACAACCTTTAGCTTCAGCTAAAGTTTGATGCTGATTAGTAAATGTTAGCATGCTAACATGCTGATCTTAACACCTACTAAACATCAGCATGTTAGCATTGTCAATGTAAGCAAGTTGGCGTCCTGACTATGGAAGTATAATAAGATCTGGGCTCTGGTGGAATAGTCCAGTCCTAGGATACACTGGACTGCCCTTTACGTCCTTTTCCTTGCAACAGCAACAAAAAACCCCAAAACTTTTCTAACTTTTTATGAATTCTCCTTTACATCTTTCCTTGACCTCATGACGTTTTCCATCAAGGTCAAGGAAAAGTGTTTAGGGACATTACAGCTTTTCCACACAACCTTGCTTTTTGATTCATGGAGGCTCATATTTGTAAAGCTTTCCTTGAGATACACAAAATGATTTGAAAATCTGTGTCATTACAATGTTTTGTCCATGAGCTGAGTAGGAACTCATGGGCAGGGCCGGTGAGAAGAACACTACTGTGCATATTCAGTGGACTGCATAACCAGGATGTAAGACGAGTAGCTATAAAACTTTTTTGGCATGTGCACCAGGGGAGCAATTCTTATTGGATTAAACAGGCACCATCTTTGGGTTTGGTATCCAATGGTATAATACAATTGCTGACATTAGCATTAAGCTCAAAGCAAAAGAACAAAGTCAACATGGGTATAGACTTACGTCTAGAAAAATCAGTCAGGTTTCCTGAAAACTTGTTTTATCTCAACAGTGATCGGACTTTGATGTTATTTCACCTGTTTTTAACCTGACTAAGTGAACTCTCACACCTCGGTTCAATGCATCTACTCTGCTTTGCCCTTGGTCATGCTGAGAATTTTCACCCATTACTATATCTGCATTTGCTCATGATTCAGTTGGTGTCTTGTATATCCAAATACATTTTGTGGATAATTAAAACCTGCTAATGGAAGCTCCTTCCTCTTCACTACAGCTAATGTCCTTCCCCTCTGGTGATAGATGAGTAAATGGAGCAGATTATTTGCTTGAGAAGCAAGGAAGAATTTGATTTAATGCTATTTAATGTACGAGCATCCAGCTAAAATACTTCCTATAATGTATGAACCATTAACACAGTAGAGCAGGAATGCCCTTTCGGCTAATCTGTACTGACATTTACCTGCTGATGCGTTTCCAAAGAAGTCAAAAGCAGCTGGTTTCTGTGAGAAAAGACCACATTTTCCACCTTTTCCCAGAGATGTATTCAGTCATTTCCAATGTGCGTGAAACCTTGACTTATGAGCTCATACACTTGGATGTAGGTAAGCCTGTATACATATTCTGACACTACTCTGTGACTGACAGGTATTAGGGCCGTGAGAGGGGAAAAAGGCTGCCGGAGGGTAGAAATTATGGAGAAAAGCAGAGTAAGAATCACACAGATACAAAGAAAAAGAGAGGGAAGACAGAAACTGAAAGCAGCCCACAAGCTATATATAGGGCAGATGTGGTGCTGGTGATGCTCCTTATAATAGAGGTGGTGGTTGGTGTCAGGTTGCACCCTTTCCCCCCTTCTCTCGCTGTGTCTCTTTCTTGTTACCCTGACTACTTTGGTTCCTGGCTTACAGCTCTTTATTTACCCCCTTAGACCTCAAATTTACAGCGCAATTACTCCAGAGGACGTCATCAGCTCGCGCTCCACTCCACAGCTGTCGGTGGTGGCGTCCAAAGGCAAGAGACGGGCGTGGGGGGTGGGGTGGGGGTGGTGGAAGGGCAGAGGTGGGGACAGAAGATGTTACCGTCCATGTGCTTCCTTGAGATTCCCTACAGAACGACTGTCAGGGTATCATGCAGGCTGCTTGTATCCCGATGACTGAGAGGTAAACAACAGGTGTTACATATGGGATGCCTGGGGTGATAATCTAAGAAGGGATTAGCTAAAATAGCAAACAGTAGATTGGGTGACAAAACAAGAAACTTGAAGCATTGTTTGGGATGGCAGTAATGCATAGCTGGCCCTCTGGCACACACAGAGGACACTTTTGTATCTCTTGTCTGTTCATTTATTTGTACCTTTTGGGAGGTGAAGGCCCTACACATGCTGTCGTCATGTTTCTGTCAGTGGATGTGTGACAGTCCATTTAGTATCTTCCTCAGGTGAGCCACAAGGCTGCAGTAAACACATGTTTCATCATCACAGAAGAAGCGGTTCATCCAACGTCAGGCTCTGTTCATTCTTTATTCTCTGGTCTCAACGAGGATCCAGAGTTTTAATGGTAAAATAAAACATTGCTGACAGAAATGATCTGGCCATAAGCCAGGTTTCCATTCAAATGTAGCACTAACTTTAAACAAATTTACAGATAGAAAAAGAATGTACATCCACTGTCGCTATGGGACTGTTAGACGTTAAAGGTCCAAGATTTTGAGGGCTCCATTTATAAAGTATGTCAGAAATAGAATCTGATATGCATAACTATGTTTTCATTAGTGTATAAAAAAAAAAAAAAAAAATTGAATTGAATATCTTTCTTAGTGCTTTTAACCTTTCATCCAAGTGGACATGCATGCACAGCCAACTGAGCCATTATAAGTGAGGCATTCACTGACCACAGCCACTGCCTCAGACCTACAGTATATTAGTATTAACATATGAGGTGCATATGGGGTACTAGCTCCTACAGAGAGTGAGGTTTTCCAGTTTTCAGTAGGTAGGCTGTGATTATGGTCGTTCTCCAGGCGTGTAATTCTGTTTATTGCTTTCTCTGGAGTCATTAAGGATTACATTAAGTCACTACTACTACTGCTGATATAATAAATAAAGACATTTAAAGAAGTTTGAAAGGTAAGGTAACTTACAGCGGTGGTAAGAGTGGTGGCTATTTTGGCTATATAGAAGAAGGGGAGGGTCCACTGGCATCATGAAAATGGAGGTCGAGGAAGCTGCTGGAGCTGAAGCAGTTGCACTGATTATGGCAAGTAAGTTGTACATATGTGTTATATATATATATTTAGGCAGTCAGATGCTGCTAATGCTCAATTCAGTTTGACAAAGACTTAAATGTTGGGATCGCCATTTCCGGTAAGAGCACAATACTTGAATTGAGACAAGACTACCCTGCCAAAATTAGCACACTACGCCATGAAGTGCACAGTGCATACACAGAAGTGTACTAACGGAAGTGAGACACAGCGGTAGTCTTTTTAATTCTGGTACCACCACAGGTATGGGTCTATTGTTTAGGAACAGAGCTTATACCAAAGCAGATTACCTAATTAAAAGATAATTGAATGCTTCATGCTGACATGTACTTAAATAACACTTGGAACAACTACGAGAAGATGTGCCAACAAAATCCAAATATATAATAATATACGATAAAAGTATTATATGGTTAAATAGAGCCCTGATAAAGCATCCATTTACAGAGTAGTCTGGGTAGTCTCTTCTTATGTTCTCTTATTTCAGTCTCTCTCTCGCTCTCTCGCTCTTTCTCTCTCTCTCTCTCTCTCACACACACACACACACACACAGCTGCATGCCAAGCAGTAATCTGGTGGGCAGAGCTGTACCCAGATGGTTTGATTGATATTCCTGCTGTTAGTTGCTGATGTTAAACAGGTGCTACCTGACCTTCATTCCACCTCTGCTCTGCCATCCTTCCCTTCACCACATTTCCTCTACATAAAATCACACTCTCCTCCCAGCCCTGCTATTTTCACCGTCAGTGGTGTTAACGGTGTCGTAATTACTGGATGGCAAATTGACATTTAGTGACATACTGACGCCTTTTTATTTTGCCAATATTTTAATCAGAAGCCAATCACTGTTTTGTATAAACTCGGCCTGAAGCCATTCTCTCCCAGATTGCATTTTGGTGCCTACATAGTTATAATGTCCTGTTAATGAGAACTTCTTTCCACTGCAGTAAACAGCACTGTGTTTTTTTACACACCATTGTAGCTGTTAATACTGATCAAAACCGTTGGCAGCTCTAAACTTAGCATGTTGGGCACAGGCTTATTGAGGCGTGTGCCCATTTTGCCTAATGATCCATGGTGTGATGATTGTTTGCCTTTCTCTCTCAGGGAAACAATTGATTAGGCAAATATTTTTACTGGAGACAAATCTGATTAAAATTTGTGCACATTTAAAGTTAATTTCGGAGATTTTCTCTAATTTCTGATTTGTTTCTACTTCTACTTCTACTTCTTGCAAATTAAGCTGTAGACTTATCTAACCATTGATATGATTCAAAGCAGCACAGCGCTAAAAAAAGACTCCTCATCTAATTACTGGGCTTGTGGGAAAGCTGATACCCTCTATTTATTTGGCCAAACATTACAGTTCCGGTTGAGACGGATGAAACACACTCCTGCCATCGGTCCTCTCTTTGGTGATGTACTGCAAAGTGTTTAATTATGTCAGAAATTTATGTTCTGAGAAAGTGGATCATTCAGATTAAGTTTGTTTCCCAGGCCCAAGTAAGCATCCATGTACAACCACCCCCCATCCAAACTGGTTTAAATAGACCTCTGGTGTTTCCCTCATGTGAGCACAAGAATATCACATGGGAATTAACTGCCGACTAACTTTATGAAGTGTTTTCATAATGATGTTATAAAATGTTTGGGTTGACATTCAAGGTCTTAAAACTCCTTCCTGTTTTATTCATAACCGCTCCTAATCATGACAACAAGCCACTTTGGTGCCTAAAAGACATTAATCCCACCTCAGGGCCTAAACCAGCTCTAGTTATCTTTCTCTCTGCTGAATGGAGGGATGCACAAAGGGAAGAGGGTAAGGTGGTAACCCAAGCTTTGGGCCTGTGTTGCTGGGTAGCGTGCTGACTGTGAGAGGCCTAGATTGTGTCCTATGTTTCCCGTGGCTTGGAGAAAACAGTTAATTCTCCTTGGCGGTGTCCAATGTCACTAGATCCAGTGGCTACTCTGGTTACCGGTGTATCCTACTGGGGGAAAGCTGAGAGAGAGTCAAAGAGATTTTTTTTTCAGTATAAATCATGCTACAATAAAAATCTACATGATATATTTCCAGCATAAAATGGACAATTTATAGCAACCTGCAACAGCCTAGCCTCTGTTCTGGGTTCCTATATTTATTATAGTGAGCAAACAGAAACTGTATTAAATATTCCAGCATAAAAAAATACATATTTATTGTCATTTTTTACAAGGTGCCTGCTATTTTGGAGCACTTGGCAATCATTCTGCCAGCCATCCTATACTTGTCTCTGGGAAGGCCAGGATAAGGTGACCAGAGAGGATGTTCACGGGATAAAGTGACACAAAGCAGCAGGTGTGGGAAGAAATGGCTCGGCCTATTCTGCACAAACTCTGGCTTTTCCCAAGGTAGCCATCAATAGCTTAGATTTCCAACCGTCTGTTTGACCTGTGTGTGCATTGATATTGTATGTGTGTGTGTGTGTGTGTGTGTGTGTGTGTGAGAGGAAGAGAAAGAGGAGAAAAAGAAAGTGGGGGGAGGTAAAGGTTGTAGAATATGGGTACGGGGTGAGAAGCATGCAGGTGTTACACCTCTGACGGTCTACACATCCAGGCTAACTTCCTGATACGTACCATTTCATATGCAAATCCACTTGTGGTGTTAGCTACTTAATAAGGAGCACACTGCCAGTCATTACAAACACATGCTTCGCAGCCAAAGATTGTTCAAACCAATTTTTTTTTGTTAATGATCTATTTTCTTTACGTTTTTGTATTTTTCTATGTTTATGTCTTTCTTTGTGCTGCTGTAACCTGAATTTCCAGGGATCAATAAATGATTATCTGTTCTTATCTCATCTTATCTTATCATATATTTGATGGAATGGGGCAGACATAAAAAAACTGAAGTCACATGTCTGAACATTTCACTCAGTTTAAACATCATAAAGCTTCAATGAACAACAGGACCAAGCTTATCCAGAGTGATACAATAAGACTGCGGAATGTAAAGGTGCCTATTTCACACATTATGTCAGGAATTTGGGAGTAGTACTGCATGTTAAAAAGTGGTCAGTGAAGTCTGATAAACTGCCTCAAGTGATGTCACTTGAGTCTGGGTTTGTTGGGGCCAGAAGACCAAAAGTTTGAAACCAAAAAAAATCTGGTGGTGAGGCGTTAGCTAGAAGGGACATCTGTAGCCTGCTTCTCTTGCTATTACCATATCTAATTTACAGCTGGATTAGTTGGCGGTTGAGTTGCATAGCAAGAAGAAAATGGTTCTGCTGAACTGATTTTGATTTTGATTATGTGTCATGAGTCTGATGTATGAGGCTACAGCAAAGAAGCAGATAACCTAGCTTAGCATAAAGACTGGAAACAAAGAGAAACAGCTAACCTGGCTTTGGCCAAAGGAAACAAACCTTTGTGTACTAGCATCTCAAAAGCTCATTAATTTATGCCTCATTTGTGAAATTGGTATAAAAACTGAAGTGTAAATACAATAACTTTTGTTTAATCAGGTGGAGTTATGACTATTTCTTGCCTGGACCAAAGTCAGAACCAAGCTTGCTGTTTACTCACTCTTCCAGTCTGCATCCTTGATATTTAACAGATATGAGAGTGGTGTTGCTCTTCTCTTGGCAGGAATCAAATGGTGTATTTCAACTGTGAAACTCTCCCTTGAAGAGGTCACAAAAGAAGAAACCTGTATGTCAAGGGTTTATGTGTGCCTCTCTCTTCTTCCTCCGCTGTTACAGAAGTATGCAGGTATAGCTGTAAGACAGAACAAAGCTTAAAGCAGATAAAACATAAACATGTGGAAGCCTGCATGCTGCAGTATTTGTCTGACAGTCATTATTCGGCTCATGTTTCACTTAATATAGCTCTCATACAGTATATTAGCAGCGTGTGGTTTGAGGATACATACGTTCACGAGGCTTTGAAGGGCAGAAACATTCTTTTCTCTGATGTGTGTTAAGCTGTTTGGTTCAGCTTGTACCCCCTCTGGCCTGTAATTAGTAGAAATCTGGTAAAGTCCTCACTACAAAACACAAGGTTGCTCATTCGCTGTGAGAAATCTGCTCTCATTTCTTACGCTGCTAATGAACCATACCTTGTATCTGTAAAAAGAAGGAGTAGTAGGGTGGAACATGAAAAAGCTTAAAACAGACAGATGACTTGTCAAGTTTGAACTCAAACCTTGATATTGCATAGCAGCGTTATCTTCAGTCCACTGCAACACATGCTGAAGGCACCCCAGAGAGTAAAGCAAATATGCTTACTCACTTTCTCTGGATTCTCTCTGAAGTGTGCCTCAGTGTTTGCTGCCAAACTAACAGCATGATTTTGTCATTATTTCTTATCCTTGTTTTCCCCCTTCTGCTCTTTTTTCCCTGATTTTATGGCTGGCTGAAACTCTGGTTGCTGTGATATGCTGTTTTGTTTATGTGTCATCTAAACTTGCTTAAGTAAATGCATCATCACTGTGCGTTCAGCGAACCTCATGGGAAAGCCTTGTAAATGTCCCAGAAGGTGCAGTGACATCAAAGAAACAGTTTACTTGAGGGTAAAGTACACACAGTATATGGAGGAGAAGCAGAATGAGGCAAGACACAGTTTGGATGAAATGTCACAAACATCTGTTCCTCGATGATGCAATTGCATCATGCTGCAAAGCCCGATGTAGCAGGAGCTTTATGGTTTTAAGGGTTTTAAGAAATGGACCAAACCCTTCACCTCGAGACTGCACACGGAGGTCAAGTGCGAACTTGTCGTATGGAAACCTGAAAAAGAACTCATCCCTTTAAAAGCACATATGAATCATCAACACAACACAAGAAGTGTGCTCTCCCTTCACACACCCTTTTCTACGCAGCGAGGAAAGCCCTTTGTGCAGTCTTATTGATGTAAAGCACGCAGCTATGCATTTGCACGTACAAAACAGTGTGTGTGTGACACCATCGTCACATGGCGTGATGCCCAGTAATTCCAGATCCTCGCTCCTGCCCTGATGCCAAAAAGAAGACTCCCCGCGCCTTGATCTGCTCTGAGTCAGCAGAGCGAGGATGGTGCCCTGCAGATTATGTGAGGGAGGCCGAGCAGACATGGAAGAGGGAGGTGGTGGTGGGGGAGAAAAGCAAGAGCTGAGCTATGGTTTAGGCAACTTTAATGACACAGTATGTGAAAAGGTATTTAAGAGGTAATTACATAATCACAGAAAAGCATGGGGTTCAGCACCCATTGTACTACAATACAATAGAAGTGACTTAAACAGTCTTTCATATTATTAAGAATAAAAATAAAGTCCTTTGCTTTGTCATGCTAAACAGGAATATGACTTCATTTTAACAGCAGATTATTTACAGGTAACAATCTGACATCAAGTGACATGAAATACTCAGAGTTTTGGCAGAAGGAGGTGTTCTGTATCAGTGATAAAGCATCACCAGCTGAATTTGATTAAATACTCCTGGTTAAATCACATATAAATAGGACTGATTCAAATTTATATGTGACATAACAAAAGACCTTGTCTCCTACATAAGCGCTAGGGCCTCGCTTCACGTCTCTCCCTTCGTGGAGGTTGGAAACATTGACACTATCATAATTTTATTGCGGTATTTATTGCACCCGCTGAGACATACATTACATGTCGCCTGTGTTTTAGGGCCGCAAATTTGTAACTCTGCTCGCTTTAAACAGCTGCTCAGCCTCTCATGGGCAACACGAGGCTGATGTATTTCATGGGATGTTTCAAAGCGTCGTTCCGAGATATGAAATTTTATATCAGCCATATTCTGGAATAGCTCATGGAAAATGACTTCTCAGGGTGTGTTATTGGGTTCATTGGTAATTTATGGACATATTGAGTGCATAACACTTCAGCTGCTCTCCGTGTTTATTGACGGATGTGTGTTTACACAGTGAGACAGCATTCAAATCTGAAATTATTTGGACACGTATGTAGATAAAAAAGACACTTTTCCGAGCTGTGAGCAGCTATAGAGTCAAATTAATCATATCCACATTTTGCAGTATGAGATCATCCCACAATACAATACTAAGTAAAGATATTAAATCATGGTTGCAATTAAAGCATGTTCAACTTATGTTTCTGAAACTTCTCTTAAAAACTCTGTTCAACATGAATGTAGCCAGGAGATGTTAGCTTAGTCGTCCTGTTAGCTTAGCTTAGCATAAAGACTGGAATCAAGAGGAAGACAGCTAAATCTGCCTACCAACACACACACCAAACAATCACTTATAAACAGTTATTATTGTTTGTTTAATATGTACCAACACCAAAACTATTTGTGGACTATTTGTTACCCAGGCATAGTGAATTCCTGTACCTAGCTGAGACCTTTGGGCAGAGACCCTGCTTCCAGTTTTTATGCTAAGCTAAGCTAACTGTCTCCTGATTATAGTTTCATATTTCACAAAGAAATGTCGTGAGTGATACTGATCCTCTGGCCTAACTCTCAGCAATGACTGTATTTTACAAAATGCTGAACTATTTCTTTAAGTCATTGAAACTTCATGAAAATATGAGGAGAGAATGTAATGGAGTAGTCATGAATTAGTTTTTATTTTAAGGTTGTGTCCAATATCACTCCGTCTTTAGTGTAGTGTATTTATTGGCATTTCATGTGGAATTTTATTCTCTTATAGTTCCCTCAAATTTCACATAATGGAACAAAAAATGCATGTGTTGTCTGCATCGCACTGCTTCCTGCTAAGAATCCCACAAAGCAATTTTTACATGACAGATGTGAAAATAACCCTTATGCAACTCTACACCTGTCAGTGACGGCTCAGAATGACAATGTTCAATATAATTAAACCAAAATTAATGGATATGTTGTTATCTTGCCACTCACACCACTCTGTAATCATCCAATCAGTTTAAGAATCGTTCCATCTCTATCATCCATCCCATATGACGTAAAACAAGACATTAGGCAATGCAGCATGTTTGCACCACATCCCAGCATGTACTGGACACTAAGCGAGGAAAGAGTCCAACACATTGACACTTGCATTCACCTCTAGGGATAATGCTGAGCCACCATGATGTTACTATATCCATATTGTTGAGATGATGCTTAAAGTGCTGCCTCATTCAAGTGAGAGATTTTTGAATGTGGCTGTACAAGACATTTGTGATTTTCTGAGCACTTCATGTAAAGTGAAACAGTAAATATTCAAATATTAAAAAGCCAGACAGACACTAATGCAATGCCCTTTAAGTGTCCTTATTTATCATTTATAAGCAGTATATACACATTTAATAAATGGTTTTGTTGTAAACAGGTGTTTATTAATGGATGTGTCTGTAACTATAACTCATTCTGTGGGAACCTGCAACAACACAGCTGTAATAATGTAAAATAACATTTTATAGCTGCTTACAACTATATTATGGTGTGTAATGAACCATTTATTGCATGTTTGTACACTGCTTATGAATACTGGAATACAGTGTTGCAATATTACAAAAACACAAAAGCTAAATAAAAGACTATCGAAGAAGAATTTTGTTATATAAAGGTTAAAAGCATATTTTGCAAAACATTTACTATTTATCATTGTTAGATGTTAAATAATTAGTTTTTGGTTGAATTGTGCCTGTAGAAACCTTCATTAGCAACAGCCATCTGCTGTAAACCTATAATATCAGTAACATAACAGCTGAGCTCAAACAGTTTACAGGGTGCTATGAAGAGCATCTGGGGAACATGACCCTTAATTTTACGCAAATGTTAATAAGCACAATATCAAAGAAATGCAAAGGTGCTTTTGTCAGATTACAACATATGAGAGTAATAGCGATTTCAACGATCTGCAAATGTTTGTGATATACTGGAGTTTGGCCACATCCCTAACCTGATTTGTCATTTGGCTACATATTTTTTGTTTTATATCATGTTGCTCCTCTGTAATGCATCCAACTGTCTGAGGTCAGAGCTGTTTGTTAGTCCGCAGAGGAAGAGAGAGAGAGAGAGAGAGAGATAAAGGGAGATGACTGTGAACAAGAGGAAAGAGAGAAGCAGATGCTCCCTCAGGAGGAGGGTTGAGCTGCCCACCTCCTTTCTCCCTCCGTTCCCCCTCTTTTAATTCTAAGAGCATATGGACACTAAAGAAAGACCACAGGACAGGACACATGCGGGAGAGGACAAACAAAGAGAAAGCAAAAGGGGGGGAGGAAAAACTGAGAAAAAGAGATGTCGGTAGAGCCGAGAAAAGAAAAGACAGAGAAAAAAAAGTGGTAAAAACAGAGAGAAAGAGGTGTGAGAGGGGCCGCATGTTTTAAATAAACAGGTTTTTTTTTTTCTGAAATTAGAGCTGGAATGAGACTGAACGATGGAAAATAGTGAGCATAGCATAGCGCATGAGGCAGCAGGCAGCTTGCCTGCTGAGGCAGGGTGCGGTGAGGATATCCTTGACTTAGTTTGCACCCTTTTCTGGCTTGAATCTAATCACTGTCAAACTGCAGAGAGCCTCTGAGGCTTATCAGTTTAATAAAACCATCTGCTTTGATTGGGTGATTGGACATTTAGTTTACCGTGACAGTTTTGCTTCACAGCAAGGTGAACAGGCAAACTTTCTTGAGGAGATGTCCTAGATCAAATTTGCTTTGCTACGAAGCTGGGCTATTTTCTTCAGTTTGTTTCTTTAGGTGATGTCCTATGACATAAAGTAACTGACTACAGAGAGATTACAGAAACTGTTTTCAGTCCACCCAACATGTGTTTGGCTCTGATGTTTTTTGCATGTACTGTATAACCAGTGTCTGCTGTAAGTAGTAGCTGTTTCACTCCCCTCAGATGTCACCTTGCTTACAAAGGAAAACAGTACTGACAGCTGCAGCTGGCTGTGCAGAGGTGCTGGGTGGATTCATGATTATTATTTAATAAATCCAACACTGTAACTGCCTGCAAACCCACATTGATAAATTACATAGAACACAAGAATTAGACAATATGTCAGCTGTCTTTGCTGGAGTCGTCGATGGGGCTAGCTATTTTCAGTCTTCGTGCTAAGCTATGAAAACACATCCTGGAGGTATCGCTCTGCAGGCATGAAATTGTTATTGATATTCTTGACTTGACTCAACTGCATAACAGAAAACACTGTTTATCCAATGTTCCCTTAAATCCTAAATATCTCACTGTTATGCTTAATGAAATAACCATGGTCATAAAAAATTGGCAACACTAAAGTCAACCACTGTGTTATGTTTGCTGTGAGGTCATTCCCTGAGTGTGATACTACAGTGTATTGCCCTGATAGTCACCCTTAGTTTGCTTACCAAACTCTGCAGGAAGTTTGGAGTCATAAAATCCAGCTTAGGGTTTATTTAATTTTATCACAATAATCAATTAGGGCTTTATTACCTGGCAGGGGAATAAAAAATAACCTATATTTTTTTAACCCCGGGACGTAATGAAAAGCATATTACAGCTTAAATATGTTATGTTTGTTTTCCTCTCTTCATGGCACCTTGTAAAACTGTCTATTGCTTCCTCTTTATCAAACTCCAAAAACATTTGCGCACACACCCACACACAGACACACACACACACACTCACACATTCTTCTAGGTGTTTGTTAAAGTATCATATTTGTCTTGTCAGCGTGTTATGAAGTGTTTTTATAAAGTGTGTTGACCGAGTCTTGGAAACGGCGTGACATGATGCTGCATTCATGGATTTTACTTTCAGTGTTCATGTTTGCATCTTACTGGTGACTTATTTATTGAGAATGTAACGCTCCTCTCAATTTTATACAATTTGCATTATCTACTGGTGATTTTTTTTTTTCAGACCGCAGAGAAAGTCTGATTCAGGAGAATAAACATCCTTACAGGACAGTATCAAGATGAACCAAGATTTGTCTACTTTGAGACCCCTTCAAACTCCTACTCCTCACTCTTAAAGGCTCTAAAAACCTGAATCATCTCAATCAGCTTCTTACTATGAGTGAAGTGGTCCTACATGAATACTAAATGTTAAAACATTTCGCTGTTGTGAAGTGAGCTCAGACAGAAACAGGTGATGTCACAAACTTCAGTGGACCAATCAGGATTTAGTGATCAAAACGTCATGAGAAGTTGTCGGACCACAATTATTGTACACATTATTATTACTATTATTATTATTACTTTTTTCCCCTTTTTTTAAAAAAGAGATTTTGGGTGTAAAATTCAATAAATAATATCTAAGGATGTTTTTTTGTCTGAATTTATACTTCCAATGTTGCATATTATTTACACATTGGATGAAACCACAGTCACACAGTCCTTTTTGATGTTAAAACTATTAATAAATAATGCTTTAAACAGCTTTAAGTGTTGCATAATTTGTTATGAATATTTAATGTTAGAGATAAATACTTTGGGTTTGAAACCATGCCTTCAGTGTCCTACGTGTGTTTGTCAAGGTGAAAGGACTTTCTCAATCAGAACATTTGCGTCTGCTCATTACACCACCCCAGATGTTGCCTCATATGGTACTGATGAGCTCATTTCATTGGCCAAATGACAAATCAATCTCCTTTTTCACTCAAAACAGTATCTCAAGTGATTGCCTCAGGTCGGTGTAAGTATTATTTGTCAGATGAGGCATTTTAACCTTTGACCTTGGCAAGAAATATCATAAGAAGAGCATGCATTCATTTCACAAGAGGTATGGCTCCACTGAGCTGCCTCAAGGTGACGCATGGAGCCAAGAATGTGCTGATTTCAGATGTGGCGAATGGCAACCATGATGATTGTCAAATCGTTACAGTGTTGTTATTGAAACCATGTTTCCCTCAGCAGGAGAGACGCGATCCATTTTTTGAGAGGGCCAGCGAACCACAGCAAAAGTAACAGTGGATAATTAGTAGATCTGAGGGCTGATTTAAAAGCTTGTGTTGAGTTAGATCAACACTTGGATCAGGCAACAGTGGCATATGATCACACAATGATTGATTCCTCCAGTGATTAGCTGTGAAATTTCAGCTTTTGATCAATTTTTATTTTTTTTTGGATTGAACCGCTGCATTTTACGCTGTAAATCTCTAGTGCGGGATTATGATGTTCTCTGGAATTCAGTTTCCTGTTGAAATCCTGATGTTGGTCTGACACAACTCCTGAGAGTTCCATTGAAATGCATACTCACAACAAATAAAACCATAATCAGCTTTAATCTTTAAAGGATTGAGCAATGTGAGCAGCGATGACACTGCATATTAAGGTAATGCAACATCAAGACAATGCAATTGCGAACCCAGCTGAGACTTTATATTGGCTTGCAATTATATTTATGCTGTCTGGAGTTTGGTATTTAGCCAGGATTAATAGGAGATTGTCAAATTCCTGCGGTTAAACCCCTCGAGAGAAAATCATTGTTTGCAAAGGCTAATTCATTTAGCAAGTAAAAGACATTACATCTATTGTAGTATAACTGGTTTAGATGGAGTGGATTGCCCTGAAATTATTGCAACTTATTAGGAATTAGGAATGTTCCCCATGAAAAGCAGCAAATCATTTTCACAATCTTATTGGACAACCTATTTTCTAAAAGTCATAATGAATCTTTGTTATATCAACATTGTTGCAGGGTTTCAAAGGATTCCTCAGGGAACGGTCTGACTGGCCACCATCAATCTTTCTGTGTCGAGGGGAAAAATTGGAGGTGGTTAGCACATTATATCATTATAGTAATCATAACTTCTCTTAGGCAGAGTGTTTGTGGGTAAACTCAGTGATCCTATAAAAGTGTTTTCAATAGCAATCCTAAACATTATGTGAGATAATGCCGACTACAGTCTTACTCAATCTATAATATTCTGCTGTTATTAATTCTTTTTATAATGACTGTTATATCTGGCAGCACACTTACCACAACTAAATGCTGTGGTTCAGTATTATCCAATATATGCTCAATCATTTACAGTAAATCTGGATAATTTGGAACGCCAACTCACATAATATCTTGATTTGTACATGTTTATGCATGAATATGAACTTCTGAGTCGGGGTGTATGTGTTTTTGTTTAGTCTATAGGTTGTTTAACTGTGGCAGTGAAATGGTCCTGATCTCATTGTGAGCCTCTGCCATCAGTATGTGAAATGTGTGTTTACTCAAGCACTGAGCTGCTTTTCTTCCCTGGCCTGAATCCATCGAATCATCTTAGACTTAATAACATCCTGGGTTTTTTTTGTCGCTGCGTTTTTGAGATAAAAAGTGGAGGAAACCGCAACAGCAAAGTAATCAGAGAAGTATACTGACATTGTGTGTGAGGGCTTTTGTTTAACTGTTGCACGACTTCATAAATTGCAGCAGCATTTATTGTCAACAGAGCAACAGTGAGTTTTGATTATGCATTCAGCAGACAAAGTTTTCTTGTTGCTATTGAACCATCTAGTATTTTATATATATATATATGGTCCAAAAATGTAAAAAGCACTAATGTGCATCTTAACCATATTCATATAAAACCTTACCTGGGTTTCCTCTGTCAGTACTAATCCTTTTCCAGAAAAAGAAATTAAAGCTTCTGCTCCTCAAGAGTCAGTATTCAGGTTTTCTTTTAGGGTAATTAAAAGACTAAGAGTCAGCTCTGTAAAGATGTACTTTTGTACAGCAGTTCTTTGGGCTAAATGCTAACATTAGCATGTTAACATGCCCTATAAGTGACAAAGCTAAAATGTTTTTGGTCACAGAGGCGCAGAAAGCTTTGTTGAATGTTACTTATGTTTTTTTGAATTTAATATCATTAATAAAAAAATATATTTTTTAATTATTATTACTACGCTATATTGCCTAATATAATAACAAAATAAAACATATATTGTCTTCATCGTAGGTTTGTTACTGGGACATACATTTTCAACAAAGTGAAGTTGGCTGTTTGCTCTATCTTAACTAGCGGATGTACTGTACTAATGATACGCACATGATTCAACAAAGTGAACAACATAAATCATTGAAGATTACTCTCCAAAAACTAGATATGGTGTTGTGCTAAGGCATTATGGTTTGGCATGTAAAATAATTTGGTTCAGATTATGGTTCAAATTGAGAAACTAAAGTTAGGATATGGTTTTTTAATGGTTAAATTAGAAATGCGTTTATTCAAAAGTTAAAGTATAAGCTGAGAATTAAACTCAGGTCACCAGAGTTTAAGGCCATATCCACCCATCCACCAGTCCAACCACAACAGCCTCCACTTTCCACGACGTTAGTTCAATGTGAAAACCACTGGTTGTTTCCTTCACATTATCCTCATGTGGTGGGAAAAATACCGAACCTTTCATGAATATATTTGCATTTTAAAACTTTTCATGCCCTCTAACATGAGAATCGATGGATATGAGTGGTGCACATGAAACTATACACGCATTAAGATACTTCAAGAGTTTTATCGATGATGAAAACTTTTCAGCTTAAGACTATCTCTGATTGCAAAATTAAATCCCTGTTTCCAAACGTTTCTCTGTGTCTCTCTGTTCCAAACAGCACTGACAGAGCTCCTAATTAAAGCCAGATATGAGCTGCCAAATTCTTCTCAATGGTTTACTGAGCGCTGATGTCAGAGATGCAGCAGAGGTGAAAGTTGAAGCCAATGATTCAGTTTGCCTGTTAGACTACGTACAAGTTAACAGGATAATATGGCTTTAACTCTTATTCCTTATTTGTTTTTGACAGTCTGCTGTACTATACTGGAGTTGAAAAAGTCAGAGTGAATCTACATAGCCACTCATTCATTTAGATTCATCGTTTTGACCAGAAACTTAATAAAAATCCAATTAACATTCAGCCTTTTAGTGTTTAAACACTTTTAGCCCAACTGGAATCAATCAACATGAAACTATTACACGTTCCTGCATTTACATTGTGGGCTCGCCAAAACATTTACAATGTGTTCCTTCAATTTAAACACAGTATTTTTACACTGGCCGTATCGCTCAAAGCTTCCATGAGCCTGGTGACATAAATACTGCGAGATCCGAGCAAGAGGAAAAAAAGATAAAGACATACAACTTTAACTGATTAGCCTTTGTACAAATACAGGATTGTATAAACGGTCAACAGAGCACTATTAGTGTCATCTTTTGGCCACACATGGTTTAGATTTTGGAGAGGTCAGGGGTCATCATACGTCTTAATCAACCAATAATAAGTATCAGCATGAACTCTCACCTCCGTCATCTTCAGCCTATTGTTCCAGACGCAGGGATTGAATCTCAAAAGTCTTTCTCATTAAATTGTGTTCTATTGAAGTTCATTTTCACATTTGCACCATCAGCCTTACGTTACAAATCCCATATGCATCCCTTTAACTATAATGTTCTTCTTCAACACTTCCTCAAAATTTGCTAAGAGGTCAAAAATAGAGGTTCACTGAAAATATATACAGACTGTATGATGCACTATAGCGAGACCGAGTCTGTACCAGATGGAAAGGACCGAGCAAACATGACACCCTCAGGAGACATAACTCTGACAGACCCCCCAGACGCCTGTGTGTTCAGCAAATGTGATTAGGGGTCAATTAAGGGAGGAACATTTTGACACATGTCTTATATTTAGAGTGAGAAGAATGAGATATCAGTGGTGGAGATGGTATGGTTGATAGTACGCTGCTTATGTTAATGGGTCCAGGTGCATTTAAAGATGTTTCCTAAAGAGCTTAATCTTTAGTGCGACTGCTATCGCTGGGATAAAACTGTGTTTAATGCATTCAAGTTTTTCCAGTCTTTTCACACTTGCATTGTTTGAAGAAAAGTTATGTCAGTACAACTGTGCTTTTGATCCACTGCAGGCCCATGCTTTCATTTTCTTTGGGAATCAGTCCACAACATAGCACATTCTGGTGAGAAAGTACACTTACAAGACTGACATGACCTCACATTTCTACATGCGTACATAAAGTCAGTAATATGTCGAGGTTTCCTACGTCACTGGATAGCTCTGTGAAACCACTTAAGCAGAGCTGGAAGTCTTGTTTTGGTAAACACTCCTCTAGAAACCACCCCGATCAGAATGTGGCTCGGCGGCTGCTGCCAGAATTAATATGCGGTTAATGACATGGTTTGGCAAGCTGCCCCGCGCTATTGATCCAGTGTGGATTCTTCCAGTCCACTTTATTACCCTAATGTAAAACATTCATCACTGACGATTTCTGCTGTCCAACTCAGCTGGACACTGTACAGTATATGCAGTATTTTCCCTTTGGCAGCATCAGGGTTCCCTCACATATTTGAGATCATCAGATTTACATACTTTTGTCCTCTACACCCTTAAGTAGGTTAAAGGGCACTGACTAAAAGTATTATATATATATATTTCTTTTTTTTTTTTTTTTTCCTTCAGCTTTCCGCTTCGCCAGGTAAGTGCTATCAGACGTATACATGACAGCATCTGGAGGCCATCATTTCAGAATGGCATGCCTGACAGCTAGTGGGATATAGAGAGGGTTTCTAAAAGCAGCATGGGCTGCCCTGAATGAAGCAGTTAATCCAGGCGTCGAGAGCTGGGATGCTGTCACAAGCTTTGAGGTTATGGGCTCATCCAACCGTCTCTGTCTGTCTCTCATTCTCTGTCTCTCTGTCCCCGGGATGGGCTCCAGGTGTGTTGTAACTCTGTGGTTGTTTCCAGTGTATACACTCACTGCACAGGCGCCAGAGTGGTGCGGTTCCTCACGATAAGTTTTCAAGAATAGTTGGTTTGGATGAGCCAGTGACACAAACTCACAGAGTGACACAGTCTTAAGTTAAATGTCATTAAGACAGTTTTGGGTCAAGCTATTCAGACTCAAGCCAAGCTCATTAGTCCAGCTTTGTGAAATAGCCAGTAAACGATTGAACTCTATTTTCAAATCCTGGTCACCGGAAGACAGTTACATGAGCTGATCCAACAATGCTCTCATTAGCAGAGAAAGGCTTTAACTTTTGAGGAGATCACCTGTCATCACTCATGACAGAAGGTTCTTGAAGACCAAAACAATTAAATATGGAGAAAAAAAGGGCTCTCACACTTTGATTCAATGCAAGAATTGAATGTTAAAGCCAAGCTTTTGGTTACCGGCCCTTCAATGGGGCTAAAGATTCCATGACAAAAACAAAACCAACAATGGACTGATCTTAATATCAAGTATAGTCTGTGAAGCCAAAGCCTGATGAAGCGTAGTCCTCTCTGCCATAGAGCTTCTTTGTTTTTCAAAAAACAAGCAAATTTATAGACACTCTCCCCTTCCAATGTCTATGGTGGCTGTGAAACTCACAAAAAATGTAAAAGTCACTATGTAAAGCAACTGATTGGTTTGTCGGTTCTGGTCAAGCAACAACCACTGGTGTTGGGAAATGAAGCCAATGCGAAGTGCTAAAAACTGTAATTCCTCAAGCGGCCACTTGAGACAGGCTGCTCTGTCTCTATAGCTGATTTCCTGTCCATGACAACTGTGGAGGGGGGGGTAATTTTTTTTAACTCACCCGTTCAGATGATATTAAGTTGCACATTACAGGGTGATGTCACATAGGCTCTGTCCATTCTTTATACTGTCATAGGTTCTGCACTACTGTAGAAAAGTGGTGGCAGACAAGAAGAGGACCCTCTGCCGATATAAAAGATTCAGTCTAAGGTTATAAAAATACAACAGTTCCTATTTGATTTTATTTGACACTAATGAAAATGTACTTGAATACATTACAGTTCTGCTTTATTCTGCCAATAGACCCCCCCCAATCTTCCACACTGGACCTTTGAGTCTTTTTTTCTCTCCCTTTTGGCAATCATACATTGTCTTAAATTGTAACAAAGCATTGTTCTCGAGAGTGAAAATGACCACATTTAAGGCCAAGATCCTCAAGTTCACTGATCTTTCTTTTTGTCCCATTTTTTGCCCTCTCAAACACTTTCCTAAATTAATCTACCCAATACCATTTTTGCACCTGTCATCATATTTTTACACCACTTTTCCTGTCTTGCCCCACCATGTGATGCCTCACCCTACTGTACTATTCCCTGTCCTGTCCCATCCCATCCCATCCCATCCTATTCGAACCCAACCCATCCTGCCTCGTCTCGCCTTGCCTTTGCTTGTCATCCCACCCAATCCTGTCCTGTCCAGTCCCATCCATGCCATCTTATTCCTTCCCTCCAACCATGCCTCTCTTCTCATGTGTCTGTCTTTTCTCCCCTTGCCTCTGATCCCTAGCTCCCCCTGCCCCACATTTCTCTCTCCCCTTCCTCTTTAATAAGTGTTGTCGCTGTAATATTGAACTTGCAGTTGAAATATTGACAAACACAATGCAAATCTGCACAGAGAGCACTTTATAAACAGAACGAAGTAGCCAAAGAAAGCCAAGCTGTGTCTGGCTCAGATTGTTTGAATTAAAGCAATTGCGTCTTTTAGCCTCCCCTCTGCTCCCTCTACACACACACACACATACACACACACACACACACACACATACACACACATTCTGCATGTGCAAAGGGTGAAGGAATTGTTACAATCCAGCTGCCTCCCATCCGAGGCTCATCCACCACTGCCAAGGGATGATGATGCTGATGATGAAGTTGCACTGGACAGCATGCCAGTATTGGTCCCATGATGACATCACAGACTGATGTCATGCAGACGGGTGTGGTGATTGGACAGGCAGCTGAGAAGGGTTATGTGTATTTGTGTGTGTGCGTGTGCGCATGTTAGGGCAGGGTGAAAGTATGCAGTGTCCTCTGGGGCTCTCTGCAGTCAGTCAGAGTTTTGGATGGACACTCATTATTGCATTTGTACTGGATGAGGAAAAGATTGAGGAAAAGAATTAGAAGGAGGAGGTGGAGGAAAAGAAGAGGAAAGAAGAAAAGCAGGAAGGGAAAGAATAGAAATGTAAAGTGATTTAAAGGTGGAAATTGTAAAAAAGAAACAGAAGAAATAAGTTATCCATGAGCATGGGAGCTGCTCTGTGAGACTGTACTAATGCTAACCCAGCATGCAAACATGTTCACAGTGACTAACATACTGCTGATCAGCAGGTATAATGTTTACCATGTGCACTATCTTAGTTTAGTGTGTAAGAACGCTAATATTTGCTAATTAGTTTTAAATACAACGTAGAACTGAAGCTTGAGGGGTTGTCTTTAGTGGTTAGGGATTACCAAAGTTATTAAAATTCAACCTAATGGGAATATGAATATATGCAACAGATTTCATGTCCGCTAGCTTAGTGCAGACATTTCACTCAAAAACACAAATGTCAATCTTGTGTCAGGGGATCACCAAAGTCCTGCAGGTTTCATCCTCTGGTGAGCATGAATGCACCAAATTGTGTACCAATCCTTCCTGTAGATGCTGAGATATTTCACAGGAAATGTGAACAATTTGACCTGCTGGTGGTGCTGCAAGAAAAGCTAGGGTGTCGCAAAAGATAGTAAGATTCATCCTCTGAGGCAATGAATGTCTGTAACTAATTTTTTGGAAATCCGTCCAATGGATTTTTCAGACGGACTAGCTAACCAATTCCATGCAAACATTAGCTAAAAAGTAAAACAACAGAGCGTGAATTTGCGAGTAATTATCTTGTAAATGTGTCTTGCCATGAGGTATGTAGGTCATTGGAAACCTTTGAACAAGCTGTATGGTCTGTAATCTCCTGTAGTACCCCATCGTGGACACCAGAGAAGTGGGTTTTCCTCAAAGGCTTGTTTTTTTTCCTGACAGTCAAGGTAATTCCTGTGTCATTTCTTGGACTTTGGTTGGCCTCTTTGTGGTAGTAAATTTTTCAACAAACCTCCCACGCAGTCCACAAGCGATAAGAGTATATCAGCAGTCGTAGCTGTTCATAATTTGATGTTGTTACAACAGTAAAAGAGACACACAGTTAAATATGGAGAGCATATTAAGTTAAATATATTACTACAGGCAAGATCTGTAGAAATAGCGTACAGCCAGGTAGACAAACTTGTTTCCTCAAAATAGAGGAAAGGACAATGAGTCTTTATCAGATAGCAGGTGATGACTCATGTGTGGGTGAAAGTAGGCCAGTCTGAGAATGAGACGCACAGGTATTCAGGTGTAACCATGTAACCATGGAGTTCACAGGAGCCACACACCATGACCTCACCTGACTATTGGTACATTACAAAATATGTATTTATTAGTTTGGTTGAGTTCGATTTGGCACACTTGTAGGATTGTAATGCTTCCTACAAATAGCAGATCAGATCAATCACCAGATCAGAAATACGATTAAACATGCAGAAGATGTAAGATAAGGGCTAGTTGTGATACCAGTTAGTCCAGGAGACATTTATTTAGCATTGGTCTGCTGGTATTTGACGTACTAGACAAAACTTGACCTGTTTTCACTGTCTGAAACTGTGCAAGCATTCTCCAACATTTTATTTTTACTTGAAAAGGTAGGCCTACCTTTCTATTCTATTACGCATGTATCTGTATATACTTAAATGAATTTATTACAGTAGAAAAAATGATAATTTAACACTGAAGATATCTTTATTTTGTGATTCAACAGGTCACAGAATATATGAATAAGTTTAAAAACAGATTATAGCAATGACATAAAAGATAAAGGCTGAGGCAATGGTTTTATAGGTTGATTATAGACGTACATACAGTGTGTAACTGAGCTCATGTGTATGTTAGGGGGTGTTTTAGTCAAACAGATAAAACAAGCAAATAAAAAAAGAATCATGAACCAGTGAGTGAGATTTCTTCAAAGATATAAATATATTTTATAACTTAATACCTACAGCTGCTGAGCTAAGAGCACCATGACTGTGTGTTACATAATTTAGGGTTTGTTTTGCTGCTATGACGCAACTTCAAATATGGCCCCACAAACCCGGGAGGTTAGTTTATAGACATGTAATTTACTTTTATAAGCCCAGCTTTAGTAGTTGGGAGTCAAATATGAAGAAAGAAAACTAACCTTGCCAATGTTTGCTTGTTTCCTATACGCTCCACAGCAGAATGATTAAAGATATGATAAAATCTAGACACCACTCTTCAGCGTATGTCTTTGCATTTTAAAAAGGTAAATTAAACAAACACTGGAACTGATGTGTTTTGGAAAACAAAGAGATTTCTGATACGGCGCAGTTTGTAAGTATTTGGACAGTGAAATGAAACAATGACTTTGAGGTCAAAGTGCAGATTTTCAGTGTTAAGGGTGTTCAAGGTGCTGACATTCATATCAGTGAACAGTGTGGGAGTATTCATACACACCCTTTTGGGGGACTGTATTAAAACAAGGCCACAATTTCAACACAATTCAATTCAAAGCTCAAATACGCTTTAGGTTCCAATGTGTTGGAGAGTAACAACACTTTTGATTTGATTTTGAGATTTTGAATTCAAACTTTACTAAGTTAATACTGTTAGACCCAATGGAGAAATACTTGTAAGTAGCTAATAGTTTGTATAATTTAATTTACTATGGTTATGTTATAGTTATGGAAGATCTCAGTCAGCTCATATTTCTGATTGGTTAATATTTAGTAGCTAATATAGATGAAACCATGGAGCATGGAAGGACACATGGAGTGACCGTGCTTGTCGCGTTTAGCATGTTCAGTGTGGTTTGTTGTGTGTTCAAGTTTTGAATTTTTAACTGAGTTAGCTTAGCATAAAGACCGGAAACAGAGGGAATCACCTAGCCTGGCTCTGTCAAACGGCAACAAACCCAGTTTAATCCATACATATTACACAAATGTTAATACAACTGGTTGTTATATGTGGGACCATTTCTTGGTCAGGACCGCTAACTTCCTGGAGTGTCTCCTGGCTGCCTGAGAACTGGACCTGACCAAATAACAGTCTGGCCTAAATCATAAAATTGTTGTTTTTATATTTAATTTAACAAATGAGACAGAATGTTTTAATGAGATAGCTAGTGATGCTGGCAGGTGAATGTTATTACCTAAGAAACAGAGCCTGTTTCCTGTCTTCATGCTACAGACTCCTGGTTGTAGCCAGCTCATATATTTATAATGGACAAACATGGGAGTGGTATCGACCTTCTAACTCTCTGCAAGAGAACAATAACCATACTTCCAAAAATTCTGAATTATTCCTTTAAAGAGATTTGAATATACTACCCACTCACATGCTGCATGTTTGGGGGATGACTGGCTGTTACACTGCCAGGTGAGGCAGACAGGTACTGAGATCTGCAGTGGTTGATTCCTGACTAGCAGGGTGTGGGCGCACTTCCTCTGCCAGCAGTGTGTCAAAACTCTGGCACAGGGCTGTTCGTCCTCTGGTGGGTGGAGAGCTTCTGTGTTGTCTGGTGATGAAGTGCCCCGTCATGGCAGATGAATGAGGGGCTCAGGATAAGAGACTTGGAGTGGGCATGGACGTCGTTTGTAAGCGTCAATGGGTGTACACAGATAGAAAGATATCCAGCATGTACAAAGGTACTTGTGCTTGTATTTGTGTGCACAGACAGGCACATGGGTGTGTGCATTCCTTGATCACAGGCCTTTCTTGTGTGTATCCCTCCAGCTGACAGGAGCTTCCTGTGTAGTAATTGTCTTTTTATAGCCAGACTGAGGCGCCTCATGATCCAGGGCAGACAAAATTACAAGATTTTGAAGTGCTAAGAAGAAGCTCACTAAATGACAGCAGGTGAAAGTGAAAGAGAATAGACCGGTGAATTTAGGAATGTTACAATGTCAGAGGGCCTCGAGGCCAATCAGCAAAACACTTAAATCACCCTGAAGTGGCAGCAGACGCTCAAGACCTTACATAACTTTCGCTCCATTTTGTTTCTCTTGAACTACACTTATCTGAATCTTGGCCCCCGTAAAAGGAGCCCTGTATTGTTTCTGAACAGAATAGTAACAAGATTAGACCTGGCTCAGCTTTGTGTGTGTAATAACTCCACCTCTGTGGCATTCATAACACAGGCCTGGGTCACAGTTAAGAGGGAGAAAGGATAAAAAAAAAAAAAAAAAAAAGCAATGGCAGTGCTCTTATCCGACGCTCCCCTCCCTTCTCCTTTCCTTCCTGGGAAATCAGATCTGAGCTCTGGCCTGTCTCTCCACCCGGCCCCCCGAGAGAGAGCAAGAGAGGGGTCTGTCTGTCCTCAGCACTTCCTCCCTAGCCTCACCAACACGGGTGGTGCTGGGGCTGTTGTGTAACTACAGGTTGAAGGCACGATGTTATGAGGTCATCGTCCTGTGACCGACATTATGCCTGGCTGTTCCTCTCCAGCCGGGCTCAAGCTCCAGTCTGTTCCTCCCTTCCTGAGTGCATCCTGTGATGTAGTGAAAGTAGGTCTGAGTCTGAGGTTAAGTCATACTTCTGTTACAGCAGGCGGACAGACAGGGGGTGGAAACACTAATGTTGAGGCTGTTATTATGTCATAATTCAACACAACCAAAAAATACCACGAAGGTGACCTCCTAACACTGTCTCAGCAAAGATGAAAAATGAAGGTTAGAAGAGTAAAATTGACATTTATCAAAGAGCTATTGCATTTTTAGTTTAGTAACCTCAAAACAAATTGCTCATTGGATTGTCTAACAGCATGTGAAACCCCTCCTGCTACACCTTGGTGGCTGCCTCTGATTTTTTATAATCACATCATGCAGTATTCATCTGCATGAATGCAGCATATGGTAAGAAAGATGGCATCATTTGAACTTTTTTCACATAATTTTAGCCCCGCTAGCGGTGTCCACCATTTTGGGCCTGCGATGAAATCTGTTACTGATGTTCGTGGTGTCGGTAGTGTACCAGTTAGCACTGTTGTCACACAGCAAGAAGGTTCCTAGTTCGAACCTCTGTGTCGAGTTTGCATGTTCTTCCTGTGTCTCTGTGGGTTCTCGCCAGGTCCAAACTAATAGGTTAATTAGTGACTCTAAATTGGCGAGTGTGAATGGTTGTTTGTCTCTATGTGCCCTGCGATAAGCTGACGACTTGTCAGGGTGTATGCCACCTCTCGCCCAAAGTCCACCAAATCCACCAACAGGCCACACTTTTTACTTATTCTGGGAAATATCTTAGCACCCAGACCTTAGCATTTACCTCAATTCACCTCTGACTTTGTGTGTTGTCCCCTTCGAGGAAAGCCAGCTGAATGTGCATGCAAATAACCGTGATGGTAGACTTTGTTGCATTGATGTGACAAACACAAACAAAACATACAGAATACCTGGAAAGAAATTAGTGAGGCAGAATGACAGGCGGGTGTGATGGCAGTTTTTTTTTTTTTTACCACGCCTTCAAGAGCGGCCTATTTGGATAAGTAAGCATTGTAAGCACTGTAGTCGCGCATATCAGAATAGTGCTTAAGGCAGGTGCTGAACCAAGAGAAGACAGCAATGAAAACATGCCTAATTTATGGCACATCCACAAGTGATGTTTCAAGCTCTTTTTTCAAGCTTCAAGCCTGTTACAGTATGAGGACTCTTTTCATGTTTTCATGAGAATAAAAACTTTTGTCTTTAGCTGTGGTCAGACAACATTACATTACATAATCCAGTTCATTCAAAGTACATTGAGCCCAAACGTCTGTCTCAAACAACATAACTCTCTCTAGATGAGCAAATGCTACATTGTGACACCTTCCAACAACCCACCCTTTGCCACGGCACTTCTCTGCTCTTGGATTTATGCTTGCAGTCTCTGACGACATAAAACTGTGTCTTTGTGCTTATCAATCAAAGCATCAGTGAACTCAAACAGGAAATGTTTTTTAAATGACCACGCTGCCCTTGTACCGTAACGCTAGCCAATTAGTTGCCAATAATTACATGCTCATGTGTATTTCAGAAATGGACCTTAGCTCTGAGCACAGTTATTAGTTTTGTTTAGACAGCAAGGGGGACCAAAGTCACAAAAGGTCTCATTGAGAAGCTCCTCAGGTGCTTTTTGTCACTGTGGTCTGCAGCGTTATCTAATGAACTATCAAATGAAACTAGCGTTCTGTGGTCTACTTTACCATTTCCTACTCCGAAAACTAAAACATTTTGTGCTGCAGATGGTCAGGACATGAAATGGAGACCAAGTGGCGCACAGAAATGGCGATAAGCATCAAATTACTCTCATCAACGACAAAAACTGTCTCTGTTTTTCACATTTTCAGGCTCAGGCTGTGGTCCTTAGGTAAAGGGTGCCTTTTGAAAAGCATCTGAATGAGACACATTATATAGGCAACAGAGAAAACGCTATCACAGCATTTAGGTAAGGAATGACAAGTGGTCAGACTGTTTAACATCTATCTTAATACACAAGTTTAATGTTTAGTGTGAGTGTAGGGTTTTCATTACTTTCACTTGACTCCTTTCCTTTGAGATATTTTCATACTTATAAATGAGAGTTCTTAAAGGGATCCTAAAAATGAAGCCTCGAAAAAAGTATTTAGTCATGTGCGTGCAAACAGCTAAAATCACTTTAACACTTCAAATGAAATGAGAGAAGAGAAGCTCAGACTCTGCATTATGACTGGATATTGTGGGCAAATGCAACATAAGTCTTTAGGCAACATAAGTCGTATATTGCATCTTTACCATATCATTAATTCTTAATATTTTCCACACTGACTAAAGATGCCCCTTCAGCATTTTCTCACTGCTCAGTGTTGCCGTCTTGTCACCGTTACTGAGCCAGTGTGTGTACAGTTTAAGATAAAAGGCTGCTCCTATCTGTGGGCAGAGGGTGTGTACACCAGATCAGCACGCACATTATCGTCAAGTGAATATTTACTCTCTGGCCTGTTGCCCTAGCTTCTCTCTCTCACGATGGCATCTGACGTTGTTTCTGTGCTGCCATGCTCGCTCAACGCGTCCTGACTGTGGACGGTGTCACACTTTTGATTCGAGCTGAAGTCGAATTTTTACATTCCTGTCAAGTTTTTCCTCGATTTCAGAACATTGCAGCAGCTGGGTTGTATATTGTCATATGGACAAGTTGATACAGTGACTGCTTTAGTACTTTGTGAAGCCAAGTTTAATAGTATTGCTGGCAGTCTCCACTGTGACATTATAATTTAGGTAACACCCTCATTACGGCTTAATGGGGCTGTAAGAGTGACATAATACTACAGAGACCCTCAGCTCAATGGAAAACCCCCTCGACAAAGATCTTTCTCTGACCCAGAGTTGTGTTACTATCCCCAACACCTGCTTTTATCACAACTCTTTCTCCCCACTTCATTCGTCCCCATTTTCTCCCCCTTCTACCTCCCTCTTTTCTCTCCACGAGTTTACTTTGGTCTTTCAAACTTACATCCGCCTGTATTTAGCCCCTTTCATGTTTCTTTTCTTGTTCTGTATTTGTTTCAGACCCCTTACTTCCTTTTCTTATAGTAACAAAGAAATACGGTACACAGTATGAAAGAAAGAAAGTAAACAGCTAAATATTTCCATGGAAATGCATTATCTACATTATGATCTAAGCCTGGCTGCCAGGGTGAGCTGCTTTCTGTTTTTGCGCATATCATTTACACCAGCCTGGCACTGGGAGCTAACAGCACAACAACAGTGATGATGATGATGATGAAAATGAAGACAATAATAATGGTAAGAGTAATGGAATACTACTCTCAGGACTGTAGCGGTTGCTTACGCACATATAAGAATGAGTCACAGGGAGGGGAGGGTCCTCCCTCCCTCTGCAACTTTGTGGTGAGGTATTAACGTAGTGAGGAGAAAAAAAAAGAAAACTGGTTTGACAGACACTTACACAATCTAGATTCTTTGTTATGGAACGCAGGGTAAGTCGTGGTGGATGTGTTGATGAGGGATATGTGTGGACACGTGAAAGAAAACTACAGGAGCAGGAGGTGAAGATAGATTCGAAAATTGGTATTAGGAATAAATGAAAAATTAGCTTGCCGTGTAGTTTACATTAAAGGATAATTATGGATTATTACAATTTATGGTAATATTTTGCCCATAAATTCTATTTGTTATAATTTATATAACATTGCACTCACCCAAGTAATCACTGAGATCACTAAAATTGAAGCCAAGTTATCTAAACCACTTTATTTGGCTCTAAAACCATTATGCAAAACCAATGTGTATCTGGCCCAGTCAACATATTCATGCCAACTGCGAGGCTAGCAGCAGAAATCTGTCGTTCGCTTGTTCCAACCAATGACACTATAAAGAATGGAAAGAGTCTGAGTGATGTCACCCATAGGTTTACGAAGCGCTATTTTGAAGCCGCCGCCATATTTGATGTACTGCTTCTTCCGCCTCCCATCTAATCTACATATTGGCAACGACGTACATCATCGGCAGACCTGAGTCGGGTTGAATGACGCCTGGGTGCTCTAATAAGCCATGTCAATCAAGCGGTCACACTGTTAGTTATGCGCAACTTTGAGCCTTAATATCTTCTGAATGGGTGAGTTAAAAAAAAAAATTCACTTCCTTCACAGTTGTCATGGATGGGGAAATTAGCTATAGTGACAAAAAAAAAGTTTTTTGCTTTAAACATGTTTATTTCTGCTGTGAAGTTGGACATTTTAATATGGGAGCTTATGGAGGTGAAGTCTCTTCTACAGGCTGTCTCAAGCGGCTGCTCAAGGAATTACAGTTTTTAGCACTTCCGCACTGGCTTCATATCCCACCACTGGAGTTTGCTGTTTGGTTCCAACACTTTGATGCACACTGAAAAATGTATTTGATGGATTGCCATGACATTTTGTACAAACATTTATGGTCACCAGAGAATGAACTGTATTCACTTTAGTGATAATCTGACTTCTTATCTTCTCACTTTGGTTTATAGCCAAATACCAACAATACTAATGACATTCCAATCATCCCCATGCCAACAGTACTAAATGTTACCAATGCTAACATGCTAAACTAAGACTAATTTGGTAAGACTAGCTTGCCGGTGTTAGCATTTAGCCTAAAAACAGCCTCACAGAGCTGCTAGAATCGCTGCAATACAATAAACAAATATTATGACGTGGCCATGTTCATGATCCTCTGGGCAGTGTGGAACCCAGAGGGGAAACAGAGGTGAGTTGCTCCAAAAATAGCTTAATGTCCTCCCTGCGGTGGTTCCCAGCTCTGTGACAGAGGAGAGAAACTAACACACTAAACTGTAATCTCCTCAGGTATACATTACACTGCTTCTCTGTCCTATTCATATGTCTATTTCAGACACACGATCACATGCAGAATGAGGAAGTGAGGATTCTCATAGCTCCTGGGTATGTGTGAGCACACACACACACGCACACACACACACACACACACACAACCGTTTGTTCCTAACGACAACCCATTCACAACAGGTACACACACTGTTGATTGTTCTCCTCTTCACGTCATCGTGCGCACTGTGGAGTCATGTCATGCACTTGTTTGCTCTATGCATGAAGGAGCCCCTTAGTTATTTAACAAGAAAATAAAAACACAAGGCCAGCTGAATAAGCTCTTTATTGTTAATATGGGTGTGCTTTAAATAGCAAAATGACTTTTTCTTGCTGTACGCGAATGTGGTGACACTGGTGCCGAAGGCTCCAAGACAAACAAAAAGTTGTATTTTTCCCTCAGCGTTCAAGAGTAGAGGTGTGTACGAGCGTGTGTGCACATATGCTTACATGGTGTTTGTATGCCCACGTCTTACTGGCTGTTTGTCAAGTTCCATAATATGCCGACATCTCACCACAGCACAGTATCCCACATCATATTTTCCCTGGTACAGATGCAGCTAGCTCACGTCTGCCATGTATGTGAGCAGGCATACATACTGTAGCTTGGCATTGTGGGGTAGTGGAATAAGTCCTCACACACACACATACTCACACACACCATCAGCAAGCTGGAGAGCGTCCACACTAGCTATAAAGACTTTAAACCAACGCAGGGCAACGAGGTCACATAGTTAGAAACAAGACCGCTGTGAGTCACACAGTTCTCTTAAAAAAACTGGTGGCTTGAAGTATCGTTGGAAAAGCACACAGTGAGAAAAAGTTAGATATGTTCCATGATAATTATTTTGAATCTGTCAACTGATGAAGGCATTCATTTAAAAAAAAACAATTGTAGAAGCAGTGGATTCCTCAAACAAAACTCTCCTCAGGTTCTAATTTGGCAAGTCGGCACAGGCAAACTTTGCAGAAAATGATGTCTTTAACGCTACAACTTGTGGAGAGTATGACCAGCAAAACATGTCGAATAAATTCACAGTCTCATTCACCATGACATATAGCCATAATGATGTCTGATTACCTGCCTTTTCATGTAAGTTTTTGGGCACCAGTTCCAGATTTAGTTCTCGGATATGAGGAGCTTTGGACTGGCGTCTTCTCTGCTCTGCTAAAAAGAGACCGATTTGAACTGCTCCGTGATCTGCTACCCATCTCCTGGAAAGACACGCATGCAAATTCAAAAGCAGACATGGAAATAAAGGATTAAATCACACCATTGTGGTTTCATAATGTATTCACCTATCTCTCAAAGACTGTGTTTAATATTGTTAAATATTTGTTGTTCTGCTGTAGTGAAGGCTCACTGTTAGTCAAAGGCTCTGCCTCTACCAGTATTATGTCCATACAACAATGTTCCCATGCTACTAACTGAAAAAATGAGACCACCAATGTGACTAGAATCAATATTTGATCTTACATCAGTTTCAGTGATCTGACCACTTTTTCCAGTGTTTTCAATAATTCTCTCTCCAGGCTTCTTCTAGGCATCTTTACACAATTTACCCACTTTCCCACCAAAGATCAATAAAATCTGTGGGCAAGAAACACCCTATTCAGAGTGCTAAAACAGACTTACATGTATTTCCACTGATGGCCAAGCTTTAATGATTACCATGCTTTTGTCATGTTTATGGGCATTTATGTGGAAGGTTTTGCAAGGAGAATCCTAATTTAATTCTCAAGAACGTCTCTGTGTTTTTCTCAAGCCTGTTTGATTACAGTACTATAGCCTACAAGCTGCATCATGAATGTCATTAATGGCTGGTGAAATTACTTTAATGCCTTCACTATTGATGGCAGTGGGTATGAAATCAGAAAGTCTCTGATGTCGTTTCAAAAATGCCCACAAATGAACAGTGTTTTGCCGATGTGGCAAATTTCCCATTTTGGATCTAAAGAATGTGAACCTACTAATTTAGTTCACTTCTAACAGCCAGTTTTCTCTTCAGACTCATTAAATCCATGTGTCTAATGAACAGCCTGTGTAGTAGCTCTCTGTGTATGATGTGTGTGCACATGTGTGTGTCATGTTAATAACTGGAACTTTTACTTTGGCTTCAAAGGAATAGTTTGAACTTTTGGGATTTATGTTTATTTTCTGTCCTGCGGAGAAGATTAATACCACTCGTGCAATTTTATCCTACACATGTAGCTGGATCCAGCAGCCGGTTAGCTTAGCTTAGCATAAAGATTGGAAATGGGGAAACAGCTAGCCTGGCAAAAGGTTGTTCATATATACCAGCACGTTATATTTTCTTTGCCTGGCAACTCGTTGGTCGATTGTGCACAGCAGATTAACAGATTAGCAGCTAACTGGCTGCTGGCTCTGACATATTTAGCCTAATCAACAGTGGACTCAATCTTCTGACTCTTGAGAAGAATTTCCCGAAGTCTTGAGCTATTCCCTCATTTGTCTGGAAATCAAATTCGATATAAAATCTATGGAGTTCGACATGCCAAGATAACGCTTTACTTTCCCCCTACCAGCTTCAAGTGACTTTATGATAAATGACATGCTATCAGATTCTTACAATCAATATAAATCTGAGTAAATAGGTCAGTTTTACAACATTTTATTTCATAATAAGTCTTTCATTGAGCCAAAATAGCTGAGTATAAGAGAGAGAGAGAGAGTTAGATGCAGTGAGCGAGAAAGCGTGGAGAGAGAGGGGGGCTGTTAGTTCATGAGCTGGTGGCCCATCTGGTTTAAGTTACTGAAACCCCCCTCCTCAATTAGACTCAGCATGATGTCAATAAAACGTCAGACTGGAGAAGCTATCACTTAAATTGGGCCTGTCAAGTATTGTTCTTTCCTCAGCATTCCAGCGGGGACGAGCAGTCTGAAATGATTTGTAGTTTGATTAAGGTTACCACAATGTGCCATTTCTGATTCGATTTGGACACTTGGCTTGAAAATGTTGCCGTAAAAGTTGTTTGCCTATTAGTAGGGAAATGCACCGAGGAGGGAAAAGTAATGGTATTGAGCGAGAAAAAAAAAAACAAGAAATAAATTTCTTCTTTGAACTTTAAAGTATTTTTCTGACTATAATTTTCCATGTCTCTCCTCTTAGTCTTTAACAACATTCCTCTTTTATTCAACTCCTCCAAAGTTTTGCCATTTAGCTCCCAGATTTATGCTTGAATATTAAAGTTCATACCATAGGGAGGTTTGGAGAAACAGTGGTGACATTTATGTTTCTTCTCTGTGATTGCACGGCAAATTTATTAGGAGTTTCCTGCTTTAAGACACGGAAGTTTCCCCAACAAGACTGTCTCCTCTCTCCTACAAACCATTGATCATTCTGCAGTGCCTATGTGCTGATATTCACAATTATTAGTGTCATTTTACATCTCTGAATGAATGTTCCAGAGAGTTAATCCAGGGCCTGAAAAACAGTGATCCATGGAAAAGGTCACACATTCCCAACCACTCCCAGTGGGAAAACAGGAGAGTCCACACCTTCTCAGGAACGCAGAGGCCTACTACCCTGAAATCTGACAACAATTACCACATGAATTTCTGCATATTATAATGCCAAACTCTTTATCTGCAGACCTCCACTCAGTTGTGTTTAGCCAGTCTGGAGATCATCAGCAAATGATGTGGAGGCTATTTGGTAGTGCAATGATACGCAAGCTCAAAGCTCTGTAAATCACAAACCGTAGGCTGCGAGTCTGTGTCACTGAACCACGAGCCTTTATCAAATTGCATCTCGGATTCCACGAACATAAAGATTTAATCAAGTGTTGTGAAAATGTGACAGCTACGGTTTAACAGCAGTGCACTGAGAGCATAGACGGCCGATTACTCTAGCTACGTCTGAATCAGTGCCAGGGCGCTCTTGAAGGTTTGAGAATGCTGGTGATTGCCATAATTGCTGTGCAGCGGGGGTCTGATACAGACTCATACATAGAAATAAAAAACTTTAACACTCATATGTTTCTATAGGAACCTTTCTAACGTTGTAAAGATGTGGTCTTGGTTAACTGACAGCCTGTACACTTAGCTTTTATGGTACAAGCGTGACTGAAAGAGTTCGTGATAAACTTGATTATTCTATAGCTCATGTTCCTCTGGAACTTTATAAGACAAAATAATGGAAACATTTTAAGAAGAATGACTTTCAGTGCTAACATGGCTACAGATGTGGGTCGTAGCTGAACTATATGGAACAATGTACTGTACTTTATCCACATACTTCATCTCTGTTCACCAGCTTCAGCTCGTGAATGCAATACTTGTTTTCTGTTCTGTTTTGTCTGTGTTTATTACTTGTCACCATGATTTCTGGGATTGTTCCTATTACATTTTTTTCCCCGCACCTGCACTGTAGTCACAGATGACTTGGCCTCCATGGAGCTCAGTTAATGTCTCCTATTGTGTT
This sequence comes from Protonibea diacanthus, assembly GCA_028641955.1. Lineage (NCBI taxonomy): Eukaryota > Metazoa > Chordata > Actinopteri > Sciaenidae > Protonibea > Protonibea diacanthus. The sequence goes on along the minus strand of CM053991.1, from coordinate 12,180,122 downwards.
GAAACTTTGAAAACTCCAATCAAAGAGCTGATTGCCAGATCTGTTTTATAGCTGACAGATGCTGCTAACTGATATTTAACCTTAGATGACCCGTGTTTGAAGCAGCGTTTGTAATGTGATTAAAGTACCGGAGGAATTAAGTTCCTTTTCATGTTTACATTAGATTGTCTACACTATCTGAATACACACAGTATCTGTTTTATTAAGGGCTGCCTTGTTTATGCAGGTAGCTTAACTATTTGGACAGGGAGTCACATAAAAAAAAAAACATGAAAGCAGAATAAGTAAGATTTATTGTCTTGCCATTTGTAAACACAATGTTGAAAGTTAGTCCCTTCTTCCTAGCTCAACAACACGAGAGGTTCCTCTTGGGAGCATGCTTACGATCTGGCTCTCGGTTGCCATTAAGGCCCACTTATCACACCCAGTGCTGTAACTGGCTGAGGGTTGCACACCCATTGCCCATAGGTTGATGCCCAGAAACATCCTGAACACAACGAAATAAGAAACAAACTTAGGGCAGGGTCTCTGATGATTGAGTGGGATCATTTTTTTTATTTTTTGAGTCCATAGATCGTCAGGAAAGGAAAATCCTTCTCATTCTCCCTTTAAGCATAAAGCATGAAGAATCATGTTGAGGGGAGTAACTTAATGCTCAGCTCATTTAAGTCCGGGATTACCAATCAAAAGAATTCACAAACTTTTGATTGCAATTAATGTTGAAGTCCTGAAGTTGGAGTTGAAGTAATTTTACTTTTATTAGTAAGAGTGGTTCATTAGCGTTATATTTCTGTTTGACTTACCATAGATTCAGAAATGTTCCTTCTCTCTGAATGTGAATCAGTCTTTAAATGTGAATCCCACTTGTTCATGTCTGTAACAGTAACTAAACTTTGACTAAACCTTGAGAATATGTCACCATTTAAAGGTCCAACGTGTAAGTATGTTCTCATTAGTGTATAATCACATGAATTAACCTATAACACAGTAACCATATGTTAAAATAGACCTGAGATAGATCTAAATTTAAATATGTAGAGAAATTAAACAATTGTAGTAAAATTAAACATTTGCAGAGAAATTAAACATTTGTAAAGGATTTAAATATGTACGGAGGAATTTAAAATGTGCAGAGGATTTAAACTCTAAAAGTTAAATATTGGTCCTTTAAATGGTTTTCTACATCAAATACACAGCACAGTAAAAGTCTAAATGTAACCAGTTTGGATCACTACTTCATAAATCCAGTACCCATGAATAGAAAACCAATCACACTCGAACCACCGTCTTAGTTTGACAGTGCTACACAACAATCTCAAGTTTTACCTTAAAACTGTACAAATGAGATTGAAAACTGCAAAGTAAATAGGGACATGTACATTTAATTTAATTTAAAATGAGCTAGAGTAGATCACAACCGTTCACAACCATACTACATTTTGACCGAGTGATTTTTAGTGAGTATATTAGACAAACATCCAGTGATTCGATGTGTATTTAAACTAAATTGAGGCTGATGTGTTCTGCATGTTCATACATTTAACTGACGCGTCCACTACGGTTGTGAAGCAATACAAATCATTCAAACATCTCAGTTTATGATATGTGGCTGGTACTAATTTCGCTGGTAGTGATGTTAGCACAGATTGAGACATGAACGAGTCCAAGTTCTCTGTATGTCAACAAGGTGAGCTCATGGGAAGTCCCTGATTCTCCCATGTCAGACAGACAGAGAAACACATTTTCTCCAGCTCTGGCAGCCCAGTCCTGGGCCTTTTCTTTTTAGAGGCTTCTAATCCTGGCGGGTCCCTTCACTGACGTCACAGGGCCCTGCCCCCACCTCGCTGTCTGTTGATGTGCTGTACCCACACTCTCATTTCCTCCGCAGCTCACGAACGCCAATCTTTGCTCTGGTCCCTTTGGCTTCTGACGTCTAAGCATCTGATTAAAGCAGACTGCCTCATCTGGCCAGCTTGAGGGGGTTACACTTTGGAGAAAGGAGGTGCTGAGTGAATATGTGGGCTGGTGTGGGTATGAGACAGCCAACCAAGCTCCCTCTCCTCCTCTCATTCGCTCTTCCCCACTTCCCCTTTTGTAAGTCTCTTATTCGGCTGCATGAGCTGCATCATGTGACCAGGAAGTGTGGCTCCCCTCCATTTCCCCTCCTGACAGAAAGGAAATATTGTAGCAGAGGGGGCTGGCGCTGGGCTCTGTTACGTCGCCGGTTAAAAATAACTGGCATATTTAAGGCTGCCGAGGAATCCCAGGGCAGGCAAAGGCTGGACAGCCTGCCGCCCGGCAGGAGCTCTCTCCTCCCTCGCAGTCTCTTTCTTGCTGACTTCTCCTTCTCTTTGCTTCCTTTTCAAAACCTTCATTTTGCCCTGCGACATGACCACGACCACCACCCCATACCCCAACCACATTTTCCTACCCCTGTGGAAGCCCACCACTAAATTATATGACGTGATGAAAGCCTAGGGTTGGTTGGTTGCATCCCAGACCGGCCACATCTCTGTCCAGTTATAGAGGCTTGGCTGGGATTGTCCAAACAAACAGCCCCCACTGACTCAGACCTCATCCATATGCATACCATCACGCAGCATAACTGTCAACCGGCCCCGTCTGTTAACATAGTAGCCTCTTGGAAAACAAATACAGGACTATTTTGTTATAAAAAAATGACCAGAGCTAATTTCTGTCACTGTGGTGATTTATGTACTAGGTTTCCACTTGCTGGTGAATGTCTGGACCACAGTAACAGGTGTGGTGAACTACGCAGGCCTAAAAACTGTGTTCAGCTGAACACGAGGCCTGTATCCATGAGGAGTTTTTAGATCTCAGAGTGTTTTAGATGATTAGAGGTGAAAAAGTCATGCAATCCTCCCAGATCACCACTCCTGATCCAAGAGGGTTATTAAAGATTTGACAATAATGACTATAAATGGGTGTTGATAAGAAGCAATTGACAGAAAATTTGAAACTATTTTGTTGATGAATTATTCATTTAAGTCATTTTTCAAAATGAAAAAAATACCAAACATTCACTCCTGCCAGTTTCTCTTCTCACTATTTAAACTGGATATCTACTTGTGTGAGTCGGACAAAAGAAGCGATTTAAAGATGTCGCTTTGTGATTTGGGGAGTGGTGGACACTTTTTACGCCTTTTTGGCATGTTGAAATGAATCATTAATTGCAGTCTTAGAAGTTTGTATCCTAATGAGGATTTAAATACCTGAACGTCGTTTTCTTCATGATTTTGTCACGCCTGAATAGTAAACAGATGTCGGTGTCAAATATAAAGACAAAAGGATGGGCCTAAACGAGTGACTCTTTCAGTGCAGTCTTCAAATTCTTTCTGAGATTGAGAAGTGTGACACTACTCTTCAAAAAACAAGCAAACAAAAAAGTGCCAAAGGAAAAGATTATTAAAATTAGAGCTACAGTCTGTGCCTTGTTGCCTGAGTTGTTGAGGTCAGGTGACAAAACAGACAGAAAGTTCCTACGTTTATAATTGTATTAGAGCTAATGTGAGATGGTGTGGAGGGAAGTACAGCACTGAGAATCAAAAAAGGCTTGACTCAGCTTTTAAGAATTAAGGAAAGAATGAAAGCTATTTTTTAATTACTGAACAGCATCTGGAAGAGAGCACTGAAAACCTCAATATCTGGAGTTATGATCCGCTGGTACTCATATTCACTTGGGTGCTTTCCAGGAGGGGGAACTAAACTGAGGGACACCGGTGGAAACCATGTCAGTCACACACACACACACCAAAAGGATAAAACCTGAAATACTCGAGAGTTGTTCAGACGAGTTATTTGACTACGTACACTCTTTTTACATAGTATCAGTATTTACGACCGTGTGACTGGTTTATCAACTGTGTGTGATCTTGATTTGAATATTAGCATAACCACAGAATATCCTGTCTGTACCATGACTGTTTTGAAACACTAAATATCTTCGCAGACGGAACTCTCTGCGCAGCCATGAAGAGCACCTGACCTCACCTTTAAAACAGTAACTCTTTAGAAGGTGCTGCTTCAGGTAGGTGTCACGACATTCACACTTGATCCATGCTGATAAGCACACACATCATCAGGACACTCGTTGAATTTAATGGGAGGAAAATATGACACCTCTTAAGTATCGAGTTATTGCTCAACAGTTGATCCGTGTTGACATAATAACATTAGCTCAATATCTCCACATCCGATTCTACAGTTAGGTCATCAATGCCTTTACGATAATGTCAAAATCTGGAACTGTGTTACACTTGAAATGATTCATTGTGGGCAGGGTATCACAGCTTTCATATTCTCACTACATTCAGTTAATAGTGCAAGTGTTGCGTTAATGCATTCCATACAAGCGTCAGGTGTGAGTTACTAAATAACCATGACTTCATTGTGTCAGGAGAAGCACACAGTGGTGTCATCTTCTCTTCTTTTATCTCTTTTCTCTTTTCCTTCTTTTCTCTGTCATTATTGCGATGCAAAGCACCCCGGTTGTCAAAGTGAAACCTTTGTTTTTTGGGATCATTTTCAGAACTATTATCTCCCACCATAAAGAATATGGCTATAATGACATAGGTTTCATTGTGCTTCTACTTGCTGTAGGAAACAGGTCTTCAAAAACAGGAGATGTAGTTCAAACATTGTGGGGTTAGAGTCATCACTCCTCACCACACAGTTGGAAAAGTTAAAGACAATACAAATATTACTGTCTGGATCCACATTGTTAATATGTCAGACAGTAAATAATGGGTTGCCCAACAGGATATGCATTCTATTTACAAAGATATCATGCCATTGTAGTCTATATTTTTCCCAGCAGTTATTGTTTGCCAACCAAAGCAACGTGCATTCACACAATTTAAAAACGGATGAAGACACCAACATACACTGACGTTAAATGTGTCCTGTTGAGGTGACGGCATGTTTGTTGACATGCCTAACAAACAAGATCCTGATGCAGCAGGATCAGTGGCAAGTGCTTTGTTTGCTCTCGCACTGAACTCTTGAGTAAATGTGTCTAATTATGTTGGACAGAGAGGGTTGTGTTAGCTCGCTAGCTCTGAGCAAACACTGCCTGAACTCAATTCAAACTCAACACTGAACTGTTCTCAGCATGTCAGTGTTCCCAGGTAAGGTGAGGTTTTTTTCCCCCATACATACACTCTCATAACTATACTGTAGTATTAAATTAAGTCTTTTTAATGGGGCTTTTGGCAGTGGGCAAGATTTATAAGGGAGGCCATTAAATGCTGTTGAATAAAGACAAGCTTATGGTTGCTTGATACTAAATTGTTGTGAACAAGTATTTGTTTCGATGAACGTAACTCTAAAATGTAGACAGGCAAGTCTAGTGTAAGGATATTTAATAAACTATACTAAGCTATAAACTAATGGAAACTTATCTGAATGCAGAATCTGTAAGCAAGAGACCAAGACTTTGGCATTGGAAGTGTTCAGGTTCCCCTTTGTAGTCAGAGTGGTATTAACCAATCACGTTTGAGCAGACTTTGAACGCAACAGTCTGTGTGGAGAGCAAAGGAGGCAGACTGCATCAGCTACCATTCCATGATGAACTGACCTTTTTAAACTACCTGCATTCATATGCAAATATCTGTTCAGGGTGATTAACCAGAATTTGCCTTTCTTGTCTTTCTTGCCTGTCAAGTTGCTAATTGGACTGCAGAGGAAGTCATTTTCTGGATATCCGCTGGCTACAACGGAAGCCTGGGCACACTGTTGCTCTCGTCATCACTTGATAGCCGACGGATTTTGATATTGATGGTATGTCCTTCTAAACCACATTAGTCTGACATTTGGTTCCTGATAAGTTAGTGAGTGTCTTTGAGAATTTTGGAAATATAGGCAGGTAGCAGTGAAAATAATGTTATTGTGATATTATATTAATAATATGTTGTAAATAAAAAAAAATAATAATAAAATGCTGATTTGCAAGTAAGTGCATGTTTTATTGGGGTCAGCTTCTATTGAATTATAACCTCTAAACCCAACATGCACCCACAACACTTTGCATAATTAGGCCCCACTTATAAGCTGATATAATAATAAGTAGGCCTATATTTTATCACTTGCTAACAAATCCAGCCAACAGATGAATATCGAAGTGTTATTATGTTAACCAGACTTGTAGCATCTCAGTGTGGCTTTATTCGGCTAATGGAGTGGGTTAATGTGAGCTTTTGGTCATCCAGGTGATGTCCGTGCCTGCAGGTGACCCTCCAGACTTAATTAAATAATAACTCACTGTTATTCCCAGTTTAGCCTGTCCTGAAAACATGCGCTTCTTCACCCACATTTCACAGGGATAACAGCAGTAACGATAGGTGCCGTTGCTATGAATACAAACAAACCTCTCTCTCTCTTTCTCTCTCTCTCCCTCTATGTCTCTCTCTCTCTCTCTCTCTCTCTCTCTCTCTCTCTCTCTCTCTCTTCCACGCTCGCTCCAGCCTCCCCCCACGTGCTGTTTTTCCGTGCTTGTTGCGCGGCAACGAAGGCGTGTCCGAGCAGCTTTCGATGATTTAAGGATACCTTCTCACGCGGTTTTCTCAGTTCAGCCTGCCGGTCTGCTGCATGGCAACAGGCGCGAGGGATTCCCCCCGTTTGTCGCCTCTCTGTCTTCCCGTTCAAAATCGCTTCAGCGTTTTAAAAAACCAAGTCAGTCTGTCTGCTTCCACCCGGCGCACCCATCAGCATGTACTGGAATATAGAATAACGCGCGACGCGGAGCAGAAACTTTAAACCCGGGGGATATTTAACCAAAAAAAACAAAAAAAACAAAAAAAAAAAACAGTGCAGACAAACCGAGGATCCGCCGCAAGGACACATCACATACAGATTCTCATTGATGAGGTGTGGAGCTTGAGAAACTTTTAACTGATGAACATCTACTTGTGGACTACACAACAGACTGCGCTCACTGATCCAGGATCACTCCACAAGGATTTACCCATATTTTCTCTTTAATTTCAGGCAGCCTCCAAATGACGTCGAGATGGCTTTAAGTGGGACGCTTTTACCATCGATATCCACGTTTGCCAGCGGCCCGAGTGTGAAGAGTAAATCCATAGGAAGTGCCAGTTTAGTGAGTAGTGTGGTCACTGCATGCGCATGCCAAATAGCCGCGGGCATCAACGATCCCGTGAGAGGGGGGGGGGGGGCAAACATGTAGTCTATGCAGTTTATTTACAGTGCAGTTGTTGTTTTTTTCAGTTTGTCATTATGGGCACAGTAAGGGCTTGACACCACGCTCTATTGGGGCGTGCACCAGTTTACATAGGCGACTCCAGTATGTTTTAAGTGAGCATGGAGAAAGCGCACATGGGACACTGCAGTGAACATTTCCAACATTATTATTATATGTTGGTTATTATTATTGTTGTTGTTTCTGTCAGTAATGTGCAATTCATAGGCTACACATTGATTCCTGTGAGCCTGATCATTAGTGCTTTGCAGTGCACTTTTAATGTGACTGAGAATAATCTGTATGCTAGTGAGTGCTCTGTGCCAAGGACACTTGCTCCGCTCCACCAGACTTCGCTCTGTAGCTGAGCTGTCAAACAATAACACGGCACAAACATGCAGCTCGTGCGAGCACAGTCATTAATGCATCTGTAACTTTCCTCTAGAGATGGAAGGAGGAGTTGTCCCTTCTTAAGAGACCCAGTGTGCCAACCGGAAGCAGCTGCTCTGACCCAGACCATCCCACTGCCACCAGCACAACAAACCCCAGCATGTCCAAAAAACACACGGAGCCTGACCTGGACTTGGACTACGACTTCATTCTCTCTAACTCCATCCTGCAGCAGCAGCAGCAACAGCAACAGCAGCAACAGCAACAACAACAGCAGGAGGAGACCATGGCATGCAGCGCTGCCCAGGCCATGTCTCCTTCACCAGGCTCTTTCTCCTCATCTTACCCTCTCCCCTCCCCTCAGGGCACTGCCAGCGAGCTTCTCTATACGATTCCAGATATCAGTGACGTCTCGCCCTCTGGAGGCTTTGTGGCAGAGCTCATGAGACCCGAGTTGGACCCAGCGTACCTTCACCCCACCAGCCTCCACGGCAAGTTCGTGGTAAAGACAACAATGGACATGGGAGAATACAGCCAAGGCGTGAGCGTGAGCAAGGCCTGCGTTAATGCTGCGTCAGACCCAACTCCCTCACGCGCCTCACCGTCCTTTACATGCCACAGGATAAAGCAGGAGAACCCCAGTAACTGCACCATATCGCAGCCCATCGACCTACACCTGGCTGGAGTGAACTCCCAGGGCCGAGGGAGCCAGCAGCAGCGCCCCGGCCACTTAGACCTACATGGCTTCCCTGGTGGAGGGAGATCCATGACAGGTGGCAGGTTATCATCGTCCTCCTCCCTCTCCCCAGACCATCCCCTGAGCCGGGAGCACCAGGTCCTGGGGCATCCCCACTCTCAGATCACTCTACCTCCCCAGGGATACCACCATAGCTCCCCGCAGACCTACACCTCCTACCCTCAGCCATCCTCCATGCAGTACCAAGGTTAGAGCACATTTCTTTTTCTCATTATTCCGAGCTACTTTCTGTATTTTCTTGTAATCATTTGAAGTTACTGAATGCTGTAACTTAATTTTTTTTGTATGAAAATGCATACTAAAGTCTAAAACAGGCTAACACAGACAAAGAGAGAAGAGATCAGACAAGAGGAATACAAAGAGTCTATTTTAATACATCTTAAACAACCATAAGGGCTTTAATTATACCCACATAAACCAGCAGTTCAGAGGGATTAAAACCTACATCCAGCGGCCTTGGACAAACCATTTTTTCCCCATAAAGTTCTCTTAACCAGGCAGCGTAGGTGTAACATTGCCAAATGTTTGACAAAATCTGCAGTTATTTTGTTTTCATAGCATCAGTGTTCATCGTTCATCACTGTACCCCTTTGCATTAACTTTTTAAACTGCTTTCCTTGCAAGCTGTTAAAGAAGAAGGTTGATATTTACAGTTGAGAACATATTTCTAAATGTTTATGATCCTACTGTATATCAACGTGTATGTCTGAGTGGATTAAGTGCTCTCTGTAGTGCTTTTCAATATGATCTACCATCATGTAAGCCACGTATTAGAACCTGTGGCCTCATTACACCTTATACCTTGAATATTTTCTCTGTACATGTGATGATGACCGTTATCTTTAAACCCCCACAGAGCCCCTCATGATCTCCAGTGGGGACTGCTTGCCGGAGGAACCGAAGCCTAAACGTGGTCGGCGCTCCTGGCCAAGGAAGAGAGTTGCCACACACACGTGTGACTATGTCGGCTGTGGGAAAACCTACACAAAGAGCTCCCACCTCAAAGCACATCACCGCACGCACACAGGTATGTGTACACTGTATGTTAGGATGGCCTTTACAGTATTTATTTTGTGTGCCATTTTTAAATCTAGTTTGAATGAAGTGATGTCACCTGCAGGGAGCAGGATGCATCATTTTGGTAGCTATTAACAGCTTAACACAGTTCTTTCATGCTGTTTTTTTATTGTTCAGAGCAAATTACTACCCTAAATGACTGCTGCTCATTATGTACCAACACGTTGAATTATTGTGCCATGAATGGGGGTTAAATGGGTGGGGGATGGGGTAGGGGAGTTGTTTGGCAGGTGCGGTGTAACAGGTTGATACTGATCCCTGTTCAAATACAAACCCCAGGCTGATTAGCTTGGCCTTTATACAGTAGCTGCAGGACAGGACGGACCTCTTTTCTCCTCAAGGTGGAGAAGGTTGGGCCAGTTTAACCTCAGGGCCGGCACTAACTGCTCCATGTGTGTATTGTGTTTCCATCAAAGGGGAGAAGCCTTACCACTGCGACTGGGAGGGCTGTGGTTGGAAGTTTGCACGTTCGGACGAGCTCACACGCCACTACAGGAAACACACAGGCCACCGGCCATTTCAGTGTCAGAAATGTGACCGGGCCTTTTCAAGGTCAGACCACCTTGCTCTCCATATGAAGAGACACTTATGAAAGTTGGATGGCAATGGAATGAAGGCTCCAGAAAGGACAAAAAAGAAAAGAAAAAAAAAAACATTAGCAGAACCCTAAACAAACTTGTGACCTACACTTTTTAAAACCATAATTTGCCTTCTGGCCGTTGTCAAGCAACAAGACAAGCTGTGGTGTTCACGGCAAAAAGAGCATTACTCCCTCAAGAGCCTAGAATTTTCTCTCGAGGCCGATCCCGTCTTTGCACGTTGTGCAGGTGACTTGACAAGACCTCTCAGTCAGGGTTGTAAACTTTTATGAAAGGGACCAAACTGGAATTTGTCTTATTTAACCGACAAAACTTGGAGGACCAGGTGCCAACAGCTTTTAACTGGAAATGTATTTCTGTCAGGGAAACCAGGAGCAACAGACAAACATCTCCAGAGGCCTTCTACCAGCAACACGCCAATATAGGCTCTGATAACAACTACACACTGTCCAAAATACTGTATTAATAAATACATCTATATTTATATACACATTTCACCTGCAATGCCATTAATTTCAGGTACAATGTTAATTTATACAGAATGGTGCTCAGTGACTCTGAAGAAGGTTTTTTTTTTGTTTGTTTTTAAAGAAAAGGTACCAAAGATTAAGGAAAATATACAAAAAGGTGATGATGACTATGAAAGTGCCATATGGTTGTTGCGTGTTTCTTAGAAACCTCTCTTCCACAATTGGACTTAAATCAGGTGAACACTTCACTTATAAATGGTGATGGCAATCTTCAATGCACTGCAGCTGCAAAGTGCAATAATTTATATGAGACATTCATATTTTTGTATTGAATGAGTGAACTCTGAACAAAGTTTTTTTGTTTATAGCCAAAATGTAATATAATCTTGAATTTTGTACATTTGTGAATAAAAATGCTTTGTTATTGTTTTGTATTTTACAGTATAATAAAATGTATTTGAAATAAGAGAATTTATGCTCTTTTACCAGATCTACATCATTGCTTCCTCAAAGAAAACATGTTGACACCACACGATGAGTCGCATAAAAAATGACATGCATGTTAAGCTGAGTTTCCTTCAATATCAGCAGTTACAGTAATTGTAGATTTCCCTGAAAGTGTAACGGAGAAGGATGTTTAAATGGCAGCAATAGCTCACAGTCAGCTCACACATAATATCCCCCCTGATAATAGTGAGATTGCCGCAGGCGAGCTAACACAATGTTGTAGTTAAAAAAGATCTTCAAAAAAAAAAATCCACTCCTACAATGTCCTGTTTCCATGGGGTTCTCTTTCCACCTGTCAGTGGGAAGAATGGGGAGGACAACCGAGTTACTGGCTGACATTCAAGGGTGACACCAAATCTGACTGCCACTCTGAGCTGGAACTCTCAGGTGCACAATAGGAATAAAACCCATAAAGATGCTACAGTGAGATAGTGTCTTGATATGTTTCTGCTCTGTGATTAAGCGTTATTCTATGTGGTGTGTGTGTATGTAATGTATCCATGTGTTTTTCTTTTTTTGTTTTTTTTTTATACAAAGTTACAGGACAATATTTTCAAACTAAAACGCCCTGCACAGAATCCTGCTGTTTGAACACTGAAAAGAGCCCCATATCAAGTTGATGTTAAAAGAAATGCAGTTGTCTTTACAGCAAATACTGTGAAGTTGCTCTAAAATATAGAGGTTTAGAGATTGCAGTTTAATTGATCATTTATTTCTTTTTGATAAGTAATAAAGTGTTAAAATAGATTTAAAACAGTAAGTGAACAATCTCTAAATGTTATCCATACAATTCTACTATACAATATCATAACGGCCTACAAAATGTCTTAAAATTCACAAATAACAAAAATCAAAAACAAAAAAATGACGCTCTGTGAATAGCTACAAATGGTTTAATCAACATAAAGGGCCTGTTTGAAGTAACACATTTGTATTTAGATTAGAGCTATAAGGTATTCTAATATGTTCTATATCTAATATTTTAACTGTGTTTAAAGGTTAAAAAACCTTTGTACTAATGTACTTGGGGTTGTTTATTAATATAAGCGCAGTCTATCTGGTGCTACATGTACTTCCTACCAGGTAAAAAGACAGTCAGACATGTCAGTGTGATTTTGTACTATATACATGACACATATATTCAGGCTGGTAAATACAGTTTTGGTGTTGACTTTTGGAAACATGTTGTGGTCTATGTTGCCCCCTATAGGTCTATTTAAGCACATTCAGAGCTCTTGTTCAATACCTAACAGGACCATTGTGGGAAGCCTTGAAATATAATTGTATGTTTTGTCCTTTACAGAATATAGAAAATTAATTGAATTAGATGATGCAGTTTAACACTAAATTCACTTTTTGGCAATGTATAGTCACTTTATTACACTATCAATTAATCCTGGTTACAGTTCAGTGTTTATTGTTAACACAGGTTGAAGTTGTTTGCCTTTTGTGTTGCCCTTCAGGGGCTTTGTTGGGCATCAGGCAACGTCAGATTGAGGGTCTGGTGGAGAGAATAAAGAAGAATTTAATCTGAAAAAAGGCAAAAATACATACCAATAAATTGCCACTGGTATAAATTCATAATGTAATAGAGCAACTGTTTACATAAATTTACTAATACATGAACGCATATTCTTGAGTGAAAAATTAATTTTTTTCTGGAAAAATAACAGCCATTGCAACTCAACCCTACCACATGTATGTAAACTACAGTATACACGTTAAAAAGCCTTCATGTATGTATTGCAGTTTACACTCAGTGCCTACAGTCCTGTTGATTGACATGCAGATGAGGGATAGTAAACAGAAATAGAACCAGTGCCATGTTGCTTGTTTATCATACACAACTTTAATTTTTGAAACAGAACAATAAGTGTGTGAATACTGTCTTAACTTTCTGATGTACCCTGAACTAAACTCACTTATAACGTGACACATACTGCCATTGCAAACCAGATTTTCCTCGTTAAAAAAACTAAAGTATTTTTAAAAAATCAATAGCACACAGGTGATTTCTGATGCCAAGTTATTTTACTTTAATTGTTCCTCCATTTCAAACTCATCACAAACAAACAGCCTGTCCTTGTATACCAGCTGATCCAGTGTTATTAAGAAAGGTGAATGTGGAAGTAGTGAATAAAACATTTTTTTGGGAAATGTAAAAGTTTTGTTTTACACATTTATTCAATATCAGCGATCAAAAAGTAGAGGAAGAAATAAGAAAAAAAAGTCAAAAACTGAAGATGGCTCTCTAATCATCATCAAAGTTCTGTTGTAAAAGGAAGTTGGCGGCCAAGTTTTCATTCTTCTCACAAGCAAAGTAGGCTTGTATAACAAGTCCCTCTGGAAATCCTAAGGCTTTTAGCTGCAAAGAGAGACAGAAGAGTTACAAGTTAGCCAAACAATACTTTAATGAGCAGACGACAATCTGTGCTGTTCTGTTTACCAGTCTCTACTCTGTGAAACACAAAGATGAAAGTGAGGATTTTGGCAACATCAGCAGATTTCTGAGACTTCTGAACTTTGGACTGAGGGAAAAGGTTAGTGACAGTGTTGTGCTGCTCCTCACCCTCTCAATGGCCTCTTTTTCTTGTGGCGTGACCTGGATGTAGCTCATTTGACCTCCACCGGGTGGGTCGCCTGCCATCCCTCCGGTTCCCCCTGCTCCTCCTGCTCCACCTCCACCACCTGCCGGAACTGCCTCTGGATTGGGTTCATTCAGCATCTGGATGAACTGCTCTTGGTGGTTGCTTATCTCCTACAGTGGTAAACAAACAGTTAAGGTATGACTCATTACTGTTCCTTGGCACTTATACCTCTGACGTGGAGCAAACAACTATTGAATAACAACAACAAAACATAATAACTGTATAATATCAAAAACATTAACAAACAAGCCTTCTGTCAGGCTAACAAAAGGAAGGGCTTAAAAAGAATTGTTAAAATACTGACTCTTCGTCTCTAGTGGGTCACACTCAAAAAAGCTGGATCCTACAATTCCCATCATCCCTCAAACTCAAAAACATCTTTCATTAGATCTTCAAAATCCCCTTGTCAAGTCCAACATGAGATAATATTTATCCAGACTTGAGAAAGCTCCCCGCCAGAGCCACAGAGGACAGTGTAGTCCAAAACTTAAATCATGAACTTATTCAATCAAGACTGTTTCAAGGTCTCCAAACAAATCCACGTTTACAACACAACAAGCTGTGTCAGTACTTCACCTGCAGCAGCTCGGGGTTTTCCCTGCCGATCTCCTGCAGCAGTGCAGGAAGCAGCGCGGCGTTCTGCTGGATGAGTTGGCGCATCACTTGGAACTGGGGCTGATTTCTGAGAAAATTCAAGGGGTTGCCTGAAAGAGACAGTCAGAAAGTCACAGAAGGATAATAAACAGACACAAATATTTGCCCATTGAGGGCGCTGCTATATGCAGAATAGGGCCACTTACCTCCCCCAGCACCTGGTGAAGAGGCAGTGTTGGCGGGCATGCTCATACCGCTTGTGGGTGCAGCAGGAGCAGGAGCTCCACTCACTGGAGGCGCCACTGTATCAGGTCCTGTTGAATGGCCCTGATCTCTGCCTGGAATACCCTGAAAGAAAAGTCATGAAACATACAACAATTTAAAAAGACTGTTAGACTACACAAACTGAAGTAGATTACTTTTTAATCCTTTTAGTTTACAGTTTGTGGGTTGTATCATGTTACAGACACAATTTAAAACCCTGATTATTCAGGAAGCAACTGAGGGAGTTTTGGGGAAGTGGTTATTGGTGGAAGATTTATATAACCATGTTATGAATGTCAAGACACAAACGAAGTAGTCAGGAAACTAAAGACACGTGTACAGATCATTAACACTGTACTTACTGTGAGCAAGTACTCTACAGCTCTGTCTGGGTTGTTGAAGCTCGCTCTCAGAGCTGCTACCACCTGCTCCCTCTCGTAGCCCATGAGCATCATCTCGTTCACCATGGCGTCATATGACGGGCCTGTCACTAAAGAAACACACAAACACCAAGACACCAAGTGCAATATCAGTAGAGAAAATAAAGAGCTTCACGGTAGGTCAGCTTTTGTTTTGACAAGTGCAGCAATGTGATTTCCAACTGCTTTTAATTGGATTCATTTCATTTAGTATCAAGCATACAATGTGCATTAGTCATTTACTTTAAAACAAGGGTGTCAAATTGTCAAGACTACATTTCATTATGAAGGAAACTAAATCTTTAAACATTCATTGACACGCCACTTTAATGAAACATGAAATATATATCAAAATAATGTCAAGCAGACATGCTTTTAAGCTTACATAACACAGAAAGCACACCTAAAATGCAATACTATGTCCAGATAGTAAACAAAACTATATATCAGCTGAGCTGGGGAAGAGAGTTTGAGGAGTTGGCTCATATAAAGATCACTTTCTCTACTGTGTCCCATAAAAATAAACAAACGCTACAAATTCAAATCAATGGCTACACGACTCATAATAATCACAGACCCTTCAGGATTTGCTCTGAGCAAAGCAATATTTGCAAAGCTCAGAGCATGTAGCCACGGGGAACTGTGGGATTATGTTTTGGCTGAGCCGCAGTATCCGGCTGCTTATTGATTGAGATACATCAATGCCAGCATGCACAAGAAACAGGATGGGCCAAAATGAACCGACAACCTCGATTCACACACATTCACCGATAGATTCACTGCATACAAGATGTGGCTTAAAGGCATTGAGGCAAAAGCAATTTTTGCACAGCCTTACCTAGAGTTGAAACGGCCTCATCAATTAGGTTTGTGTTTGTTGAAGCCTCAGAGCTTCTGCAAGAGAAAGCAGACTTTAGGTGAGGCATGATCTGCACGTCACTTTGCAAAGCAAAACGCAATGAGACCAAAAAGATAGTTAAAGACAAACATCTACCCATCTTTACCCGACAGGGGTGGAAGCTGGTTCAGCGGTCGAGGACGGTCTCTCCTCTGGTTTGGTGTCTGTGGAGGCACGCTCTGTGGTGTTTTCTGAGCTGGACGACAAGGCAGGTGGTGCTGCAGGGGCTGTAGTGCTGGGAGCTGAGGCGGCAGGTGAAGGAGCTGCTGAGGCTGTTTTAGGCTGTGAAAAAAATTTTAAATATAAAAATATTTTACTTCTCCGTTATCACCTGATAGTCACAATCAGTCATTTACTGATATGTTATCAACATGTCAGACTGCCTTTGTGTTTCACTTAAGCAATATCTAGGCTATCCTAAATTATACTAATAAAAAGGCCATAATGGTCTAGATTGAGCCTCTTTCAGATATTCAGGTTGGCAAACTGAGTTTACGGCTATCCAAAATATGTTAATGTCTTATAATGTGAGTCTTTTAATAATGTTCATTAACTTCAATATATCTTTCTAAGTCTAAGTTTTTTTAAGTCATACCATGTCTTCATTAAAATTAGTGAAACTTTTTGTTAAACATGTGGCTCCTTACCAGCTCTGCAAGAAGAAAATGTAGCCTAATCATTTTTGTATATGATCCCATTGTATTTCTGTATTACATTATATCAGAAGGTTTGAACAGCACTATCTTCAGTAACAAATCTGTTTTATATTAAATATGTGTCATGTTAAGAGGTACAAAAGCTAGGAACAATCTTCATCTCATCTTATTCGCCGTGTACTGGAATATATAGGAGCAAACCAGAGCCAGGCATCGACATCAACACTAACCACACTCACACTCATACTGTGAGCTACTTGTTCTAGTGCACCAAGAGCCCGTTCAAGAGCTCCAACAGACAGAAAAAGAAGGAAAGAGAAGGTTGGAAAACTAAAATAATATTCCACTGTTAGCTCATTTTTATTTTATTATAACATTTAAGGTCACGATGTTCCACAAAAGTCCGAAAATTAACAAAACCGGCAGTTTACTAGAACTATTTTGAGTCCCAAACCTTTGTCACCATGACGACCACAAAGTTCTTCTCATTGATTTTGTATTCTTTGAGGGCTGTGTCATCATTGAGGATTTTACCTGGAAAGAAAAGGAAAGATGAGTCACAGCTCTATTGGCTTTACCTGCCCTGAACCCTGAAACAACATGCAGGGATGTAACAATAGATGGTATCATATTTAATCATTGAATAGAGGGTTGTTAAGCAGATAAATAGCCTGCTTTTGTCACTGTGTCTACTTCTTTATGTTATACTGTAAAGCCCTGCTTTTGTTTTGTGTTATATATGTGTTTGAGAATCCACTTTAAGTAGGCCACACTGTCTAAAATGCTACAATATGCTTATACATACACAGTGCCTATAACAT
Organism: Protonibea diacanthus; assembly: GCA_028641955.1. NCBI lineage: Eukaryota > Metazoa > Chordata > Actinopteri > Sciaenidae > Protonibea > Protonibea diacanthus. The sequence goes on along the minus strand of CM053991.1, from coordinate 12,162,806 downwards.
GCCTTCGACCTCCCTGAGTGTTTGTCATGTTTGATTGTTTTTGAGACTGTTTTCCCCTCAAACTTTATCTGTCTTTTTAAAGTCAGATAACTGCAAAGCTTATCTAAACAAATGAAGGTAGGGAGGTTCTGAAACATTTGTGCTTACCCAAGCTGCAACCTTTGCATTTATCTGGCAGACATTGTCATTTGTCTAACAGACAGACGTGCTCTTTGGCAGGTTTCTTGCTATATGCAGCAGGAGATTAAAACCTTACTGTCACTTTAACGCATCTGCTTTACCTGATGAACGGAAAAGACACTGCAGGTTTTTAGCAAATGTTAACCAGCGGATCAGGGCAGGATTTGCTCGCTTGATATGGACAACTAAAAAGTCAGATTTAGTATAAACAAGTTAAACATAAGTGAACCGTTGACGGACTAAACAGAGCCGATCTAGGAATTTTAAAAAAAAGTTGCTTTGGCTTGATTTCAGCAATACTATGGGGGTAGACCAAACCTTTAAAATACAGTGTGGAAGATTGAGGGGGATCTATTAGCAAATTATGGCAGTTTAACCATTGTGGTTTTCCGCCTGCCACAAAGGTTAAACAGTCACTCTGCCTTTACAGTCACAGCATATGATTTGCTGTAGGATATGTTACGATATGTTACAGTAAACCATTAAAGGAAGTCAGTGATAAAGACCACACTTTCTTAATGCAGAACTACTTAGCTGTCAAACATGTTAAATAATTTAATAATCTTAATGACGGCATGCTTCAGGCTTCAAGGGCACTGCGAATCAAATCTACTATCCATGTTAGCTTTCATGACACATGTGGGCTCCCTGTGACTGCACAGAATACAAGTTGCAGACAAGTTGCAAGATAAAGAAGAGATAGGGAGAAACCACCAGCATGAAGGTAACCAGTTGAAATCAGCTTGGGGACACATATTTACATCCACTTATCAAGTGACAGTTAAGGTTGTCCAAACAAACACACTGGGGAGTGAGAACAGATGCCCATAGTCACAATGAAAACACAGGAATGAACAAAGCACATCTTGAGCTGACCTGAGAGAGTCGTGTTGCTGTCAGCATGTACTGCTAACATCACTAAACAGTGTAATGGGTAGATACAATAAAAAGAAAAAAAACAAACAAACAAGGCAGCTATCTTGTCTGCACTTTTAAATAGGATGTGAACAGTTCAGTATTGATCAGCTGAAAGCAAGGCAGTGAGGCAGTGGAGCTTCTGACTGCCTGAAGAGGAGAAGCACTTAAAGAAGAACAATGTGAAACATACCAGCATATATCAGCTTCAGTCCAGCTACTGAAAAATTGTCCTTTCCTTTCTCCTCTTCAATCCTCTCTTTCAATGTCTTCACCTGTGAAAAAGATTGTTTTTTTTTAAATCACTTTTCTTAATCCTCTATATAACCACTATAAAATCAAATGAATCAGCTTTTCCAGCCCTAACTACAGCACGAGTCAAAAATAAAGTCCAAAGTATGAACTAGCTAACCGCTAACACCATCATAAACTGGAGTTGGACAGACATGACACTTAAAGTTACCCCAGAAAGCATGATGGAAAATTAATTTAACATTACAAACTGACAGAATAACAAAGTTTTACATCTAGGCCCCATGTCCTTTAAAATGCTGTCTTTATTTTTGCGTAAATAGAGTGTAACTAACGTTACCTACGGTGGCTGTATGCTGTGCTAACGTAGCTAACTTATATGCAGGCTAGTCGAAAGTAAATAATAACGGTTAAAGTTACAAACCGAAAAGTTAACTATTATGTTAAACGTTAAAAGTTCAGGTGCTTCTCGCCTTAGACATCAATGCTGACGTTATATTATATTTGTTTCACGCTTAGTGCTGGTTTATAACTAAAGTTCACACGGACGTTACATTAGTTAAAACGCCATGACTTGCTATGAATCAGACAACTTTGATTTACTGGTACTGTCACCTATGCGGTGCTAATTTTGGTTTATCTCGTACGAAATTAACTGTTTTAATTTATTATGAATTCGCGTAATGGCTCAACAGCGGTTATCAGCGCTTATGCTAACTCCCCCCCTCTCAATCTTCAATCTTAAATGGGCTCCGTCTAATCGCTGACACTAAAAACTACTTTCTTGAACGGTATTTAATAAATGGCGCTAATTTGTATAAAGTCTCACAGCGCACACACAAGCCATATTATCCCAAACGGGCAGTTCATCTATTATCTGCCTGCTTTTTTCGCAGACCCATCTCTTGCTTGTTTTATTTTAAATGGTTAAAAACTAAAGTAGTCGGTTCCAGGGCATACCCAGCTCCCTCTCCACCCCCTTCACGAATGCATGCTTTTAACTCTTACCGTCTCCTCTTCATCGATGTCGATTTTGAACGTCTGCTGTTGTAAGGTTTTCAAAGTTATCTGCATCTTGTCGTCAGTGTTTTTGTCCCCGGGCCTGGTTTAAACGTTGTCTGTCCAACTTGCGAGAGTCTTCGCTGTTTTCGTTGGCTCATTACAAACTGTCAGCCGCCATGACTTTTCGCTTTTCTTCTTCTATGGAAGAAATGTAGGTAACAGCGCCCCCGGTGGTCAGTGTTGAACCTGCAGCGAAATTATGCTTTTCATTTAATTCACTGATATTAATCACATATTTTACTAAATAAAAGCCGTAATACATCAGTTAAAAACACATTTAACATACAGCATTGTCCTTTATCAGCAAAATGTCCTCATTATGACCTTCTTCTGACGAGACTATAATGCTAATAGTATGCTATTTTACTGATTTGTTATTATGTAGCATGAACATGTGAGCAGGCATGAATGACTTTATACTGTTTGATAGTTTGATATAGATTTGTCAAGTGCAAAACATTACTGGAAATAAGTATAATTAAGATTATTTTATAAATATTTTATAAAAATGTGTAAATATACACTTTGTAGTATTATTTATCTACAACACTGCCACTTAAAATAGAATAAAAAAAAGCCTCAAACTATTGGAAAATTTACAAATAATGTAATTATTATATCATCAGCAGCATTTAAGCTAATTGAGAGTAACTTATAATAATAGTAAAAGTAAGTAAGAAACATACTGGCATTTTACCTTTGGAAGTGGAATATTTTTGGAGCTTCTCCTTCACATTCCTCTCAAGACATTGACACTGATGGAATAGACATGCCTTACTGAACTTTACAGATAGCATTTTTTATGCCGTTATCACAAGTTTCTACAAATCTCAAGTACTTCAGGCATGGAGGAATTTCAATATCCAGTACTCAGTATTCAGAGGCTTTATTGACTTCTTTCTCACATGCTGCACAGCTCTGACTCTGAGAGGATTGTTAAATGTGAGAGATAATATGCTGGAGCTCAATGGGGTCTCTTCCCCAGCCCACTTCTCTCTCTCTCCCTTCTATCTTTATCTCCCACTCCTCTCAACTGTTTCTGTCCTTCTGCCACTACTCTTCTTCTGTCCTGACTTCCCCTTCTCTCTCTCTCTCCACTAAATCCTCTCCCCATCCAGTTATTACGACAGGAGCAGTGCCCTCGCCTGCCATGGCCCGAGCACGCTCTCATCAGGCATTCCTTATGTTGCTCCACTCAGCAGCAGCAGCAGCAGCAGCAGTGTCCTCTTTTCCCCTCTCCCCACCGTGGCTGTGCCTCTTGCTCCTGTCTCCAGGGGTCGTCAGTCTGCCATCGGCCCCCTCTGAAGTGGTGAGCCACAGAGATTACAGTCTGATCCCTGGTGACTTGGAGATATTTTTAAGAGATGATGTTAGACATGTGAAATAAAGACTTGGCCCCTTCTAAAATAGGAAGGAGAGGAAATGCAGACGACATGTGTGAAATCGAGACCTTCAATAGAAAGACACCAGAGACAGACTACTCCACATGCTCTTTTTCTAGTCCTACAGGGAGATGCTGAGAAAATAACAAAAAAAGACTAACAGTGAAAAGATAAAGAGGAAACATAGCTGATTGAACTTGCTGATCTCAGTGACATGTGGTATTCATGGTGCAAGAGCTGCAGCATTTCAGCATGCCTGTACATTACGCAGACACACAAAAACGTACACAGCACACACTCACAGCTGGCATTTGCAGGGTTTGTGGTTTTGGTCAGAGCTCTTACATGGTGTGGAGTGGAGTAGAGTAGAGAGAGAGAGAGACAGAGCAACAGAAGGGTGGAAGGGTGTAACACAAAGTGAAGGCCACTGAGATGCCTTCTCAGCCCGAAGCTATTTCCTGTGGACAAGCTGCTGGGACTATTATTGGTTGTTCCAAGGGCTCTGTGGACTTGTTACAAAGGAAATCCTATGTGTCACTGAAAATGGGAAACATGTTGCACAAAAGCTAGAATAGATAACCATGAAGAATTTTTACAAAGCATGTGGTTTGTTTGGATTAGGAGTAATTCATGATTAGGGTGTCACCAGCAAAATACTACACGAAAACAGAGTGTTTTCAGCTAAATGCTAATATCCACATGTTAATATGTTCATAATAACAACATTAACATGCTACCATATGAATGCAGCATTAGTGTGGTGTGTTAGCGTTTTAATAGTTGCAGGTGATGCTAAACGCAATGACAAGGCTGACCAATTTAATTCTGATCTGATGATTGCGCTAAATGAAAATTCAAGGGATCAATGTAGCAAACATCATGGCAATGCAATCAGAAGTAGTTAAGATAAGATATATTATATATCTATACCGAAATGGTTGAGATATCAGACAGTTTTCTTTTGTTTGATTGTTCATTTTATTTTAAAAATGTAGCCAATATCATATTCTAATATTTAACTGGTCCTGAACTGACCCAGACTCACACAAACATCGTGGCCACAGAAATCAGCATTTATGGATTATTTTATATGCTGACAGTAGAAATCAATGAATTTGTAAGCAGATAATGAGGATGGAAGTGAGGCGAAAGAGAGACAAAACGTTAATTATAGCTGCTACTTCTGTGTGACAGAGGTGTGTGTGTGTGTGTATATGGGGAGTTGGAGCAAACACAGACCAGTTAGCTACTGACATGACAGTTTAAACTGAGGTCGCATTGCAAAAAAATCAGACCTATATCTGGTTTAGGAAAATATATATGAACGTGGCCCAAATCAGAATTGAAAAGAATCCATGTGATTTGTGCTGTTACGGAAAAAAAAACCCATTAAAGTCATGTGTTTGTTCCTGTTACTTCCTCATGCAAATGTAACAGAGTTTCAGCCCTTCCCACTGCCATAATCTGTAAATGATTTCCTATCACTTTTTTTCAACATTTATGATCAAGATAAAGCAGCTAATGTTAACTTCAGTGTTCTGCCACATGGAGACGGATGCTGGCTGTTCAAACAAATACAATGAAGCAAATAATTACAACATCTCCTTCTCAGCATAATCTACAAGTAATGACATGAAAGACTCAAATTTGATATTGATTAAAGGCACTAAAGGTATTTTCCTGACTAGTTCGTTTGGCATCATTTTGCCCTTGACAATGACGCACTTACACTTTATTCTCAATTTGCTATTCGATAAGGCTGCTTATCAGGGAATTTTAATAGTTTGCATATGCATAATTCACGGATTTAGAGGGCAGCGCAAGTTATATATCATACGTGAGGAAATGATGTATGCACAATATCAAGTGTATCACGTCTGCAGAAGACAAAAAGTTATTCTACAAAAGGTAAAGGTGTAGCACCGTCCCACAGTTATATATTTAACGGATCACTAGTTCAGCCTTAACTCTTAGATCTTGGTGTTAAGCAAGGAAATGTCACATTTTAGAGCTTTAATTACATTTATATGATGTGTCTGCACAAAGAAGAGATAAACACAATTAACCGTTATCTGATAACTTTATTATCAAGTTAAAAAAAGACAATGAATTACAATATTTACAGAATATCCAGAGATAAATGGAATAAAATTGTAAACAATCATTCTAGGCAACATCACAACCCACCATCAGGTAATCAGATTTATATGGGAAGAAAGGCAAGAAGGAGAGATTCTAGTGTCAAACTATGGAGACAACAGTCTCAAAAGAGAAATGCATCGGAAACAAACTAAACATATATACAAGTATCCAGTGTGTTGTCAGCAGGGGTGTAACTTTGGGTAAACTGGGAATATTACAGTCAAGTGACTGCACACAGTGAGGGATTCATAGTCATTTTCTATTAAAATGATCACAGAACAACAAACAATTTTGGGTTGACAGTTTCATTAACCCAGATCGTCCCAGTTTGTCTAGTTTACACTGGGCTTTCAAGCTGGGCAACAAGCTGCCTTACAAAGCTTATTTCTACAACAACAGTTTTCAAACTGTTACTTTCAAAAAGCTACAGGCTGATCCTGAAAAACAGAAACAGGGCTTTGAGATTCAGCACCAACTCAAACAGTTTTTCAGGTATTACAAGCACTGAGGAGCATAGTGGGGCTGCTACATTCCCACCTATTGTTGGCTGGGTAGACTACGGGCAGTGAGCTGATGCCCTTACTTGTCACGGATAGGAGATACTGGAGTGTCAGATGTCGGATTGGACATAAGTGAGCTAGATCTCAGAGGGATCTACAGGCTGACTGGGAACCCAGATCCAAGCAGTTTAGGTAAATGCCCCCAAAGGAACAAATTTTGTCTCTTACTTCGCCATATTTTTCTCCTTCACAATAAAAGCCCCGGCTGTTAATTAGTAAAGAACTGCATCATTTTCCTTCACGTGTTTAAATAATGTACAACCACACTGCTCTTCCTATTTGCTCATTCCCATTACAGTACAAAAAGGAGATATTTTTCATTGTAACCAGACATTGTACAACAGTGTAATAATGTTGGATTGGGGACTCAAAAAGCCCCTAAGGGTTAGCTATCATCTTTAGATTTCTTTTTTTTTTTTCGTCTTTTTTTATTTAAAAATGAGAACACCTAAAGGAAAAAAGGGTTAAAGTATCCTTTCCGAAACACCACAGATCAAACACTTAACGAGTAGGTTTGTTTTCTATACATGGCTGCAAACATGTAGTTCACCTGGGTTCCACCCATAGAACTCTACATCCAAAGTTCTATGGTCCAAACCCAGATTTCCCATTTTCCATCAATGGTTCAATGCTCAGGAAGGACAATCACAGCAGCAAACACAGCAGGCTTGGTAAATATTTTGGTACCAAGAACACAATTACATTAATTGTGCTCCTCTTCTAATTTGACATTGTAGTTATCAGTGATTTTATCTTTCTGACAGTTTAACGTTGCTTATGGGTCTTATTGGAATTGGACATAAATTTGATTTAATTGCTATTTATTAATCTTATAAGGCTTCAGGGCATTCAAGCAGCAACTTCCAACAAATACAATCTCTGCCTTTTGTCAGTATCAACAACAATGTGACAACTTTGTCTGAAAAGAAGCACACAAATGCAGGCTGTGTCAATACAGGATGAGAATTTGAAAGGGGGATTTAACAGCTTTAAAAAGTAAATTTTTAACATATAGTCCCAGTGGCAATATATACATGGAAACAACTGGTTTTACGGCTTTCTGACCTGGTTACACTTGTCTTCTTAGTGTATCCCATCCCGTCAAAACTGGATCATAGACTAGAAAAACTGTGGCATCAGCCACAAGTTTCTTAAGGGACGTTTTGAAGCACTAGATTTGAGTTTAATCCTTGATGCCAGCCTGTCAGTCACATGGAGCCTAAAAATACAAATTTAGGTGATGTGGAGGAACCTGGATGGAGTTAAGGTAATCACCAGGGCTGACTGTGAAAGGCAGAGACATCTGTCAATCAACCGAACATGGCTCCAAACATACCTGTTTCATGGAATTTCATTTGTGGTGCTCAAAGTATTAAAAACCACACTTAAAAAACACACACACACACACACACTAGCAGCATTTCTTTCTATAAACAGCATCGCTGTTCACTCCAGATAATAGAGTACAACACAGAACACACTGTCAACAGTTTTTATAGGAACTATTTATTTTGTAGGAAAGAGTTCTGATGAAAACTGCTGAAATTTTTAAAATCTTTCAATGCTGTGAGTGTAACAAATGAAATTCCATTCATTTCCATTGGATCAGCAGAAATCCTGGAGACAGATGTCTCATAACTTTGGCAAATAAACCAAAGCTATTGCCAACTACCATATATACAGTATATATGGTTATCTGGTTGAACCAACCTACTTTAAGCCGCAACATCCTCTTTGTACAACTGATTAGATGCTAAACCACATTTCTTTCTACTGGTATTTACAACGCAATTACATTTAAGTCAAATCTGATTTAATTTTATCTCATCTTAATTAAACAAGACTCCAAATTGCCACTAAGACACACATTAGAATAAGTGAAATTATCCATTGAAGCCATATATTTCTTGTGGAAAAAACTTTAGATTTTAAGAGAGAAGTTTGGTGATTTTCTGGTTGCTTTAAACCAGTTAAAAGTTTTTTTTTAAGCAATTAAAGCTATTTATAAGGGCTATTAGAGGAACTGAATTTTAAGGCACTTAGGCACTTGCTTCAACACTCAGCCTTGGTGGTCGACACTTGGTTTGTACACAGTGTAATCCAGTCTACCATGACCACAGCCAGGGGCGACCTGGTCATGGTGGTATGACACATCAGTAATATATCATTTATTTATCATTTGTGGGTGCACCTACAGTATGTGACAGAGCTGGATTCTGGCACAGCCAATCACAAATTTTGCACTAAAAAGACAAGTGTAATCTCTGTCTGTGGATTATGATGATATTACACCACCGCGGTTAAAACCTGCAGTTATGTTCCAGGCTGACTCTTGCTATGCTCATTTTAACGGATCCCTATATCATATGGATACAGTCATGACACATTAAACATATCTCTGTTGTTATAATGATCTGCAGAGTGCATAGGTTAACTGTGACACGGTTTAACCTGGAGTACAAACAACATCATATCCTGTGGGGGGAGGGGAGATTAAAACTAATCCCATTATTTCCATGATTTCATCACATCAGTGAAATAACTGGACAATAAAGTAGTACAGTCAAAATGTGAAGGGTGCCACAGGCTGAAGGCTTATACTTAGTATAATATTAAAGGACCTAAAATATAGCAATTTGCTACAAACATGGGGGGGATTGAAGAATTGAAGAAAACATTATTTGGGATTTCCACTAAAATAGATAAGGTGCGACTCTTCCTCAAGGAATACTTCTACACATTTAACACAAGGCTACGATGAAAAAGAATCTCAGATTTCAACAAGAAACAAGAAAAGGTGGCTCTACAGTGGGTCACGCGCTTGTAAATGCTTTCATATCTTGTTTGTTCCTTTTAGGTAAATTTACAGTAACCCTGTTTTAGATGAGTGGGGGGGTGGGTGGGGTGTGTGTGTGTTTGTGTGTAAAAGGTGCTTCAAATAATAAAATGCTAAATTTAGTTTATCATTTTGGACAACATTCTTTATAAATAGCTTCGTTTTTATCTAGGTGGGATCTTTCACTGTAGATTTGACCAGAATGTCAGCAATAAAGAGTTCTGTTCACTATTGGTTACCAATATATTAAGATCTGTCCTAGGGGACTGCCCATTTAAAGAGCTCAGCCGTTTTATGCAGCACAACTAATACTTAAATATGTAACACCTAAAATCTAGTAATGTGCCAACTCATAAGAAGTCACTTTTTATTCAATCTTTACGCTTCCTTTGACGTCCTATTTTAAGATCCAACTCAGTGCTGATCCTACCCAATTTTATCAATATCCCAAGAGGCCACAATCAGTTCAACCAAACTGTTGATCCTTTTTGGTGTCAAGCATTTCTTTGTCTTCCACATACTGGCTTTGACTTCTCAGTGATAGATCAGCTTCCTCCTTTCTGTTGCTGGACAAGTCCATCAGGACAGAGGAGCCGGTGGAAGATGAAGCTGAGGCCTCTATTGCGGAGGTGGTGCTGGTGTCCATTCGGCTGTTGTTAACCGTCCTAAGGGAGCAGAAATAATTGCATTTAAACCGTGGATAGATATGAAGAAACATAATGCTAACAACAGAGGATGGCACATTTTTAATATGCAGATACACAGTTATAAAACAAGACTAAAAGGCTACAGCCATGCTAGAGGCTCTATGAAACGCTGATCATCAACATCTAAACCAAATTTCATTAGCATAATCACAATTCATTAGTTGCCAAGACCACAAATGTCAACCTCGTGGTGGCCTGAGATTAAAAGTAAAGTCACTAGGATTCATTCTCTGGGGTCCACATGTCACAACGTCAGTTATTGCGCCATTATTTACTATCTGCTCTCTGCCTTTGTCATACATTAACTCCTCTGTTATCCGTCTGTTACACGTCTTGCCACTTTCTTCTGCCCTGCGGTAACCCCTGTGTTCCTGCCACTCACATCACCTGTCCCCTCACACACCTGCTCCCACTTCCTCATTAGTCTTTCAGTAAATCACCTGCCCATTTCCATGCACTCTCTGTCAGTTCATCTAATGTGCTTGCTGCTTCGTTGTCCAGACTTTTTCTCTGCTTGCCTGTTTGGACCCCTGCTTGTCTTTTGGACTTCTGCCCCTTTTGCCCGTTCCTTAGCTGGATAATTTTGCCTTCACTTTCATGTCTACCCCTTTTTGATTCTTGCCTGTTTTCTGACTAGCTGCAACAAAATGTTACTTTATCAGTTTGGTCCTACCCTGCCTTAAAAGTCTGTACCATATTTCATGGCAATCCATCCAATACTATTCATAGAGCCATGCTGCCAGGGTGGCTAAAAACCATAACCGTGACATCTGAATGCCTTCACTAAATAAAGCTAAAGGACCTTATTGTTTGCACAAATACCAGAAAGACAGGTAGAGAGCACCAGGGTGGCTTAGTGTGCAGAGAAAGTACACAAGCTCACACATCAGGAGAGAGCGAGGAAGAGAAGAAATACTAACATGCCGTGACGCAGGACATGTCGTTCCCACTCGAGGCTGTTGGTGAAGCAGCGGCCACAGAACTCGCACGGGAGACGCTTCTCTACGCCGCTTGGCCCAGAAGTGCTGCTCGTGCTGCTGGTGGGAGATGCAAGGACCTCTGGGAAATAGAGTTTAAATGATGAACAGAGTGATTTCAGCGTTGGTTTTTTTGGTATAATATTAAAAAAAGAGAAAAAAAATATGAATTGCTATAGTTTATTTATTATCAGACAATCAGTATACATAAATATACATCAATCACAGAATAAAGTTTGTTATATTGGCTTCACTGTAGAGATGATCAGTAACATTCTCCTTCGGTGAGCAACCAACATGGAGTCAAGTGACTCAGTCAGTGAATTATTAGATAGAAGAATGAAATGAGAAAATCAATTCAGAATTACACTGAGACAATGTTAGAAGACAAACACTGCTCATGAAGAATGGCTAAAACACATTATACATTACATCTTACTTATGGGCCCATTTATCTGCCTTAAAAGGGAGACACAGGAGATTTTTCACACAGATCACAATTTGATATGAAATAAATGAGAACAGAAAAAGACAGAAAATGACTTGTCAGCAGAAAGAGATTTATCGCGTAATCCCAAACGGTTTCTGGAAAAGAAATGTGTTTTTTGGCTTATAGAGAGGAGTTAAATAGTATCAGCACTGTTCTGGTCTCTAGTGAACACAGCACCCAGGATTGGGCATGTTGTTGCTTAATAATGTCTGTGCATGTTTTTTAAAACAAATAAAATAAAATAATGTCCCTCTTCATATTTACATTAACATTAATCAAGAAAGTAAGGATGAGTAGATAATAAGGAGGAGAGTGATGTATTTACCTTGTAGGGCGGGCCTCTCTTCCTCCACCTCCTTGACTTCCTCTTCATCTTCTTCCTCTTCTTCCTCCTCCTCTTCCTCTTTGATGTTGTCCTCCATCTCTTCATCATCCATCTGTCTCCGCTCCTCCGCCATGTGCTCCATCATCTCCATTCCTACGTCGTCATCGTCCTCCTCTTCCTCCTCCTCAGCAGCAGCTACTTTTGCACCTTCGACCATCTCCACAATCTCTCTGTCTTCTTCCTCTTCTGCGCTGCTCCCTTGTTGTTCCTTTATCATCTCCAGCTGGTCAAGGTTGACCCGGCCCATCAGCTCAAAGTTCCGGATAACCTGATCAGAAACAGGACTAATTAATTATTTTGTAAGCAGCCTTTTTTTTTTTAAATCTTGGAGAACTCCCTTTTCTTTTCTAGCTGGCAGAAAAGTCAACATTAGATTTATGATGATAAATTCTGGTACCACACCCTGCCTATACCCAATATTCAAAGTATTATGAGATATAAGTTACTGATGCTGTTTGTCAGTTCTCAAGCCAAAGGTGTACTCGCGTACTGTACGATACAGCAGCATAAGATCATGAGTCATTTAAAATGATCGGAAACAAAAGTATTTTGACAAAGAGGATGACGTGTGATGACAGAACCAGATCATCTTCTGGCTTATGTATTTTGTCACAAATGATGTCACTCTTTCTGAGCAATCCCCTCCTCCCCGAAGACTCAAGAGCTGTAGCCCTGCAACATGACAACGCCTGCTCTTACACTCCTACTCGAATAAGATTTCGCTCTCTGTCTCACCCAGAAATAAAATTAATCCAGTATAAGAAATATTTCTGGGTTGCTTTCATTATTTTCTGGACCCATTTTGACCTTCAGCTACACTGCACGCTGTAAATCTTGTGTACTCACTCTATTTACAATGCTTTAGTCCTCAAATCATCAAAGTCATACAGACAAACAGCACCAGTACCATAAAAACCCACAACCACCAGCAGCAACGCTCAGTATTCATACTAATTAAGGTCAACGAGCCCCTCTAATTAAAAACAAACCTCGTAATAAACTCTCCTAATTGGTAACAAGAATATTTTACAAATGTCAACTTGTAATCTGATCAAATACATATAAATACTTTAAAAATACTGTGTCAAAAGGATGTTGTAGTGTACTGTATGTTTACATATATTTATAATATATATTACTGCTGTTGTTTGCCTCAGACAGTGTGATAGACAGTATACCTGATCCTTGATTCTTTTCAAAGGAAGATATTTTCATCCAACCCTGCAATAACTTTGTAGTAACTGTGACCTTGATCGACATAACACCTTAAATAGCACCACTTCTTTGCCAGATGATGATCTGAATGAGAAAGGTGTGTAATAATACTATGGACATAAAAGTGATGACTCTGCCACTGTCCCAGAGGCGCTTCCTGCCTCCTCTCACCAACATCAGATTTTTACAAATTTCCCTCTCAACGTCGCGACAGCTGCAGGTCGTCTGCTGTCGTCTACAGATGTGATATCCTACCACCCAGCAATCTGAAGCAATCATGGCCCTGGCTTTCAAAAACCTACACACACACTGATCAGTGGTTGTAATGTCATCATCTCGTGGCCACAATCCATCCATCGCTTGACATTAAACTCATTCATTATCTATAACCGCTTACTCCTATTTTAGGTAACAGGAGGGCTGGACCTTATCCCATAATGCATTGGATCAAATCATGGATCTAGTCATGTAAAGAATGAAAAATGATAACCCAGTGCCCTTTTGAACGTTGAATGTACTCTAAACTACGATCTGCTTTCTCACATTATCACATGAATTATCTCCTTTGAGGGAGGCTGAGAGATGAAACCTTCTCCCTCCTGGATGTGGTTAGAATACACTGAAGCTCCGGCAATCTGATACGCATGTACCAAGTCATCATAGCCCACTGTATCATTCAGTGGCCATTCCACTGATGTTTTTATCTCCTTATCTGTCAAGAGCAGAGGAGCGTAGAGTTTAATTTGGGCTTTATAAGTTTGTGTATCTTTTGTTTTAATAAATCCTTTCCATGCGTCGCTTTCAAGGACTCTAAAGAAAGCTGGGAAATAGGAAAGGGCAGAACAGAGCCGTTCTCTGGGCCAAACAAATTAGTTTACGTACTTTTCATAATCCTGACAGACTTTATGGTTCAACTGTTATCGGAATCCTCTAATCATTTCTCACCTGATAAAGTTTTATTACACGTGTTCAAAAACATTAAACCACACACACATTAAATGACAGCTGTGAGCGAATCATTAACAGGATTTTCCCTGCCTACATTTAAGGTGGGCTGATATAGATTTTAATGTGGAACTGCTGTGTAAGCATTCACTGGGAGGAGCTGATTTATGTTTTGACTACATTTCAGCTCTTTTTTTTTTTTTTTAGGTCATTTGCTCTGTTTTACACAAGTGAACATGCTAAGCTAAGTGCTTGCTGAAGTTTGTGTGAACGTAAAATCACAAAATAAGCAAATTCACTTCCTCTGCTGCTGCTGCTGCTGCTGCTGCACTTCACTAAGCATCGATTGTTGTTCCAATCTATGTGAACCATTTTCCTACCTGCTTCATGGGATGACTGCAAAATATGAATGCAAGTCATGAGAGTTATCTCTACTTGTTTTACTGTGCAATGAGATGATAAAAACGCCACAGGCTTTTTAGGACTTTGGTGGCCAAAGATGAAACACTGCTACTTACTTGCCTGATTATAAAGATCATTTCTTTTAAAAGTTCTGATACTATGGGATCTAAATGTGTTCAGGGTGTACAATCCAGCATCTTACTGTGGACAAGTTTGATTTAGGCGTTGCTGGCATAATAACTTGATACTGGGGGAAGACAGGCCTTGTGATTACCTCCCATAAAACCAGCAAAGGCCATACAGAATTAATTGAACAGTTTGAAATTACAGTGCACAAGCTGTAAACATCTCATGTTACCAGCCATTAAGCAGGTTGATTATTAAAACCTGTTCTTATGAGTAAACCACTTTAAATACGATTTTCCATTGATAAGCCAGACAGCTTCATGTCTGCATTTTTCCTGCTGTTCAAATCATATTGTAAAAAAACAAATGCATGAGGTCACTTATAATGTAGTAAAGCAAAACTTTATGTGGACTCAAACTGACCTTGTGCTCAAGGCGTAGATGCTCCTCTAGCTGGCTCCGTCGACTGCTGTCATAATAACAGAGCTGGCACTGGTATGGTTTGATCTCATCGTGCTTCTGCAGGTGCAGCTGCAACGCCTGGTCACTGGAGCATGTGAAGGTGCATTTGTGGCAACGGAATACCAGGCCCTGAAGGTGGCGTGACAGCTTGGAGCGGCTGACCTCCAGCGGCCCCACACGCTCCTCTGATGGAGGAAGAGGAGAGAGAGCGAAGTGGATTATTAGGTTGGACGGAGGGGAGGAAAATGGTGGTAGAGCAGGGCAGAGAAGAGAGCTAACTGGAGAATGGGAAGAGGAGATGTGGGGTGAAGGAGGCACACACACACGCACATACAGTGGTAGAGAAAAAAGTAATCACAGTGGCTGTTACCTTTTTGTGGTTTTGTAATTTTCTCACTTTCAAGGCAAACACTTCCTCTAGATAACTGAAGGTCTCATAGAAACTACTCAAACACCCCAAAAAGTGTGTCATCGACTCACATCAGTTTCTCCTCTGTATGCTTGCTTTTAAGTGTTACCTCTCAGTTCACACTGCACGTGATAAATGAATATTCTCCATTGCTCCATTGGTTTTGCGCATATCATATCAGTTTGTAAACCATTCCGAAAATATGTCTGATAAGCCCGAGCGCTGTAGAACTTCCTTAAACCTTTAAGTCACACACCACATTTCAGTTGCCAGCACTAAGGTGATGACATTTTTACTTGACTGCGATAGCATTTAAAGCAAAAGTTTTGGGAAATAAACGTGATGGCTTTCTTGCTCTGAGTTAGACGAGAAGACTGATATCACCCTGTGATATGTCTGTGTAGGAAGAAATGACAAGCCTGGCTCTGTTAGAATGTAAAAAAAAAGTTTGCCTGTCAGCACCCCTAAAGCTCACTGATTAACACACGCCTCTTGTATTTAATCATACAAATATCAAAGTGTAAAAATGACGAGTCGTGAGTTCACGAGACAGTGACGCTGCATTCACATCATATTGTTCATCTTGCAGTTACGAGTGGCCGAACCCACAACTGCTCATGTCAACATCCAACTTGTAATTCAGAGTCAGAAGTATCAGCATTTTGTAACAGTGATGGTATCTCACACTCTGTGAAAAGAACTACAGGAAGTAACGACATGGCTGCAATACCACCATCACTGGCTGGTACGTCTAAATAAATTCTGACATTAACACTAATGCAATCTATTCAACTAATTTAGCAGGAGCTGCACACAGGCCCAAAAAAATAATCCAACAGAAGCTGTTTCCAGGTTTCACATCTATCCTTCTGCAAGAAAGTGAACAAGCGCATTTCCCAAAATGTTGACCTACTCTTTAAGAAGTAGAGTTTACAATGTCTTTGGTTCCATTCTGCATGATGCGTACCTCTGTGCAGGACAATGTGGTCAATCATATTGCTCTTGTGTTTGGTGTGATAGAGGCAGAGAGGGCAGCGTAGGTCTTTAGGGAGGTCGTCAGGTGCATTGTTGTTGTGACCGGCTTCCACATGCATGGTGAAAGTATTCCTAGGATGGATTCAGAGACAGAAACAAGGATCACTAAACTATTGAGGGGATTTATCCAGTGCTCGTCTATCTAGTATCAGCATATAGCATAAATATACAACATCTCAGTCATTGTTCTATTTTTCTCTGCTTTCTTACTTGTAGCAGGTGAAAAAGGCACAGTCTTTGCACTTGAAGAGCTTCTTGCCACCGTGGCGGTCCCTGTAGTGCCGACGCAGGCTCTGCATGTATCCAGAGCTGAACTCGCAGAACTCACAAGTGAGGATGCCGTCTGGTCGATTGTCAGCCACTGTTGAGCCACCAGGTGTTGAGCTGGAAGACATTTGACTGCGGGAGGCCAGCTGGTAATGACTAAGCTGCTGACGAACATCCGCTGGCTCCAGGTATGATGGATCTGAGAGCGTGGGGCAAAGAAATTTAGAGGAACATGCTGTTTATTATTATACTGCAAGGCATTGTAAAGAATTCAAGTGAGACTGTAACAGCTTATAAAATACAACACATTATTCAAGATTAAACTATTGGTTTCCAACCTCTTTGGCTTGTGACCACTGATGTCAGATTTTTAGAAGTTGTTAGCAGCTCTCTCAAAGAGACTAAACTTCTCAGATGGTTTCATTTAAACTGTTCAAAGCCCACAGGGGGAAAATTCTCACCAAAGAGGCAAAGGTTAGAGAAAAGTCCAAAGAATTAAGGCCTTTTTATGCTGCAAAACTTTGTATTTTCTCCTTTTGTAACCCATTAATCATCTCGTGGCACATCAGAGTCACCCACTGGAGGAGGGCAACCCCTAGGTTGAGGGGCCTTGTACTAAACTACTTAACTGTGCATAAAGTAGTAAGACCAGCTCCACTTCCAACAGCTCCAACAGTGAAATGCTACTTTAACACAGATGCATCAGTACTCACAATCTAATAATGTCATATATAATAATATATCAGTCACAGGGGACATTCTCCAGCAGAATGAGTATTTTAGATACTTTAATTACATTTAGCTGATAAATTTCGACTTTGAACGATATATTACTGAAATGTGGAGTTAGAGGTTAAAACCTAAAAAAGGTTTTTTCAGTCCAGGATTTTGTGGGCGGTCCTTAAAGGGTGGCTCGATGACACGCTGAGGCCACCCTGAGCATACCACTGCACCCCTAGCAGAGAGATAGAGATGAATTCATCTAGCTTATTGTTTTAAAGTTAGTCATGTTATTTTCTGAACTCATCTGACACGTTTCAGTCGCTTCAAAATTGCTGCTTGACTGCTCCCACAAGTGGGAGTGGCTTTGCCCCCACAGTCCTGGAGCTGTGAATACTGCTCATTGTTACCTGATTTTGACACCTAATTTCATAAACATGTTGATATTTTTAATCATTTAAATTTGGCTGGGTGGTTAATAACACTTTCTTCTTTGGTCTGACAAACTCAGAACACAAATTTATTCTTAGGATCTGTGTTATTTATCCACATTTACTCTGGAGATATTTGTGGAGGAAAAATTAGTTCAAGCTACAAGCATATTTCATGATTGTGTTTTTACACAGACAGGAAGTAACCACTCAAACAAGAACACATGATGACTGGAATTAAAAAAATATATATCCTCAGATAATTCAGAGAGTATCTGTGTGCAAGGCTGTACATATACAGAATATTAAATAAAAAGCTATTGGCAGGCAGCAGATGATCCTTTCCTCCCTAAATAAGACAATAAGACAAGACTATCTGGAATTTCATCTTGCTCACACAAAATGACCCCCCGCCCAACCTCCCTCACAGATACATAAGTATCACTACGACTGTTATTCGTCCCCTACGTCTCTCCCTTTCTCAAGAGTTTATAATATCAGTGAGCAAGCTCATCTTCTCGTCCTACTTTGAGCCTCCAACACATCAATAAATAAACCACAGTGACACTAATAGAATATCTATCCATGTGAAAAATGCTTCTTTCAGCACTCACAGTATGAGGAAGCATGGAAGAACGGGGAACAAAAAAAACTTCTTTTTAAACTTTAACTTTATAAAATGCCTGAGATCCAATTTCTCACTTTTGCAGCGGAGGCAGAGGAATTCACAAGAATCAAACAATGCCACAGTTGATTCATGCTTTTAATATCCTCTCTGCATTGTGGAGATGTATGGAGATGAGATAGCAGATGGGGAGCAAAGTCTGTCATGAGGTGGTGATGTGTCTTCTTGAATGGATTAACGGTCAAAACTGTCTATTGCATTGCATAAATGAGAGGTGGAATACTGTGAGAGACAGGGGAGAAGGAGGAGGAGAATGCCTTAAAAATATTTCAAGGTTTACTTCAATGCAGCATAAAAAAATGAGGATGTGATTGGAGTTTTGGGCAGCTGCAGGTGTAACTGCAGCTATAGTCAAACCATTTCTGAAGAAATTAAAGTAAACAGCCAATCAAATGTTAATCATTTCAAAACAAAACCTCTATTCCACTGCAAATCTCAGCATTTTAGACATTCAACTGAAGGTAGTTAGTTTGGCACGGCAGTGAGACATTCAATATGTCAGCTCTGCTCTTTCTCAATGCTTCACTTGTCTTGGTAGGGCACAGCTGACAGTGGTGGTTGGTGCATTGAGGAATGCTGCCCTGCTTCAGCTCCAGGGAAGATTCCACAGCTCCAGCAGCAAGGTGACAGCTGCTGCCAAGAACAGTCTGCAAGCTAAAGCCGCGGCTGCACAGCCACTAAAACACCTACAAGACGGCATGGCATCAAGGAGTTTGCTGCTACACAGCCCTACAGTGAAGGCGTCTCTTTGATAGAAATATTCTGTTAAGAAAGGTGTCAGAATCAAACCTCAACTCCTCCTCATTATCTATTCAGTCTGAGCGCACAACCCTCTTCCCAAAGACAGACTTGTTGACGCTAAGTGCTGATTTTCCATATTTATAGCAAATCTAGTAATGTGTTATATTAATAATATAAAAAATAAAATAACCTTGGATGAAAATGTCTGGCAGAAAATGGACATGTTTTAGTTGTTGCCTTTTAAGTTTAAAAAGTGCATTAAATGGCTCTAGATTTTTATTTGCTGATATATGTATATATACAGTATGTGTGTGTGTGTGTGTGTGTATATATATATATATATAGACAATAGCCAATCAATATACTACAATTATAGGAGATAAAATGGCAACTATTTGGGTATTTGATAATCAAATTTTCATAATTTTTCACACAAAAATGCAAAAAACATTCGCTGGTTTCTAGCTTCCCAAATGTGAGGCTCTGATCTTTTACTTTGTCATAGGTTAATGATAAATGTTAAATTAAAGATATTAGATATTTTATAGACCAAAAGGAAATAATAAGAATAATAATAAATAAGAAACTGTTTAAAGATGTTAAAGATATCTGTAGAACAATGGACTCTGATTTTATGCTCAATTGAGACTTTCCAAATCTGGCTTGACAAGCCTATCACATGATCTTATATCTACAGTATTACAATGATATTATTACCATCTGGAGCCAAGGGAGTCTGCTCTGTGTTACTGGACAGCCGGGAGGGCCTGAGGGTGGCATGAGCAGCCTGGGTAGCAGCCCGAAGTTTGTGGAGGGTCAGGGCCTCACCGTGGTCTCTCAGAGAATGCTCCTTCAGCTGGCTGATGGTCATGGAGGAGAAGGGGCACGACAAGCACTTGTACATGTGCTGTTCACCTGAAAGAAAATCAAGAATCATAAGTCAACAACTTCACTACTATACGAAAATGAAATTGACTATACAGTATTAAATGGCGCTTTCTTGTAAATGGTTGAAGACTCCTAATAAAAAACATAGTGATAATAAACACATCCTCCACCATACACAAAGTTATTCCCCCCTGAGCCAATCTGTAACAAATATGTCATCTTGTATTCACTTAGTGCTCCCCTTGGACTAATTAGCATAATAGAAAAACGTGTTGAGCTGCAACATTTATTGAAGTTCCATTAAAATTCAAACAGAAATGTCTCGAGGTATCACACATACACATGATCTCACGAAATAATATATTAAGTCGGATCCACATTTTAACTCCTCAACATGCACTTTCCTTGTAGGCAATTTAGAAGTTACAAAACTGATTTTGTATTTACTGGACAAAAATCAACAGTGCACCATGTTAGATATATACAAATCTCACATTGCCGAAGGGAGGCAAGTCTGGAGAGGAGGTAAAATGTTATTGGGGAACTTTTTTCTCTGATTTGCATGAAGCTCGCCTCTCTCTGGTAAACATTTATAAACATTACACAGATAAATGAACCAGATATTTGTAACACTTTGTTAATGGTTAATACGTGTGTGTAAACCATCCATAAACATTATTTGGACAGCTATTAAAAAGTTAGAATTTGTTATTAAATGGTTAAAAAAAACATACCATAAATGTTACATTGATGTACACTATAAAGTTGCAACAGACGTTCATAATGCTTCGTAAAATATAAAATGTGTTGTGCATCTATGAACACAGCCCATTCTGTATTTATGTCACACATTAAAGTTCATTAACGGAATTATTTAAATCCAAACCGTGATCGTTTCTTAAACTTAACCATCCACTAACCAAACTGCAACTGTTTCACAACAACAACCACGTGTCAGAAAGCCTCTGTGGTGAGTGTCATACATTTAGGGTGCTCAGTGAGTCTGTATGAGATGCAGAGGAGCGTGAAAAAGCACGTCTGTCTTTGGCAAGCGTAATGCATGGCTTGTAAAGCATATATAAACATAATTTGAATGGCTATCATAAAGTTGCAACTCATGTTTACAATACTGTGTAAATGGATAATAAATGATTTGTAAAGCAGACATAAATATTTGAGTGAGTTATAAAGTTGCAACGGATGTTTACAATAGTAAAGCTTTATTTGATGGGCTGTGCAGACTGACACAACGCCATCATGATCATCACATGGCATCTGTTATGAATGAGTATCAATGTCGTCATTTATTAAATTATGTATTTTGTAATGAAACACTGACTTTGTTTGAGACGTTTTTGTTGACATGAAGATGTAACCTTACATAAACATGACATAGCAGGCCAGTATCCAGCCTTTTAGCTTTATGTGTTAACATCACATTAAACTGTCATATGTGGTTGGCTTATAGAATTAGTAAACATAGTAACATTATTAATTGTCATTTCAGTGTTTGTTAAATGAACTATCAATATACCATCTATTAATGATGGTTATTATAAATAGTTAGTGACGCTTGTTAGCTAGTTTGGCTGCTTGTTTTTGTTTTTCAGTGAAAATGGCAAAGGACAAGTGATTGCAAAACTCGGTCAGTGAATAAAAGGCACTGAATAAAGTTTTGTACATATTGGAGAGCCATGGATATGACAGTGCTGTTAACTGTGTGCGTTGGCAAACACTTTGCTAGAGTTTTAAATACTTTGGATACCCTGGAAGATTTATAGCACCTTGCTTCCTGTAGCTGTTGGATATTTGAATACAGCCCAAAAAGTGGCAACCAAATCTGATCTGACTGATAAATATTTTTACTAGAAGCGGTGTAATTAGGAAAAAAGACAATCAATCCAAAGTTGCCACAGAATGTACAAAATCACCCAAACTTTACTTTTCAAATGCAATCACACAGTCACAATTGGTTTGTGTCAATTATCCACAGCAGTTGTTAACTCTTACTGCTGTTTCTTGTTCTCTCCAATCAGACAGTGAGAGCACTCAAATGGCTTTTCTACTTTGCCAGTCTTAAGATTGTTTCTTTTGCTCATGTATTGATCGCTCAGGTGGAGCGTTTTTGCATTAGCTTGAATGTCTGTGCCTTTGTCTGCTGTCAGGCTCCCTCAAAAAACAAAAAACACAACCACAGGCGAAGAATCACATCTAACTAAAGGCACCTGTATGCTTTTGTAGCACGCTGTTCCCAAAGAAACAATATTGAGACTAAATTCATCTGGATTATTTGTGCTAAAATCCAAATATAATTCTTTTGGATGTGTAATTAGGTGTATCTAATGGACCCAGTGAATGGTGAAGCTGCTCCTCCAGCTTATCCACTGGTTGCATTGTGCTGGATAAGCTAAATCAAGCACAGTGTCTTTATGTGGAAGATGATAAACAGGAGGCTGCTATTCTGGCCCGGGAATACTTAGTTAGTCATGGATACAGCTGCAAGACGTAATTTAATGTATGTGTGTGTGTGTGTGTGTGTTTACCTGTGTGTGCCTTGTGCAGGTGGCTCTTCAAGCGACTCACGTAGGCAGATTTAAAGGGGCAGAGTTTGCACTTGAAGGGCTTGTGGTGCCCGTGGTGAGACTGCACATGTCTGTCCAGACTGGAAACAAAACACACACACAAAAACACGAACGGAGGATATGAGATAAGAGGATGAGAGATGTAAAAAAAAAAAAAAAAATAGATGAAATCGGGACAAAAGGATAGCAGATAAACAGAGAAAGTGACAAGACTAGTAGAGGAAAGAAAGATAGAGAGCTCTACTCCACGGCATCCACTGTGATGATTTCAACAGCAGGGACTTTCAGCAGCATCTAAAGCGCTCAATTCTGTTTACCTCACAAACAACAGCCGCACCAATTTCCAATGACTACAGAACAAGGAGCCGTGGGGTGAACTCATCTACCCACAATCCCCTGGTGGGAATGAGTGCGTGAGTGCCTGTGGGGACGGTGGCTGTGTTTTTAATGCCAGCCTCCTAGGTGGCATGGGAATGCGGCTTCTTTCTGGGTCAGGGCACATACAGTACAGAGGGATTACACCTGGGAGCTCAGAGGAGATGAGGACTCTCTCTTTCCCCTCTCGCTCTGTGTCTCTGTGATGGATAAAACAAATCACACTACCAAAATGCCTGTCTCTCTGTAATGTTTGTCTTACTCTCCTAGGAGGCAGGAAATCTTAGAGAAGATTGAAGATTCAAAGGGCTTGTGGTAGGGTAAACACAGCAAGGTGTAAAATTGTGCTATGTACAAAATGAGTTCAACATCCTGTTGATTTGCAGAACAGCCGGTGTACGAGTGCTAAGGTATATAAACTACGTACTGCCCACATTTTAAGGGTGCTGGTGACCTGTTACTGAATTAAAAACAGCAATTATTTCATGTCTTCATAAAAATGGCAGGTGATTTTAGCCATTTTCTTGCTGCTAAATTATCATGGCTCAAATGTCCAAAAATTAACTTTCAAAATGTAAACCTCTAGATCCGCCAGGTAACAAAATCATTAGCCTTAAAAGTTATAATCCTTAAGATTACCACAAGAACAAACCAGTCAGTAAATTTTCAACAACTGCCATTCAAGGCCTGCTATTCCTACAATGGATTTAAACTGACTTTACATGCATGAGGGAGTCACAGAAAATGTTTACCGTCCCCTCTCTCACAGCCATATCGCAGCTATATTGATAGTAAGTTATTACTAATGTAAAAAAAAATACTTCCTACTGACGCACCTTCACATTAAAAGCACTCAACTGGCACCACTTTTACCACACCACTTTTACTGTGAAGTCGACACAGAAAAACACACTTTAGAGCTTCAGGGCTGAGTTTAAGTTCAGTCATTCATTCAAAATTGATTGTAAAAATTGTTTCTATTTTTATTTGCAGGGAGTAATAGAACAAGAAAAAAGGTGCCACAAAAGCAACACTCACTGTTGTATTTCTGAAAAAGTAGCTGCTTAATGAGTGTTTGCATCTGCATCAAGCGTCAGCCACACCTGCGGATACCACTGGTAACCACAGGTGTCGCTATATCAGCCAGGATTGAAGCTTGAATTTCTGATAACTTTTCCGATAAGTAAGGGGACTCTATTGTATCCTCCTACTTACTTGTGTCTGAAGGGTGAGACGAACTGGCAGTACTGGCAGCTGTATTTGTCTTCTCTGCTGAACAGTGCCATGGCTGAGTGGCTCCTCTCATGGGACCTCAGTCCCTGCATGGACATGAAGACTCGGTCGCACTGGGCACATGGGTGTCCCCCTGCAGATAATCGCTGCTTCAGTTGCTCCTCTGACACCACGGCCCTTGCTGCAGCCACTAGGGCCGCCGCCCTTCCTTCCACGGCATTTGTTTCTGGCTCCAGTGTCTCTGCGGCGACAGCAACACCACCAGAAACTGTGGAAAGGTGTTGTGGAGCCATCATTGCGGATGCGGGTCTCTCGAGATCATCTGCTTCAGCTGCTTCGTCCTCTTCCAGGTCGCCATTAGTTAGGCTCTCTGAAGGCAGTGTCAAGGGAACCTCGCTGACTTCTTGCTGCAAAACAAAGAGAAGCTGTTGAATAATCTTTCTGTGCCTGCTGATTTTCTCTGTCAAGGCATATTTGTTATGCAGGTGCACACCACTGCAATGAAAGAAAAGATTAAGGGTAACAATTTATTTGGATAGTCCAATGTTGATATTCCAACGATAACCAACTACTAGATGACAAAAATACCTGTTCACTCAAGTATCACTTACGAGTCTGGCACTTCTAACCCTTTTCCTGAGATCAGCCAAATCACACAGTGCATAAGCAACAGTTAAGCATCTGTCTCACAGCTCTGCTTCTGTCTTTGCTGCATCAGCACAATCATTCTCAGTTAAGTTTCAGTCACAGCTCTCTCTCTCTTTCTCTCTGTCTCTGCTCACCTGCTGTATTGTCAGATGAATACATTTATGCTTGAGTACTGAATATTAGAAGATCAACATGTGGGTATATCATTGACCTGAAAGCCTTTCTGTGCATCACATTTTCTTGAAATACTTGTCAGAAACAGCCAAAACACTTCAAGTTGCAGTGTCAGCCTGCATGAGGGCAAAATGAAAATGTTTCAGGTCCAAGAGCAAATGACTAAAAAACACCAAGTCCACTATAGACAAGCCTCAACAGGGGCTGTCCTTAGGCTAACTCATCCTCTGTCCTGAAACTATGTAGTCTGCTAGTATTTACGTCAATAATGAGTTGATTGCACTACTGAAATGGAATGTGACATGATATCACTCTAGGAGCTTTGATACTTATCATTCTCCATCTTTTTTTTCATGCATCTCTCAACTGCTCGAAGAAGAACGTGCAGAAGAACCACAATAAAATTCTTCAATCCCAACCGACCCTATCTTATACCAAAACACAGGCATTTATTCTAGGTGATTAATAATCTTTGTCTGTTTGGCTTCTAGACCTGTTTCATTACTAGCTGCTGCTGCTAAATCACCCAGAGAAGAAATAGAAGAATACAACTACAACAAAACAGATAAAGAGCTAAGCCAGAAGACCTTGCACATTCTACCAACAATAACACGAAGCTGCAAAACAAAACTCCACCATCTATTTCTTATTCCTCCATCTGCTGGAGTGCAAGCTCTGTTCTGTAGTCGTCACAAGTGGACAGACAATCACCATGACTTTTTTATTGCCCCAAGGAAGCTCATTCTTTCAGTGGAAGGACCTGACCCTGCACTTCATGCAGCCATAAATAAGATGTGGCATCCACAGACCCAACCTTGCCATCCAGTCTGTCCTGACTGCACTGTCAGCCTGTTCTTCATCCAACTATATTAGAAACCATTGCAGAAATGAAACTGTATTCGTGATACTATAAAAAGCAACGTTCATTTTTACCCTCTGCAATGTGTTAAACATACAGTATATTCCATCTGGTAGAGATGTTGTACATCATCCTGGTCATTGTATTGTAGACCATGAATGCTTGCAGCTAACTCATAACCCTTGCAGGGTAAGAGCCACTAGCTACACTAGTTAACATTTTATCCGCTATACTTATACCTAAAAGTCAGAGTTGCAACAGAAATACTTCACTGTGTCATTCTCAGTGGCCCTGAGCCATCTCATCTTAAATATGTAACAGACGGACAGAGTGTCTAACGGAAGAACCAGGCCTCCGTTTGGGTAAGGCATTGGATCCTTAGGCCTGTTCCCCTCACTGGCAGCCTCAGTGGAATACTAATGTTCGAACGGTTACCCGCCGCTGCCCTAAAAGTTATGGCTCACCACTCCACTCCTCCCCCCTCCACTGCAATGGGGCAGCATAGCTTGTTTTCTCTGGGGGAAGCTGACAGACTGTCTACCCAGAAGCCCCTGTCAGTAATAAACAAAATGGGAAGCAGAACTCAAGTTCAGTAAAACAGATCACTGCAGAGCTCGGAGGATGAGGGTTAGATTACAAGACAGAAGCACTGGGGACAGATAAAATGTGTCTTGTATTGTTGTATTGTAATTATTATTTTGGGAAACAGCTAACTTGGTGCTAATCTACCAAAATCTGCCAACCAGTACTACTAACACGTACATGTACTAATTTCCCCTGTTTTCAGCAAGCTGTGAAGTGAAGCCAGCTGCAGTTCCTTGAACGACCACTTTAAACTGGCAACAGAACAGGTCAACCTCCGTAACTTCACAGTAATTTCCCCGCTCATGACAACTGTACTAAGTCTGAATTTCTATTTACCTTACCCGCTCAAATTATATTTAGGCTTAAAGTTACACATAATTACATAATTAGTGTGGCCCCTTTGATTGATGGGTGTGCCCCATTACAGGTGGCTTGTTTGAGGTGCTATTCAGCCTGACTTAATACCACCAATGATCCACATCTTTGATGATCTTTAGACTAGACGGGAGGCAGAAGAGGCAGGACTGCCAACACTCTCTGCAAAAACAATGTCTCTTAATGCATTTTACAAACATTTTACTCTAACAACAATAGAGAATGAACAAAAAAAAATCCATTTACCTTGATATGTCCCTCTTTGACCTCTCCATACTGAACATGTTTCCTAAGGTGGTTGCAGATGGCTCGTAGGGTTGGGTGCACCTCTATGCAGAAGTTACACCTGAATCCTATAGGTGTTTTATTTACAGGGCTTTCCTGTTCACAGAAAAGGAATGACAAAAAGAACTTGTTTTAGCTGTCTGACACCTTTTTTGACACTGATTTATGAAAGGAGATGTTTAACTTTAATTAAACTGTTTAACCTTTTAAGGACATCAACAGTGTAATTTAGTGCCATTAATGACTATGAATCAATCTAAGCCAGCTGATTTTATTTTTTATTTTTTCGGTATGAGATTTACTTTTTCTCCATGAAGTTAGAGACTGTCACTGTTCTCAGATATACATTAAATTAGATCAATGGTATTTTTAATGAACTTATTATGAAACCAATTATCACACCTCATTATCATTATGCACTGTTATATGTTCCTGGTGACATTGAAGGGGCAATTCGAAACACATAATTATCTCTTTAATTTAATTTTTGGCAGAATGAGACTACTTTGGGTACAACTGCAATAATTATGGATTTATAAAGTCATGTTATGATAAATTAACAATACTCTCAGTGAAACATTATGTCTCTATGAGACCTTTTCCATGGATTTTTTTAAACACCATTGGAGCCTAAGACTTCCAAGAGGTCAGGAACACCTATAGTATGATAGACACTGGTAGGTGTACATCAAAAGATTTAGTATGTTATCTGAAATTGATGTAAGAGGAAAATTAGGTTTTTACATTTACAAGGTTTAATGGAGACCTATATCCCTGCTCACCTTCTCAGGTTTGATCTCAGGTAGTTCTGTGGTCTTCTGTTTGCTGAGAAGCTGCCTCCTCCTCTCCTGTCTCATGGCCCTCTTCTGAAACTCCTCATTGTGGTTCAATAGATGCTTGGCGAGAGTTGGGAGAGCCAAGAACTTCAGCTCACAGTGAGAACACTGGTACAACTCAGAGTCTTCATCGCCGGGGCCGGGTGATACCACAAAGTCTCTCTTCAAGTCAATGCTATGGTGGTCGTTGTAGTGCAAAGAGAGCAGCTCGCCTGTGCTGAAGGACAACCGGAAGCATTTTAGACACTTGAATGGCAGCCATTCAACCTCACTGTCCTGCTCAGGTTCAAGCGGAACCTCCAGCACTTCCTTGTCTTCCTCTGCCGCTGCACTGACAGCAGTCTTCTCAGGTTCTTTGGCATAGATAACAGTGAAGTAGCGACCAAGCTTGCTAGCATGCTGCTTTTTGGGGAAGACACCTGGGTGGCGTTTAATATAGTGTGAGACAATGCTCTTTCTGCTGAAGGCCTGGAAGGCACAAAGAGAGCACCTTCGTCTCTCCACAGCCAAACGCAAGTCTTCACTCATTTCTGAATTGTCCCCTTCTGATGATGGGGTTGCCACCACTTTGTTAGGCTTTTCAGTCATGGTCTTGGAAGCAGCCAGACAATGGGTGTAATAGGCATCAATATCATGCCGTTTCTGGTAGTGTGCTGCCAGGCCTTTGCGTATAGGGTTTGTGTACGAGCACAGAGCGCATTTGAAGACATTGTTTTTACCCTCTGGCTGAGCACGGACATTGTTGTGCTTGATACGATAGTGTCGAGCGATGCCTTTCCTGGTGGAGCAAAAGTATTTGCAGAGCTGACACTTGAATATAGCATGTTTCTCACTCTTATTGATGGGTAACTGAGAGAGGGCAAGGTCCAACTCACTGACCTCCTGGACTTTTGCTGCACTTGATATATTACTAGCGCTGCATTCAGCTACTGGCTCTGTTTCTTTACTGGGAGAGAAACTTGTCATAGAGGGAGTGAACATATCAGAGGCTGACTGATTGTGATATTTCTCATAATGGATTTTGAGTTTCTCCAGTGTCCCATGTGTGTATGGGCACATTTTGCATCTGTAAGCGCCATAGCCCTGCCTTTGGGTTTTGCACTTGTCATCGCCTTCATTTAAGTCAGCAATTTGCTCTATATCATCTGCAAAGTCTTCTGCAGTGACTTTCACCAATGGGTGTCTCTTCTGATAGTGAGTTAGGACACCATGGATCCGGGAATTGACATAAGGACAGTGACGACATTTATACACAGAACTGGGATTGATGTCTGCCTCCTGTGCAAAATCTGCAGCTTTTACTTTCATGCCTGGGTGTTTCTTTCCATAGTGGGTTAAGAGGCCATGGAGACTGTTGTACTCTGACAGACATACAGTACACTGATAAGGATTGTTAGAGATGGAAAGACGTGGATGCGAAGGATGGGGATTGCTTTCTTGAGGTGGGGTAGCAATGACCAGTGCTCCATCATCTTCAATAGGCTGGCAGTCCAAAGACACATGTTCTTTGGCAACCTGCTGGTGGATATTTTCAGCTGAGCCATTTCCTTTGATGATATCCAAAAGCACAGATTCATCCCCTTTAATGGCCCATGGGTGGACTGCCTGATAGTGACTAGTGATGTCCCATATTGTACAGGCCTCAAAGGCACAGTCTTTGCATTTATAATGTTTAGTTTCCATATTTCCCCCTTGTTGGGTGGTCTCTGGACCAGCCCATAGCTTGCTGGCCATGTAGGCGTAATCAACGTTATGCTCAGGATGGCGTCTTTGGTAATGAAGCAGCAGGCCTTGGGGTTCAGCGTGGGAGTAAATGCACCATTCACAGTGGTAGCCAGCCTCCAGAATCCCATCTTGGTAAGCCCAGTGTAAAATGGTCATGGCTGTGGCTTTCACAGTGGGGTGCTCTTTCTTCAGATGCTTCTTTAGGGCATAGACATACGGAGATGTGTAGGAACAGTGTCTGCACTTAAGGGAACGCAGCGATGTAGCGTTTTCAGAGTCTGGAGGGGCTGGGGTCACGGCAGAAGATACACTGCTTGACTGAACCATCTGTGCACGCTCACGCTGACTCCGGACAACGGCAGTGTGGCGACGTACAAGGTCTGCATTGGCCTTGGTTTCCCTATGCTTTTTCTGGTAATGAATAAGCACTCCTTTTACAGTGCGGTTGCCATAATCACAGTGCTGACAAAAGAACAGCTCATCCTCACCTTTCTCACCACTGCCTGGTTTAGGACTTGAGTTGTTAGCTCCATCGTGCCCGTTGTTTTGAAACTGCTTCAGAAACTGTTTGGGAGTTGCAATTTGCAATTCATCCATTAATTTCATCAGACCAGGGGTGGGGGCACCATGTTTGATATATTTTGCTGTCACTTTTACTTCTGGGTGTCTCTTCTGATAATGGACCAACACTCCAACAACAGATCTGTTGCTGTACACGCAGTGTTTACAGTAGTACATCTCTTCATCTGATCCATACAGTGCTGCGCTTGGTTGTTTCGGAGGCGTAGACATGCTGAGGTTATACGAAGAGTTTGCAACAGACTGTGACTGATCCACTGAGATGACTTTCATGGTTTTCTGTATACGGAAGTAAGACGCCTTTTGCTCTGGGTGCTTCTTCTGATAGTGGACTAAAACAGAGTGCATGTTGGGACTGGCAAAAGAGCACACATCACAATCATAGACAACAACATTGCCACCCATAGATTCTTTCAGAGGGTCTGTCTCAGGAGTGGCTTCAGGGGTCTTGGAGACTGTTTTCAACACTGGGCTGGAGGATGACCTGGGGGTTGATGTGGCTGAGTTAAAATTTTTGGGGCCAGAATTTAATATTTCCCTCAGGGTTTGTGATTCACCTGTCTTGTGGGACTGCTCCACTACATAGCTGGAGAAGATCATAGCATTGTTAATTTTCACCGTAGGATGCATTCTTTGGTAATGGGGCATGAGGCTCCTGACATTGGGGCTTGTGTACGAACAAAAGCGGCACATGTATACCAGATTTGGTTGGTTGAAGTTGAGCACGTTACTTGCTTCGGGGTGGTGATCCATGTAGTGTTGGTGTAGATCGTTGTAATTTGTGTATTCAATGTAGCACTCTAAGCAGCGGAAGACTGCACTCTGGTCCTCTGGGTCTAAAATGTACTTAAAGCTGAACTTGATGTAAGGGTGCATCCTCTGGTAGTGGGTGCTGACGCTACGAGCTGATTTGTTGTGGTAATCACAGTGCTTGCAGTAGAAACGTGTAGTTCCTGGTTCCTCTGTATAATCAGCGTTCTCTTGGATAGTACTGTCACTTGGGTCAACAGAGATGTTTTCGCTATCATCTGAGAGAGTCAGGGATATAGGAATGTTTCTAGGTTTTGACTTAGGGTTGCTTTTTCTTTTTCCTATCCTGCCTCCCTCTTGAGAGATCATTGAGTCTCTTGCATGATGATGTTGAGTGTTATAAGTGAAGACAGGGTTTTTATTGTCATGGTCTTTATCTTCTTTATCAGCACTGGCATGATTTTCTCCTGCATCTTCATCATCCATGTCATCTAGGTTTATGATCATGTCCTGTTGGCTTTGGCTTATCTTACTTTGAAGGTTACTGGCAATTTCATCAATTCTAGTTCTCTTCTTAACTGAGGACAAATCCAAAGGCAAGTCATTAATGGACTTCCTGGCTCTTTTCCCTGTTACTAAGGGCTTTTTGGTGGCAAGTCCTAAAATGGAGGTCTGGGTTTTTTGTAGAAAGATTGGAGAAGCGTCCACTTCAGAGTCTGGCTGGTCAGTCAGCTGGCTTTCAAAGACAGTTGCATCTAGGTCATCACAGTAGGAATGCTTATGCTGCTGGTGAACCCTCAGACCTTTCAGAGTGGTGGTAGAGAAGCTGCAGAGGGTGCAGCGATGAGGATTCTGCTGGTCATTCGGTGTGCTGGTTATCTTTTTTCCATTGACTTTGGAACTTACATTACCTCCATTAACTGGCTCTGCAGCATTGTCATTCTGAGGATCTGGGCTATCACTTGTTAGGTCCATGGTCTCTAAATCTGTAGAACTGTGGCTTTGCTTGTGCGTGCCGAGTTTAAGAGGGCTGGTGCAAATAAACGGGCATTCATCACATTTATACACTGTGGTTTTACCAGAAAGGTGAATGTTTTCAATATGGCGGGAGATACTCCGCCTGTGCATGGTGAGGAAGGAGCAGAAAGGGCACTGAAATCGGTTCATGTACTTTCTGAATGGTATTCCTTTAGTCTCCAGTAATTTATTATCATCATCAGTTAAAAGCTGCTTTGCATCTGCTGACAGGGTCCCAGTATAGCTGGGATCATCCATGTCACCCAGCTCTTCGTCGTCATCATCATCTTCTAAGCTGCTCCTAGAGTCTTCCTCATTGAGTAAGTTGGCATCCATCTCTATGACACTGTTGGAGACATCAGTTGAAGCAAACCTCTTGGACAAAATCGAGGAACCTGTGCTGTTTGGTGTTACTGCACTCATCTGTGCATATTCAAAGGATGAGATCTCTGGGAGTGGTTTTTCCGATGTGTTTTCTGCTGTTTTTCCTGCTGACTCTTCATTTCCAGTCAAACTCATCTTTAAACTAGTTGGACTTTGGGAAGCAGAGGGAGAATCTGGTTTGGGTGAGCTTGCACTTGCCTCACCTTCCAGTTCCGCAATGCAGGAAACTATCTTGACCTTGTCGCTGTGTTCTTTCACCACGTGATTAGTCCAGCTGTCCTTCTGGTCAGTCTGATAGTCACACCATTCACAGGCAAATGTTCCCTTCATGAGTCCACCGGCTGAGTCAGATTCATCTCCAGCCTCTGTGGTAGGATCAGCACACTCTATGGGAACTTTGTTATGATACATTATTTGGTGTTTGACTATCCTTGCTTTGCGTGGAGACTTGTATGTGCAATACTGACAGGAATACACTTTTGAATGGTCATTGTGCATTATAACGGTGTAGCTGGGCTGCTTAGCTGTCTGTGAGGAGATACTTGCGTCTGAATCTTCCTCTATAACATTATGCACTTTTTTGGTGTGGTTTCTTAAGAATGATTTCGATCTGAAGTAACGGACACAGAACTTGCACTGGTAAAACGGCAGACGGGTTTCAGCTGTCTGCTTTTGTGATGTTTGGCTGGAATTGTCAGTAGAGTTGGGGCCTAAAAAAGAAGAGAAAGCAAGTGAGATGCCTGCTCAAAATGGTTCATCAGTAAGTCAGTTCATTTGACTACTATTATTTAAACTTTCAATAAAACCAGCATCAAACATTTCATGCTACTTAATAACATATACAACTACGTGACTGTGAAGAGTTCTATGAAACAGAAAAAGGAATATTTTCTAATCCTGAACAAATTAACTGTAACATCTGAATTCATGTGGTAGGCATACTTATTCCAGCTTTAGAAGGCGTATAATCCTTGTCAAGCTTATCCTCATATTCCTCTTCTTCCTCCTCCTCTTCCTCCTCATCTTTCAGAGAGTCAGACTCATCTGCATCTGCAGGCTGAAGGAAAACAGTGTGCACTTCCTGAATGTGGGTCTTCAAGTCGTCATATGACTCGGCACGGAAGTCACAGCCATCACACTGCAATACCTCCATCACTAAAAAAGGGGAGCACTCCCTGGAAAATCAGGGAAACCTACAAAGAAACAAAAAGAGAAAGTGGATTGTGAAGGGCCATATTAATGGAGACCTGAAAATAACACACTAATTACAGTAACGTTAGGTGACTTAGTGCACAGTAATGTGATTTTACATTGTGTACTATATATAATCAGGTTAGGGTTTTTCAGCATTTTCATGTGTGTTATCTAATGTCAGTGCATGTAACAGGAATCCAGAAGTAAATACACTGGTAACGGGACACGGGACGTCTCTTATATGCAACAGCAGCTTGTAGCTATGACAGGGAATATATGTGGTCAGATCCTAGTTTACATGTTGGTAACGGCGCACACATACGAGAGACACCTGCCCGGGTGTGACCACCTGCCAGGTGCACCGTGCTGCCGGTGATCCCCCCCCAACCGCTTCATCAAAACACTGCGACGGAGCAATAACCGCAAAGTGACGATAGACAGTGTTTCACTGAGATACATGACTTATGTACGTTTGGACAGAGAGAGAAAGACACAGAGAGACAGAGATTCACTCAACTTGGGAGTGGTTCAGCGGACATGCCCCCACAGTCCTGGAGCTGAGAATACTGCTCATTTTTGACACCTAAAAACACATATTCATTTTTTACTTTACACAGACTTTCAGTAGTTCTCTAAAAAAAGTAATTTGTGAGAATCATGTTTACATATTTGAATCCACTGATGAACTTCCATTTACAGTGCAAGTAAGGGTCAATTTAGTCAAGACTTCAGGACTAATATTATCCTGTAATATTTACATATTCAGTGTAGTGAACAAGCCCTTCCACAAAAATAAGCTTTGTGATGGTTCAGCATGATTATCAATGGCTGTTCCTGCTATGAACAAAGAATAATCAAGAGCAGGATGGATGACACATCGTTTCCACTAACAAGTCAGACAGTGGCCAGCGAAAGATATAATGCTTTCAAATGTTCATGATTATGTGCTCAACAGACATCCTTCTAAAGCAGAGTGTCATTTGCTCGTGTTATAGAGCCGCTTCCACGTTTCATTTGCAAGAATTTACAACAAAATGCTGTCAATTTGGCACTGGGGTAAAAAATGTTTTTTGGATTACACTGTGCGACTGTAATTTCAGTAAGGATTAATTAAGACAACATGATGAGCATTTATTTCTTCATGATTGCTTTGATGGTGAATAATTGTGGAAGTGATGATATGGCAAACCAAAAGCTGAAGTTTGCAAAAATTTTAATGAAATCTAAACCGCCAGCTCTAAATTAATTACACTGAAATACAAACATGCCATGCAAATTAAAACTATTGAGCTTTCTTAATACAAAAAGTCATATTTTCAAAATTAAATAAAGAAGAGATATTTGTCCAATTACACACAACTGCAACACATTTCTATTGTCTCATTATGAAGGGAAAACCACACTGATACATGGAAGAGTCACAAATACATAGAATATTTTTGCCTAGAGCTGTCCACAAACTCTCATGGAAAGCCTCACAAAAACATAACAAAGGAGAATTCAGCAGATGCTGATGTTACTCAGAATACTAAGAAGGTCCCATTTTTTAGCAGAGCATCATTCCAAGAACAATGGAGGGACTGAGGAGGGATTATGGGCTGATTTGTCCCATTTTTATTACCTTGGGATAAGCAACAGCTGGAGAGCAGCTCCACAAGCTCAGTATTTAGAGCAGACTATTCCATCAGATTGTATCAACTGCTGCTCTGAAATAAGATTGAATGAATCAACTGAGAGATGAAGGCTTTGTGTCTCTGGGCTGCTTTGCAGTTTGGACTTGGCCAGAAAAATTGATGTTGACGATGTGGCCATCATTTCGCAGCTCTTTCATCATGGCTTTCTAATCAACTGTCATTTTGTCTAGAAAACTATCTAATATGACACCAGCTCTGAGATGAGTAGTTAAAGGACGTGGTTTGCACCCTTTACAA
Organism: Protonibea diacanthus; assembly: GCA_028641955.1. Taxonomy (NCBI): domain Eukaryota; kingdom Metazoa; phylum Chordata; class Actinopteri; family Sciaenidae; genus Protonibea; species Protonibea diacanthus. Next base: position 12,127,060 of record CM053991.1, on the reverse strand, counting down.
CTCTTGAATCGATTAGATTTTTTCACACTTTCTTTTGAACACAATAACAAATAAATTGAAGTAAAATAAGAACTAATAGTTACTCATTTCCGTGAACATATTAATACAATAGGTGTACACTGTAATTCTTTTGGAGGAAAGGAACGTATTTTGGATGTTTCAGACAAAGTTGCTCATACATCATATGGAAATTGACTGACTTTGCAGTAATGAAGTTGAATCATATTACTGTTGTATGACTGTTAATGATACTGTAAGTATGTGTCAGCTGTGTGATTCATTAGGGATGTGGATTCTACTCTCTATAGATGCAAAATGGCTGATAGCTTTTTACAGGATCAGGTGTGTGTGGTACAAACATCCCCAAATCAGCAAGCTTTCATGAACACTGTGGACACCTTTCAGGTATGAACATATTACAACGAGCACAGAGCTACGCCTTCTGTTTCAACATTTCAAGATGCAGGTGGCTGTTCTTTTCATTAACTCCTTGACATAAAGCCAGGTGTTTTCCCTGTATGTCAATGATGGAGCAAAAAAGGTGAAATACAAGACTAAAACAACAATGAAGTTTACACATGGAAAGTTGTGCACACACTAGGATGTGTACACAAATGTACATACACAAATGAGTTTCTCATTTGTACCAAACTCCTCCGTGTACTGGATAGAGAAAAAAAGAGGGCGGCTGACATGGCATGACTCAAATGACTCAAACATTGGAGACATTATCATCCATCCTAACATCCCAAGAAGACTCTTTCATTTAAACAAAATTAAAATGAAGCTGCACTTTTCAAACTAAAACACACGTGTTGTTGAAAGCTGACAGTCACAACTTCTTAGTACTACTACTATTTCAGAACCTGAATTTGTTCCATCTTTTCGATTAGGCAAAGACAGATATTTTGCATGTATTCAAAGAGGATTAATGGTTCACACAGCAAACATGGACCTCTGTCGATCCATTGTTCTCAGTGACAAAAGTCTACATCACAATACACCTATGACCATCAGTTCTCCTCATATTCTCACAGAAATTCCACAGAATGAGGATGTTTTAATGATACTAAAAAAAAAAAAAACACTATCATAAACAAAACCTACTACATTAATGTTAATATACAAACGCAGCATTATTAAGCTGCATTAGAGCAAAAGTGGCATAAATGGGATCTCTACAGCATATGTGAAATTTTTGATGGAAAATACTGGAAATAATATCTCTGATTCTGCTGTATTCATTTTGATCATTTTTTCTGTCTTCAGCTTGAGTATAAAGCTTAATCGGTGCCGTACTGTTTTAATGTCTTCTATGTCTTCTTGCCGTTAATAAGCAAACATAATAAGCAATATTCTTTGCCCTCTGTCCACACTAGTCAGAGTATCTAGTAGACTACTACTGTCTCATGTAAATACACACTTGAAACAAAAACGCTGCTGTATTTGACATGAATTTGCAGGGTTATAGAAAATGCAAGGCTTTGGCTATGGCTGTTGCCATCTTGCTTTTTTATAGCCAGAAGTGATAATATTTGGATAAGAACGGTGAGCTGTGGGATGACGTACTGCAAGTTGGACTGAACTTGGTTTTGACCACTTTTTCAAGCCTGCCTCCTGAGGAATGGGCAATGCGGTGACAAAATCTTGATTCATATTTGATCAGCACTGCCTAGTTTGATCTGAGTTATGTGAGCCTGGTGTGTTGTACTGTAACTTTTCCAGTGCCCATTATTTACAAAATGATCATACTGAAACTAGCGACTGAGAACTAAACTCATGAGGAGACTGTTTACTGAGAATTAAGGTCATTTCCCCATGAAACTCAATACAATCGGACCTTACAGCCGATAGATCTTCCCCCTGCTGGCCATTAGAAAGAACGCAGCCTCAAGACTCTTCCATGTTGACTTCACGTCACCTCTGTCCGCTAATTATATGCTCTCAATGATTAGTATTTGCACATATTTACAAAGTAACTCTAAATGTGAGGTGTTGACACTGATCTGATGAATCCACATTTCAGTCAATACTTTCAATTTTGAGAAGACAAATATTTGTTTTCAGGAAAAAAACAATCAAACAAATTATGCAATGCTGGAAAAAAAAAAATAGAAACTGTCTGTCACTGTATAGTGTTACAAAGTCAGCTGATTTTAACAGAGCTACAACGTAATGTCGCTTTAGCACCGTGATCAAATTCAGTCCACTGATCTGGATACTGAAACCGAGAAATTTCAAGAGAGATCAAGCCAGAGACAGTTGGGAATCCCACCCTGCCTTCCCACACCCAACTGGCCGGCCAGTGGAGAGCTCCATGTGAGCCGGCCAAGCTGCCAGTATGTCCCTGAGCAACCAGGGGATCCATTGTTGTTCAGGGTCAGGTTACAGCCTCACCACAGGGCCCCACCCTACTCTCTTGGCAGTTCACTGCTGTTTTGAACAAAGTTGCCTCCTAATGCCAGGTTCCTTGACATGGATATCAAGAGAATCCTTTCGGAGAGAGAAGGGGAGAGGAATGCCCGGGGAAGGGAAAAAAAAAAGGAAGAAAAAAAAAAAAGCCTCCTACACAACCACCATCTGCCTTAGAGTTGGCTGTGTCTTTTCAGCCAGTCAGTCCCTGTACCACACCAAGTTAATGGGTGAGATTGTGTAACTGCTTTCATCTAGTCAGCTGGGGCTCTAACAGGCAGCGACTGAGCTGCTCAGATCCTCCTCTGAGCCGAGCTTCAAGGGCAGCCATTTTAGGAGCTGACTATGTGCGCTTAGGTGTTCAGCCAGCACACAACATGGACCCACAGATCTGATCCTCTTCCTCAAAGGCAGGCAGCCTGACACTGGAGAGCTGCTGACAGAAATCTATCTGCCAGATGTACAGTTCTGTACCCAAGCCCTCTGCCCACACAGCTCAGCAGAAAACATCTCACACTCTTGCTAGGCTGACTTTGCCTCGTCCTTTCATTTCTCAGGGACATTATCTCTCACATCAAGAGATTTTTCTAAGAAATGCTACAACAATCCGCGTTCCAAAGAAAGACAGAATAGGTCAGCGCGAGCGGCATGCACCAACACTTTGTGGAGAAGCTGCCAACTACGTTTCCACAAGGGGGGTCTAAAAATGTGAGGCATGTCTGAACTTCTTTATCTCAGAGCTCTGTAAACCCTGAGCCCTCGAGGAGAAGACGAGAAGAGGGCAGAGAGAAGCAGAAGGGGAGAGAGCAGGGCCCTGAAGGGGAAGGGTGGGAGGAGAAGGGAGGCAGCAAGAGAGCATGACAGAGCCACCTGGAAGACCTTCAGCAGTAAGTAACAGAGGACAAAGCCATCCGACTGGGCTCCCCAGATTTCAAAGTCTACTGACATTTGTTAATCACCAACCGGTCTCTCTGCATCGGCGAGCTCTGCCAGCAGTCACACCCTCTACTCAAACTGGCTGACAGCAGCTGCTCTGTCTGAAAGAGGGCCTTTGAATAAGCCAGCATTAAGCTGATTAGGAGTACAGAGGTTTTGTCCTTAACTGTTGGTTAGTGCTACCATCTCATGCTGTCAGGGAGAGAAAAATCCACTGACGTGTTGTTATATTATTATATGGCAAGCATCCTGGCTGCAGATAATTCATCTGGCAAACAAGACAGGACGTGCATCTTGTCAACCTGCACATACTCAATAATTAATGACCCATTGATTGAAAATGACTTTTGGCTGCTTTTTAAATGGAAAATACAGTGGCAATAAGAGCAGGTAACCAGATCCATGGAAATTGATTTTTTTTTTGTTTGTTTTATTTTTGCAGAGATGACAACATCAGAGAAAGATCTATATGTTTTTTGCTTCAAGAAAGTTATGAAAAACGAGAGGAAGCGAGGTGTAAACGTATAATGCTTCAAGTTCTGATCTCTTCAGCCTGCAGTCTCCTCCAGGTTTTCTGAAAGATCTCGCTGTGTCTGCAGGAGAGCAGAAAACATTGCGTCAGAGCACTGGCAAGAATTTGGCTTCTTGCACAAACAGGAGATTGAGAGCTGGGCATCAAGATGGTTACTCCTATCCTCTGATGTCATCAGGACCAACATGAGAACTCAACACACCGGATCTGATAGTGTGCTTCACACTTGCTATACACAAATAGCACACAGCACAGAGCAGGGCAATACAATTCACTGCAAAACTATGGCCAAACCAGGATACTGGTTGCTATAGCACAGATGTTCAAATGGACACATGTGAAGCTGTATGACAAAATCAATTTTAAAAGATGTTTAAATTTCTCAAATAAATGTGTTAATTGTGGTGAAACTAAACACATGATGTTTGATACTCCAGGTTATCAACATTTAGCTCACATTTTCATTAAGAATGCTCCAAAAACTATAAACAGAAAATGAAACTTCTGATTATTAGATTAGAAAAAAACACCAATAACGAAAATTCATCATATCTCTTCCATAGACACGTGTATTAGACCTGTAAACGTTAGAAGGTAATATCCAAAAACAGCAAAACTTGGCTTCAATGTCTAAAAACTTGGCTCCGAAATCAAGTATTGGATCTCAAGAACAGGACACCTCCCTGATACAAGGTTAGCGCGAGGGAGATTTGTTTACATGAATTCGGCTCTTTGCTGTGATTATTTTATCGTACATCCATCGCAGACACAAGACACGAGGTTCATAAGCAGCAGCTTCTGCAAGCTGGCACGCCGGCTCTCTGTGTAAATAACTAACATTCAGATTCTGTGACAATCTCATCAGTGCCAAATCCCTTTTCTCACTATTCCCCTCCCCAACATCTCCCTCACAGTAGTAATATGAACCTGTCATATGGGAACATTATTTCACTTTAACACACTTTCTGCTATAAAATATGTCAACTAGTGACAAGATGAGGCTGCGATACATGTGGTCACAAAAATGAAATTGAGCATGAGCAGCTAAATGCATGACTTTTATAACACTATGTATTACTATTGATCAAGTGTAGAGACTTTTACATTATATTATATAATGTTGGCAGCAATGAAGGGCTTTTGATTAATCTGTTGATTATTCTTAATTGAATCAATTAACCTTTTTAATTTCAAAACTTTTTGAATATTTCATCAAACTTTTTTTGGCATTTGTGCTTCAAATTGACTTAAAAGATTGATTAATCGATTAGAAAAATGAGTTGAGACAACTGAGTTTCAATCCATTCATTCATTCATAATCATTTCAGCTCCACACTGAAGCTTACATGTTTACACCTTTGTGTGGTTTTGTCACTTAATATTCTTACTTCCTTGTTACCTATCAAACTTTTTTCAACACCTTTTTGTAAATTCTAGTTTATGCTGAGAGAGAAGGGGGACATGTTTTGACCATGATACTCATCATAGTAATCTTTTTTTTTTAAAAAAAAACTATGACACAATTATACCTTACCTAAGAGAGGCACCATTGCAAGCCTTACATTAGATGTAGTACTAACGGCACTTGTGTTCAATCTAAACCTAATTCATGGGTGAATATTGATCACTTCACTCCTTATTATAGAGTTGTCGATGCATATTTATTTTCCTGGGATATTGTCTTCCCACGCTGTGTGCAAGCCTCCCCACCAACCCTTGTCATCACACTTTTTGTCTTAAGTTTAGTAAACATTTAATGGTACAACCTGCTTTTCCTGAATGTGCGAACTCAGCCTACGAGTCTCTGAATCACCATTACACTAATTTCAAATATGTTTTCCATTACGCTTGGCCTCTCACACCTCACCCCACACACAACTTTATTAGGTAGTTAAAATTTCTTAAAGGTCAATTGTTATTGACTTCCTTCGTGCAAGAAATAAAAACTGATTTATGGACATTTTGGGTCATCTTTTGTTGACAAACCTCAGTGCAGCCTTTCTTTAGCTTTTTGTAGTATTTGAACGTTCAAATCATTGTCTCATGAAATCCAACATCTGCTGATGCAAGTATGGGCCAAGTCAAGCAGCAGCAAGAAATATTTATTTTGGCACCAAACCTTTAAATCATTCTCTTTACCAGACACAACCGAGGGACTTTGAAACCAGAAAACTGAAGTAAGGGTTTAGTTTCAAAGGTTTTTTTTTTTTTTTTTGTATGTGTGTGTGTGTGTGTGTGTGTGTGTGTGTGTGTGTGTGTGTGTGTTGTTCATCCTACACCTGGTGACTGCATCATTAGGTGTAAGATTTAGAGTGAGCGTTTGCGCCTGTCTGTGAGATATGCCGGGTTACACAAACAATTAAACCTGCATTTGCGATAATACAGTAAAAATGTCACAATATTGAAGTGTTTTGTGGACTGATAGTAGCCGTTTGGCAGAAAATCATTTAACATCTTTATAATAGGATAATTTTTCAAGCAACAATGCAAAACGCTGTAGTTTCAGCTTCTCAGTTGTGAATTTTCTTTGTGTCCTTTGATCATAAACTGTATATTTTTGATTTTTGGAAAGCTGCCTGAGCTAAACAAGTGATTTGCAGTTATCATCTCTGGCTCGAGACAACTGTGATGGACATTTTTCATTATTTTCTGACATTCTATGGAGAACAATTACACAACTGAGATATAATATAATCACCAGATTAATAGATGGCAATGATAACCAACTGTTATTAATCGTAGTCAGCTCTAGAGCAGATGACTGATTAGTGTGTGGGTGTGTGAGCGTGTGTGTTCTCTGCCTGAAAACAGGAGTATTTCAAACTTCAAAAGCAGATTCTTTTTTATGTGCCGCACTTATCACAGAAAATATGTCTGTCTTTTTAGAGCTACTTGAGAAACATTTTCCACCACAAGTTTTCCACTTTGACTGTAAGAGACACATAAACGATGTGCAAGCTGCATTTCAGTGCAAAACGTGACATCTTCAAGAAAATTCCAGCATGCTGAAGGGAGCACTAAATCTTTTCAAAGAGGACAATATGTGACTCCTGACAGGGTTCTAACTATATTAGGCATAACTCTCGAACCGATGGAAACATGCTTACTCGGATGGAGCAGCAAAACAGTTCAGACTTGGTGACTGCCACCACCATCCGGGCTGCCCTGAGTTGCAAATAAAGCCACCACAGACGCTGACTAGAGGATCAGCACAACTGAGTCACTCCTTCCACATCTGTGGGAAATCTTAACACACCATCTCTGTTTGAGCTGTAGCGAACTCACTTAACCTTAGCATCCTTTGTAACCACAAAAAAAAGTTTGATCGGTAGCGACTTTGTCACAGCTCTGTATATAAAATAGGTTAATGAAACTATTACTCAAGGTTCTCAATGCCCGTATCCATGGAAATCACAAGAGTTAACTGAATTTAAAGCATGAAGCAATGACTGATCATTTGTTTTGTCTATAAAATGTCCAAAAAAGGAGCTTATTATAATTTCCCAGCCTGAGGTGGCATCTTAAAATTCATGGTTTTATTTGACCATTGATCCAAAAGCCAAAGATAAACAGTTCACTGACATGCACGACGAATAAAAGCAGCCAATCCTCAATTCAAACACAAAATCTAAGCTAGAAAGAAGAGATAACTTCTTTGTATGAATAAAAAGTTGAATTCGCCTTTTACAGCATTAAAATGTCCTCTCTTAGAACTTAATAAATAATACTGCTGTAGTATAATCTGTCTGGCATAACTTTCATGACCTATTCAGTCAACATTACACACACTTTAAAGTGGCTTCAAGCACTTTCACCGCTCTCGTGGCATTGTTTTCGGCAACAGCAGGCACCTTTAAAAACCCACTGTACCTGCTCAGCACAAGACAGATCCAGTTATGCAGTGAAGTATTTAACAGCTTAGGCCAGATATTTTCCACAGAAGGTGTTAGAAACCGAAGACAGAGCTAAAAGAGGATGACTACTGGACTTACATTCATCAGCTGGCCAGAAACACAACTCCAACTAAATTATTATGTTGCTTCATAACTTCTGGATGTGCTGCTTGCTAACAAGTTCACCATATCAACTTGTTCCTAAAAAAAAATCAGATAAATGAAAATGTACAATACAAAAATAAAACATGACACTGTAACAGTGTTTATGTCATAATTTTCGGCACATTCTTGCTGTATTATTTATGGTGAACAGACACAGGACTGCTAAGAGCGCTGAAACCACAGCCAACGGGTAACCAGGAAGCATAATTAATGTTTGGACGGTTAGACTGTTGGCTAACATGCAACCATATGTGTGTGCACCTTCATTCTCTCAGCCAACGATGCACAACATTCTTAAGAGAAGGAACACAAATACACACCCATGCCCACAGTTACCCAGCGCCATCACCGCCTCAAACACACACAAAGGTCTGAATTCCAACGTCAACTTGTTTCGGATTCTTCTCACCTGAAGGTTTTTAAACATTAAAGGAGCTGGTTCTGAATATGTCACATCACACTGAGCATTATTCCCTAGAAAGGATCTCCCAGGAATTTCGTACTACACACGTTGGAAGTTATTTTGGTTCAGATTAGGAATGGTGCCCTCAAATGCAAACCAGCCAAAATAGCAGTGTCTGGTTTTTAGCGATTCTTTGGCCTGCTTGCAGCTTATGCTCTTGTTGGCTCGCAGTTAGGCTTTTATCTGTCGGCACTGTAGCAGATAACAACACTAGTTCAAAAGAGAAAAGCTGGTCCGACTTCAATGACCTTCATATTCCAATAATCCCTTCACAGAAGAATAACATATTGACAGATACAACCACAACACTGCATGGTAGTCTCATATTGTATTAGTAAGCATGTAAAGTGGAGATTATGTACATAGGTGCTGGGTATCCTTGTTTTGAGGTTTTACAGATTTCTATGAAAAGCAGATCAATTTTAATGTATCTTCGCTTGTTATCTTTCTGAGTGTGAAGGGTTGAGTTTCCTGCGACAAGTTTACAGTAAACAGAGTCCTTGTATGATAAGGAGAACTCAGACAATGAAGAGGAAATAAAAATGCAAATTAGATGCTTATTTTTAAAGAGTGAGGCTACAGCAAGTGTTTCATTATTAGTCTATTGATTATTTATATAAAATGTCAAAAATTAGTGACAAATCTCAATCTCAGTTTCCAAGAACCCAATGTGACATGTTCAAATGACACATTCTGAACCAACAAATAGTCCCTAAAGATTAGCGTTTACAACAATATGAAACTAAGAAAAGCAACACATCCTCACGTTTAAGGAGCTCGAACCAGCAACTGTGTTGCCATGTTATGATCAGTCACTCAGTCTGACTACAACTTTGGTTCTGGACTACAGTATCTCAACAACTATTGGATGGATTGCAATGAAATTGGTGCAAGCATTAAAAGGTGCCCAGACGATCAATACTAATGGTGATCCCTTGATTTTTTTCATCTAGCTCCACCATCAGGTCAAAATTTACATTGGTTAATGACCAAACACCTTCAAAGCTAATGACTTTCCCATGTTTAGTGCCACTTGTTCTACTATGTTGACATGCTAACAAGCTAAACTAAGACAGATGGAGATTCCTGATTATTGAAAATTTTAATTATTTTTCTGTCGACCAACTCATCGATTAATCAAGAAACAGCTCCAGCACTACACAAGAGTGACAATAAGATATATAATAAATGAAAAAAATACATGAATGACGTCAAATAATAATGTGTCACCAGGTTTACATGGCTGGAACCCCATACGTCTGTAGTGGTGTTACTTTTTATAGGCATAAACAAGTAATAATAATCCACTTTAATCTAATAGGTAATCCAGTAGACTTTGACTTTGGAATTAATTTACAATACCACAATCTAACCACCTGAATCAGACAGAACGGTATCTTGATGAGTATATCTGTTTCATTACAACGTTGTTTCAGCTGCCTGGTGATAAGAACAGTGAGCTGGACAGCGACCTCACTACTCTCTGTCTACTGACTGTGATCAGAGCAGAGAGCTTCCTTAAATGATGTGATCACATGGTGCTGCTCATTTGAGGAAGTCTGAATACACAGAGATGAGACATCGATCCCACCTGGCCGATCAATGGACCAGGCCTTTTCTCATGAGATGTGAGGAATCAATAATGTTCGGTATGAACGTTTTGTCATAACATTCATCAGACATCTGGTGGAATGGGATGAAAGGGAAAAGAACAGCAGAAAAAGGCAGAACGGAGCTGAAAACACAACAGCAAAAAAACTCCCTGTACACTGTCGACTTACATTTCTAATGTATGATATTTTTATTTAACATTTTAAGCTTACATCCGAATGTCAGGGTACTTCCCAAATCATCCTTTTCATAGATTCTCTTTCAGTTTTGATTCTCTGAGGTCAATGTGCTGAATAAATACGGAACATGGCATCATCTTTCACCAGCTATGAAGCTACACATTAAATCATCCCAAATCATCAACATTATCGTGAGAAATGAACCTGACTAAAAACTCTGGTGTTAATCTGCCTACAAATCTGTTTCAGGAAGCATATGGTATTCAAAAAAGTAGGTCAACCATTAACCATCTAACAGGCCTTGACCAGAAACATTCTTCTAGCACTCATTCATCTCAAGCTGAAAAATCTCATGTAGAGCAAAAATATTAAAGCAATGTCATGCTATTTATGAAATGAGTAATAACACATTCTTCAAAATAAAATACATAAAAATAAAACACACCCTAGCCCAGATCAGTACACTTTGCTTTGCTGCTACAGCCTAACTTGGCCTGGTATGGCCAGTAGCTTATGGTGACTAATGTTAGCAGACATTTGCTCTGTAAATGACTCCAACCTTATGATTCTTCTCTGCTTGTGCCAGTGTTAATCTACATTTTAGCATCATCTCATAATAGCTATGTGTTGCCACAGCTGCCGTTCAGCCAAACCTACATCTAGGATCGAAGCTAAAGGGGGGGGTGTCGATTAGCTCAGTTGGTAGAGCGTCTGCCCCATGTACGAAGGCTGAGCAGTGGCATGCTGCTCCCCATCTCTCCCTCCCTTCATTCCTGTCACTCTTCAGCTATCTCTGTCAAAAATACAGCATGAAAAAGGCCAAAAAAATATCTTTAAATGAAGCTAAAGGAAGGTCGGCCCATCGTGTAGGACAATTCAGTTTGCCTGATTTATTTCAAAGGTTTTTAAAAAGGTTTACAGATTATTGCAGAAGTCATCTTCTCAGTTATTACATCACACAGGAGAAACATCTTCTCCTTTGCTGCGTGTGTGGATTTTCTTTTCAGCCACAATAAAATATGAAACTCCATTTAACTTAATAGGAAAACATATTGGTGTCTTAAACTGATCTCTTCTCCTCTGAGCCAACACAACAGCTGCGCAGTATTAGGGCGTGTGTTTCAGTAAGCATTGTCCTTAAGGTGATGACCTGTACTCCATGTGTCTTCGCTCTATATTTAGGAAATAAGATCAAAACGCTTCATCTGATCGCAAGTTCCACTTCCTGTCATGGGAATGAGCCACATGCTTGCAAAATTAACATGTGGTTTTTGGTGAGAAGTACTCTTCATTTTGTTGCCCCTCAGCTCAGAAGAACACATAAAACTCTTTCTAAGTGCAGGTTGTGGATCGACTCTGCTATACAGTCCTTCAGTTATTTTTAGCTTGCTGTTGGCCTCTTGGTAGTTTTTCCTTTACAGCTTCCTCTTTACATGACCATCCATCACGGAAACACGACCTGATCTAGATAAAGTCCTGATGGTGCCATATTTTCTCCAAGTCTTTGAGTTTGTCTTCACTTTGTTGCAGAAAAAGATTCTTAAATCTGATTTTATGTCTGTTTCCAAATCTGAATCTTGCAGCGGTAACATCTCAAACATGTTGTGTTGGCTCCTCGCCACCCTGCTCATCTCTGTATGCTTTGACCTTCACTGAAAATCTAGTTTTATTTGATCTAATTAGCATCCCTTCACTGAATTCAAGAAAAAATAGCTCACTTCTTGATTTCCAACGCGAGAAACACAATCTTAACACAATTATGACCATGAATTAATGAGATATGCGCCTACTTATGCAGTTAAAATGCACAAAGCCTTTTGTGTTTTACTGGTTACTTTAACTGAACCAAAAAAAACTCTGGGTTTCTGGTGAACATTCAGGAAACCAACTCAGTAATCCCACATTGTCTCAGAGGACTGGTAAATACAGGTGCAGAGCCTTTCAGACGCTGCAATCCAGCAAGCTTTGCTGATCTGTCTGCAGCCTGACCTTCACTGCTGTCACATTCAGAGGGCGTTAAAAAGAAACACCTCACTGCTGCAGGCCCAGGCGACCCTTAAGGATTCTGGGTAAAGGAGAAGATCATGTAGGCTTACCACCATCCTATTAAGTTGACTGAAGGAGGTTTAATGGAACAAAATGAAGCCAGAGATGCAGAACTGAATCCTTTTTTTCCCCCTTGAATCACTGAATGGGTGGTTTGAACAATTTCACTGCCCCTAAAACTGGTTTATTTATCAAAATCATACATGCGATATCATCTGATTCAAACATCAGAGTTAATGCGTTTCATGATAGGAATATGCGCCACCTCTGTAATAAAAGGACAACGAGCAGAGTCTCGAGGACTGGAGGATTTTGATCTTTGGACCTCAAAGTATTCTGCTGACTGAGGCCTTCAAGCAAGCACTCACATCAAATAGAGAGACAGGAGCTGAAAGAGAGAAGGAGGAATGCCATTAGCATGGCTCAGAATTGCAATACCATGCTAATCCTAGGAAGGGAAGATAATTTTTCTATTTTATGTGCGTGTCGTCCATACTACAAGGTCAGACAGTGCTTGTGTCAGCCTGTCTCTCTCTGACAGATGGTTACCTGACATCACCCACCCAGTCAGACGGCCTTTAATACTTAATATCACCGCACTCACTCTCCTATGTATATTCTTCCTTTGCAAACCAAGACATTTCTTCTCTCAATCAAAGATATCCAACTTGCTAATTATATGTTTCTCTCTAAAGCTGCACCAAAAAGAAAGAAAGAAAGAAAGAAGCTGGCCATCATGGTACAAGTAACCTTGCTCCAAGGGTAGCCTTTGTGTTCGGCAAAGGGCTCGGATTGTTCTGTGTGAAAAGGAGGACGGCTGCAACCCAGAGCACTCGATAGCAACATTTGACCTCTTTTGCGCAGAAGATAATGACCAAGCAGATTAGAAGGAGACAAGCATTAATGGCCATCTTCCATTTGGCTACTATCTTCAGGTTGTCATGGTGAAAGCTCACTCACACCCCCCTCAAAAAAAGAAGAAAAAAAAAAAGAAACTACTCCATTCAAAAAGCTAGCACTTACAGTGTTTTGCATCTTCTGCATTTACGTTTTAATCACGAGAGATAGTTATGTGACCTTCAAGCCTGAAATTTTCACAAAGCAACAAAACAGGGGGCTGGTAAATCTCTCTGCTAAAGCCTGCTGGGTGTGAAGGTTAGATAATGAATACCCTTACATAGTCCCTCTCTTCATTCCTGTTAACAAAACCAAAAATGAATCTTTTTATCTGAGCTGGTCTTCTTTTTCTCTTGTAGCCACCACGTGTCAGCTAATGCAAAAAGCGCCACATGAAAAATGCAGTTAATAACATAAGTCAGAACCCAAGAAATCAAGTCACTGGGATAAGACATGCATGAGTTTGAATTCTCTAGATGTCTACAGCTCAACCTCCCCTTAGTATAGTCACCTCACTTGGCTGCTCTCTCGTCTCTCTCTCACGGGGCTGACAGAATTATCTTCTGCATCAGAGCTGAGGCTGGGCCAACGCTCCACACAGAGGACTCCATTTCACACAGCCGGCCCCACTGTGGCCAAGGAGACACAGCCAATCATGCAGGAGTATCAGTGGCACGGCCATCCACCATTTTGCGCTCCTCAAGGTCTTTGACTGTCCTCTCAGCTCAGCTGTGTGGAGCTGCCTCTGCTCGCTTCTGCTATCTTGTTACACAGATGGAAGTGTTTAACTTTAAGAGCACGGACCTGAGTGAGCAGCTTCCCCTCCTGTCTGTTCCTCTGCAGACTGTCATGGCAGTCAGCAAAAGCAGAAGTGAGATGTGTGGTTTTTGTTCACTGCAAAGATGGCCACCTAGAGTGCGCCTCCGCTGTTCTTCACAAGCTGAAGGCAACGTCCTAAAGAGATCTGAGGACTGTGCCTCTAAATATGGAGTTTTTACTAACCCTGCCTTACTAAACACTAAGAAGACATACACGTGTAATCTTCAGTAGATAACATGATCAGATGCAGGTGCAGTCAGTGCTTCTGTGAGAGAGGTAAAATCTCTTTTTCTTCTAGGCTGAAAAGCATAAAAGATAAAACTTGGGGCAACCCTCAGCAACATGATTAAATATTCCATCCAAAAATTATTAAGTGCACAATTTAATTAATAGCCTTAGGCGTGATTATTTTTACAATTTTATATGGGAAGGAATAGGTAGATATATTTGGTTTTCTCAAGAGGTTTCTTCCCTCGAGCTTGAAGAGAAAAATTCTCAGAAAAGGAATTCTATCAAGCACTGTACACAAGCAGACTACAGCAAAATAAAACATGTTTTTACCGCTCCAAACACAACACACAAGTCTTTAAACCATGTGTGTTCACAATCTGAAAATATGCTCTATTCAGATGTCCTAAAACTAGGTTCATGGGCTATATAAACACCACTGAAGAGTCGAGGGCAAGTGAAGGATGTCCAAGGACAGATCTTGGAGAGAAACCAGGAAGTGTTTTTCCACAAAGACAATTACTCCAGGAAACCTTACATTCCACACAGCCTTGTAGTCCATCTCTCCTAGGAAACCATTTCCTGATGTAAATCAATCTGCTGCCGTCTCAAATAAATCCTGTATTATCTCAGACAACATATATGGATAACTGGCAACAAACTACGCCCTTCAGCTCTCCGGGTACCAAACTCAAGGGTAGTAATTGAGTAAAACTATGATTTGTATGTATGATGTGACTTCCTCCTCGCTACGAACAAAACAATCTTCCATGGAAGGACTCTTATCTCATATCAATCAACAGTTTAACGCCTTCATTCATTCCTGTTTTCCATCCTGTTTTTATCTATTAAAATGACTTTGGCAGTATCCAATTCCACCAATTCACCAAAAAAGAAGAAGAAGAACAACAACAACAAAAAAAAAGATGACAAGAAAAGGCAGCGAGATGCACTGAAGGGATTCTTGTAAGTGGTGCTCAGTGGACAACTGCCAGAAAACACTGCAATGCTGACTTCCTTGTAAGCCTGACATGGCAGTTACTTCAGTTACAGGGAGTGGGTGAGGTTACAAGCTAGTCAGGATGGAGTATTTCAGAGTGACCAAGAGAGGACATGTGAAGCAATAAAAAAGAGCTGAAAAGTCAAACTCATGTCTGGTTTATTTGCAGAAATGTAGAACTAACATGGAGGATAGACGTTTTTTTTTTTTTTTTTCTGGACAGCTTTTTAAAGCTGAGTCTATCTAAGAAGAGAAGAGGTGAGGTTCCTCTCCAGGTTCACCAAACCGACCTCTTGAGGCAACAAGTTTGAGAAGGGAAAGATGAGAGACCCATCAATATTAACTTACCACTGAGACCTCCTTTCCAAGCTCTTAAATATTTAATCGTCCTTGGACAGCTCTGTTGCTTCGTAGGCCGAGCCAGTGTGGATCCCTTCTACAAGACCACTCCTGTTCCTGCTCAATGAAGGCCTTGTCCGGTGGCACCACACTGCCCAAGGAACGGGCGTCTCCAAAGAATTCAGGATTTTTTTCCACCACAGGCAGCTCAAGGCTGACAGAGTCGGTTCACTGTGTCTTAGTAGAGAAGGACATAAATCCTGAATTTAGGCTGGAAACTTGAGCACGCCATGATGGCTTAATTTATCTCACTGGACACACTGTCTCATCAGCACGGCCACTTTATACCTGAAGACATAATTTTCTATCAATCTAACCCTCTACATGCTTAACATATGTGCTGAAAGGACTGGGAAAGATCTAACTGTGAGCTATATTGAGCTACAAGCATTCTTTTTTCGGGAGGGGGAAAGGTGTCGTTTGAACTGTTGATGTTCGGATGGAAAGCAGAGAGGAGGAACCAGTTTTGCAGCGATGTGACGTGGCAACTGACAACAGAAACTGGAATGACACCTCGAGCAAGCCACTTCCTTGTTCCATTTAAACTCTGACATGATGTTGCTTTTTAGTTTTTCACATCAGCGTTTAGTTACACAGCATTCAACTACTCGACTGTAACACCACTTTCACATCTAAATCTAAGAAAAACAATGCGTATACGGAGTGGGGAAGGTTGGTAGAAATGTGAGAGAAAAGTAGTGAAGTTTTTATGCTGCCATTGTAAACACTATGTTTTTTTGGATCTGGAGCCCTGTGTGTGTCTCAGCACACTTACAAGTGTAGCAGCAGGGCCAAGCTGCATCTCATGAGCCATGCATCATGTCAAGAAAGCACTCACTGGAGCATTTCAATTTGCTTTTGTGCGTCTCCCTAGCCTTCTTCACTGCCCCAGGTAGAGAAGAATGGAGGAGTGCATCACCCAATGTGAGTGAGTGAATGAGAGAGAAGGAGGGAGGGCGTGTATGTCTGTGTGTGTGTGTGTGTTTGCAAGAGACACAGAAAGAGTATCAGGGGTGAGTGATGAGCTTCACAACCACTTCCTTCCAGCATTCAAACCATCACAGAAGTCTCTCTTGTTTAATCCTGTGTTCTGTGCTCGCTCTCTCTCCGTCGAGCTTTTTAGGCGTAATCCTGAAAAAACCTCGCAAAAATCCAGTTATGTAATTTTTTTTTTCTAAAACTATCCACCATAGTTCGGTTCTGACCTCTTGTCACCTTAAAGCTGAACTCCAGCGATGATGTGTTGTTTAGTCAGTCACACATTTAGACCATGAAATTACAATTAAAACTACAAGCCCCATGATGCTATGTTATCCATTTAATAGATCGATGCTGTGTAAATATATTATAAATGGGCTGTTTAAGAAATTACAGAAACTTCAAAAATATGAAGAGCCAGATAAAGCCGCTGAGGAGACCCCCACACCCATCCACCTACACCTCCACAAACACACACTGACTCCCCCAATACATTTTGCTTAAAATCCCTGAAACCAAGCAGTATGATTCCACTGGAACACAATCCAGCCCCGGTTAGGTAGAGATAAAGTGATTTAAAACAGCACCATGTAAGCAGAATATTATTAAAATGCTCGTGATATTAAATCCAATTAAGTTAGTCTGGCTGCAAATGATGATTATTTTTCCTCTGTTAATATTTTTGTCTCAAAAAATGTTGTGTATGTCTTGTTTTGTCTGATTAACAGTAACAAAATATTAAGATATTCAATTTACTAAGATACAATATGAAAAATAAGAGCAACTGTGTACAATTATATCAGTTTACAATAATATAAAAACAGATAAAAGCATAAAGTCCTCACATTGGAGTAACTGAAACTGGTTTTCTTACTTAAGAAATGAATGAAATGATAAATCGAAAGTCAAATTCATTTTCTGTCTATTAAACCACTGATTGGACCCAAGGGCCCTGTGTTTTTACATTTTTAATTCATGTTAGTGGTGTATATTACCAAGTAATTTTCTAAATAATCAAATTACAACAAAATAATTGCTACTCTGATAAACTTTGGGGGCCTCTTGAGAGTCTGGGACCCCTGGGTCAGTTGCACACTTTGCCCTGTCGGTAATCCAGCCTTGCTTGACTATAAACACAAACTACTGGAAATACCATCTCACCCACAGCAAAAGCAAACATCCCTGACCCGCATGACCTTAGCTGGTTGAGCTGAAGTGAAAACCTGTGCAGAGACAGATTAGCTTCTGGTGTAGCTTGAATAAGCTTCACAATTGAGAAAAGCGTAGAGAATGTGTTGAAGACTCGCGAAAGTTACTACAGAAACTCAGAGCTCAAAGAAACACAGGCACACGGTGTCAGTATCGCCAAAACAATCAGAGAGCTTTCTCCACAAAAGAAACACCCCAATCACCAGGCTCATTTGCAGAACATCCACTAAACTACATCCACTGCACCCGCCCGCGAGACAAATGTGTCGACCGCAGCAGATTCCTGTCCGGCCTGTCCTCTATCAGCTCCCTCCTTGAGAACCTGTTTGCCCTGCTGCCATGCCAGAGAGAAGGAGCATCGCCACCATTTTGATTGCTCTTCTGAGCCCCAGCATTGTCGCAGCACAGTGTGTCAAGCTCACAGTCTCCTTGTCAGCAAGATTTCACACAGTGGCCAGGGGAACTGCAGAGCGTAGCATAGCCACACACACACACACACACAGAAACACAGAGGAGCACACTACAGCTTGAAAACACACCTCCTTCACTCTCCTGACAGATTGGTCAACAAACACCTTAAGGATATAATGTGTGAAAAGTCACCAGGTGGATACAGAGTGCATTACAACATACTACTAGTTAATAGATAACCAACAAGCTAATCTATTAAATAACTTTTAAAGTACTTGAAACGGCAAGTAATCCTGCAAAAACAGGCACGTGCTCAGCCAAATAAACAGAAGTGGGTCCACTAGTCATTTCATAAATAATGACTACATACATAATGAGTAAGAATATCAAACATAACACTTTGCTCTTTGAAATTCAAAGCCGTCACAGAGTGTGCAGACAAACAAGAGAAAGAAAGAAACTCATCTGAGAATCATCTTCTTGAGAACTTCCTTAAAGAAACTATCTGCAACAGTCACACAGAAGTGTGTGTGCACGTGTGTCTGTGCATGCTGAGACCACTTTGTTGAACATTAACTACCTGCATGACACCCCCCTCCTCCCCTCCTACAAAAAAACCCACAGCATCATTCAGCATTTAAATTCCTCTCTCATTCATGTGTCCGCTCAGCCATCATTACAAACACAGCACTGTCCAAAAAGTGTCACCTGAAATACATAAACATAGATAAATATTTTTTTTAAAGAATCGCATACATTCACAAGACAAATGCTGTTTTTTAACTGTGTAAAAATAAAAATAAAAAAGCAGCAAGTTGATTCAAGTTAACCTTGAAAGCCCAACTAAAGGAACCTAACCTCACTTTGCAGAGTTCTTCTGCTTCCTCTAGATGACTAAACTTCCGAGCTGAAAACGCAGAAAAAAAAGCAACAGAAGAAGAGGAAGCAGCAGCAGCAGAAGAAGAAGAAGAAGAAGAAGGAGAAGGAGGAAGAGGTGGTGGAGGAGGAGAAGAACAAGAAGGAAGAGCAGGAGGAGGAGGAGGTTGTGGCCGATTATTTTCTTGAACACAACCTTTGTTCTGGCGTGAGATCCTGTCTGTCTGACTCCAGGGCTCTCCTTGGAGACTCATCTGCTTTCCTCCATTTTATGGTGAAGCCCTTACACTAGTATGACATACCTGACTTGAGACCAGTGACAGCAAACAAGGCATCCAAACAGTGCAGGGTTAAACAATGTAGCCACACAAAAAAAGCACCAAAAACATGAGAGTAATAATAATTAAAAAAATAAAATAAAATAAAAATAAATAAAGCAGATCAAGTCCACACTGCGCTTACATTCATGTCACCACCAAGAGATATCTACCTCCAACCCTGTGGAGAACCGACTCAAAATCGCCACCACCAGATAAGGTTTCTTTAAAAAAAAAAAAAAAAAAAAAAAGAAGAAGAAGAAGAAGAAGAAGCTGTGGAGAGGGGGGTGTGTGTGGAGAGGTGGTGGTGGTGGTGAGGGGGGGAGAGAGAGGTTGCACATATAGCTTCCACACACTGGACATGGCTTTCATAGTGTGTATGTGACTGGACCCAGCGGCTATGCCAGCTCCTCTGTGTCGCTAATGGAGGCTGGTTGGGAGAGGAGAGCAATCCGTGCAATGGCTTCTCCATGAAGCTAACGCGCAACAACACGCACGGCCGGAGAGGAGAAGAGGGGGGACGCACAACAGACCGGGGCCAAAAAAGCAATTCCCCTGACCAGACATGTCAGAATAACAAAACACTCCTCCGCTCCGGTGCTGCTGAAACACGCAAGGCGACCCCTCTTCTCTTTTATACATACACCGCCGCGTCCATTTCCTTGTGTCACTTTGACAACAAACCGACAGGCGACATAGCGAGGAAGCGAGGTAGGTTGGTTAGGATATTAACTGGGAAGCGAGAAGACCCACTTGACTTTGGCTGCATGGGTGCCAGCCGGAGCGCCCACCCGACTAAAAAATCTCGCCCCGGCTTCCTCTCCCAAGTCGGCTGGACCTGGACTATAAAAAAAAGGAGAAACGGTGGAGGGGGGTCAGCTCTTTCCAGGTCATTCACGAGGCGCTCTCCAAATTATATCCCATGATCTACCATACCGACGTTCTCGCAGACCTTGAAAGCCCAAAGCCGAAATCTTGGCGAAACTGGAAATATAGTGCAAGAGTGAGGGGAAAAAAACTCACTGGTACAATCTTCTCCTCAAGCGATCCTCCCAAAAGTTGTCCTCGTATTTCATGCGTGCGCCCGGTCGGTCTAATGGATGATCGCCATCTTTCCTGCTTCTCCTTTGCTGCAGCTGCAGATGACCTGAGATCCGTCTGTCTCTGAATAATGAGCAACCACACAGACAAGGAAGACAATCTGCAAAGCAGGCTACACAAAGAAGTTTGGGAGACTAGCAAGCACCAGAGGGTGCACAAGAGTTTACGATGAGACGAGGGAGCATCAGCAGGATGGACAACGTCTATGTCTGAGAAGCTCATCCTTCATCTAGACTGAAGTCAGATAGCCCCGCAAAGCCTTATCAGCGGCTCAGACCACCACCAGATACACGCAGGGCTCTGTGAATTTTATATAGGCTTTCCATACTGTGTCTGCCACGTCATGGGGTTATCTGCAGTTCACTTTGGTGGTGATGATGCTGCTTCACACTTCAACCAGACAGACAACATAGATAGATAGATAGATAGATAGATAGATAGATAGATAGATAGATAGATAGATAGATCAATTTATATAAATAAAAAATGAAATATAATAATAAATATATCATAATACATTCATAATAAAACATATGTATAAAAGTCCCCAGTCCCATCCAATGATCACACTCCCCCTCAAAGATTTATCATCTTTATTCAAATAAAATCTTCCCCCAAAAGAGTATTAATGTTGCAGTGTGCTGTCGTTACTGTAAAGTATACATGATGCTGCTGCTGCTGCTGCAGGCTGCTGCTCTGTCCACCAGCTGCTAACAAAAGAGGGAGACCAAGACAAAAGGTGCAGGGTCCTTGCTCAGATGTATGTCAGTGTAAAGGACGGGTGGAAGGAGTGAGGTGGGTGGGTAGATGGAGAGGGGGGTGGGGGGTGGGGGGGGGCTTTGAGCGTCAGGAAAAAAGGGGCACGCATGGACGGGTGGGTACTGAGGAGAAGAGTCTACCTTGCATGATTGAATGACTATAATGTCATCTGAGAACGTTAATCTGCCTCAGTGGGTTTTGTTGAAAAGAGTTGGTGACGCTTATTAGGATGAATGTTACACTCAGATATCTAACGTATGTGTGTAAAACATATATGATCATGCAGGTGACATTATTCGACAGGAGAAGCATTCTTATGTCAAGAGCGCTCACGTTCATACACTCAAACTACCTTAAGAAAAGTCACTTTTTTCTCTCACTGACCTCAGTTCAT
The DNA here is from genome assembly GCA_028641955.1 of Protonibea diacanthus. Lineage (NCBI taxonomy): Eukaryota > Metazoa > Chordata > Actinopteri > Sciaenidae > Protonibea > Protonibea diacanthus. Next base: position 12,105,435 of record CM053991.1, on the reverse strand, counting down.
CTTTCGTTCTCTGCTGAATGAATCATGCATACAATATAAAGTTCACATTAAAGCTCGATTACATCAAACATTATCTACTCTTGGGTCTGTTTTTTGTTCTTGTATAATTATAGGCAAAGATTATTAGTATTAAACACACTCTAATATGTAACATTATATTTATCTTAATGCCAGCATGTTTATTTTTAATACCTGTTCATAGTAATTACCATGCTCTGTGTGTGTATGTGTGAGAGAGCGCTTTGAGGTTTTCCTTTGTCTTTTGCAGACAGTAGATGGCAATAACATCTGCCCTGATTTTAACAAGAGCATGTAAACTGTTCTGTAGCTTTTCAAAGTTGTTTGCATCCCTCAAAGTTTTTTTTTTTTTTTTTTTTTACCCTAAAATCCCATCTGTGACATTCAAACACCTGAAAAACATCAGCCACAAATCTTATGAGCTCGCTCGCTAGTGATTGTTTGCTGATTTACAGGCAGAGACACAGAGAGGAATTAAATTTGTGTAAGATACAGACGTAGTTAATCATGTTTGACAAGTGTTGGTGTTGCCTCTTGCGAGGGTTCGGTTATGAATTATGGATTATGGGATACATTTTTTTCCCCTCTTTTTTTGTGGAATTTAATAGAAAGCTTCGAGATAAGAAATTATATTCAGTCAGTCTTTGTATCACCAACCTGCACACTGTGTCACCAGTGCTAATACTGGGTTGGATTCTGCACAATGCTATTAAACAGTGTGATGCAAACAGTGTCTAAAATATGTGACACCTTTGGGATCTGAATCATGTGAAAATATGAAATATATAATGTGCTGTTAGGCATAAGGTGACAGATGGAAACAGGAATGAGTCTTTTTTTAAATGCAGGTCCATAGTGCCAGTTCTTCTGTTGCAGTGACGTACATAGCCCCATGTATTTCCCAAACACTGTGGCAAACGATCACTTGGCCCAAAATTGACTTCCTCCTCCTTCAGGGTTACCTCTGATGCCCTTTTTTCATTCATGCTTTTTTTTTTTTTTTTTTTTACTCAAAAAATATAAAACCACACAAAAATACTTCTAGTATTTACGCCAAAAAATATTTTTGATGTCTCAACAGATCTTCTCTAGGAAAGTCTCTGGAGGAACGACATGTGAAATACACACACCCATGCAGACACACACACACACACACTGTGTTGACAGTGCGTCCTGTGGGTGCCAGGTAGCAGCCGGGGTTTATCATGCTGCTTGGACATATGGCTGCTGCGGCAAATCTGATTATATGGGATGGCCAGGAGTCCAGCGTACAGCAGAGGACAGACTGCACCAGGACATCCCCACTGGTCCGGCCTCCCCCGCACACCGTGTCAGGCCTCCATCCAGCACGGCTAAAAACAGACCAGTCGTCAGGGATTCAGATGGTCTAAGCGGTGGGAGAGCGGGATGAGTGGGAGGGCGCTGTACAGATTTAGAAGGTGGCCAATGATTTTTTGGATACATTAATATTAATGTATTACCATTTTCACTGGGAAAATATTATTGCTACTTCAAAACAAGCATCTTCAGTTAGATTTGTTTTAGGTGTCTGCAAATACAAACAATAAAATGTGAGAGGTGAATTAAAAATGTGACTTTTCCTGTAGTGCATACTCTTGTATGATGTGTGAGAACTCCACCATCTTGAAATATTCCCAAGACTGGAATTGAGACACAGCAGAGTCTTGTATGGGTCAGCAAACATTACTAGAGGTCCACTGTGTGCCAGTGGAGAGGCGGCAAAGGGAGATACGAGAAGATAAAATGATTGTCGCCCTGATAGTATCTTCAACTACAAGTCTGGTGAGTTCTTTTTTTTTTTAACCTCTTTGACGTCTTGTCCTCATAAAACACAGACAGCCCCATACAGCCACACACAATGAACACATATATACACATGAACTGTATGTGCCACTTCAATTACGATTCTATAAGACAGACCCAATGAAGGGCTTCTTCCAATAGTTAGACAGGTTTTGACATGTCTGAATAATTGAAATGGATTTTTCTGAGATTATGATGAAAGAAATGGCAATACACGTTATTGTTTCTTTCGTCAATAACTACACCATCTCCCCAGAATAGCTTTTTCTACTGCAGCGCTACTACATGAGAGATCACTTGAATTACAAAACACAAGAATAACAATGTGCATAAAAAAACAGTGCAGCCTGCAAGGACTTCTAGACAGAGATGGTACATACAGAAAATTGTCATGGCATGTTCCTAAATGGAGAAATGATCATGAATTATTAATGCTTCAATTACTATTTCATTTAGATAAGCCCTTTAACTTGTCAGCAGCGTTTCCTAAATGTCTCCATGTTTTCAGGATTACCAGTTGCAGACAGACTTGGATCTGGCCTGTTGTGTGAGCATTTGCATGTGTGCTTGTTTTTCTTGTGTTCACATGGCTTTCCTCTGTGTGTGTGTTCAACCGTCACCCAACAGCTCAAAAATGCAAATCAGGTAAATTTGAGGCCCTAAGTTGCCCGGAGGAATGTATGAGTTTGTCCATGTTTACCCTGCAGACTGGTGACTTGTATAGTGTGTTTCCCTGCCACCTTCTCTAAGCTGGGTCCAGCTTACCTCAACCCTGAATCTGTAAAGATGTTCACCAAAAGGTAATGACACGACTTTTGAGCCATATCTCAGGTGTCAAGAAGAAAAGTAAAGAAAAGGAAAAAAAAACAGGCATTTAGGTGTCTCAGAGGATTTATTTAGCAAGATTTTTGTACTGCATCTGGTTGCAAGTGAAATTTCCTTCCAAATCAAAAGAGAACAGACAGTACAATCATTACAGCGCACTAACAGTACATTTCAAAATAGCACAAGGAACAATACATATACCTGCTGTGTAATCTGGATGCAATTTTCCGCAGTCTAAATTTAAAATGCTTTTTTTTGAATGGGAGCACTTTATATATTTTGTGGAACAACAATTTGTGATAACAGACAAAGCAAAGAGGCCGAGAGAGAGCATTTCATTTTTGCCTTTATGATTTAAAAACGCCGCTGTTTCCCTTAAAATATGAATACTCAAAATGTTCCTAATCATCATGTTTATAGAGCATCTTTAGTTATTAAGAGCAGATTATCAGAAGACAACTGAAAACATTTTATGACATTACGGTTCCTTTCCACTGACCTTCAATAAAAAAAAAAAAAAAAAGATTAACTAGACAAAATATGTGTTTTCACTTACTTCAATCAGCAGCTAACAAATGAAAAGCTATTCATTCACATACACACAAAGGTAGAAAAAATCTTAATGTTTCATAGTCTTGTACGTACTGTTTGGGAGAAACTCCCTGATGTGAAAGAGATTGACCAAACATGACAGAACCAGCATGGCTTACGCTGCTGCCCAGTGATTTGCATAACCTTTTCACAGCTCATTTGACTATCATATTCTAATCTGTAGATGGTGTCGCTGGATGTATCACCTTTCTACAGGGCTGAGGGATTGCTCTGCCACTCGTGTTTATCCCTCGCCTCCCTCATGGCTGACTGGCTCTTGTGCTGGTAGTACTGTTGGTGTGTAGGAGCAATCTGTACACTTGGACTGCTTGCAGGCAATTGGGTATGTCTAAATGTGCTGCTTTTTATTTTTCTCTGATCATCAACAAGTGAGTTCTTGATATTATAAATTTAGGATCAAATTAAATATATAAGCAATAGCTAATGTTAGTGCTATATCACAAATACTCTAGATTTTATCATTAAAGGACATAGGCTACTCTTCCACATTATGCTGGAATATACTAATATTAATGTTAGCAAAAATACAGTCTACAGTCATGCTGGCAGCTCTATGAGACTCTAAGTTTGAGCCAACGTGAGCATTGAATATTTTAGCCATTTACCATGTTCACCATCTTTGTTTAGCACATTTGTATGGACGCCGTGTCTGTGACGTCACCCATACATTTCAGAAGAGTCGTTGTGAAGCTCAGAGTGTGGTGGCTAAGGCCGCCACCATGTTGGCAGTCCTACTTCTGCTGCCTCCTGGCTAATCTAGACATCAGCAAAGATGTGGATCATCAGAGGATCTGAGGAGGGCTGAATGACGCCTGGGTGCTGAAACAAGGCCCCTACAATAGCACCACCTGTCAATCAGTGGGGCCACACTGTTAGTTATGCATCACTTTAAGCCTTAATATAATTTGAAATGTGCGTTAAATAGAAATTCAGACTAAATCATTCTGTAAACATGTTTATTTCTGCTGTGAAGTTGGGCATTTTAATATGGGGGCTTACTGAGATTGAATATTATTAGTTTTGTAGATAAACCAAATTGCTGTTGACGTATTTCAGTCACAATCACAAATGTCACGATGCCTCGAGGACTTTACGAGGAACTATCAGGGTGTGGAAACCATAAATGCTCAGTTACACCTTAAGGATTGAGCTTTCGGTGCAATGTAAACCAAAAGCAGCAAAGATGGAAAAGGAGCATTGTACTATATAGATATATATACATTTAAACAAAAGGGGAAGTAATCCCCACAAAGGGCATCACATAACTGGAGAGATTCTCAGTTTTCTTCTTTCATTTTTACTAAAACTGCTAAAAAAACATGCAAAACATGTTTGTGTGATTTGTTGTGAATCGCTGTGAGGAAAGGATTTTTCCTCAGACTATAATCATACCATCAAAATCTATAATTTTAAGACTCAATTTGATTCATTCTGTGGGAACCATGAACCATGCATTTTTTATGGCATTGCAGCATACAGCTATACCACAGTGTTTACGTCCTTTATCTGTTGGTTATCTACAGTTGAAAACAGATGATGCGACATGTAAAGATCCTGTTCTCTGCAGAATACTGAATAAGTGCTTTGGCATATGTTTCTTCATAGTAAAAGTGTGCACATGTGTCCACTGGCGGATAATTTCACATTGTGGGGGATTTTATTACTTTCAAGTCCTCATTCTCTGACCTCAGTGAAGTGATTGCCTCTGATAATGCCATTAACCACTGCCCTGCAATCCTCTAGGGCGCCGTCAAGAGACCGAGAATAGAAAATACTTTTATTTCTGTGAGAGGTGTGGAGGTTTCTCGCTCCTGATTTATCAAAGGGCAAAAATTGACCACATTTTATTTGCTTCTAACTAACTGAATCATACATCGATTGATCCTCACTTGCTAAGGGTTTCATTTATATGCAGTGACTGAGGCACAGAAAGATGGTCCAATGAATGGGCAGTAACAAATGGCACTCGAGCATTAAAAAATGGTAAGGCCTTCTTTTCTGTGTATTGCTGTAAACATCAATAGAATTGGGTGAAATAATCATCAGAGAATTTTGTATAATTGAAATATAATAGAAAGAAGTGGTGATGTTGAGACATGTTTTCTCAAGCTGTAATTTATTATTGAATAATGTGATATTTCTTCTTTATTAATATGGGATTTTCCGACTTTATGTCACCACTTGCAAAAAAAAAAGTGGCAACAGTTTCTTTGCAGCCATTTATCCAGTTTAAATGTTTTAAACATTTTCAGCCATGCTAGCAGCAACTAGGGATGTCAACAACCATTAAATCAGTTAACCACTAAGAATATTTTTGGCTGTGTTACACATGTAGGTCTATAGATAAATTTGCATAAACACACTCCGCTAATGGTTTTGCCAGCTAGAAGTCTGAGGTGAAAAATGAGGCATGCCAAATGTAGGCTGATGTGTGACGCTAGTTTTCACTTTAGTTTGGTACTAGCACTATGCCATACCACATTAAAAACAAGCACCCATCAACCAATTTCTGAGGATGACGCTGACATCGCCGGGGAGGAGAAAGTGATGCATGCCAGTAGGTTAAAGACCAAAGGAGTCAAAGAGTGAGAGCCACTGTGCCTAAATCAAATGCACTGAAAAACATTTTGAGGAGAAGGATGAGCTAAAAGTTAAGCAAGCTCGGGCAGACGAGCTAGCTTTAAGCTAGTACCTCAGCTTTCACCACTGACAGTATAAAGAATGGACGACGTATGTGTGATGTCACCCGTAGGTTTCCAAAGAGCCATTTTGAAGCTCAAAATCTGTGGCTCCGGCCACCGCCATCCTGCCTCTTCCACCTTCTGACTAATCTAAAAATCGGCAAAGACGTGGATCACTGGCAAACCTGAGGCGAGCTGAATGACGTCCGGTTGCTTAAACAAGCCATCTGTAATGGCACCCACCTAGTAATCATTCATAAATTCATAAAGCAGCATCAGAAGGTAAAAATCTCAAAAATGAATGACATTCCCATCAGCCTCTGCTCTACTTTGTATTAGCAAATGTTAACACACATGATGGTGAACATGGTAAACATAATGTATCAACATATCAGTGTTGCCATGGTGAGCATGTCAGCGTGATGATGTTGCAATGTGGATTCATATAAATCACTTGCATGCTGCTTGCTGCATCTTCTGAACGAAAGGGGTCTATGCGTGTCAAGCTGATGATTTGTACCTCATCGCCTCTACTTCAGAACTATCTGAGTGTGTTAGCTCTGTCTCTCCCTCCATCCTTCTATCTACGTTTCTGTCTGCAGTCAGTGTCCAAGGTGCCCAGTATTTATCCCCATATATGTAACAATAAATCTGCTCTGCCACAGGAACTAAAAAGTCCCCAGGTGAGAGCTGCGCAAGGAGGCCCTCCTATCAGGGAACAGCCAAGCATACAGTGGACAGTGGCATCTCTGGGATTAAAAACTGCTGCATCCACTGTTCCCCTGGCCCATTGACGGATGGATAAAGCCTTGGACTTCACCTTATTGAAAGAAGGAGAGAGCGCCCGGGGAGCCATGAAATCCATAGACCCTTCTTTAAATGGGTTTGTAAGAGGCTTCCGCCAAGCAAACCACGGCTGAAAGAGCCCATTAAATAAAGCCCAGCTCCTCGGCAAGAAGCTGGGGCAGATTCATCAGAGAGAAGAAGGCAAAGATAATGATAGCTCATGGCCAGATGTGAGGCGTTTGCTCTGCTCGCATGTCATGTGGGACCATGTCAATAAGAACAACAACGGACAGACAAACAGCCTTTTCTCATTTTCTTCTATTGTATCTCTTTGAGGGGTTGTGTCTTGCAGAAGCAGCTGGACAGACATGTGAACACGTAATGTACACACAAGTTTGTGACAGAAAACATGGAGTTAATTCGCCCCCTAGGTGGAACATTACCTTACCTAAGCAGTCTCTTTTACTAAACACCTTCAGCTTATTTCATCACAGAGTTTACGCCAGTGAGCTGGATATGAGTGCTGCAGAGCACCAGCTAGAGCATATGTTCTGTCATTTTTATATGTCCATCTTGGGGATTAAGAATCAGGGTGGGGACATTAGCCCACCTTCTTTCTCTCTTGGTGGTTTGGCGAGACCTTCACGGCAAGAGAAGGTGGAATTCAGCCTGGGTAGATTTGAATATCAATGTGGTCAGATAGGATGGAAAGGTGCTGGAAGGGGGGGAGGAAGGATGGCTGAGGAGGGCCTCTGGCAGGACAGTGGGCGAGATGGAAAGAAAGAGAGAGAGAGAGAGAGAGAGAGAGAAAGATGGAGGGAGGGACGGAGAGAGAGATTTGTCATTTGCTCTCCGTTCCACCTGCTCCCCTGTCATGCATCCTGCCGGGGGGGAAATACACCCTGATGTCTGAGGGAGACAGAGGGAAAAGGATGAGTGAGGTGGCGGGGTGGAATAAGCAAATAGAGGAGGGGAAAAGATGGACAGGAGTAAGGAGGAGACAAAGGAAGGCAAGATAGGGGGAAAAAAAGAGACACAGTTATAGAAAAAAAGGAAGAAAATATATGCATACCATTGCGTATTTGAGGTGCCAAGACCTGAAATGCAGGAGCTAACTAAAGGGGCTGGCAGGTATGCAAATAGGAGGATGTACCAGTGCGCCACCAGATTACTTTTCCTGCATTTGCTATTCATATATTTGCAAGGTGACTCACTTCAGACAAAGCAGGTGATCAAGAGCTCTTTCCTTTTCCCTCTTGCTTTATTCCCTTCCTCTCTTCCTCCACATGTGAATAGCAAGGAGAAGAGGAGAGCAAGCAAGGCATGATGGATCCACAGCCTCAGCAGAAGTCATAAGCCTTGCAAATGCTGCAGCCCACAATTGCATGTCCGCAGATTTGATATGTATTCCGTCAGCAAACCCCATTTAATCCATTTTGTTGTCAGCCCCCCTTAAAAGCATCTTGACTAATACAGGGAGAGTTTAGAGTGCAGGAGAGAGACAAACAAGACACCAACATGCGTAGCTAACAATCACACCTGAATCACAGAGAAACATTTGAAATGTGCATCTTTATGCTTTTTTACTTCACTTCTGCTGACCAATTCTCTTTAAATCTCTCTCTCTCTCTCTCTCTCTCTCTCTCTCTCTCTCTCTCTCTCTCTCTTGCTGCCTCTGTCCTTCAGAGATGCAGACTGCTACATTAAGGGCTGACTTTCCCAAAAGCATCTAAGCATTGACATCTCCATTGACTAATTGCGCAGTGTTTCAATTTTGACTAAAATGCTTTTGGCAACTAAAGCCCAGGTTGCAAATGAGTGTACTTGACTTTGGGAACATACTTGAAAACGCTGACCTGCCTCCCGCTGTTCTCTTAATGGACATCTAGTTAAACAGTGCTCATCTGCCTGTGCATACAAATATAAAAAAAAATCCCCCAAATTATATTTATATGATGAATAATAGCCCTTCTAAAGTTGGTTTTCTACCAGAGTTGTAGTAGTTTTAGTCTGTGTTGTCTTATCTGTTTACATTATCCCAAGATTAATATACCAAAATGCTCCCATCATCAATGACTCCCATCATCACTTCACTCTCTCCACATCCTCCCGAGTTTCTGTCTAGGCCCCTGTTATTCTTTCAGCTTCTCATATTCCTTCTTGATGTTGCAGTCACTTGGGACCACCACATTTCCACTGCTGATTTTCTTCCTTTTCCATTACTGCGCCAACCTGCCTCTACCCATTCATCTTACTAGATCTGGAAGTCCCACAAGATCCAATCTATGCTCTTCTCAAGCCTTTGTGTTGACCGTCTCGTGGCTTTGGCATGATTCAGTCCACGCTCACCTTTAGACAAGGACACAACATATTAGACAATATTATTGGTTGTATGATGTAATGTTAGACTTAAACTTTGACTTTGATATCACAATGTGACAATGATAATTGAGCACAATAATATTTTTTTTGAGCAAATTCAGTTCATTTCAGCAGACACACTAACACTCCATTGGTGCTTTGAGCAAAATGCTAACATGCTCACAATAACTATGCTAATATGTTCATCATCTTGGTTTTTGCACGTTAGCATGCTAACATTTGCTTAGCACAAAATAAGGGCCAGTTAGTGTTGAGGGTACTTGGTAATAAACGAGTCCATCCAGTTTTCCATAACCGCATATCCTTATTAGGTTTGCAGCAGGCTGGAGAACATGCATGGCTGGGCGATTCGAACCAGGAACCAGGAACCTTCTTGCTATATGGCAAGACTACTAACCACTGCACCACCTTGCCACCATACACCAAAGTACTGGACAAATTAGATTTTTTTAAATCTATATGAATAGTTATCAAGATACTTTACTCAAAACTACAAATGTCACCCTCATGGTGACACTACAGGAACATTCAGGGAATCACAGTACATTAGCATACACCACCTTGGAAGCATGTTTATGTGTACAAAATTTCATGGCAATCCATCCAGTAGTTGCTGAAATATTTTGCAGCACAAAAATTCAGTGCTCAAATACCAAGTGCGATTGTCAGAGATAGAGTCAGTTGCCAACATTTAAACGTGGTGTGTAAAGGCAGGAGCAGCCATCTCATTCAAGTCAGTAAGTCCAAAACAGATATATGTCTGGAGGGATATTTATATGTATATTCAGCATATTGATCAGGATTTCACTATCCTCACCAGGCTCTCGACAAGTCTCTAAGGGCTTTGTCTTGGTGAGATCTGAGATGAATCTTTCCTCCAGTTCTATTTGATAACAGCCTTGTAAGCTCTCAGTAAACACAAGGGACAGTACTCTGGGAATAACATTGTACATTTTCTTTTAAAATCATGAACATTTTACCATCACATGAGAGGATACGGTACATAAAAAGGATATCTGGGATGCACCCACAGCGCTACAAGGTGCCAGAGTCTCTGCAAGGTCACACTTCATCTCTCCACCAAGGCTGTCATGCAATCATGAGAAATAAATGAAAAGCATGCAGCATCCTGAGGGGGGGAAACTGCAACAAACATTGGGCTGTGGTCTTATGAAATCCCACAAAGGGGATTTTGAAACCTGTCCATTCGGTTTCATGAATCACAATATTGTTTTTAACAGTTTTTTGATATATGTATTATTTTTAGGCAAAGCTGTGACAGCCCCAATATTTGTGAATTTCATTTTGGGTGATTTTTTCCTTTAGGTCAAATCTCAGGAACCAAATCCAGGACTCCAGGCAACATGGTGACCCATATTTCTTTGTGCGGCCACTTCCCTTACATGACTTGTTTGTTTCACTTCACCCATTTCTGGGCAATGCTATTTTTCTTGATCTCCAATGCTGCCTCTAATGTTTCAAAATGTTTTAATATCAAACATTTGATAATAAAAATAAAATACACTGTGCATGAAATATGCATGTTGCCTTATGGTATCTTCTCAGAAAGACAAGATATATCTAAAAAAAAAAAAAAAAAAGAAGTGTTCATATATAAGATGTGGAATGGGAAAAGAAGTGAAGAAGAGGGGTAAATATCATGCATGTTTATCACTGTTAATTGGTGTTAATTGAGGCAAGTGCTCTCAAAAATCAAACAGCTTGAATGGATATTTGAATAATCCAATTTTCTTTCTTTACCTGCAGAATAATTATCAGGCTCTCTACTAAGATGAGGAATAACCAGCGGCAAAATCACAGTCCGTGAAAGGACACTTTATGTTGTCTTTTTCCTTCATTCCATGTACCCAGTTCTAGTAAGGTCATAGTTGTCAATAAAAAGATATGGAAGCAGGTATGAAATATTAAAGCCAGGGCGTAACTCCAGAAAGCACAGAAGAAGTTGTCGGCATTTAATTTCACTTCTTTGTTGAGATTTCTTCCTGAGACAGTTGGCGGCGTCAGCAGATTCTCACTGCTGGCACGAAATTCATGGGACAAGTGTCCATGTCAGCACTTTCTCCCCCCTCAGCCGGTGTATAAAAGGACATCACACTTGTCAGCTGCAGTAAGCCAAAATTATAAGGACAAATAAAATGGTGTGTCTGTGAGCAGGGCTTTTCAAAAAAGGATGTCCTTTTGACTGAACGATATGATAACTTGTATAGGGTTCTCACATAGGCTGACAGATCGTGTAGCTCCCTCGGTCTTTGTGTGTGTCGTGTGTGTGCGCTGGCTCGTTCTGGTTGCATGCATTTGTGTAAATTCTGCTTAAAGAAAATACTATTATATTATTTAGGCTACATCTTAAAGTTGAACTAGTCTGCTCACGTTTTGTGTGAAGAAATATCGCTTAAACTATACTGCAGATATTGTGTTTTTTGTATTTTTCATAGGAGGATAATACTCTTAGTCATATCAAAATTTGATTTGATTTGTTATATGTTATACACTTTACACCACAGCTTATGAATGTAGATACAAGATTCCTTTTTTGGCAAGCCCAAATAGCATTTTCTGTTATTTGTGATTTAATCCTTTATTGTCTGTATATACGTATATGTATAAATGATTTTTAAATTGAATTTGACCCTAACCTAAGGCGACGGCACCCTTCACACACAGTGCTAGTTTGTGAGTGTGAGGTGAATCAGGTTAGGAATTAGTAGCAGGTAGGTGTGGATTAAGGTTTCTGCTCATTAGCCAGAGGTAGCAGGGCTATAATCCACATCCTCCCTCACAGCATCTATCCACACACACACACAGGCTGATATACAGCATACACACAGAAATAAACACCCAGCTCAATCCATTAAAAAAAGTACAATCATTACATTACATTCATTAATTTTGCATGGCCAAATGGCAGGAGGCTCTCTTTCAGGTTTTACACATGGAGCTGCTGATGTAACTGGGTGGAAATGACAGGAAGGTTGCAGCAGGTATATAGGTTGAGATTTTTATCTGAGAAAACTGTGAGGACGGTTGTAATGTTGCAGCGCCTGAATCTGGATTATGGCTGTGGTGTTTTTTGGGTTTTTTTTTTTTTTTCTTCTGAGTCAGTGAGATGGAGCTGAAGCAGAGGTCTGCAAAAGTCTAATCCTCCCCAGTTCTGTCAAAATCCTCACAGGGCGTCATTATGAAGTTATTGATCTGACAACTGGCCGTGCTGAATGTCACAGCAAAGATAGATGTAATTTTCTTGGTATTTGCAGGTATCAGAATTGCACGCACTGCAGTGTTGCGGAAAGAAAAATGAGTCAGGAGGTGTAATGATATGGTATAATGATAGAAAAGTGGGAAATGATGTTATATAGGACATGACACTTCCTGCGAGAGGAGGTATTGGCAAAGGGTAAAACTGGGGTGCAATCCATGAGCAGTGATCAGTGTTTATTGTTTAGTCTTTGTAAGACAGTGCATGTATATGATGACTTATCTTATTTTAAGATTATTGTAGGTCACCAATGATTGTTCAGGCCTCACCTTCAGGCATGACAAAATTATTCATTTTACTTCAGACATCAGTGATATTCAGCTTAAGGCCTGTGGGCCAAGTAGCATGCTGCGTGGACCTCCAATCATTTTTTAGATTTACAAATATATTTTTACACTCTTTAACACTGACCTGTCACAATGATGGATTATTTTTACACACCAAACCTGTCAGCCTCATTCATTGCCATTTAATTGCATAGAAAATCATTCCAGAGACATCTAATTTAAAATCAATCAATGAATCTACCAGCAGAGCTGCAAAACATGCTCTTCATTTGTCTTTGTTTACTTATATGAATATACACATTAACAAAAAGAGATGAACCCAGAAGTGTAATTAAAATACACTTAGAAAGGCCACATTAAAGTGTAATTAATTGAATTACATGATGCACCACTTTAACATTGCATTACCATAGTGAACAAGTGTTTTCAATTCCTACAAACTGTTGTGAAGATAAAGCATGATTATATGTATTTCACTGCTCTTGTGTGATTTTAAATGTGTGGAAAGGAAAGTAGTAAAGTAAAACTAAGTAAAGTAAAGTAAAACTTTTAGCACCTGACTCTATATTCTACTGAATCTTTACCCACAGCAACTGTATATAAGATGTTGAAAGAAAATGTCATAAGTATTTGAAGCGTGTTGTAATTAGCTTTTAGTTGAGTGGAGTGAAATTTGGATGTGAATGATGTCAACAACGGTGCAGCAGGAATGAAAACAACATCTTAATGATCCAGTCGGTTTGTGAACTAATTGGTGTTCATCAACAATGACAGCTCTGAGTGGCTCGGGAGAACTGTGAGGTTTTGTGAGCTGCAAAGGTAATCATATCAGCTTTAAATAAGCAAAGTCTTTAGCTGTGTAGGTGGGTACACCTCAGTGGGAAGTGTATGTGTCTGCATTTGTTAACATTCATTTTCCTGCTTTTGATGGACATGTATTCTTCCTAAGTGTGCGTAAGACCACTTTACATGCATTAACAGTCACGTGCCAGCGTGACCGAGTGGAAAACACATTCATTTTGAATGATAGTTTTCATAATCAAAATGTTTTTAACGGATTGAGACCCCCAGGTATCTGACTTTTGCTTGTTGCTCTTCACTTCTTCTCTCCTCTGCATATAATCATGTGGGAGGGCACTAGAGCTCGCAAAGGCAGCACCTTTGTAAAGAAAATAAATAAAAAAGTAAAAAATCTGAACTGCATCTGAAGGAGCTCCACCTTATCTCGGAAACACTGGAGGCAGCTTTTCAGGCTTCTGATGTTTTATATTCAGGGGGTAATATCCGGATTCAGATGAACAGAGGAACCCAGGTGTATCTGGCCACTGTCTGTGCAGAATTCAATCAAAGCCAGGCCAGATCTGCTCCATCTCCCTTTCCTCCCTCACTATTTCTCTTAATTTCACTTCAATTCACAGCGCTCTATTGGCATGAATGATAGATGAGCTGTATTTCCACAGCATCTAACAATAAACAATGTTTCTTTTTTTTGACCATTTGTATCTGTGTGTACTATACATACACTATATATTGATGAATTCAACAGCCAGAGCCCTTTGTTGCATCTCTATCTCAATTTCTCGTCTCCTGTCGGGTAACAGAACTTTTGACAGGTTATCTAGATTCATTTCATGAATTTAAACTAGGTTAAACAGGTTATTTTTTTCTTTTATCAGAAGAGTTTGTTTGTGTCAAGCAGATTTTCTCACTGCCATGCAGATCAGAGTTTTGGGTTCATTTGACCCAGTTTTCACATATCTGGACTTGAGTATTTGAAATACAACTCACTGCTGAAGACTGAAGCAGTGATATAAGCAGTTAAAACTAGCTCCACACAGAGCAATGCATCAGTAATAATCTAATAATATCAGAAGAACCAGTGTGTTTACTTTTTGCTGACCACATTTCTGCACTTTAACTTGAAGGAATTGTGTGTATGATTTATTGACATCTAGCTGTGTGGTTGGTGATTGCAACCACCTTCAACTCACCGTGTGCTTCCTAGCATGAGGTGTCCACGAAAATGTATAAAAAACACAAAAGGCCCCATCTAGAGCCAGTGTTTAATTTGTCCATTCTGGACTACTGTAAAAAAAAAAAAAAGGGTTTGCAATGTGAAAAACACCATGACAGTGGGCCAACACAATCTGTAAACATAAGACTGTAATAGTAGAGTATTTTAATATTGTTGCAGGTGGTAGTGAGAAAATGTGGATGAACCAATCCTTTACTGTAAATAGCACAAGTTGCTGGCCTGAAAGAGACGGGGCTCTTCATCCAGTCATGCTTCGTGGTGCACATTTGCTTCTGTGCGCATTTGTGATCACACTTTGTTGGGAGGGGATTGGATTTTCTTCCTCCATTTGGGCCAACAGTGATTAGATGAGTCTATGTCTGAGAGTTTAATCCTTGTTGGAAGGAGCACCAAGTTGCGCACAAACGCACACACACAGACACACACACACACACACAAATGCTCACACTCACAATAGAGATCCAGATGTATCTTCTTTTTTTTTTTTTTTTTTTTTTTTTTTTTTAAGTGGAGCTGCATCTGCAGGGAGGCATGTGGTCCTCATGGCACAGGCCCAAGCTGCTTATTGATGGGCAGATTTAGCCATTCATTTCACTCAGACATTCCTTTGTCAGACCCCTCACCCTCACTTTCTCTCTCTCTATCTCTCTCACACACATACACACGCACACACACCATGTGTCAGATGATGCCAGCAGGGGCTGGAGACATTGTGCAGCAGGCCAAAGCATAAAGAAATGATAATGTCCATTTAAAACGCTCTGTAACATAATCCACTATTTAGTTTTTTCATGCCAGCTTCCTTTCCTCTCCTCTTCCTCTGTAATTAAAAAAAAAAAAAAAAAGAAAGAAACACCCACAAAAGTTGATGGGCCAAACTGACAGTGAAATGTACATCAGTGCGTCTTGATTGTAAATCTGCCTGAGCCAGAAGGACAGAGTGGGTTTAGCATAACAATGTAGCTTCTCTACTGTACATTAATATTCATATTTACAGACTGCTGCTGCTGCTCTGACAACTTGGCCCCTCTTGCACCTGCCAGACATCTGTGTCTGAGTGTGTTTTTGCACATATGCACATTCATCCGTAAATAGCCAGGGTGTTCTGACCAAATGTACTGTAGACTGAGGACAAGGTTGCTTCTCCTCCTATATGAGGAGGTTACAGTTTAACTTGTATAAGTAAATTCAGACATTTCACTGATGATGTTGCTTTTTTTTTTATCCACCCACCTTCATCCAGTTCTGGTAACTTTGCCTCCATCTGTTGCTTTGGCAATTTAGATTTGTTAATGATTTAAAGTCTTCCTGAAAACAATCGAGAGACAGTCAAGTGCGGGTTCAGAAACCTTTGGACGGGGACATTTTTAAAGAAGGGTGTACAGGCCCTCATCCAAAGTGAAAGAGAAACAAAACATTTCCTTGTGACCATTTTGTGTTACTTTTGAGACATTTTTGCCTCATTTTTTGGTTGTTTTGCGTCACTTTGTAATTGTCTTGCATCACTGTAGCCGTTTCCAGGAAAGACCAACTCATAGATGTTCTGATGCTAACCTGGTAGAGGGGAAAATCAGATTCCTCCTGTAGATAGAAAGGAAACAAGTTCCACTGTTAAAATTCATTCATGAATACATAATTAAATATTTGAAATAACAGCTGAATCAAAGTGCTTCAAACCTGCTGATATAACCTCATTATTTTTGCATAATATGAGGGACTTAGAGTTCTGCTATTCATTTCATGTGTGTTTACAAACCTACACAACAAACCTAATAATGGATTTTAGCACTCTGGAGACAAATGACAGCCTGTTAAAGTCATTAACTTCAGCACGGTCTGAAATTAAAACACCAACAAATAATGGACTACAATGGCATGTAGTGGTGCATATATTTAATTTGATCTTCTGTATTCATCACATGCACAAGGACCAGGTTAAAAATACTACTAAAAGTACATGTTTGTTTTGTTATTGTTATTTAACGGTTTGTAGAGTGTTTTATGAGTAGGTTTTTGTTTTGGTGTGGTTTACAGAAAAAGCAAAGCAGCTGAAACAGTGTGCTGTTTGATTGTAACATTTTTCCTTGTAAATTGGATGGAAAATTTGTGAATTTGTTAAATGGTACGACAGGAACATGACCTTCTTGGATGTTGTTGTTTAGTGTCTTGCCGTCCTCAATTAAATGAAACAAATATAGAAGCTGATCCGAGGAAACAAATCTACGACAGGTGTCCTGAAATACGAAAAAAACAAAAAAACATGTTTACTGGTCTGTGATTTTCTTTTTTGAGGTTTCTCTGTATATAAGTCTGTGATCATGCCACAGCAACTGCTGTTTTCCTATGTCCTTCAGTGCAACTCATGCATCCTCTGGCTCCAGCACACATCAACATGTTACTCATACCATCATAAACCACACACGCAAACACACACACACACACACACACACACACACACACACACACACACACTCATCCTATCCCAAATAGAAGGCCTGCTCAGACCATATTTCATTACACACACACACACACACAGCATTTATGAAATGGGCAACAGCGCACGGTTACCGAAGCACTTCATTGCATTTTTTAAATTTTTTTAGATTTCCTTTTCTATGAGAGTGGCTCATTCTCCTTGAGAATTTTCTGCATACATATATCGAAAAGGCCTGTAGATATAATAGAGACATAGGACATAATGTACAAGCACAATCTCCACTAGTCTGCTGAAGTATTGTTGATAAAACAAAATCTGTTTTGTGCATTCCAATTCAGTCTTTGTCTCCGTTATTTCGAAATTTTTTGTCTCTCCACCAAACCCTTTATTTAAATGGTAAAACTGTGCATGTTTATGCCAGAGAGACATCTGGATACCTGGATGAGCCCCTCTCCTCAGAACTGTAATGTTTTTACACGACACTCCGGTATTTCATTTGTGATCATCTTTTCTCTCAGGCTGGTAATAACATATCTTACAGGACAGCAATGGGAGCGGGAATGTTGAGAGATGAATCAGAGAAATCGTCAGATATCCTTCAGGGGAGACAACAAGACGCTTATTTTTGTCATTTAATTGAGAAACAAAAGCAAAGGTGATTGTCGAGGAATTAGAACTGGGAAAGGGGAGAAACAACAGTTGGGATGTGGGATATCACTGGAGGCCGCGAGGAACAAAAAGTGGGTTTGCAGATGAAGAACTCCTGTGTTTATATTGCCATGTAGACTTTTTGTCCCCAAACAATCACATTTTGTCCGTGTTTTGATCTACACCAGTTCTCCACGGATAAAGCCAAATCTTAGCTATTCGGCAACCTGTCTTGGATGACACTTTTTATTGCGACAGAGACAGTGAAAAATAGTCAGTGCCTTGCATAGATGTCTGCCGTGTTCTCAGAGGTGAGCAATGCGCAATTAGTATGCAACAAAGACACCTCAATGTGGCCGCAATCTGAATGGAGAAAATGAAAGTTGTGGAAAATATGATGTGTTTTCAGAGCCTTGGGAGAAAGGAGCTAATATGCATGTCAGTCAAGCCTACTGGCAGCAGATAAAGCCGAGCAACCATTTTATGCCTGAGAGTGACTAAGATATTGGTGTGAACTAACTGACCGGATGCTGTTTTCAGAGTCAGTGACCTCCAAACAGAGATTTATGCAGAGCAGGGGAGTGAGGGAGAAGGGAACAGTGATTCTCATTTGTCCGAGACGTCATTCAAATCAGGAATGGAGTGACACTTCAATTAACTCCCCGTCCTCAACAAAGTTTACCTTGGTCTTCAGAAAGGCGCAGTATTTCATCTCATCCTGCAGGATTAGCCAATCATATTTCCAATCTCAGACCTGTCACCATGGTGTCGCTGTGCGGCAGCTGGTAGTCATAATGACAATCTATTCTTCAGGAAGTGAAGAGCTGTTTTTCCCTCAATTTTCCCAACCAAAAATGAACATTGTGTTTTTACTCTCTCATAGTTCTCTTCTTCATGATAAATACAGAATTTTCCTCTGTTTATCCATCTGTCTGTCTACCTACACTGACTTGTTGCATGTCTGTTCAACTGTCCATCTGTCCCTCCATCTGTTATTCATTCTTTCTGTCTGACTATTTGTCAGTTTGGAAATATAGACAAGTTATTTTTGTATGTTTCCTGAAATGACACAACATTTTCCACAAACTAAAAATACAGAAGAGAATTTGAAAAAATTAAAAAAAAAAAAAAAAAAGGGTCATTTACTCGTTCCCAGCATTCCACCTCTGGGCTGGGTCACACCAGAGGTTTGTGTCTACATCAGAGACAATGTTGGCCCTGGCCAGCTAGCAGCAGAAATACCCCTGGCATAAGTCCAAAGCTTTGTTTCCATAAGTCTCCTCCACAGCCTGAAGAAGCTGCACTCAAATCGTTTTTGGTCCAACATCTTCTCCTCTCACAGAGAACAAAACTACATCGTGCGTTAAAGAATCAGGACTAGGTTTGAGGAAACACTCTGGGGAAATGGCCGATACGAACCAGTGGAAACTGACATTGTTCCAGATGTTGTAGCAGGACAGCTCTGGCCAGCGTCACCTCCCATTGCTTCTGGAATAAAGCACCGAGAGACAACTGAGGAATGCAAGCAGATGTTTAGCATTACTGTACGTAGGCCCAGTCTGTCTTGGTTGTCCCATGATGGCTGACAAAGAATGACACTGTTTCCGCTGCGACCAAGGACATCCGCAATGATGCAGTGCATTCACTGCTGCCTGAAAAAAACATGTAAGAGAAAAAAAACATTAGTGCTGTCAAAACATTATTGTAAAGTACTGCAGAACAGATCAGGATAAGTAGGCCATCACACAGCCTACAACAGATGATTCTGGGCTAGGCTTTCAGTTCTTAAAGGGGTAAGTATTATTTGAAATAAGAGCTTTTATTATGAAACTTATTTAGTATAGCATGTGAGATAGTGTGCACGAGAAAAAATAAAGTTGAAGAAATATTATTATTATTGCTTTTTGTGGCTCTGACCATCAGTCCTGGCTCTGCTGGCTAATCAAAACCAAGGCAGGCTGAATGATGGCTGGGCGCTGAAACACCAAAACCACCTCTGATGGCACCTACACGTGAATTGTCATGAGCTTTAAAGAACAAAACTGTTTTTTGTACAAGCCTGTAAAGGCTTATGGAGACTGACTTGTTCTGCAGCGAGCCTCAAGTGTTTGAGGAACTACAGTTTTTGGCGCGACTATTTGGCTTCAATTCACAGCTATGGAGATTTCCACTTGATATGCCCAGCTCCTAATATTTGCAGTAGTGGATGGCTATGTATATTAATTTGAAATTTCTGTCAAGATTTGTACTGACTATACACTGTGTTACTTGTGAGTGAATATCACTGCAGAAAAGCAGATGTGTGTTGACAGTGGCGGTTGTCTTTTTACCCCTAAATCTACCACCATCAGCTATTTGTCCCTCATTTCTGCAAAATTAGAACAACTGCTGTGTTATTGTCTCATTTGTACTCTCTCTGCTGGTGGTATCTATTCATTGCTCCAAAACACATGACCCTTTCTGTTTTCTTTTACACATTCATATTGGTGATTGCACAATAAAGCTTTTAGAGTGAGGGCTTAATGTTGCGTTGTAATGACTGGTGTTTTGTATGTTGAATGACAAAACAGTGAAATCATGCTTCTGATGGTTTGCTCTGTGTATTAGCGGTTGTGGAAAAATGCAATATTCTTGATGCAACATCAGTGAATTACTACTCCCTGATTTATTACCTGGCTGTTGTAAACAAGACAATCATAATGTTGCATTTATTTCCTCTTTCACATCTTTAACCCTCTTTGTCTCCTCTCTTAGCTGCATTGTAACCCTACCTCCCAGCTAACAAGTGCCCTAATTGAAGACATACATGACATAAAAACCTAGTGTATACACGGACGCATTCATTACTTTAAGATCCTTAAAATGCTGCAACAGGTTTTGTTCTGCCTCAACCACCGCACCTTTGCCATCCAATATTCATCACTGAACAACAAACAACTCTCCTACGTTAGATCTGCGTCACATGTGAGACTAGATGATCAAAAACCACCGTGACTCACAAACAGATCCAATATATTTCTTTTTTTTTCCTTCTTCTTCTGAGTCAAGGTGTCATCCTGTGCCTGCAACACCGGCTCATTCCAGCTGATGCAAACATAACAAATATTATTCCTTCCATAGCCTCATGTGGTAGGACATGACTCCTCCATCATTACACCCCTTAGAATGTGCATCCATGGTCATGAATATAAATTCAAACGCCCCATAAAGAAATGGGTCTCAACAACAGCATCTAATAAGAATATTCATACTGTACACCAAGGCATGCATGAATAAATATAATTGAGCAACGTGGTGCAAAGGCAAACGGGAGGAAATGACAGACAGGAGAAATGCTGTAAGGAGATGGGGAGATGGAGGCGTTGAGGATTGTGAGCTGAATACTGAGCTTAATGACTGAAGAGCAAGGAAGGAAAAAATATATCACGCAACAGTTGTTTACTGTTGCAGTACACGACCCTGAGCCTTATACCTTACTTTCGTTTTTGCCGCCTACTTTTGAATTCTTTTGATCTCATTTCTACCTTTTTCATTGTACCGTCTTTAATTGTCAGTGTGGCAAACTCAATCAAAATACTTTACTTTAATCAATAATACTTATCACCCAAAAACAACAATAGTTAATCAGTCGTCTCAATACTCAATACTGGTAAAATTAATTGTTTTTGTCTAGAGTAGGGGTGTCAAACCCATTTTAGTTCATGTGCCGCATACACCTCGATGTGATCTCAGGACCAGTGGGCAGGACCAGTTTTATTTGTGACCTTGTAGTCACATGTTTTTTTGGAACTTTCCAACAATATAGTATTTTCCTTTTTGCATGATTTGGAAATATTCTTTTAGTGTAAGCTATCGAGGAACAAGATTAAGTTGCCCTACAAACCGCTGGCAAATCAGAAGTTTAGGGTTATAACTATATTGTTTTAAGATACAAGTCTGACAGATTATTCTGGACTGAAACCTGCCAAAAGGTCTCATGTATGTTTGACACCCCTGGTCCTTTCAGTGTGGAGTTTGCATGTTCTCCCCGTGGGTTCTCTCCAGGTGCTCCGGTTTCCTTCCACAGTTCATAGACATGCACTTGATAGGTTAATTTGGTGACTCTGAATTGGCTGTAGGTGTGAACGGTTGTTTGTCTCTATGCTGGCGACTTGTCCAGGGTGTACACTGCCTCTCGCCCAAAGTCAGCTGGGATAAGCTCCAGCCCCACCATGACCCCTGACGAGGGTAAGCAGTTACAGATAATGGATGGAAATGCCTTGGTTGTCAATCAACAAGAAAAGGACGCAGACCTTGAAGGATGTCTGCTCCATCTGTCCCCTTTCTTGTGTTGACGCCAGTGCACACACTGAGCTTAGAGTCACCTTCAGCTCATTCAGGCTAACAATGAGACTTAACAATCAGACGTTCGACTCATAATAAGGAGAAGCCCTTTTGAAGAGTGACAACCAACTGAAAATAACAAATGACAACCTATCACTGACACAACAACAAAAGTACAGTTCAACTATGTCAACGTCAAATCCTCCACACTCCGCCACCATGACATTGCATTAAACATGTAGAAAAAGAAAACAAATTATTACTATTACTATTTCTGATGAGTGCTGCTGTGGGCTAACGGCAGGGCTAATGTTAGGCTAGCACCATTTGTAACCTCAGCACTCCTTTGTGAAAAAGTCCAAACTTTTTTCTCTTAAAGAGTTTTCATGATTTCACTAATGTCTGCTTTCTGTCTAGAATGCTAAAACATTTGCTTGGAGTGAAGCTGACATTTAAAATCCAATAGTTTTACAGACAGTGTTCTTCTCTTCTTGACTGATACAGTCTGTTAAATCTGTTAGTGCGACGGCTGCTGCAGTCTGTAAAAGTATAGAATTTAAATGTTTCACCCGGGGCACTCTTATATCTTTTTGAGAAAACAGAAGGCATCTGAGGCATCTGAAAAAAAAAAAAAAAAAACTGTTTCTGCTTACAGTTGCTTCACATTTTTTTGACTTTTTCCCATGAAGTTTACATAGGGTGCTGCATGACTGAATCACTGTGAATCACTTGGACGATTGCTGAATGTCTGTTTGCCAGTGGCTAGCTAACGTAACACAAGAGCTAACTCGGAAGATATAACATGCTTTGGAGTTATCTGGAGTTGCATTCAACCTCTTTTGGTTGAAGCTAATCACCAAGTAGCATAACCTGTTCTCAAAATAATACATAGCACGCCTGGCTGAAACATGTACCAACACAAGCCTTGAAATAAAGTAAGTGGAAAAACGGCCTCAGGCTCAGTGATGGTCAAATTCAACTGAAAAATAAAACTGAAATGTTGTTTTTTTGTTTGTCACCATTGTGAAAGGTGACAACAAGGTCATGTTATAGTAGTTTCATGAAGATTCACACAGACAACCTCGCTGTTTCTGGTTTGCTCAGATGCCTGAGCGGGTTACACACTTACCACATAGTTTCTGTTTGATTGATATCATTTTCACATGTTGGCCACCTGCCCTGTTCTCAACTTCCTTTCTAGTTAATCTTGACGTACATTTCCTGGAACAGTAAAAGATCTACAAAGCATTTCAAGAAATTGTAGTTGTCAAATTACTCAGTTTATTTCTAAGCAGCACTAAAACAACGTATAATGGTTTATAGAAAGTTATTATAGATGTAAACAATGATTAGTAAGAATGAGGCTTTGCCTGTCTGCCTGTTTTGTGTGTGTTGCTGGGCGTGGCCTCCGATTTTCCCTCTCACCTGTCTAAACTACTATCTGCATGGCATCATCTGATCAACCTGCATGCCATAAAAGACCGGCTCAACCTCTCTGACTCTATCTCTCTCCGACTCTGCCAGATTGTTCAGTTTCTCATGTGCTAACTGACACCAAATTCTGTTGTTGTTTTTTTTTTTAAACCTTGCTCTTCCTCTGCCTGAAGACTTTTGCCTGCCATATCTGCCATGTCCTGCCAAGTCTTGTCATTCTCTCCACTTCCTGGATTTTTGCCACCACCAGCCCTGTACCTCCCTGGACACCGGCTCATCACAGAGTCTCACTGACCCTCTCCTCAATGATTCTGCATTCGACCATTTTTAATAAACAGTTGAAAATGTTACCTGATTCTAGTCTCCAGACTTGTCTCTGTATATTGAGTCCACAACTGTTGATTATAACAAGGACATTTTAATGTCATAACAGATGAATGAGTAATAATTATTTATTTATAAATGCTTTGATTATATCAGTGAAGTACTTTTTGTAATTATGTGTATTTTATTTATGATTTTTAATCTCATGACAGCTAAACATATGAAAAACCCCACAAGATGTGACTGAAAGGTCAAAAAGAAATCTAATAAGTGGACCCTGAGTTAAAGTTACAGCCCTACAGTTTCCTACTGTTCTTGAAGCTATTTATGGACTGCATTTTATTATATATAATAACCATTCAATGTATCTGCATTCAGTAATTACCTCACTATACTGAGGTGTACTTTTTATTGTAAGTGGCTGAATTGCTTGAATCACATGAAGCGATGCTCGTGTGTAATCTTATTTCAATGTCACAACAGCTTGTACACACAAGGTAGATATTAAATTAATCATATATAAGAAATATATCAAAAAAAGTCATGCTGGTGTTAAAGAGTCTGGCAGCCATTAGAATACAGGACCTTACACTATAAGCATCTTTTCATAAAGGTATAATAAAAAAAAACAAATCATTAAATATGATGACAGCTTACACTTAAAGGTCTAAAACTTATTAAACGATCTGCTTACAACTACATTATACTGTGTAATAAACAATATTTTGAAGGTACTGCTGTGTTACCTTTATGTCTTTCATTTTATTGGTGATAGTTATACTAAAGCTATTTCATGAGCAGGCTCAAACGAGTCACCTCTCTTTGCTGGATATCAGTCTTCATCAAGTTTAAGTGCATAAGCTTAACACCGCTGACCTTCTCCTAGCTAATGACCCTTGTTATCACACGAGCTCCACACCAGCACTTTACACCCGGGAGGCAGTATAAACAACAGCCTCAGTTGACCAGCGTTCAATCACTGCTCCATAATAGCAGTTACCTTGGCACAGTGATATCCGTCATCATCATACAGCATTAACTTATCATAAGGGACGAGGCATTAGAAACTGCAGAGGGACAAAGCATGGCAGAGCAGTGACAGGGGCTCCCTCTGGTGTGATGAAAAAACACACCCAGAGCTCCATGCTGTGATGGGTAAAATAGTATGTATGTCACAGATGTGACAAATTATGTTTGGGGAAATTGAAGAAGATTGCCAGAGAATGATAGTAATTTGAGATTTTGTAAAGGTCGGATTTAAAATGTGTTGGAGAACTATTTCAGTTTGTTTGTTTGTCTTATTGTACATGTATTTGTACATTTCTCTATTTCTGCAGCACACACAGATACATATCTAGTGCTGAGGACTTGCATAGAACCCAACAACATGATGAAAAACGTACAAAAATATATCAGGGCTGTGGTTACTACTGAGAACACTGAGGTCATGTTTTTAGTGTTTTATTCTGGGAGTTTGGCTAAGAAAATAAATAAACAAAAGATTCAATATTCCTTCACCAGAGGTTTATTCCTGGCACATGGAGATGCTTTGGAACAACATTTAGACTTTTATGTTGGGATATAAAGTCGAAGCGCTGTGTTTTACAGGTCTGTCATTTCCTTGGAGGTTTCCCGGCGACAACTACGTACTTCAAGGAAAAATACAGATCATTATAAAGATTCTTTTTGTTTATTTTTGTTTTTATATGCAGCTGTTAAAGTAGCAGTTTCAGTAAAAATATTCTGTTCCATTTAAATAACCAAAAATTTGTGGAATGTTAAAAACACAAATAAAGTCCAAGTCTTGTCCAACTTCTTGTTTGGATGTTTGGCCTTCATACAAACAAACAAAATGATTTTGTTCACAGGTTTGGAGGCTAATCATGTTGCAATGCAACTTACACCAATGTGAAACTTGGACAAATAGGTTTGACAGTAAAGCATTCTGGATTTTTAAATGAGGCAGGAGTAGATCTATTTTTTTTTTTTTACTTTTTTAACTGGGTAATTGAAGCTTTCCATGTAAAAATCATAACAGACATAATTAACTATTCCAAGCAGAGTATTTTATGTCTTTATATGTCTGGAGGGGATCTTTAATAGACTTTCTTTTTGGTGGTGGGTTAGATTTCCATATTTAGTCAGTGCAGCCATGTTGCAGGTGCACAGGATGAGGATATAATGATAGAGTCAAACTATGATAACTAAGTGTCACAGAACATGAACAAACTGCAGAGGCTTTTCACAGTCGCCGTGAGACTGTACAAACAAGCTTCAGTTTACAGTAAGTAGCATGTTAGCAGTAACAGTGGTAGGTGTGCAGACAGTTCCATAGGGAGCTGTGAAGAGGAGGTGCTGTCTCCCACAGGAAGAGTTTCGGAGCAGATGGTTGCCTGGGTGTGTAGGCTCGGTGGCAATCCTTCCTGCCCTTTTTTTGTGTGTGTGTCACCCTGGCATCATGCAGCTACTTCATGGAGGGCAGCTGACAGCCATTCACCCACTCATCAGTGCAGACACCATGTTGGAGCTTGTCCTTGACGTAGGAGGAGGAAGCAGATTAGAACCAGATTGTGGTACAGAATTTAAAGATGTTTTGAACCATTGGTTTGTAAAAATGGACCACGGTTGGTGAGGGAAATGCTGTATTTTGCTTGTTTGTTTTCATCTTTTTGATTTGTGAAGAGATTTCGGTTATGGTGCTGCAACCCCAGACAAGAATGTTGACAAGAATGTCAACTGAAATACTTATGGTTATGGTTAGGGTGACTATTATTTAAGATGCAAGTGTGAATGTAGGTCTGTGGGACACAAACTCTGTGTCATGCATGACAGTTGGACGCTTGTTTGCATTTTCTCACTTTTGGACATATGCGCATTGTGACTATTGATGTCAGGAAAGATCGTTGCTATGGCAAATAAACTATGGTGACACACACTGTGGTCTTTTTCCTGAACACTGGCATTGGATGCAAGTTGTACGGTGTAAAACGTTGTACGGTGACTGATATGGACATAATTCTTTGGGATACTGGGCAGAGTCTAGCCAGGACTCTGTCTTGTCAAGCTCAGAGATGTTTGGACAGCATCTTCATAACTAAGAATAGTAATTCAGTCAAAGCCATTTGTTTAGTCCCCAGACTGCAGCTTGAGTCAGTTGTAGTCGTCCTCTTCTAACTTACTTTATTAGCTGAATTTCTTCAGACTCTGTAGGAACTTATTCAGGGTTCAACCAGTGGAGTTAACGACCAGACTTAGCGATTTAGAAGAGCAAACTATCTCAACAATTTTGATTGTTACCATCTCCAGATTGCTGGCTGCTGGAAGCAGCATTCCTCAGAGTCAATCTCCACATGTTGATCTGTCTTGATCATTGTACTACCACCTGTTTCCCTGGCCTCTCCAGACATTTCCTTTGTGTCATGGTGTACTTCCTCTTCCCGTTCTCATCACCCCTCCGAATCCAGTCCTTACTTCTCATCACTATCCGTTTCCTCCCCCTGCAAACCCTTCTCTTTGAAGACACCGCATGTCTTAACATTTCCACATCCACAAACACACACACACACTTGCCCTAGTTTACAATCAACTTGACCTGCGCAACACTTCTAGAGCTCGTCTTGAATGCCTGTGTAAAAAGCATTATTAGTTCAGCAAGTATTGATGTTTGCTGTTACTACAACATGAAAAGCATGAGCTCTCTCTACCTTTGTGTCAGGCTTTCTTTCCTTTCTCTTTCTGGCTGGTTTCTAATGTATTCTACCCCTTTGGTGGCCTCCAGCCAGCCTCGCTCTTATGTTCTTTAACAATGGAGAGGGAGGAGGTCACTTGATGCCTCTCCTAAGCTCGACTCTGCTCTCTTTTGCTCTCCTCATATTCCCTAATATGCTGTGTTCCCATCTCTCCTTTCTTCTCCTTTCCTCTCCTCTTTTCTGTCTGCTCCCCTCCCCTTTCGTCTTCTCCCCAGCCCTCTGGGTGAGGTTGTCCTACCAGGATGTAAGTAAGCTCTCTCTCTCTCTTGCTGTCTCTCTCTCAGGAGAAAAGAAAGAGCTGATACAAGACACATTACAGGACAGCTAAGTTCTTTCCAGTCCAATATCCGTTGAATGATTCTGTATGCAATGATTTACGTCTAATGTCAGCATCCAGTGCCAATGCAGGAAGTCATTTAAGTAGTGAAGTGGAAAGTAAAGGCTGGGTTATGCTAAAAAAGAAGCAGTTTGACGTATTGTCCCACCTCAGTGTAGGCCACGAGTGTTTATACCTGTTCCAAACAGTCATACTCAAAGATGGGGTGAAAAGCCGGCTGTCATGGCTTATGGAGATATGTTTAGAGTTATAGAGATAAGGCCACACATTTCAGACTCTCCAACATACATGGTTCTGCAGTAATTTATTCACAAAAAATAGATGTTACATAGAAATGCCTGCCACAAATGAAAATAGAGAGCTAGAGTTGACTTTCTCACCTCCACACAACTGAACAGTCACATATAGAAATTGTTGGACACAGTCCCCCTCCGTAATCCAGTGTCAGAAAGATATCAGTAAGGGGGTTTCCAAAGGTATTCCACCATCCAACAAGGAGTTCTGATGCAGTATGCTGGCCCCTAAAGGTTATTAATGTACTGGGTGGGAACATCCAGGCAGTGCATCTGACTGTCATGAGGAAGGCCAGAGTTTGCATCCAACAAAAACAGCTACAACTGTCTTATCTTTATACATTAACCATACATTTTTATTTTGGCAGAACAGCAAACTCAACCTTCACCGCAGCAGATATTATAGAAAGAAATAATTTGTTGTTATTCTCCCAAAAAAAAAAAAAAAAAAGCTTGCCTGTTCAGTGTTTTTCAGAATCGTCCAATATCAACATTCTTGTCTGACAAAAGGGTCAGTTTGTCAATGCCAAACTCAGAAAAATATTTCTTTATGGACCTCACATTGTGTGCAAGGGTGTTGTAATGTTGAACCAGGAAAGGGGCTTTCCCAAATTGTTTTCCACAAGGTTTAAAGCACTCTGTTGTCTAAAATAGCCTTGTATGCTTCTGTATTGAGATTTTCCTTAACCGAAAGTCCTGATGAAAAACAACACTTTAGATAGTTGCATACATTTTCAATCTTTCATCCAACCTGTAAGTAAAGCTTTAATCATGACCATAAGGCTGCTTCCTTACACATCTCTCTATGCTCATCAGATCCAGACGAGCTGCATTGGGATCCAGCAACCACTGCTGTAACAGCCTCGCACACTGCATGTGGAGTCAGCAGAGGAACTGCCATCAGGTCCTGATCGACCTCCCCTCAACCCCTCCGCCCCTCCATCCCTCCATCCCTCCATCCCAGTCCTGGACCCTGCTGGCGGCCATGATGAATGATTCATCCTCCCAGGAAAAAGAGCTGACTCATCGCTGCATTTCAGCTCCATATTTCCAAAGTGGGCAGAAGCTAAATGGCTTTACCAATAGCTTTGCCTTCTGACCAGCTCTAGCTACCTTCTTGTTCTGCTGCTGAATATGCAAAATAAAGAAATACAGTATCTAAATGTATTGCTGCACTTTGAGTTGAAGCCATAAAGGCCTTTTTATCTCTCTAGGCTGCAGTTAATTACGGTGTAGTATATCTATATACTTTCAATGTAGGTGCATGCATATATTTTATCTAATGTGCTGCCTCATGAGGTTATTTCTCACTTCAAAAGGGGCTATCTGATCATTTATTAAATGGTCATCTTAAAAGCTAAGGTCACTAAATAGACAAAAAATCTGACTGGAGTAAATGTCTGTCTCTTTGAAGATATGGTTTTTGAGGACTTGGTGCAAACAAGTATCCACATCCACTCACAGTGTGACATTCTGAGATGAAGGACATTTTAGTTCTGCTCTGCTGCAGTGGGCTAATGGTCAATAACAGATTCATTTTCATCACAGTACAGTACGCGTGCGTGTGTGTGTGTGTGTGTATGGACTGTGTTTGTGTGTGTCCTTCACTTCCTTCTCCGGCAGTTATTATGGACATTTGAAATTCTGTGCCAGCTTCTAGATTGAGCAGGGGGATTACTCATCTGCCTCAGATATTGTGCTCCTTGGTGGTGCTTGGCTTTGCGGCTGACTTAATGAGAGTGGAAGGCTTTGTTGTTGTGAATTTCTCTATTCATCCAAAAAAAAAAAAAGGAGGAAAGGTGCTCCAATGAGAAGAAAGAAAAAAAATAAGGTAGCTACTCTCAGCTGCTTTTCTCAGTGAAAAGGAATGACAACTAATACCTGAGGGCACTTCCTTATCTCCAGCCTGTCAACACAGACAGGCCATATCGTTCACCTGGAGCTTTACTCAATGGGAAAAAGCCATCCACCAATGGGAATAAGCCTTTTCTTGAAAACAGTGGTGCTCTATCTCTTACTGTGACTCTGTAACCTTTATCATACAGTGTTTATGGAAGAATGGTTCCTCACTCTGCCAAATACTGAGACTTTCTTTCATTTCCTGATTTCAAAGCAAGGCTGAGATGTTCTCGGCTTAGAGGAAACAGGATGAGGTGAGGAGGCAGGAAGTGCATTGTGGGACAAAGATGAGATTATGGGGTGAGGAGAGAAGATCAGGTTGAGATTCAAAAGATGTGCTGACCACAGGTGGTGTTATTAATGTGTGTGTGTGTGTGTGTCTGAGAGAGCAACCCTCTCAGACATTTTTCTTCATCCTGTTTAAGGATCACATTTTAAATGATGAGGCAGTTTTAAAGCTTGGAGGCTGGAAAAGCTGAAGAAAATCATCTCCGAATGAGAGATTTGAGGACATATATGTAAGTCATGCATGATGCCGGGAGGCTTAAATGATTAAATAACA
This sequence comes from Protonibea diacanthus, assembly GCA_028641955.1. Lineage (NCBI taxonomy): Eukaryota > Metazoa > Chordata > Actinopteri > Sciaenidae > Protonibea > Protonibea diacanthus. Next base: position 12,074,702 of record CM053991.1, on the reverse strand, counting down.
TAGTGTCTTGAGAAAATATAATTGATTGATGTTGATAAGGATTATTAAGCATGTAACAACAAAAAATAAATAATAATTTTCTCTGGGGAATCTTGATTAAAGGTGTTCAGAGCTGTGCACAGAGAATTTAGGGAACTAAAACTAGAACATTTCATTAAACCCCCAAACAAAACCACCAAATACTCACTAAAACCACATCCGTTTAAGATCTAGATAGTGCTTCTTCATGCACATTGCAGTAATTCTCTTGTACAGAAAACTAGTCATGTTATTTGGACAGACACCTTTAAACAAAAAAAACAGTCAGTCAGTGCAGCTGAGCTCTGGCAATTTCCTGATGAAAGCCCCCCAGCCCCCATACAAAAGTGTCTCCCAAGAAGAAATCGATGACCTTCTGTGGAAGGTGGCGATATGCCACAATCGACTACACAGCCCACTAAATAAGCAGCCACTGGCAGATGATGTTAAATGAAGGTGGGAGGCGATAACACATTGGGTTACAGCATTGGATGCTCCCATGAGAATGCAAGATATAACTCAGTGGTATGAAGTGAAAAGCCAAACAAATACTGTCCACTATTCTATTTTATCAAATACTGTCCACTAGTGGACACTATTTGGTAAAATAGAATACAAATGGATTGGTGGCAGATCTTTTTTGAATTATTACCTAAATATCTTTAGGCATTTATACCAAGTTTTTTTGTAAAAGGTCAGAGGCAGCTGGACACATACTTGAACACTGAAGGGATGTTTCATCTTGTTATGTATTGTGGCTCTGTACAACCTGTACAGCCATGCTATTATCTCCACCAGACTGAAAAAGTAGTGCTAAATGGTATTGTTAGCTGCCTTGTTAACCATCTTAGTTTAGTGTGCATTCTAACATTTGCTAATTGGCATTAAAGGACCAGTGTGTGGAATTTAGTTTCACCCTCTTTTTCTTATTGTGAAGGTCAGCTACGGTAGCTACTCAGGGCTACTTCAGGGCTACTGTAGCAACACGGTGGCTCAACATGGTGGATTCTGTGGAAGAGACCCCACGACATCTGTAGGCTCCTTCTTTGGAAATTCTTATTTTTTGGTGGTTATATACAAATCAAAACTTAATTATGAATATTATATTCCATTTCTGCCACATCCTGTATAGTAAAAATCTCAAATACAGAAAATATCGAGATTTAATGTTTTGTGTGGGGCACACAGAGATATTTTTGAGAACCTTTCCTCTTCCTTTCCCCTCTGATACTTTCATTCTCAGTTCTCCCCAGTAACATCAAGTCTTGTGGTCTATGTCTGATAATGACAGTGATGATGAAGTATTGAGGACCTGTAGTCTCCAGAGTTCTGAGTGGCTCATATCCACTTCCATCTCTCTCTGATATGATTGGTCGCTGAGTTAATTGTGGAGGTCACAGATGGATGGGGAATTGAACTTCTTCCTTGGAGACCACAAAAACTAGATCACTCAGAAGGAGACGGCATCATTAAAAGTAAACTATTGCTATACTAATAAAGACTGATTGTGACCATTTCTTTGTCCTTTGTAGAAGATCCTACGGTGATCAAAATTTAAGATTAAATTAATGATATCTCATGTACAAAGTACACGAGTAAGTAATAATAATAGTAATAATTTCTTTTTAATGTTTGGATGCCAAGAAGTTTAGCAACTGGTATGTTGGAAACTAATAGGAATCCAATAAAAACAAATAAACAAATACACCCAAACTGATAAGAGAGTGAACATTCTAGATCTTGAAAATGGCAGAGAGGAAAAGCATGGTTAGTGCCATAAATTATCATAAACGTTCTGAATTTCTTCTTTTGTCTGCATTTTTTGGGTTTTAAGTGGATTGAGCGCTGCTGGAACGCTTGCTTCGATTGTTTCTTATTTAGCAGTGATGTTATGCATGCAAATACACTGCCTACTTAAGAAGAGATAAAAGAATAACAAAGTATAATGCTTGGAGTTTCTGCATGAACATTAACATGTCGTTTGAAATGAGTTACAATCACTAAAAACATGTAAATGCCTGTAAAGTCGCACACACACACCTGACCAGATATAAATTCAGACTGACTGGGTTTAATCCAGTTTCTCCTTGCATATCTGCCTCTATGTTGATGCCAGGGAGATCATCAAGATAAAGCGTTTCTCCCGACACACAAGCACAAAACTGTTCCCGAGATAGTCAAGATTAATGATTGAAAACAAGTGGGCGAAACTGAGAAATATCAACTATAAATACTGATACTTTAGAGAGCTGGGATCAGGCTGGAGCTCTGCACATCAATAAGTGCTTCTTTGCTCTACATTTGACACTCATTGTCTGTGCAGTGAAGTGAAGAGAACTTTTTTTTTTTTTTTTTTTTTTGCACTGCATTGACTATAAATGTGAGCCATTTTGAAGGTGAGAGTTAAAGGTTATAGGACCTGACATTTGGTCCAAGTGGTCATTTTTAATTCAAAGCACATCAGATATTTATTGACGGCTGTAAGGCTTAATATAAAGTGCTGACCTCTGCTCCTTTATGGACACGCAAAGGAGTTGCTGTACATCCATTTAGCACCACACACCAATGGGTTTTAACCACCAGTCCATTTAGTTCATTACACATGGTTGCCCAATAGAAAAGAAAAGCCTTTGCTTCAAAGAAACAGTTTGAATCTAGAATAATTGTATATGTTTGTTTGCTCTCCCTGATTACGTTGAGAATGACCTGACGAGCTCAGGTTTCTGTGTCCTCTGAGACTGAATAGGTAGATGTTGGAGGCTTCCCAGGTGGGTGTTGGGTGTCTGGGAGCTCCATCACTGTAAGTGGTTGTCTTTTAAGAGTCATAGTGATGTGTTTTCCATTCCCACATCAAGAGAAATGGAGGTTACTGCTGTGAAACAGTTGTAAGAAAGTTTAATGTCCATTTTCTACATTTTCTTGTTTCTCTTGATGTGAAAATAAAAAGTGATAAATTGAGATATGATGGCCTGTTGGTCACTCATACATCAGTCTGGGGAGAAAGGCTAGACGCCAGTTCAGTTCAGGCAGAAAGAAAACAAGAAGGTGGCCCTTGCTTAACTTCTGCTGGTACGTAACTGATGTCAGGAAGTTTGGCAAGCACACATACCTGGTGGATTAGCAGTAGGGTTAGGGGGTTAGACAGATTACAAAATTTGAGAGTTGTAAAATCCTGTCTTGGAGTATTTTAAACACTGTGCAGTGTTTTGGCATTCAGCAATCCTCCATAAGCATGGATCTATCATTGAAAATTGACTTCCTGGATCATATTTCCTATCTCAATGATGGTACCTGAACACACACACACACACACTCCCACCATCGTAGCTCTTTGTGTTCCTTGAATGCAGGTCAGTGCTGAGTCAGAATGGCCACTAAGATAATAGTCTCAGTACAGGAGTAGAAAACAGAGGTCCTCCTACAAATAGCATCCAAATCTCTATTTGGTCAAGCTCAACTAAATCTGTTTTTTTTTTTTAAACTCGCTTCATGTTCTCTTCAATTTCAACAATCACTGTCAGCATCAGAAGCTATTAAGATAAAACACAAGAAGCACAAGCTGATCAGTTACAGTTCATGTTGTCACCATGTGGTACTTCTTAGCCCCTAACTATGGACTCTATGCATGTTGTCATGGTAGGTAGGACATAACCCTATAATGCAGATGTCTAGGTTTAATTAGCTTATCATTTGTTCTATGGAACATCTTGCTTGGCTTTTATGATAGGTGTGACATTTTATTTCATTGTCGAGCTAAAATATGCTAATCCATTTTGTCACTCTCCTCCATGAAATGCTAAAAAACATTTTTTTTGCTGCCTCATGTTATTAGAAGATCTTGCCAGGCCACCAGGCCTCGACTCAATCATGAAACTCAACCAACACTACAGTTGTTTCTTTCACTCTTCAACTATGGAACATCCTCCGACAAAGTCTTTTGTTGTGTTTGGCTTTCGCTTGATTTTGAAATGTTTACTTTGTCCCCGGAGGAACGAAAGTGCCAGAGAGAATGATACGCCATTGTTTGCTGCTGAGTGGAACTAACATTACTGGCTACTGGTAGCACTGCAAGCTCAGCTAATCATATTTTTTTTTTACATGAGTGATAGTGGCTGAAAGGTTAACTGCTGTACATGACTGTACCCGTTTCTCAGGTGGAGCATTAGCATTAGCTTTCCCTTGTCACAGTGAAAACTGGTGGAGATCTGGCCTTGAAATGCAAAACTATCTATCTAACTAAGGAGTTAGCTCATATCACAACTTCTGGGTGATCCCCTGGTTGATATAGGCAACTGTAAACAGTGTGTACTGCAGCTGTGACACTGCATAGATACAGTAGATGTTGTAGCTCAGACTCATGACTTGGTGTTCAGCCTCGGTTTGCAGCGTCTCTCATGGTTGGACTTCATTCCAACCATTCATACATTCCTTTCCAGAGGCAGGTTGATCTCAGTGCCAGGGTAAGCTGGAGTAACAGATGGTTGCTGGAGCAAGCCTGGCCTTTCCCCGTCTCTCTCTCTCTCTCTTTCACTTCCTCACTCTCGCTCTCCTCACAATAACCCCACTGCTGTTCTCATGGTAACACTATCTGCCAAGTCTGAAGGATTGGATTTTTACAGGACACATGAGCTCAGCACTGTACCAGCGGTGGACGCTCAGCTCCCACTGTCTCTCTCTTTCCCTCCTGCACCTTCATCTTTCTTTCTGTCTCTATCGAATGTTTCATTTCTTCCTCCTCGCAGGCCCAGGATCTCTTTGTCTCCTTTATCTGTCTCCACCTCTCCACAGCTCATCAGTCATCGCTGCTTGTTGAGTCAACTGTCTCTTCTCTTCCTCCTCATGGTGTTGTTTCATCATCCAGAAATCCCAACCATGACTGGGCTTTCTATCAGTTAGCAAGTATAAATCTAACTCCAATCTAATCTATTGCATCTGCTGTGCTATTGTTCCTCTTTTCTTTGTTTCACTGTATCTTCAAGCGGCCTGCCTCTACTGTATCATGTTCTCCAGACAGCGCTGATACTCTTATCACAAGACTGATGGTTTCAACTCTGGATATGATCTCTCACCTTTAAAGAATGGGACCCATTTTGGTGTTAGGTTCGTGCGGTCTGGCTTGGGGTTTTTTGTTTTTTCTTTTTTAAATTTAATCAGGGACACACACATGCACAGACCCATACAAACACACTTATTAAGGATATTAGATTTAAACAGACACAGCATGGTGTAGGAAAGACGGCCAGCTGTTCTTTGGACCAACAGATTTCTGAAACAGTGGCCATCTGTGGCACACCGATTGAGGGGGTGACCCATTCTGAATTCAAAACATCTACAAATCAAATGCAAGACCACACACGCACATTTGCCCAACCCCAGCCCCATCAAAGAAGAAATTCAAATCACGAGAGTTAGCGTTCTGTGTGTCTTGCCATCTTTCCATCCACAAGGTGAGCTCGCATAGCGCTCTCTACCTCCTCTTTCCCTCTTTCTTCCTCTGACGGCATTGTAAATGGAATGAGTCTGGTTGCATTGCTGTATTACGGTAGGATAAAGTATCAGTGCTGGTAATCTTCCGTGGATTAATGGCTTCTTCTTTATCTGCTGCGGCTGCTCTGCTCAGATGTCTGGCCGGGCCAGGAGCCTCCTGCTGGAATACTAATGACAGACAGACAGACAGCTCCAGCTCTCCCTGTCCCCAGCCCCAGCCCAGCCCACGGGAGCTGTGTATGTGTGTGTGTGTCAAAGTGTGATCGAAAGAAAGGGAGCACATATGTGTGAAGTGCATGTGCATGTAGATAGAGAGGGCACACAGCAGAGACAGAGAAGGAGACTGCACGTGTTAAGTGTGTGTGTGTGTGTGTGTGTGTGTGTGTGTGTTTTCGCCCCCAAGACCCTGTCGCCTCCTTTGTGAGGTAGTCGCTGTCCTCCTTGTCCTGGCTGACACCTGCTTTGCATACAGGAGGGGCCAAGCGGAGAGGAGGGGAGGGGCAATGATGGTGAAATGAGGGTCCCCCAGGATGTGAGAGAGGGACACAGAGGGGACGAGGGAGGGGGGGGGGGAGGGGAAGGAAGGAGGAGATACAGCAGATTAGTAGAAGAAAATAAAGCAGACCGATGGAGTGAAAGAAGGAAACCGGAGAGAAAACTGAGAAAGGAACAATGGGAAATATGAACAGATCCCAGCAACTGGACTACACAAAGTCTCCCTTCTCCTTAGAGGAGATCCACTGACAGACTGTAGTAAATAACCTGCTGTAGGGTGTAGTCTTTGTGGGGTGGTAACTCCAATTCCATTTCCTTCGCAAGGTCACGTTTACCACATACAGACCGTGGGCTAAGAATATCTAGTAGGTCCTTTATGAAAAGGAAAAGGACCAACACTAAACGCCATCTGCTTCCACAGTGAAAGAAGAAAAGAAGAGGAGGAGGAGGGGGAGTGACAGAAGCACACTATGTACCAACTACTGGCCATGCTTATGTGAACAGAAATACAGAGGAGAACAAAAGAAGACCATACACCCAGAGCTTACCTCATTGCCAAGGTGGAACCAATATGAGAGCGGAGGCGCCAAAAGAAGATCCAACAAGAGCTGAAAATGAAATGACAACATATGAGGAAACTTCACATCAAAACTCAAGAAATGTGACTATATTTAGGAAACAAAATACCAGACACAACAAATGCATTTATCAGAATAATCTTCCCTGATACATATCTATGTACATTTGTATATTTATAGCTGCTATATCACTGTGTCTGCTTTTAAAGCTCTGATTTGTTTGAAAACTACACCTTAGGGTTCATCTCATGACCTCAAAACTGAACGTCTACAAGAGAGACCACAAGGATTCATAAGCTCTTATAAGAAGCACAAAACATGGAGCCTTAAGAAATGTAGTCCGATTCAGATAAGCTCTTGTTTTCAATGCTGCCTTCTTCCCCTAGAAATGAAAACAACTAGTGGTCGTCCTATACAGTAGCTAACAAATTGCACGCTGATAATGTTTCTTGACACAAAGAGCGGCTAAATGGATCATTTTGATAGGTTAGATCAGCAATAACTGATTTTAGCGGATATGGTGAACTTGTCAGAAAACATCTGTTTATTTATTATATCTATGAATGAAGTGTGGACATCGCAGACTTGAAAAATTAATACATACTCAGTCCACTCATGCCAGTCTAAGTCCTGTACTCAAGCATAAAGTTTGTGAAGCTTATCATGCGCAGTGTTTGTTGACACTGAGTCAGAGAGGTCTGTATTTAGCTCTATGGTCATATGGTCATTGTTTTCAATGTAAATAGGGTTGGACAAAATATTTTTTTAAAAATGACCCTTGAATATATTTTCTTTCCATCTGAGCTTCATTGGAAGTATATTACATTGCTATAACAGCTGCTTTATGCCTCTTTAACATGTTGATATGAAGAATAATGTGATATGCCACAGTTTACTAATTTAACTACAAAGTAAGTGAATAAATCATATGCTAACATGGAGGAAAACCCTTTAATTTTCCAGCGTTTTTGTTCCTCACACACAAACACACACAGCCAGTTTGCTAGTCAGATTACAGTAGCTCCATTTTTGGGGGCTTTTTGCTTGCAGCTGTTCTTTACAAGTCGGATCTTGAATGGTGGTAGACATCAGCCATTTGGTTTGGCGCTCGGTTAGAGCTCTATGAAGAGACTGCTGTGTGTGAATGTGAGTGAGTGTGAGTGTGTGTGTGTGTGAGAGAGAGAGAGAGAGAGAGAGAGAGAGAGAAAGAGGGATGTCATGCATACAGCACCATGTTGTAATGATGCCCTGATGTGACTCCCCATTCCTATGTGGTCCCCACATTTGTCTTCTTCTTCTCCCCCTCTTCGTATCCCCGCCTCTCTTTTTTGCCCTCTATCTGTCTTTCTCCTTCCTTCTTCCTAACTTCCCTAACTAAGACTTTTCCTGTGTGGTCCCAAGCAGTTCTCTCCTCACTTTCATCTCACTTGAAGAGATAATGAGCTTGATTGCATCACCCGCAAAGTCATTTGACAAAACTCTGGATTAAAAAACACTTTGATCAGTTAAAACAATCCCCAAAGGGAAGAAGTTGTCAGTGGAAAATAATAAATATTATACAGTGCTTTTTCCTGTTACTGTAAGAAGCACCTGTGATAACTTTCTATTTCATTAGTTTTTCTTTTGTTCGTTGATATATCATCCATGGCAGACATCAGCTCAGAGGAGAAACGGTCCCAATAGGGATCATGTCAGTATGTGGTGAGAGGCCAAACAACGTCCAGCCCGAGACATTGCGTTTAGACACCACTGTGTTGGAGCAGGTGCACAGCCACAAGCCAGAAGATTGCAGCTACTTTAACACTTTCACAGTCATTTTCATGGCATGATGGGAGGTGTGTTGGGGCAAAACTGAGATGACTGACTGGAATTAAGCCAAAAAGAGCTCGCTGTAGATAAAATTTCATCTTATCAGCAAAATGAAAAACAGTTAAACATCGACTATTTAAATTTGGACAAGCATCGGCTGACGATGAACAAAGATAACACCAGCAGAGGTGTGAATGTGTGTGTGTGTGTGTATGGGGGGGGTCATGTTTGTTTCTTTGGAGAAAGACAGGAAAACAAAGGGTCTCACTGGTGGCTGGAGGGATGTGGTGAGTGTGTGTGTGTGTGTGGGCGCACGTATGTTTGTAGGTGTGTACGTGTGCCTCAGAGCTCTTTGTGCCTTTTTTATGGACCTTGGTTGCCACTCTACGTGTCACATGCACCGACACAAGCACACACACATATGTACATACAAGTCAGCTGGCTTTGCTATCCTTGAGAGGACTGTAGTGTGGATGTAGAACACGGGAAAGTCCTTGAACCCCTATACTGCTGATAATTTAAAATCTCAGTTGACTTTCAAAACATCGAGGAAGTACATTTGTAGTTTGGCAGTTCCTAGGTAAGTGTATCTTGAACTGAATTCTACAAATCGTCTTTTTTATCCATCCAAAATGCCCTCAAAACCTTAAATGTCCTCACAAGAATAGTGAACTGTCTAAAGTCAATCCCCACAAGCACAGCTAAACCAGCCCACACAATCACACACGTGCAGTCAGCTACCATTGGCTCTGCGAAGAGGGTCCCCTCCTGTCCCCATCCCCTCTTGCCTGCAGCTGCTGGCCAGCCTGTCAGTTCCCAGGCATCAAGCCATCAGAAGATGACGCCTCCGCACGCCACCAAGTGGTAATCACCTGTCCTGCACCACTCAGGAGCAGCAGCAGCAGCAGCAGGGACTCTATCCTCCAGGCAGCAGTGGAAGTTAAGACGCTACCAAAATGTTATAGCTTCACTTATGGAGTTTGAAAGTCAGTGTGTGAAAGTGTGTGCATTTAAGGCAGGACCAAAGGTTCAAGTGTACTAATAAACCCACATTGTGAGAAAAAGCTGTATACAGTGTGATAAAGACTTGCTGTCCATGTGGGTTGTACCCTGGTACTTTTATTATCTTAAATCCTCTTTAATATGTGACATTATAGACACTTAGATAGAAAATATGAATAGCTTTGTTGTCCGAATAATGATTCTGCAATCAGTCTTGAATTTTCAATCCAAAAAAGTTCTATGCAGTTATTCATTTTTGTCCTGTAATGCTAGAGGCGAATAAAATGTGTCTTCTTCTGTGTGATCTTAACACAGGTTTAAGTTCTTCTTTACACGTCAAACTTCTGTGCACAGGTTTAATTTAAATCCAGATTTATCTTATAGGTTAACTTTAACATAAGTTTACTGTAGTATAGGTTAATTTTAATGCATGCTTATTGTATGTTTACTGTGTTAAATGCTGCTACAGGACGCTTGGATTTCCCTCAGGATCAATAAATCTTTCTATAACAGGAGTAAATTTGCTGAGGACTATCTTCGGCTCCTGATTCTCAGGTGAGCATTTATGGCAGCAGTATAGTTTATGTGGGACGGCATCAAGATGAACTACAGCGCCCAGATCATGGTAATGAAGGATCCTACTGGCCTAGAGACACAAGCTGTCAGTGTCAGACATACCCTGATGGCTCCCCAGTATTTAGCCAAGCTGTTTTTCTTTCAACTGTGTGCATGTGTGTGTGTGTGTGTGTGTGTGTGTGTGTGTGTGTGTGTTGTGTCTTTGTTGTGGGTAATATGGCATGATGTCAGTATGTCCCTGACCTACTTAGACGTCACTCTGGGCTCAAAGTCATGTGTATAGGAATGTGCGTGCATACAGTAATCTTGTAAATCTCTGAGCCATAGTTTGCCGCACCCCTGTGCACATAACCTCCAAAAAAGGTCAAGTGTATGTGTGCTTGCATTGTGTGTATGATTTGAAGTGTGTGTTAGGCAGCTTGAGTGCACATATTTAAGGATTCATTTTCTGCACCTGACAACAGGAGAATAGGCAGAAGTCTGGGGATAAAAAGAGGGCTGAGGAGATGTACTTGTAGGGCAGGTGAAGCACAGGGAGCGAGGGGCGAAGGGGAAAGGAGCAAGGGCTCGACAGCAGGGGGGCCACTCAGTTCAGTGAGTAATTGTGGCGGGGGGTCATACAGGTCCGGACCTCATTAAGAGAATTGTCTGAGAACTTTCAGGCCCTGAGCTGCCATCGTGTCACCTGCCTTCTTGTCATAGGAGGCAGCGTAAGGAAAACAGTGGCTTATTAACGTGCCTTTCAGTTTTCCAGGTCACACAGTTCACCATTAGTCAACACACGCGCACGCATGCCAACACAAAGTAGTTTTGCAGGAAGCACTTTTGAGATATGAGCCTGCAACTGACATGCATACAGCTGACATCTGAGGACTTGAGGCATATTAAAGACAGGTACATCATCTCAACCGGTATCGCTTTTGATCATCTTCTCTTTTCTCTCCAACACTCCCTCCACCCTTCTGTTCTTAATTTGTATTCACAGGGGGGTTCTTCGCCGTCTGAGGTTACATAGATGAGAATTGGGGGGGATTTGGGGGATTTCTCTCTAGCAGCCTTTTAAAGTGAGTGAGGTATCAATCAGATGCTGATGTTACACTGATGCAATGTTTCAGCCTATAGAGGGGGTTACTTCTGGACGCTGCACTGCTTTATACCAACTTAACCAGGAGCTAACAGACAGCCTTCTTTCAGGGACATACAAATTTTATAATCTAACATTTTTATTGTAACTAATGATCAGTTTAATTCTTTAAAGTGAAGTCATATGGAGTTGGATCTATGTTGACTGAGCTGTACAAATCTGCGTGAGAACAGAAATCACAAAAACACATTTTATAGTGCATTAAACCTGTTTAATCTCATGCTTTAAGTGTAATTCAAAGCATTCGCTAAAGAAACAGAATGCAATACAAAGGTTGCCTTCCATTTTGAAATGTTATACATTCAAGAGTGCAATTATTTAGTATAAATAGGAAAAAAAATATCTGCGTGTCATAGAATATAATCTCTTTTATAAAATGTTTCTAACCATTTCAGAGTAGGAAATATAGCATTTACATGGAGCAGAATATATACAGAGAGAAAAAGATACAGACATTCAGAGATCAGCATGTGCACAGCACTGTTCCCGAAACCCAGAGATAAAATGATTATCAGTTTGTATTCTTTTAAAATATATATTAAAAATTAAGCTACAGCTTGTACTGCAAGTGTGCAACCAGCCCAAGAATAGTACGATGGTCATATCCAACAGCATGAATATCACAGTACTTTAAGGGTGGGGTGATTATCCCACAATAAGGTGCAGGGTTTGTTGGAGTCCGCTCTTGTTAAAATTCTATTTCAGAAATTTAGAAAGTTTAAGTCAAAGTTTAATCAGAAATGACTCCACCCTGCTTAGAGGTGAAAAGGCGCTATGGGGCGAAGGCCGACTAGTCGGTCTTCTTGCAGCTTGTTTTCTCCGTGTTCTCTGACTCTTCTTTGGCTTTGTGTGATCCACTTTGTCCCTTGACAGGTGTGTGATTCCCCGCCGTTCCATTCTTGCTGCACTCTTTGGTTGCGGAGGTGGAGGTCGGCATGCTGCTTGTGCCATTATCGATAAAAGCTTTATTTACCTCGCCGGTGAGGGCGGCGTAAGGCGAGCAGCCGGTGAAGAGGGTCTTGTAGATGGCCGACTCGACAGCAGCGAACGGTGAGGTGGAGGAGCCCGTCAGCATCATCCTTGACTGAAAAAAGATAAATGTGTCATAATGTGAGGGAGGGGTTTATAAGTTTAAAAGAGGCTTGTGTCCAAAATGTATTCATCATGGCAGCTATGATCAATGTTTTTAAATTAAAAATGGACCATGTGACTACTGTATCTTTAAAGTGTCCTTTAGCTCATTGTTTTGGCTTTCCAACTTAACTGTTTTTATATCCATATCACAGCCTCCTTTTTCTGATGTCAGACAACTGAACAACCATAAAATGTGACTTTGTTAACATCATGTGATGAGGTCAAGTCTCCTACAAATTCAAGATGGCATTGGAAATATACGTTACATGTCTAAAAGTATTTAATTTAACATTTTTAATGGAAAAGGTTTACACACTACTCATACTAAATAAGTGGGCAAAGTATCTACTCTCATTAGGAGCATCTGCATTATCAGGAGGAGAAAATAATAAACAACAGGTTTGGACACAACGCTTTAAATCTGATGAAATGTCTCTGCGTTAATTTGACAGATCAGAGTCAGAGAGAGCTAACAGAATGAGAGTTGAAAGAAGACATGGTAGATTTATCTGTGTCTCAGTCAAGAGCACAAGTTTCCCAGAGAAGAGAAGAGAGGATGATGCAAGCTGATGAAAATGATGCAAAAGCCCTAGCCCTACGGGTAATACCAAGCTAATGTGAGTCACATCAGCTAAAACTTCAAAAAAGCAGAGGGAGAAAGGTCATTTAGAAGACAGGACACCAGATTTAGAAGGAGCTTCGGCACCAAAACATTGTTACACCTGACTTAAGATCAAATTAATAAACAAAGCATGGTATTAAATAGCTTTGTTTGTCATCAGTAAGCAATTAAACGGACAACACGCCTTCTGTTTCGCATCTAAATCACCACCATCTTGGGGGTATATGTTCTCAAGGTCACAGGTTCGGTTATGAAATACACCAAACTGACCTTGTTGATGACGGTGAAGACGGTGTAGATGAGCATCAGGTGGTGCTTCTGGACAGGCAGGTAGTGGGTCTGCTGCAGAGCAAACAGCACCGCCCCGATAAGGGTGATCTTGGTGGGGCTTAACAAACACACAACAAGAGAGCAGTTACGACAAATGATGATAAAAAAAATTATCTAAAAACATCTGAAATAAAGAGGGTGAGAACTTTATGCAAATGCTTGAAAGACATCACATCATATATGCTTGAATTATTATGCAAATTAACCAAACTGGCGACACTCTAGATGTACATAGCATCCCTTAAGTAAATGACTCAAATCGGTTTTAATGCTGCCTTAAGATAACAAAGATGTTTGCAACTTTGTTCAGTGTCTCCATCTTTGCTTCGAAATAGCTTGACGTTTTGGGAAATGCGCTTATTCACTTTCTTGCCAAGAGGTAGATCAGAATGTCGATACCACTCTCACGTCTGTAAGGTAAATATAAAAAGGCACAACCAGGAGCTGGTTAGTTTAGTTTAACAAAAAGACTAGTATTTTTGTCTTTCGGACTAGTTCCTGTCCGCTGGCTGACAGTCTCCAGGGAGTGGCTGGGCCTGACACACAGCCAATCATAACACAAACTACACAAATAAGTGTATTTCCCAAACTGTCAAACTATTCCTTTAAATTGGCATATTACACTCAATCCTTCACAATACACTCAGTGTATTCAAAAATGTAGTTTTATAAGCACAAAGACAGTCCTGTTGAAGACTTACTAAGACATTTTGAGGAGCTCATTAGTTTCCGGTTTCCATACGCCTCGAACAAGCTGCTCAAAATTACTTATCAGACCACCTCCAGCACCTAGTGTGGGTAGACAAAAAGAGACATCAGGCTGACACACATTCATATTTATGATATTAATTAGAACACCACATACTTAGTTGTTACTCCACAGCTCTGACAAAACTATTTTATCATATATAACAAAATCCTTCAGCACGCACCGCCAGCTACTGACCTTTAGCCCAGCCGATGGCAATCATAACCAGCAGACTGTCCTTGTATTTGCCGTGCGCCTGGGTGACTCCTCCGAGCACTTTCCACGTCCTGGTCACTTCCTTCATTCCTGACAGCACCAGCCTGAGAGGCAGCAGGGCAGCACAACAGTACACCAGGTCCATGGGGCAGTAAAACACTAGGTACCTGTAGAGACACATATGGCTCAAATAAATAGTGCGCACACACACACACTCAACAATTCAGCTTCCTGCTGCTTGTAAACTATGTGTTCATTAAACATTTTGACAGCATCACCTGCCAGTCTCTGTCATGTACCTGACTTCACCAGCAGAGGGCACGCTGCTTTTTTGGCAAGAAGGGTGCAATCATATGTGTCACCAGAAGAGGGCACCAAATGCTTCATATTAAGAGATGAGAACTTTATAATAACCCCTCTATTTCATTCAATGCCTTCCACATTTCATGCTCACTTTACAGGAAATAAACCAGTTGTACATTTCCTCACAAGATAACCTGATCATTCTGTATTTTGCTCTAGGGCTGCACATGTTTGTGCTTCCCTTTTCCTTAAAGTTGCAGAGGGCCCCTTCCTGAATCTCATCACTCACTCTTTTCTCCTCTATCTATATTTTTATATTTCTTAAACATTTACCAGATAACCGAAGCAAGCAGAACACTGGTGCTGTTGGACAAAGGTGCGACAACCGGCTCGGCCAGCATGACTGCAGACAGCACAGCTCCACCAAAACAGAACAGCATGGAGCTGAACCAGCAGGCTAAGGGACTGACCCTGGAGACCTCAAGAGCACCTGCACAAGAACAGAAGTATATTCGTGAGGAGGATCACTGTGGATACGTGGTATATTTCCCATACATATGGTATTAGCAAGCTTACGGGGTCTGTAAAAGCCTCGGTACACCCTGCAATCACCATTGTTGTTGAATGCTTACCACAATAAGCATTATGCATGATTACTATGATTATAGAAATCCTTCTACTACAGTGAAGACAGGCTTTGTGGATATGAGTAACACTTAGTCTAGCCATTTGTGAAGTCTAAATGAGGTTATAAGAAGACAGAGAGGTTTGATACTTTGGCCTATCTGTTGCATTATTCTCCCAATCGCTGGTACTGTCTAATTATTAACCAGTTAGAGTTAACAAATACAGTCTGGGCCTACGGTTCAAAGTGCAGAGGAGAGGCGAGACATTTACAATTACAAATGATATCAGTTCACTGACAATAATCATCAGCTGCGCAGTGCTCCGGCTGTGTTTCCACCCTGTTTAAAAAGAACATTGTATTACTTTTAAACAGCAGCATGACTCATAGGCAACACAAGCATGTGAACTGATTTGCTTTATGTTATAATGGCATGTTCTGTATGTATGGTATGGTCTTGATGTGCCAACACAGGCTTTATTGACAATGACACCACAGGGTCTCATATATCGTTGGTATACCTCTATCTACCTTTGCAGAGATAGTGCAATATTATGCAAGACTGACATCTCTGACTACCAAAGTTAATACTGCCAACATACATTATGATATACATGTTTCACTTAACCTCAGACAGGTAGCGTCTGGGCCACCTACCCTCCGATGCACTATGGCCGCACACAGCACCATACTGGTAATCTGAGGATTACAGACAGATTATAGACTCCTAGAGAGAGGTCGGTACACCGGGAGGATTTATAGCTCTCCTCTGCCGGCTTCCCATGGACACAGTCTGCGTGGCTCCTTTTTTTAACTTTCCTCTCACTTCTAAAAGAATATGGAAATGACGGAGAAGCCATTTCACTTACCACCCAAAAAGTTACAAATGACTGTTTCTAAATGAGATACATTTAAAAATATGATCATTTCTGAAGCTGATAAGTAACATCAAATAGATATCCTCAAGTGAAGTTAAGCACTTTAAAATTTTAGTGCTGTACAGTATGTTCTTGCATAAAATATTCAGAGGGAATTACCCATTAACTGTGATCTATATGATCGTGGTCTCCATTCCTACATTACAGGGTCACTATTACAAACAGGCAGTACAATGTTGACATGCAGGCAGTCAAGTAGAAGTTAGGTGTGGGCTACAACTGGAGCTCCATTTGTAGCCCGTATATGTTCAATTATGGTCAACAGCACCATTAAAAGTGTATGGATGTAGCTATTGGCGGTTCTTGTTCGCAGTGCACATGGCTGTACAGGGAACTATCACTGGAGGGCTTTGATTGATTCTGAGTCAGGTTATCAACTTAAAACTGAATCAATAAACAAGTAGGTGCACCTCACAGTTTGAAAACATCTGGTACATACCATAGCTCGGAGTGGGATATGCAATTAATGTGTGTTTGTGTGTACATGAAGAGTGGTGTCATGTGGTTCAGAACTAGTTGCTACTGTTAGAAAAAGAGGAAGTTAAAAAAAAAAAACCCACACAAATGTCAAACAGGAAAGAGCGGTTATGAATTATGCCAGCAATCTAGCATTCATACGACTTTCTCCAGCGAGAGCAGTTGTAGCACACGGTTCACAAATGCAGCACATCGCTTATGCTTACACAGTAAACAGTGCTGCTATGTCATCACTTCTAGCTTCAGAGCAAAACAAACTGCTGCAGTCTGAGCCCGACTGGCCGACCACCAGCTTTGAAGAGGAATATCCATGGTGATTGATGTAAAGGTGTAAGATTTAAGGGGATTGGTGTCACAGAAAATGGCAGGAATTGAAAATAATAATCATTAAGTGTTTTCATCCACCGGGAAATCAGAATTGTTTTTGTTACCTTGGAATAAGCCCTCCATACACAGAGGGAGGTCCTCTTCTACTATGTCTACTATGTTGAACCACCATGTTTCTACAGTAGCCCAGAATGGACAAACCTAACACCGGCTCTAGATAGGGCCGTTTGCTTTTTTTCGTGTGTGGTCACTGTAGTTTCTCCTGCAGAGTACGGTGTACGGAGTACGGTGAGGTGAGGAGGTATTCAGTTGGTTGCGAGGTTAGGGTTAGGGTATTAATATGCATTAATATGCTCTGACATTCTGCCCTACAAACACACCTTCACCCAAACAACATCCTGTGTCCAGGTTTGCATTTTTAGGCGACAGATTTACAAGTCAAATATGAGGAACACAAGGGAAGCGACCATAGCTGACATATTGCACTGGATGACTTTTTAATTCCTCATTTTTCTTCGCTATTCTTTTTTTGTTTTTGTCCACCTCTGATGGGAAAGTACAGACTGAACACGTTGTTACATGTCTCCAATTTCCTCTTAGTTTCTCCCAGGAATTAAAACAAAAGAGAGAGATTTCCTCCTTCTGTCTCCAGAGTATGCTAACATAGTTGTTGTAATCTGAGATCAGTTTTGCATGTGGGGTCCTTTTAAATGAGAGCAAAGGCCACTTGTAAATGACCTTAGATTGGTGTATTTACTGGAGTTTGTTTACATGCATACAATTCCAGATCTTTGCAAATGAACACAAAGGAAGGGGACATCCAGACAAGTCTTGTAACTTAGAAGCAGGTTAGTGGTTGCAACTGCAGCAGCTATGATGATTATGCCTGTAAATATGACATCCCCGAGCTCTGTCTTTTTCTTTATTCCTCAACTGTATTCTCTTAATCGACAATTCAGTCACTCTCCCTCCCAGAGCCGTTAAAGTCTGCACTAGATAAGAAAAAAGTGGCTTATCTCTGGTTACTTTTGGCATGTACCACTGATTGGCATGTCCCTGTCCTCCTGTGTAGAATCCACTCAGCAGTGTTTATACATCTGCTTAAAATAACTCCACAGTAAACTGTAGTGACGGTGTGATAAACTTAGACAAGAAAACTTTGCTTTAATGCCATATTAAATGGGCCATCTGTTTTCCTGTTTGAAGATTTGGAATAACGTTTTTGTCTTCTCTGAGTTGAACAGCTCCAGAACTAAACTGGACTGGATGCACTATAGAGCCGGAAGAGAAGATTTAACACAGGGAAGAGAAAAGAAAGGGAGGGTTGGAGGATTTATGGCATTCCTTTCCTTTTTGGGGAAATAAGAAGAGCTAGAGCGAGCTCTCTGAGTCTTGTGAGCCTTCAAGTTTTTCCAGTTCTTCCAGGGACACACAGGGAAAGGATCTGGTGTTACTTTACTGACCTCTGGCATATTGTTTGTCCATTTTTACTCCCTGTGTATTTTTCTCGATAGATAGATGGGATCAGAGGACAAAGGGTTAAGAGGTCACGCCAGCTCGGATGCTTTGTGAGGCAAGTTCAAAAATAGACTTACAGCGGCCGGACGACAATGGACTGTGTGTGTTCTTGTATGTTTGTGTGTGTGTGGAAAGTCACCTCGCTGTGCAGTTAAAGTCCACCTGTCCCTGCAGACAATATCTCAGTGACATAACATAGCTGCCTCGGTGGCTGCCTTTAGTCTGAGCTGATACAATTCACTGGCTCACTGAGACAGGTTATGTTTGAAAGTTGTTTTTCGCAGTGTGAGCTGTATATATGATTCAATGACAATAAAACCCACATGACTTGACTAGATACTTAGACTACTACTGGACAAAACAGTCTGTTTGGAACTATTTTTTGTAACAGTATTTGGTAAAATGATTATATCATCCACTGAAATTCAACAAATGATAACATTGAATTACAGTCCAACATTAAAAATATCTAAAGGTACACATGTAAAATACTGAGGTTATAATGAGGTAATAAACTCTATACAGTATCATTTTAACATCTAGTTAAAATTAAAACAGTCCTGCAGTGAATGTGACCTTCAAGAAGGCTGGGGTAATAATCATTTTTAATATAATCATTTTGGTGGAGGGTGTCATTTGTGGTGTTGTGGAACTGTATTGCATTATACAGAGAGGCGTTTCTGTTATTTATGGTGGGCAAAATAATAGAAACACCTGTTGCCCAGTAAATAATTGATAACATCATGGTGAATAATGAATTCACAGAGGCTGCTGGTATGAGATTAAAAAAAAACTCTTCATGTCATTTTTTATTGAAGCTGCAAGTGTTAGTGTGTTGTCATGTTAAGTTACAGCACAACTTCATGGTGCACTGTGGTTGCACCCTGTTGGGGGATGTCTGTGGTTTATTATCTGAGTTAAGTTTCAAGCTTCAGTTGAGTTCAGTCAAGTTCAAACTCATCCAAAAACATCCACTTGTTCGTCCTTCAAAACCTGATCTAACCTGTAAATGTTCTCGTGAAAGCACTTACCTGGCTGCTCCCTCAGAGCCATGACTGATATGATATAGTGCGCCATGTCAAAGTATGGAAACATGGACAAGTTTGCCAGCCCGTGGGACAGCTCGTCCAAACGCAGCACTCCGAACAAATCCATGACCCTGTTTGTTAAACTCTTCAACAACAAAAAAGCTAGTCTAGTTAATCCTGGTGAGGGGTTCAAAGTGGAGAAAAGGCACCGGTCCAACTCAGAGCATCAGGGCAAAGGCTCGGCTTCATCCACCGTCTGTCAAGTGTGATACCAGCCGGTGGCCCAAACAGCTGTGTGTGTCCGAGCAAGATAAAACTGCTGCCAAGTTGCTCGCAGCTGGTTAGTTGACTCGTCGCCGGGCAACAGATCTGTATAGCCAGAGGATGGTCATAGTCGGTGTTAGCCCCGTCAACGACGCTGTCATCGGCGCATACGCGGAATTCCTGCTCCGTGTTCCGCCATGCTAGTGATGTGGCGGGCGGAGCCAGGGCGGCTTTGTGATTGGAGGAGTGAGAGCACGGCGAGCCAATCAGGTATCAGAGTGTGGCCTTCCTGAGGTGATGCTACAGGATTTGTAAAAGCAAACAGACCCCACAAAGCCACACACAAACATACCTGTGTAAGCTGTAGTATTTACATAATAATAATAATAATAATAATAATAAAAAGTCATGATATCAGGAAAATAAGTCATATTTTTCTATAATGGTCAAAGAAAAAATGTCACGATATCTCAGGGAAATAAGTCATAATATACCTGAATATTTAGAGAAGGAATAATCTTAATTTGCAGAGAAAACAAGTCATTAAATGTCAAGGAAAATAGTCGCAATATTTAGACAAAAATGTCATGTCAAAAATGTCAACACCTGCTTTACTTCACTTGCTTGTGTTGGATTTACAGTGCTAAATCAGCTGCTCTTAAAGACATTAATATCATAGTAAATATTCAAAGAGTCTAAAGAGCACAGTGGTTAAATGTGTTTTAAGAAGCTGTAATGTGAAGTAATAGCCACTAGATAGCAGCAGTCTGCCATCCATTACACGCCACGTTGCGGGACGTCTACTCTCATATAACCATATGAAACATAACCATCCATCAACAGCAACAGTCTAATAATCACTAATATCACTAATATCATAGTTCATGTTCTCTTATTAAAAATGTCAGTAAGCATGCAGGAGACTGTCAAAAAGAAAAATTGTCCTTATGAAGTTGATAAAAATGCGATGCTGAAATGCTGATATTAACTTTTTTCCAGTCTTGTCTTATACATAAGCCATTGTGTTATTATTATTGTTGGATTAATGTGTACATCCATCCATCCATTCATCCATTTTTAATAACCGGTTATCTTCATCAGGGTCTCAGAGGACTGGGGCGGATCTCAGCTGACAAAGGACAAGAGGCAGGGTGCATCTTGGGCTGTATTAATGTATGTGTATCACGTTAATGTTGCTACTGTTAAAGACTGAGTTCATTTAAACTTCTTTATATACTTTATTTGCCCCTTTGGTTTTTTATGACTTCATAACGTATTTGTTCATTACATTTGTATTATGACTCTGAATCTGTAGTAACTTTGAGTAACAGTAGTGGAGTGAAAAGTATAATATTTGTTTCTGAATTATAGTGGAATTAATATAGATTAATATAGATGAATGTCTACAGAAGATAACATGGAAAATACAGAGTACCTAGCATGGCCAGGTGATGATGTAATCATGTATTTAACATCACAGTGAAACTCCACCCGAGACCGCTCCTGTGTTTGTGTTGGTAGCAGTGTACTGAGATGTGTATCAGCTTGTTGAAGCCTCTGACGTGTACGATATGTCGTCACTGAAAGCTGTTCATCATTTCTAAGGGCCTGAATTTTAGATATCCCACAGTTATGTTGTGTGACATCTCCCACAAATCTATTATAGGGCCATGGGTGTTTCAGGTTCAAGGCTCAGTGCTTGTCAATGCTTTTAACACTCACACACACACACACACACTCACACACACACACACACACACACACACACACACACACACACACACACACACACACACACACTCCACCCCCTCTGTCATTCAAGCACTTCTCATCAGTATTCTCCCAGTGGTGCAGGATTAAACTGTGTCCGCAGCGCCGACAGCATAGGGACGGCCTCTCATTCCTCAGATTTCTGGGGCCCACCTCAAAGACCCAGAGGCTAAAACTGGGGATTTCTGAACAACTGGAATCTTTATTCAATTATATCTGTGGCCTCCAAGCCTGTCACCAGTGTGTTACCCTCTAGTTCAAACCCCAGAGTGCTGTCTTTTCAGGGGAAGTCAAACAGGGGTGAAACCCATGGAGGCTGGTGTTTCTAATCAAAATGTACATGGAGAGTTTGCTGGTCTTGGAACAGCTCTTGTTACATTCATGACAAACAATTGAAGGTCAGGTAAAACTATTCAATGAACTTAAAATAAAAGGAGTCTCACATGGGCGAAGAGCTGTTGGCAGCTAAAAATAAACCACAAATTATTTGGCTTGTGTGTGTGGAAAATTAGATTTTCAGGTCAACTTTTTTCCTCTTTAAAACTTAAAAAAAAAAAAAATACCGCTTTAATCGCGGATTGTTGACATGGTGTTTGTGGTCAGATAGCTGCATTATTTTCTGATACTGGTTTCATATGGGAGAGAAAGAAAGTTCAGAATTTGTTTATGGGTTTGTTTGTTGTTGAATGTTTGCATGTTCTCACCACCTGTGTTTCCTGTGAGTAATTTCGTTTCCTCTCACAGTCCAAAAACACAAAGGGAACACTCTGAACACTCTGAATGCAAATCCGGTTCTCTGTGTTCACTATCAGTGGCACCTTTCTAGAGTGTTTGTGACTAGGAAAAGGAAAGCACAGATGATCACATCACCTGAATACATTTACACATGCTTGAATGAGATGATTCAGGGAAACCTTCAGAGGCTTTTCACTTCACTCCTGTACTATCTTCAGACAACTGTAGACCATTTTGCTTGTGTATTGTTGTGCGTTTAATCTGAATTAATTGCTTTCTTTTCACTGCCACTTGGGAATAGCACAACACAACACTGACATATTATAATTTATAAAGCCGTAATGGTGACCTTATTAGTAAACAGCTACCTGTGTCACAACAGACACATAAAAGTTCATTTGAAATTTAAAGGACCAATGTGTAAGATTTTGTGGAATCTGGCCAAATACTTGCAGAATTACAACTTCTCACCTCACCATCTTCTTCCTAGCATGAAGGAAAAACCTGGACATAAAAACAGAACCAGTGGACATAAAAGTGGACATAAAACACAAAAAACATTAAAGGCCCTGTCTAGAGCCACTGTTAAGTGTGTTGTTATGGGCTACTGTAGAAATATGACAATATAAAAGTCTCTTCTTATTTTTCAGGTGATATATACAAAAATGAAAACTGCCATATTCTGTAAATAGAGCCAGATTAATCTTATATATTTGACCTTAAAGTCCACTATTACCTCTCTTTATAGCTCTGTTTTGGTCTCCACCAGCTCCTGAGGGAAAATATCTGGCTCTTTGGCTGCTAAACGCTTCACTACGTTCCCCAGCTATAGTCACTAACTGTGTCTGCCTGCTGTTTGGTGTCGGTCAAAGTGTAGCTAACAGTGGGTTTTTTACTGAAAATAGCTTCCTGCTGCATCTGGAAATAATGACACTAATGAAAGCGATAAGAGTGAGCCGAAACAGTGAAGTTGTGGGCCATAAAAGAAAAACAATGGGTTGAAAGCAGTTGGGTGATAAGTACTCATAATCATTTGTTCCATTGTTAACCTAGAAATATTGATTATAGCAGCTTTAAAGGAGATGTTGGATATTTTAGTATATTAGTATGTATTCCCAGCACAAATCTGTAAATGTGTTAAAAGATAATTGTGTCATCATTTAACAGATTATAGCATTCAGAGGTGTGCAGGTCATTAGCCTTCTGAAAGATGACATAAAGACAGATTGAGTAATGTGTGAGTAACGTGAATGTGTCATACATCTTTAATGATTACCAAATTTCAGGTGAAATTCTCCTGAAAATGTAATCTATGACACACAGCTGCACAACTGACAGAAAACATATTTATAACACATGAAGCTTTCTGCTGTAAACAGCATGATTGGTCTGCATGTTGTTGTGTATAAGTGTAATAACAGAGTGAATTCCTCGGTAGGGTGAGTGAGATGCAGTGTACAAGCCCATTAATCAAACTGAACCACTGAGTAGGTCCATTATTTGTGTCTACTCTTTCTGTGCACTGCAGTATTACAATATTATATATATAAATACATATAAATGCACACGATTCTCAAAGACAGAAAACTCATAAGAAGGTCATGATCATAGTTTCATAGTTATTTAAGCAATAAGAGTACACTTTAGATGATACCTTTGGTGCTGAAGTTGGATGAAAAATATCTCAAAATTCAACCAAAGTGAGACAAAAATGAGACAGACCAACTGTGCGTTTACAGTACGTGCCAGCTAGGTCATTTTATTCATAAGTGAGCTTCCATCTGATACTTGATTCTGAGATTGCGTCACAGCTGTGGCTGATTTCTCCCCCATGCCTCCTTGGACTCTTGTGAATCATTCATTTAAATGGCTTTTAATTATAGCTTGAAACCCCTAGTCTTCCCAAACTGCCTGCTTATGTTTCTGCAAACAATTATTCTTCAAAGTTAAACCTTATTGTCAATGACGGATGTGTTTTTGACAAGAGTTACTTACAGTAAATGCAGTTACAGAACATGCAGACAACATGTAGATCAGTGTTTTGCAAAAAGCATGATAGTTTAGTATCCTGTTCGTGTGCAAATTAGCTTTTCCTCTGAAAAGATATATATAATATATTACTGATGCAAAGCTCATCATGGCCACTTAAAGTCCACTATTCCCTCTCTTAGTAGCTCAGTGACGGAAAATTTGGTTCTTTACTTGTAACCAGTTTATGTTCCTCCTACATTTATTTGACAGAAATGGTTACTAGGATTAGGGTTAGGATATTACATAATAAAACATATGAAACCAGTGGTTTCCAATGCTTCAGAAGTTCCACCAAAGATACATTTCCCCTCTAAATTTCTCATATGCTTCCATAAATAACTATTTGAAGCCAAAATGTGCAAATTATCTAACATTTCACCAAAAAACAAACTGAAAACAGATTTTGTTCTCTTCTTTCTTTTCTTTCACAACCCCCCAGATTCATTTTGTGGCTCTTCTGAGGTGCCTGACAACTATGTTAAGAACCAGTGCTCTGAAACACCTAACTGAATGTGAAGCAGTTAAATTAGCTCCATGCTGAACAGCTTCATCACGAGCAACAATCTAATAATGTCGAAGTATCAGTCACAGGGGCCATTTTACTAAAGAACATGTAGTCTGTTACTGATGATACTTCTGTACTTTTGCATAAATTGGATTTGAATGCAGGACTTTTACATGGTACTTTTACTTCTTCCAATGCTGTAAGAAGCCATATAACGATAAACGATGTCACTGAGTTTTTTTTTTACCACATCTATCCCGGACAAGTCAGGCGCTGACACGTCACCTTCAACCGTTAATCCCCAGCAACACCGCTTAAAACAGAAACTAACCCTAAAATGCCCTGGAACAAGCAGTGGAAGTTTTGTGGTTAGCTTAATATGTCAAGAGATAGCAACGTGAAACCAGTCATATAAGGTTACGGCTCTTTAAAGAACATTGGTGGGATGGTTATAGCGGACCTTTACCTGGTGGTGTTTCTTTACACAAACACGCATGCGATTCCTTTTAAGATTAACTTTTAAGGAAAATAAGAACATTAACACCATCAATGCTTTAGCCTGACAATGCTTTATTTATTTCAGCAATGTGACAAACTCCTGAGGTTCCTCTCACTCTCATGAATCTCATGATTAAGCTTCCACAGCGGACACAAAGAAGTTGGTTACACAAAGACTCACTTGTCTTTTTCTTTAGCGCCATGTTTATATGAAAACAGAAGTGCTGCCCTCATGATGACTAAAAAGGTCAAAAGGGGTTCAGGATCAGTTCCTTCAAGTAATCTCACCCCTCCTCCACTCTTCTGGTCACATCAAGCTGAATAAAACCAGCGCAACTAGTTTCAATCAGACAGTCTGGGTTGAATCAACGTTGATTTCAAATAATTAAAGTGTTGGACAACCTTCCACAAGCATATGAATATTAATCATTTAATCATTTCAGAATGATCAGAGAACACCTCATTATCTTCCAGGAGCTGAATTAAGCCTGAATCTGCTGTTAAACCATGCTCACGAACACTATTACAGTAACGCTAACATAATCATACTCAAATCACCTTCATGAACTCTAAAACAAATATATGTAAAGTGCGTGTTTTCTCTGCCTTGTCATAATTATATTGATGAGATTTCTAGATTATAATGATGTGATAACACAACAATGCTGTCTTTCAGTCTTATCAGACAGTCACTGCCTCTGAGGCTTATCTCTGGCTGTGTTGACAATGAAGAACAGCTACTGCAGGCTGACTGCGTGAACAGAAGGCCTGACTATGCATTATGTATATGTGTGCAGGAAAACCTACAGAGTATACTGTAATATACATGCAAATAGTCCACGTAGCTTTTTAGCTGAAGACACAGAAAACTGCTGGGCAGACATGAGGGAGAAGATGCCTCGGTGGAATGACAGAGTACGTGGTTTAAACAACTCCAGGACAAACCATAATTATTTTGTCATCACCAGCAACAGTCAGTGTAAAACTACAGATACGTGTGACAACAACATCACAGTCAAATCACATGCACACACACAATAATGCTGCATTATCGACCAACTCACTGTTGACTGAGTTGAGACTGAGTTGGTCTGGGTGCCTCCCTCTAAATCAAAATATAGCAGAAAAACTAAACATCTTGTGATTCCGCCAACTTCAATCTTTTATTGTGCTGAGGAGAGATTCTTCAGTATTTTGGGCCTGCTAGTGTAACTAATCCATTGTGTATTTAGTGTGGGACACCGAGGGGAACCAGATCTGTTTGTTTTTGTGCTTCTGGTTGAAACTACACTAATCAAAATTCTTACATTAACAATGGGTCAAATGACTCTGCAATGTGAAAGGGGTCACTGCAGTGACAAACTCACAATATAATTATCTCTCGACTCTGCAGTCCTCCTCAGCTGTAGAACTTTTTGGCTTATTTCAGCACACTGTTTTGGTGTTCTGGGCTTTAACTTTACTATTTTGGTTCACCTTTATTGCTCTTGTCAGCATCAGTTATAGTGAAGCATTTTAGTAACTAAAGAGAGATATAAACCAGAAATAAGCCAGATATTTCCTTCAGGAATTGGTCCAAAAGAGAGGTCAGAAGTCTGAGACTTTTGTATTTTTACACATTCTGTTGAGCCAAACTTCTTTCAAACACACGGGACATTATTTTAAATTTCAAAGAATATCCCAAAGTGAGACTGAACTTGGTAAACTGAACTGGTAAATCTGTATTAAATGATGGGCAAGACATCTGGCACATTTCCATTTAATGGAATGGTATATAGCCATAGAAAAAAACATGGAGTCTTGGCTCACTGTAAACATCTTTCACGTTCAATAAAGGTGTGGAAGAACATGATACATGAAGATACCATCAGACAGTGTGAAATAATGATTTTTCAAAGCTTAACGCTACTTACATGGGAAAATAAAAGGAAACTGGATATTAAGGGGCTTGCTTGTGCTAAGATTTTATTGAACAAACTACTGTGTGAATAATTTGAAACCATAAAATATCAAGGTTAGATATTTATATTAACGTATCATATATCATATATCAATTTCCACCCTCACTAGTTCTTAAGTGAGTAAAGTCTGAAGTGTGCCATTATTGCTGTGCTTGTACAAGTGGGTTTTTTTTTAGTCTTTACCAGAAAAGTGCTTGAAGTTAAACAACAACTCCAGACTGTGACACATTGGACAATGAGATCTATGGCACAAGAAATGTACATAGGTCAGTCAGTGAGTCAGCTTGTTGTTTTCCGCCTCAGGAAACTAGATGTATGTGGGACATTGGCTGCCTCTGGGTCTGGCTGGAAAAACCTCTCACCCTCGAGACCTTTCCACAGTGCTCTCAGCTGCCAACTACACACAAACACACACACACACACACACACACACACACACGCCCTAGACACATAAATGCACCGAATT
Organism: Protonibea diacanthus; assembly: GCA_028641955.1. NCBI lineage: Eukaryota > Metazoa > Chordata > Actinopteri > Sciaenidae > Protonibea > Protonibea diacanthus. The sequence continues at coordinate 12,047,097 of CM053991.1, read as the reverse complement.
CTATCTACAGCATCCTCAACCAAGTGTGTGTGTGTGTGTGTGTGTCAGTCAGACCACACAACGATGCAGGGAGTCGTGTGGCTGGCGTCATTCTGTGGTAAATTAGTAGTCATGTTATAAACAGATTATTTTAGTCTCTGATTACGTGCATACCAAATGATGGCTTAGCCTAAACACCAGTGTCCTCTCTCTGATTACACAGAGGAGGTTTGGATGATAATTATTATACTAAAGAAAGTTGCACAGAATGATCACCAAGAAGGATAAAGGTATTACTACTACAGCAAGAGAAAAGTTCCTCATAAGGATCGAAGGGGATTATCACAGTTACTATTAAAAAGTAATGTAATTTGGCAGTGGGAAGTAACTAATTACATTTACTCAAATAATGTATTTAAGTACAGTTTTATGGTAATTAATTTGTGTGTTTCTATGTTATGTGACCTTATACTTCGACTCCACTACTTTTATTTGGCAGCTATAATTTCTAATTACTTTTCACATTATGACTTTACATTTAAAAAAAACTTTTCTATTGTCTCATTGTGCCCCGTGTTATGTTCCAGATGTCTTTGGCTCGTTGGATGTTTCACCAAAGAGACATTTCCCCTCTCAACATCTCACATGTTCAATTTAAATAACTGTTTGACAGCCAAAGGAGAAAACAGAGAAGATTCAGTCCAAAAGTCCAAAACATTTTGACAAATTTGTTCTTCTTTACTGTCCCATTAATCATCTCAGGGCCTCTGACATTTATCTTGACAGCCATATAGGCATAGGTCTGACCACCAGGTTGGGAACCACTGGACAAAACTACTCCATGCTACAACAGTAAAAAACTGGTTCCTCATCAGTATTAAGAAACTAATAGTGTCATATCCAGTTAAATGGACCATTTGTCTACATAATGGGTACTTAAAGTATTCTTTACATTACACAGTGTCCCCTCAAGATTTCCCTTTCTATTTCCTTCATCATCTTTCTCCGGACGCAGTCGCTTTTTCCGCATACAAGCAGGAAATGAGGAGTGTTAAATGCTCCTATGTGTCACACCGGGGTAACGCTAAGGATCAGCTCAGTTGTTCTTCTGGAGCCCTTCCAGTTTTTAAAACAAATGAAAACACCTCTGCATGCATCATGCACTCTGATGTAAAGGGAAAAGGGTGGAGGGTGAACTACACCCTCTTTATAAACCTCACTAACCTCCTCTCTCTCTCATAAACACACATGCGCACACATGCACTTTTTCTTTGCTACCAGGCTACACCGTATCATTTTGGGGAAAGCCAAATGTGGGTGTTGCCTGCTGCTGGTGAAACCACGCCACAGAGCTGGTTACAGAGAGGGTTGTGGCAATACCTTAATAGAAACTATGACTGTTTATGTTAGTCAGAGAGAGAAGTGGAAAGAGAAGGGAAAAAATGGCTTCACCCAAATCTGGCATCACCAAAATAGGCCATGATTTATACCCTCCAGTGTGTGTTTGTATGTGTGCACCTCTACTGTTTGGAAATGAGGGACTTGTTGATCACAGGGTAACACACACAAAACGTTTTTTACCAGAAGACATGTGATACAGTGAGAACGAAAGCAAACATAAAACACACTCATCACGGCATTATAGAGGTCATTCCAGTGTCGACCTTTCACGTTGACCTTTCACTTGTTGACCATCAGTGAGAGAAGATGACCCACAACATTGAACTCTGGGTATGTAGGCCATGTTGTTCCCATGGCAGAACCTAAATGATCCAAACGTTACTTTTATAGTTTGAATACAAGATAATCTTGCAGTCAGGACCTAAAAGCTATGCATTGCACATTGATATATCAACATTAAGCCAATTACATTTAGACGTAACTTTTTCTATCTGTTCTAGCTCTTTGTCCTCATTAATGGGGCAATCACAGAGAGCTCAGGCTGACACTCAGCTACAAATTATGTTTGTAAAATTAAATTACTCATTGTAATTGTTGAAATGTAGATTCAGATCACTTCATCTTCACTTTTTTAGTCCTTTGAGGAAAATTTTTGCAGTTAACTCTTCATTGGAGCTGTAGGAATTAAAAGTGTTTTAACGTCTTTAACTCACTTTGTACTGCAAAGCTTCTGCAGAAACTACAGTATGTGGTTGTGTTAATACTAAGTTAAAAGTATAAAAAAATGGACTGACAGGCTGGTGAGGCTTCAATATAAATGTAAGTTTAGTAAGAATAGTGGCATTAGAGTAGAATAAAACTTCATGATGCCGTGTCCAATATTATACAAAAGCTAGGTTGTTTTAGCATTCAGTGTGGTGTCTTCTTTGTTTCTCTCTCTCTGGTCTATTCACTTAGACAACAGTCTAGTGATCAATCTCTCCTTTTTTCCCCTAAAATCACAATCAACAGGGTGTCAGCCCGCAGGTCAATTAAAACAGCTAGATCCACTGAGAGACTGCCAAAAGGCCCTGCCTTCTCTCTGGTGAGGAATAAAAAGTGTTTGTGTGTCAATGTGTGCAAGGGGGATTCTCGGTGGGAAAACGGGCAACGTTTTGTACTTAGTGAAAAGATATGGGCTCTCTGTGTTAAAATCAAGGCCAAGTCCTGACTAAAGCATTGCAAAGTTTGCTGTCGAGGGTAGTCTGAATTAATTGTGTGTCCTTAATCGTAAGTCACAAAAATGTATAATTTGATTGCAATACTACTTTAATCATTTTTCATTATTATCTGGATAGTAACTGAAAAATCGGCCTCATGTTATTTGAAGTTAATTAAAAAACGAACTTAATTTACTTGTTATGTATTTCAAGTCCCACTAATTTCCCCGTGCTGCTTCAGACAGGCATTTGGATTAATCAAGCCTGACTTGAGCTGTTGTCATGCTGAGGAGGAATGCTCCTCTTGACTCCCTTCATGCTTGAGGATAATTGGTACTGATTACCGCCTCTTACTGTGTGTACTCAGTGCTCACTGATGAGGAATGGCTCAAAACACACAGATGCTCGCAAACACATAGACACACTTTGTTGTCTCCAAAAGAAACAAAAGGCTCCTGCGTGCAGATACACACAGATTTCCCCCCCATTATCTGCTCCGGCACATACCTGTAGAGGAGGAAGCTTGTTTATTTGAGTTGCTGTGTCTCTTAAAGACATTCCAGGGTGGTTTTCCCACGCTGAGGGTAGTGCTGGTGGATGGTGAAGGCGGCGGCGGTGGTGGTGGATAGGCTTGGGGGCAATAGCCTCTTGGACTTTGTGCTGATAGGTGGTGCATGAACGGCCAAAAAACCCCTGCCACAATACATAACACACATTCCTGTGAGACAAGTCCAGACATGTTAGAAAAGACTATGCAAGGACACACACAAACTTTCACACTGATATAGTTGTTTACAGAAAGGAAATTGGGATTTTCTGCATGCGGGTACATGTGCGTGTGTGTGTGTGTGGAGGGCCTGGAGATTTTAATAATGCAGGACTGCTGTTGTTTTCTCACATCTCATATCAACACGGCGCATCTAAACACAGATGCTTGCTTTGGCAAATTTGAAAAGGGGGCAGCAACAGTCAAGCTTTAAAAGATAGTAAGAAGGTAATGGGGGCACTGGATAATCCGGCTATCATTAGAGACACGGTTAACAGAGAAAAGAAAAACACGAGTGTGAAGCCGCCCTGAACTGTGCGGCTCCAAAATAGATCTTATCGGCGAGGCTCCTGTTGCCAGACTGACGGCCAGACAAGAGGACTGGCGAAAGAAAGCGCTTTACTGTCTATTTATGCACAGACGTGTGAGAACACACACAGGCCCACTGCTGCATCCCCAAAGCTCTCTTTGTCAGCGTATAGCAGTAGCGTTTTGGTGTAACCAGACTCCCCTATACATCAGAGGGGCAAAGAAGCAAAGCACCACACCTCCTCCTCCTCCCCTGCTTTCTTTCTCACCCCCAGCTGCCAGGGAGGGGCAGCTCCGTGCCCTGCAAGACCCGGCCATCTGATTTATACTCTGCAGGTGTCTGGCATGTTCATGTGCATGCATGCATAAGTCTGCACGTGTGATGTCAGAACAAATCGGCCCCTTCAGTGTGTTTTGCTATTTAGTCGTTTAGGCAGTGAAACACTAAGATGAATGCTTCACACTTGGAGGCCGGTCCATTAATTCTACACTGTAAAAATAACTCTTAGAACCTCTTTCTGCCACTGCACAAAGCAAATTCTACATTTCTTTAGAGGCCTCGCATTGATGGACACAAACTGGTATTTATCAGAATTAAGGGCTTTACAATATTTTCCTGTAAAAAGTTATAAATAAACAGTAGTTTTTGTTTGTTTCATCTGTGACAATGGACTCCGGAGCCTATAAATGCGAACTGTAGTCATGTATTATCACCCTGATAATCCCACTTTTGTGGGGTTTGTGATAATAAATTATCGCAATATCTATAGAAAGGTTTTTGGGGCTTTTTTTGGGAGATAAATTGCATTCAAAATATCTGTAAGGAGGTGGAGAGAGGTCTGCAACCATAACTGTACTAAAGCACACAAAAAGGCCTATAAGTGTGACCTATAAAGCGAGAATGGAAAAAAAAATCTTGCTGAATTATTTACACAGTATTATCATATGTATGTATTAACACATATTTATCAATACACCCCTATGTGCTGTTGCATCATGAACATGAACACTGACACTATGTGTACTCAGAAAAGCACTAAATTTGTATCAATCCACAGCATAAAATAGTCCCCAACAAATTTATTTTATAGTTTCACAAGTTCACACACACTACACCAAATTCTAAACATGCATACTGCTGTGCACAAACTGTTTTGTATCCGTGCCATTTAATTATGCTACATTCTAATTCTTGCTCAGCATAAAAGAAACAGGATGTTGGCTTGCGTGTAAACACCCAAAACAAAATTGTTGCGCGAGTCTTGTCTGCTGTAAAAAAATTACAGACAATGATGCTGTGAAATACCTGTTTGCCTGCATGTCTGCAAAGTTCACAGGAAACAGATTGTGTACTGTGGATCTGTTGACATAAGTGCACACAGATGAATGCACATAGAAATGAAAACAGTATGTCTTGTCTTCGGACGGTGTTGAAAGATTGTGGGTATCAGATTCAGAGAGAATAGAAAGCAGGAGAGGGATTTTTTTTTCTTCTTCTAAATCTAGCAATCTTGCGTTGTCTTTTCAACAATGACTCGTTCCTTACTGCACTTCTTTGTCTCTATATCTTGGTTCCTGCCTGAACTAGCCCCCCTCCCTCCCTCCCTCCCTCCTTCAAACACCACCTAAGAGTCCGTCTCTTCTTTCATGTTCCCAGACGAATACTCTTGATAAAGGGTATACTATTAGAAAAGATGGAGGGGAAAGTGATGTGGTGATAAGAAAGAAAGGCCGTGGGGTTGGAAAAGGGGGTGAAAAGGGGGGTTGGGGGTCAGGTCAGTACAATGCTGAATCAGCTCTTCCTAACACCCATCACACGATCTATTCCAGAGCTTCCCCAGGGAGCAGTTATGTTCTCATGGCTCCAAGCTCTATATAACGAGAACATTCATAGGACAGCACTTAGTGACACGGATCGCATTACCGGAATGGGCAATACGTGGTAGAAAGGCTCCATATAACTGCTCATGTATGTAACAGTGAGTCAAAGAAGTCCAAGCTCATGTGATCTTAAGTGTAAAGATCTGAACACCCTTGAGGGGAACTGTAAAAACGATGGCTGTGTGATAGCTGGTGACTTTCCATGTGAATGTCAGCAAGGTAACACAGCAGGCTAGTGGGGTGTTGTTTTTAGCAGCGTCACCATGCTGTGTTATTTCCATCTGTCCCAGAAGGACAGCATGAACTTAAGTCAAATACTCTTAAATATAATGTGATGTCTTTCCACATCTGTCAAAACAGTATTGTTTGTCCTCGACTCTGTCTTCCTCATGTTGCCCCACATTCAGCCCACTCGTCTCAACATTCAAACAATAGAGAGAAACCTGGAGTAGGTCAAGGCTGTCATAGAAATCACTTAAAAGAAAGGCCGAGCCGACCAAACCACCACAAGAATCTGATACACGACTCACGTGACCGTTTCTCATTGGCTGACAGGAAGGAAGTGGATGAATACCAGGAAGTGAGGTTCATTGAAAAGACCTCAACGGCTGCAGTAGCCTTGGTTGTTTGCGGGCATGAATCATGAAAAATTTCCTGGATCTGCCCTAAGTGTGGCTGCTGTTGCTTAGCAACGCTGATTAAGTTTAATCACTGAGAGACCATTATCTGCTCATGACTGCAAAGTGTACCCTGCCCTTTGGTGAGGTCACTCTAAATGGTGTGTGTATGAAGTCATGATGTGCTCACGTGTACGTCAGATAATTACTCTGTTCGGCTGTATCTCTGTATCTATAATCTTGTATACAGGTGGGTGATATGGATAAATCAATATATAGATTATGAATTAAACCAGTGGGTTTTTGGTTTCAGACAAGGCCAGTGACTGTAAATGTTGCAGGCTGTAATGACAAATATTGTTAGCATTGTATCAGCTGTAGATAACTAGTTAATTAAACAAAGGTAAGCTTAATGTTAGCTCCATGAGTCGGGCAAAAAAAATCTCAAAAAGCAAATGCTTTAATGTTTCCAACTGTAATATATATGTAAATGCATACACAAGCATTTCAGGCCATCAGGTTAGAGTAAAGCACTAATGATTTATGAGTTAATTGCTATTGATCTGGGAAATTACAAGTTCCAATTTGTACTTTGTACCCAATTGCCATCACACCTGGTACAAAATTCAAGATTCAAGATTCAAGATTTCTTTATTTTCATTTCAAAGTGCACTGTAAAATGAAATTACAAGCAAAAAAATCACAGATTAAAACATCACAGTATAAATTATCAAAGAGATATAAAAAGTTAAATAAGATAATAAATAAATAAGCAAAATAAGATGAAGGTGCTACATTGATATATTGTGCATTATTATTATTATTATTATTTACTATGGATTGTCTGATTTAAGACATTGGTAAACGTTCAAACAGTATTTATGTGTATTGTCAAATAAATGACAATACACTGACAGCAGCCACATGTTCGTTGTTCAGTAACAAACAACACAGTACATGCAGTGATAAGGACCCACATGCCACTGTTTGATGTGGTGTATCAACCATGATAAAGAAATAATCGTCTATGCTTTGCAGGATATGATACAAATATTTGAACTTTTCATAGAATATCATACCACCCAAAAATGAATGTATAACTGGATGTTCATACACATACATGTTGCTATAGTGAGCCTTAGTAGATAAGACTTCTCCTTCTCCCTTTGGCTGTATTTTCTTTATCTATTTATCAAAAATACATTTATTAAGACTGTCTGAGCGTCCGCAATGCATTTTCTCACAATCAACACTCCACCTCAGATTTCTTTCTCTCACACTCTCCTTTTATCTCCACGCTTTGCCTCCTATCTCCCGTTCAAATCTGCTTTCTCTTTCTCTGCCTCTCATTGTGCGTCTCACCTTTCTTCCTCAGTCTCACTCTCCGTCCTTATATGGAAACAACAGGTCAAGGTTTTTCTTATGAGCTTCCCTGATCCTACAAGGGGGAGAGAGAGAGAGAGAGCAGCCATTTTGTAGATATAGAGGCCATAAAAGATTTATTACAGGTTAGAGATGTTGTATTCGTCCCGCATAGGATATTACTTTCTCTTGTTCATCTCATGTGACAGTGGAGGAGCGAAGAAGGTGATGGGAAGGAGAGAAGAAGCAGACGATAGATAAAGTTTCAGACTTGAGGGAATGTTACAGAAATACATATTGAGGAGAGAGAGAGAGACCAAGAAAATTCTAGTTATAAATTGGGTTTTCTAAATGCTTGACATATATTCATTATCACCCCTCTTGATTGTGATTTTTTTTATACTTTTGGTACCTTATTCTGATGGTGTCTCAGCTATATAAAAACACTGTAACCCTGTGCTCCATTTATCACAATCACAGCCAGTGGCATTTCATGTTACTGTCTTAACAGTTACAACACTCAAAGACACATAGAGTATAAAGACTCTGTGCCACAGGACAAATAGAGACAGCTAACAAAACTACCGCAGTTATTAATCAAACCACTGATACAAGAAGACAGATGGCAGGATGTACGTGTGAGTGTGTGTTTGTGTGTGTGTGTGTATGCGTGTGTCTAAGACAGCTGTGGCTGTCATACTTGTTTGACGCAGACCATCCCAGGTGTTGCCTCCTGGGCTTCACTAAAGGGGGGCACAGTGGGCACTGCTTTTCTTTCTGGGTGTGTGTTCGTCTGTCTGAGGGCAAACCAACGCTTTCATGAGTGTGTGTGTGTGTGTTTTTTTTTCTACACTCAGGTTTCGGTGCCAGTGTACGTGTCATGTCATGCTCTTTCTCAAAGCAAGTGTTTGCAGTAAATCTCATGCTGTGCCTCGAAGTAGTTGGCATTGAGAGAGACAAAGAGAATTACTTGAAGCTGAGGCGGCCCTCACGTGCACATTCCTCTCATACCAAAAGCCAGCCAAAGCCAAGATTAAACAAAAGAGAGGTATCTTTTACTCTTTGAATATTTATTCAGGAAGTCCTGCTGAGATCAAAGTTTGTGAGACAAGGAATGAATCACAAATAAGCAAATCAATAATGCAATTAGAAAGAGACGCTTCAAAACATTTGTGAGTATAACTGCATGCTCACTTGATCTACTGTTAGAAAATGCTGAATTGAAATATCCATTCTGTTTACTTCACATTAGCCCATTTATTAAGCTGCTCCTTTTTTTTATAACGTGCCACTAAAACACTGTGCATGTTAGCATCAGCAAAGATTTTCTATGATAGAAGATACTGCATTACAGTCTCCGCCAGTGATATGAAATAGTGTACCCTTCCTGTCTCCTAGGTGGGCCTCATTTGGAAGAGATTGTGTTGTACCTGAGATGGGTTAGAAAGTTGTTTAAGTTTCAGTTATGTTGTTTTAGAGCATCTTTGGTGAAACAGACATTCAGCACCGACAGAGAGAAGAGAGGTCTTGTGAGAGCGAGTTTTTGAATTTGAATTTGTCGGTCTGAAAAACATTATTTTAGAGTATGAATGTTCCGAAGATATGTGGCTTGTGAAAAATAAGTCCAACATTTAGTTCAGTGACTATAGGGTGAAATATCTGCTCATAATCTGTGCTCATGTGCTCACATTAGAGTTAACAAACTCAGGATCTGCAACTGGTCTCCTGAAGGGGAGCGGCAGTAGCTAAACCCATGTAACACTGATACAGGAAATTACTCTTCAGTGATGAGTGATGATCAGTCTCTTTTCTTAACCGTCTCTGGAGTTGTTCTGGTATTATTTTGGTGATTCTGACTCTTTGCTCCAGCACACTCCTGACTCCGGGCCTATAAACTGTCAATTTAATATGTTAAACTGGTGAAATTTCCTTTTAATTCCTGATCATTTACGATCAAATGATCCAATATAACAAGACTTTTGTTCTGACTGACATAACCACACATATCGATGAGTTATAACTCATGTTGATGTCAATCTATTTCCCATCAGAATGAATGTATTTGATAACAGATGTCAGTGAAAATAATTCATTACGCGTCTAAAATGCAAACATGCGGTCATCTGATTAGTCATGCATGTAACCCATGAGTAATGTGAAAAGCCCTGAGTCGGTACTCATGTGAATCACTTCAGACACCAGCTCACAAAGTTTGCTGTGTCAATCATTTGCATTTTTGTCATCACTATAACATTCTGGTAAAGAGCTGGCCGTGACCAAACATTTGAACAATGGATTAAGTGTGTGTGTGTGTGTGTGTGTGTGTGTGTGTGTGTGTGTGTGTGTGTGTGCAGAAACAATATGTTTTGACTTCAGACCACAGGTTCCGGTGGGCATGATCTGACTGGTCCTTGAAGAGAGTAACTGTCACCTACTGGCATCACAGCAGGAAGCAGATCACCGGCTGATCTTGTTTCATTTCCCCCTGGCAGCTCAAAAGCAGGAAGTCAGACTGATAAGCAAGAGTGGCCACAGACAATGAAGAACTGTAGAAAATGTCAGTAAAGAGGATATACTGAAATATTCATGCATGTGCGCAGACTTATAAACACCGCATGACTAGCCCGGGACTGTGTGTACGTTTGTGAAACATGATTTATGACCTAAGAAATGCTTGCACTGTTTTCTTTTGTGCGCAGTCTACCCAAATGAGCTTATTGTTTTACTATCTGCAAGGGGAAAAAACACACTCGGCAGATTCCCCATTATGACCGAAATTTATCACGTTTCCCACAAAATGTTTTCTCATCAAAAAAAGCTTGATGGAAACAAAGGACCACATTCTTTGCTTGCAGTTGGAATACTTTCAGCTGAACTGCAACATCGCTGTTTGGAAATAATAATGCATACTGGTGCACATTTGAATAATTCCAGGATTAATTAAAAGGAAGTGGCAGGGAAACTGCGAGAACACTCAGTGGCCTAATTTAAGTTCTATGTGTCATTGTGTGACTTTGCAGAAGAGATAAATTAGTAAATTGCTGAGAATGTGGGTAACGGCGCTAATCTTATGCATCAGGTTGGTGGTTCGGTATTTTTAAACGGTGGAAGGCTGTGAGTTCCTCTCCCAAAGGACACAGTTCAGGATGTCCTGCTGGTAGCGATCCTTCCTTAAGGAAAGGAGATGAAAGGTCAGCATGTGTAGCACCGGAGATGGGAAGTCAGTGTCGTGTGTGTTTCTGTGTTTTTGTGAGCAGTCCTGTTCTGAATGAAACAGATAAATTCCCCATGTGAGCGCAGATTTACGGACACGGTGTTTTCAACCAACTGTGGAGCTTAATGTTAGCTTAATTAGCAAGCTAATGTGATAGCAACAGTTATCATGTCATCAGAATTGATGGTTACCAGAAATGAGAAGCCTGCTTCTGTCCACCTACAGTATGTGTGCAATCAAGCATATACTGTTTAATCTGAATTTCAAGTTGTAAATCTGCCACCATTACCATGGAAACTGCACCCAAATCTAAAAAACAGGCTCAGGAGTGTAGCACGCATAAATGTATGTATGCACAAAAAAAATTCTGCTCCTGTTATCACCCAAATGGAGTGCACATCAAGTTCAAGTGACCCAAATAGTTCTGCAACCCAACCAGCATTCTGCATCGCTTACAAGTATAATGACTAATCCAGTGGTCATCCCTCTCCGCAAACTCTCTTTCTTTCTTTCTTTCTTTCTTTCTTTCTTTCTTTCTCTCTCTCTCTTTCTCACACACACACACACACGTATACACACTCCCCTCAATACCACAAACAGAGCATAGCCAATTAAATAAGATGAGCAGCAAAGCTTGGGGTTACTGGAAGCACACAAAAGGCTTTTGTCAAGCTGCCCCAAACTGACACACACTGGTTGAATGTATGGGAAAAGATTAACTATGCATACATTACTATGTGACCAGCAACCATTATGGACTAGTGTGATTCACACAGAGTGTGCCTCCTTTCTACACCATCGTGCTGCATTACAGTAAAGTCTCTCAAACCAATTATTTTGAGAACTGAAGCATGTTAAAAATGTGCCTAAACCCCCTCACGGGAGAGGTTTTTATGTATATTCACATGGTTGATTTTGACAAACTTTTAAATGTTACAAAATACAGAGAAAGCATGAAGACAAGTCCTGTATCTTTAAAACATAAAATTCATACACATTGGTGCATAAAATACTGCAGCTTCTGTTGCGCAGAGCAGAACAGGCAGGAGAGAAAACGGAGGAGATTAAGTGGCGTGGGGGAAATAGAGGGAGAGAGGGTTGGACAAAGACTGACCCCTCGCACAGCCAAAAAAAAAAATCATTGTTCAAGCAGAAAAGAATCATTATTAAATGAGACAAAGGAGAGGAAAAGAAAAGGAAAACAGAAAGAAAAGAGAGACAGGACAGAGGAGTAGGCATGTCTTGACTCATCCACACAGACAATAGTTGAATGATACAGTGTCTAACCTGGTAATAATTCAACATATTGTGTGTTTGTTGGCAAAGAAAACCAGAGAAAATAGTGTAAAGCGGAGATATCATTGTGTAAATGTCTTGTAAATGATTTGCAAAATCAGATATGACCATAGTGTAGTAAAGTAAATAGACAGCCGTGTATATATAAAATCTTCCTTTAAGATCTGGTTATAATTTTAAATTATTGTCTTCAGTATCCACCCTGTTCATTACAAATCTATTTTGTCTTTTATCCTGGATACCTCCCAGCTCATAAAATACATATGTGTATGCAAGCATGCATGCAAACACAAACAGATGCAGACATGCATACAAATGAAGACATGTTTTGATGCCTTCACACCTCCCGTCTGATATCATGCTCCAACCTGCACAGTGCTGTATGAAATTGAATAATTCAGCAGCAAAGAGAGTTGCTTTTCTCTGTCTTTTCACACACATATGCACACGCTTACAGTATGTGCTCGATGACTCCCTACCTTCATGTAGTCTTCAAGGGCAAACCAAGAGCTTGCTGATCTTTCAGGGGGGAAAAAAGCATTGTGTGGATATGAATTGACTGACTGAACACATAAAAATGAACATGAACCTACATGAAGGAATAGTTTGACAGTTTTGAAAGTATGCTTTATTGAGAGTTAGATGAGAATATCAATACCAATCACAGTAATGAAGCTACAGTCAGCAACTGCTTGGCTTAGCTTAGCATAAAGATTGGAAAAAGGGGGAACAGCTCACCTGGCTCTGTCCAAAGGTAACAAAATACCCCTACCAGCACCTAAAAGCTCACATATTGACAGTTTATGACTTGTTTGTTGTTGTAATATAAATATAATAAGTAAGATAAGTAATATAAATATGATAAGTTGTAACTGAATGTGGGTTACATAAAGGACCAGACTACAGGCTAGCATTTCCCCCTTGTTTCTGGTCTCTGTGCTAAGGTAGCTAACATACCTGCGATGGATGTAGCTTCATAATTAACTTTCTTTAATGAAGCTAATTAGCGTATTGTCTATCCCAGAATGTTGAACCATTAATTTAAACAAGCACATGAGCGAGTAAAGTCTAGTGCAAATGTTGCTCAAAGGTCCAGTGTGTAATATTTTAGGGGATCTACTGGCAGAAATGGAAGAAAACATAACTATGTTTTCTTTTGTGTATGTTAACCTGAAAATAAGAATCATTATGTTTTTATTACTTTAGAATGAGACTTTTATATCTCCAGAGGGAGCGCCGTGGGTCCTCTTCCATGGAGTCCACCATGTTGAACCGCCATATTTCTACAAACCCAGAACAGACAAACTAGATAGGACCTTATGTGTTTTTTGCAAGTTTTTCGCAAGCCACTGTAGTTTAACCTACATACTTAGAACAGGAGGGTGAGGCAAGCAGTATTCAGTTGGTTGCAATCAGCAACTTCACCACTAAATACCACTAAATCCTACACACTGCACCTTTAAATAAAAATTTATAATGCATTTTAAAATAAATACAAAAATACATCAGTTGTTTACTTCTTTTAAATGTCTGACAATCAATAGTTTATAGGCTATATTTGTTTTTCTCTCTTGTGCACACACAAACACAAGAAACATCTGGTGCATTTTTAATGTTAAGTAGTGATTTGTGACATTGATTCTCAGTGTGTGTGTGGTCTCAGTGTGTGAATTCAAAATGAAGCTAGAAATTATTACCAGACCATGGACAGGCTAGATGGTGTATACATACTGTACATCAGTGCACATGTTCCTGATATAACACCATGTGAAACACGAATCGGTGTTGCAGAGTTCAAGAAAACATAGGAGGAGACACATGTTCATATCCCCTCTATGATTTATGTGACATTTACTGTGAGATGTTCCATCTGTACCCCCGAGAGAGTTTTGAGTGCCATCAAATTTTTCAAGTTCCTTCCCTTCTCAGAGGAGAATAAAGGAAAAAGGGATGTAACCTCGAGGACTGTTGGTTTTGTTCTGTCTTTTCTTTGATGATGACAGCTTCAGCAAGGAATGCAGATCTAATCATTGCCTTGGGGAGAAATTGTTCAGGACAAAGTAGTCATTAGACTTTCCACTTTCCCTCGCTGGAGGTAGTTTCCATGCAGAGACACAATAAGAGTGTGTGTGTGTGTGAAGCAGGTGTTTTTTAATCTCCTGACTGAGGATTTGAACAAGACATTTAGTCCACTGTGCAGTTTTCTACCCCTGGGGGGTTACTTCACTTCAGGCAAATATTCAAATGAGGGTTTCAGTGTGGCCCTACAGTCAGAAGATTTTCCTTTTAATCATTTACTCATTTGTTAGATGCTTGCAAACTGGCTCAAAAGTCAGTTAAGGTCTCACACATGGGTTGCTAATGCAAGAGCCACCGTTGGTTAAAAATTCCCAACAGCAACTCTTTTAGTCATATTTCATATTTATATCCAACTTGCAACAGTCTGGTTTTCTTTTATATTAAGTTAATTGAAATATGTTTTTAGAATCTCCATGAACTGTCAACCTGTTAATGGCTGAATATGATTTCTGTTTCCATCTTTGCTGAGCATTCAAGGTCTGTTTCATTATTCTGCTGAATAAAATACCTCTGCATATCTCACCTAAATTAGTTTTTGGAGAATTTCTTTTAAGACATTTTTGGGAGGGAACATTGCGCTTGCTGTTATTTTCATTTCATATTTGTGGTTTTACTTGCTGCTGTAAATAAACCTCATACTGTAAATACTTTTAGGTACAACATGGAATATGAAGACTTTTATCTATTTTCAAACATCTTTTGTCCTTATCTTATCTAAGGTTGATAAGTCAAATGTTTTGGATTTGCACAAAACATACAGCATACACAAGTAAAACATATACTAAGCTATGGAATACTGATGGTTGCCTGTATAGTGAACAATCTGAATATATAACTCTTCATGAGTTCTCCTTTAATTTTGCGGTGGTGTAATAAAATATCAAAAAGTGTTTTCTGTGAGCAGAGTTTCTTTCACTGCTTGACTCTAGAAGATGAATAGAAACACCACATGAATTCATATGATATTCATGATCATTCAAATTGGCTGATCACAGGGTGCTTTGGTGCTTGAAACACAAAAATATCCATCCTGTCTCTCTCTCTCTCTCACACACACACACACACACTCTTTTCTGTTTCTATTTTTCTCACATCTTATGTGGTAATTTTGTGGATATTAAAAGAGCATCCCAAACACAGTTCCAAAGGAGATCAATACATTTGCCTTTAGAACACGATTTGAAATGTGAAACATCTTTAACCAACCATTATGTTTTTCATCATTCAACCGTTCACTAAACCCCTCTACCAAACAGTAATTGTCCAATCATAGCAACCAGCACGACAGGCCTGTCTAGCAATAGATGTGCATTAAAGGCAATTTGCATGGCTACAAGCTGCAAACATTACCATGCCCAGATTTCTATATGGATCATCTTTAAAATATTCAGAACCCTTTTACAGGGTTCTTGTTTTAAAACAAGTCAGCCTCAAACATTAAAAGGTTAACCTTGTGCATTTTTTCAATCAATTCATGATGCTAACATTAGCTTAATTAGCTAGCTGCAGCTGGCTTGCTAGCGACAATTGTCGTTCCAGCTGATAAAATGGATGATCACCGGCTCGAAATGGGAAGCCAGTTTCTGTCTACCGCTGTCTGAAATTAAGCAACCATTGTTCCCAAAGTAAATTTGATTGGTAAATCTGATTGTAACTGTGGCGAGAATGAATGCAAATGAATGAAAAACTTGACTGATGTAGCAACAGTAGCTAAACGGGTTGGTGCCTAACAAACGGTCAATTCTGCATCTGTTGAGTAGTTCACAGCCAAGGTTTCTGAGCTGAGCATTAATCAGGTTTATTACTTTGTAATACAGCAAAATGTTTATAATAGCTTATACAGCAACTCAAACACCGGATGTCTAAGCAGTAAATACACACTCAGCTATATTTGCACTATACAGTGTATTTGGCTGTTCTGCAAAGTCTACTTATGCCTGCAAAATGTTTCTGAAAGGCATGAGAGAAGCTACACTTCATCAAACAGCCCATTAAATTGCTGTTCTGAAGAATGAGGGTGAGACTGTCAAGACTTATAGCTATAAAGGCAGAGCAGTCCCAGAAGGTCTAAATGTTCTGGTTTCACTTCAGAAATAATAACTACTGTCTCAGAAATACATCAATGCTCCTGCATAAACCATTTAGAGCAGTGAATTAAGAAGGATAAAGTGTTATTATTGTCCAGTGGTGGCTTTCCAAAAGTGTTGCTGGCAGCAACATCATACTTTTCAGCAGAGGGTCACTTAATAAAATGATGAAATTTACAGACATCAATTAACACTGTTTTTGTTTTGCAAGCAGGATTGAGCTTATTGGAGTTTGTAAATTTGGAACACAAGCCAAGAGCTGTCTAGTCATTTACAGGGTCATGAGCAGCTACTAAATAAAGCACCTCTGTGCTAAGAAATAAATAATGGAAATGTCAATATGTTTCCTCATCCATGAGTTGTTAAAACAATTAAGGGGAGAGCACCCCCCCCCCCCACCCCCCACACCCCAAATGTCGGAGCCAGTCTCTTTGTCTTTGGATCATCTATTATTGCTGGAAGCCAGTGTAATTGCACAGAGTCCATTTTCTGATTCAGCACTTCCACTGTGTTAGAAAAGCAATCAGGATTGTCCCACAGCGATCCAGTTTATTGCTCCACTCATGCCATCTTATTTCAGATGACGTGAAGTGAAACACAGAACAATGTTCAGTAGTGCTCTAAGGCTAAATCTGGGGCAGAGGGGGGGGTTTCCTCCATCTTGTCAAATTGTTGTGTTTGAATTTTCCGTCTGCAGGGAACATCCTCACTGCTTAGGCTAGCACAACAAGAATATATTGTCTCATCAGTCAGGATTTTCTTTTCTTCTTTCCTTATTGGAAGGATGGAGAAGCCACAAAACAAGTTCAGCCTCAGCCTGTAGAGTTCTTGTACAGTTATTAGTGTGAAAATATCAATACTGTACTCATTAAACAGATATTAGAAATGTATTCCATCATATTTTTGAGATTTATTGGCCATGTCTGACACAGTTGGCAGATTTTATTGATTATGTCTGGAGACCATTTGTCCAATTTAACTCAAAAACAAAGAAAATAAAATGATTAAAAAGGTTTCCATTCATACCTGACCCAGGTACACACAAGGACAGCAGGCAGATGAGCATAAAGGGCAAAAAGTGGAACAGCTGAAATTCATCTGCATGTTAACTTACATATTACTACTTGGGGACTACCTATTATTCCGATGACCCATTATTCCAAAGCTCCAACAGATGGAAAAATGTCACCATTCTCCAAGAGCCTGTTATGCCATAGAATATCCATTGCTTTAAAAACGCACACTTTCCCTGGAGTGTTTGCCTTTAATATCTTAGTGAATAATCACAAGTCAGGTGACCTTCATCAGCTTCATCATCATGGCCACAAAATCAGGCATGGTTAACATGAAGAGGTTGCAGTTTGGTTAGGTTTAAAGAAAAAAGACCATGGCTTGGGTTAGAATGAGTATGCTAGTTACATCAATTGAGTTACATATTTAAGTTGGTAATACCAATGTATTTTCGAAACAACTGGCCTTCTGAGCGATGGGCAATTTGTTTATTTGTTTATTTATTTGTTTTTGGAACAATGTGAGCAAATGAACGTTCAGCCCAAGCAAGATAAACACTAACAAGCTAGCTAGCATTGGTCAGGCACAACATCTCACCGACTTTAGTTTCATTTTCTATTCTTTGCTACCTGAAATGAAAATGTATTTGTTCTATAGACTCTTGTTTGAACTGTCTGCTTGTGGACCAGTTATACTTTGATGGAGGAAGTTAAATAAAAGTAGTTGGTGCAACATAGCTAATAAGCGTTAGCTGATAGCATTCTGTGTTTTGGTCTCTTTGTGCCTTCAATAATCATTAGTGTCAAGATGGCTTGCTATTAGTCAGTGGCGTGAATACTCAAACTGCACTAAACTTGAACAAAACATTTGTTTCACAAGCAAATCACGTCAATTAAATTAGGATGAATTTATTATGCAGAGAGACTTTGCCATTGTGAATGCAGGTGTGTTCATTTCATCATTTCAATTCAATCCTAAGACCTTAAAACCGTGACTTTGTATGTCAATTTCTGGCATTTATCTAAATTGCCCCATTTATGACTTCATCATGTATTTGGCATCCTCGACACAGCAAACAAAAAGATTATTTCCTTCCTGTAGTCAAGCCAAATTCCACTGCTTCCAACTTAAACTGTCATTTCTTCCCGTGTCTAATTTTTGAATAACTCCCCAACTGAGTCTGAGGAGAAGAGAGGAAAGAGAAAGATTGAAGATGTTGAGAGGGCACACAAAGACTCAACTGTAGCCAGACATTTGCTTCTGAATGGACTGTGGCTGAAACTCTGAACTGAGCACACTTCCGAAAAGAGTAATAGAGCTGGAAAAACCTGCACCTGTGGCTGTGCTGTCAACAATTGACAAGTGATCTTCGTTGTGATGGGACTTACCAGACACACACACACACAGAAACCAGACAGGAATTTCTGGTTGCCCCCCCTGACAGGTGCTTATTAAGACAGCAAAGCCCTTCTTTTCTTCTTCTTCTTCTTCTGCTTGGTTGAGGTCAAGAGACTGAGTACGAGAGAAAAAGCCAGTGAGAGTGAGTGAGATAAAGATTTCTTCCAGACCACCCACCACCATCCTCAAGATCTCTCCTTGCTCTTTTTTTCCCTCTCAAATAAAAAAAAGTGGGACAGGTTGCCAAATTCTTTCCCATCTCACCAGTTAGCCAACTGTTTGTATTGCAAACACTGTCTAGCTCTGGGATAAATAAGCAACGAATGTAGTTTTTTTTTTATTTACTGTATTTACTACTAAAGCAGATAAAACTGGGGCTTTGTTGAGACTCAAAGTTTCCTGGGAAGCTGTTTTGGAATTCCCAAACAGATGGAAGGAAATCCACATAATTCACAAAGACTTTGAAACCAGCTTTGAGGATTTAAAAATGTTTTGTTTCTTTTAGATGAAGAAGCTGCATTTTACATTATAAATCCTTTTAAAGTTTTTATATATATATATATATATATTTCATGACCAAAGCAATCTGTATCCAGTTCTCATTGATAATAACTCTGGACAATTCTCCTAAGTGCGGCAGTCTGAAGCAAACTCTGCTTTTAATATTCCTGCTATTGTTGTGGTTTTCCTCGCCCCGTTGTTAGTCTGGAAGTTGTTTGATATGTGAAGCCAAAGCGCTCTGGGGTTTCTTGTGGTGGTTATTGATGGAGAATGGTATGTCCTTTATGAATCAAGGATTAGTGATACTGTGTGGGAGTAAGGATAGCGCTTCCTCTGTGGGTAGATGGCATGTTTCATGGTCGTTATTTGTTCTGCAGAGAGGGAGTTTGTGCAAAGATGGATCTGACATGACAGCTGCCAAATAAGACTTTGTGATTTTTTTACATTCCACATGTGCAACATGACATTGCATTATGCGTGTGTGTGAGCATGCTTCCAAAGAGAGTTTTTTTGTCTTTGTTACTGTACACTGCTGCACTTTACAGCACTTATTAAGCTTGGTTGGATGGTTGCTGTAACTCATTAAAACCTAGTCTGGCATGGCCCATTGCGCATGTATGAACCCAGAAAACCAGTACACCCACAGAGGGACACAATTTACTTGGCGCCAACTGAGGAGATGAGCAGAGAACAGACGGTAGATCAAACAATATTTGCTCAGTTATGGTGCCTTGTAGTTTGACGTTTCAAGAATTACACTCGTTTGACTTGTTGTCAAGAGTTAGATACAACGATTGATACCACTTTCATGCCTGTGTGTTAATTAGGAATCTACAGACAGCAGCTGATTAGCTTACATTTACATTTAGTCCCAAGTCCCAAGTGTAAAACCTGCCATAATGTCACCCAGTAGTTTGTGGACTACCATTATGAAGTCTCGAACTTGACATTATGGCTGTTGCTGTCTAAAAC
Source organism: Protonibea diacanthus (assembly GCA_028641955.1). NCBI lineage: Eukaryota > Metazoa > Chordata > Actinopteri > Sciaenidae > Protonibea > Protonibea diacanthus. The sequence continues at coordinate 12,027,025 of CM053991.1, read as the reverse complement.
CTACTTGCAAAAGTGTGTAGCTGGGGACAGTACACATTGCTACCCCTCTGAAGACTTGTCAGTCACAATGTAATCATGCCCTAAAGCCTGCATTGTCATCTATTTTACTCTAAATGGGACCATAATTGGCTAAATGAACATCATGCTATATTTAAGAAGACTTGAAACTAGCAAATGAGTCCATAAACGTATAAGGAAACTGTTTACTGAGCTAATAAATCAAGTGAGAAATAGGGTAATATTATCATAAAACACAACAATATGACTTCTTTTTGCAACCTACAGTATATAGTTAATCTACTGACCATTAGAAAGAATGTAGATTCCATGCACTTCTGCATTGGCATCACCTTTCAAACCCAGAAGGTCTGTCCACTATTTATAAAGTCTATGCTCTGTTCAAAATTAACAAAATCTGCTTAGCAGCACCGCAAAAGCTCTCTAATTAACAAGCTATAGCTTGTTTCTTTAATTTATACCTAAACTGAAGCATAATTACAATGAGTTGTGGTTTTATGGGGAGTCATAGGGTAGCCTGGAGTCTGAAACAGCAAGATGCCAGGCTAGCTGTCTCCCCGTGCTTCCAGTCTTTACGCTGAGTCAAGATAATTGGCTGCTGGCTGTAGCTTCAAATTCGTGTGACAGTTTCTGTAACTTTACAAACCAAGCAGCTTCACGCAGTGATAGCTGTGTGGAGGTGAGAAAGGAGCCAGGGTTTAAACCTCTTTCTCAAGTTCTCTTCTTTAATTTATTATACAACTATATCGGTGACAGCTTGTGTTTACAAGTGAGTGCAACACTTTAATGTCTTCCAGGAGACACTGTCTGGAAATGTGTTATTCCCATGTTTAAACATTTATCACGTCTCATCTCTCTATATATTGGCTGGCTTTTCACCCCTGCTTTGACCCGGCCCTCAGTGCACAGACAAAAGGATGGTATTGATCTTCTTGTCTAAGTCTTAACAATCAATCATCAACACATCCAGCAAAACAAAATACTGTTTACCGTGGTCTTTATACCATGATGCTATTATTAATCATAGTTATTATTAGTAGTTGGAATAGTAGCTCTGGCGGTAGTTGTGGCTGCTGTCATTATTCACAGTATATAAAACTGTAATTATTTTTATGCCTCATTCCAATCTGAGTTTCCTCTCATTAGAGCTTAATCTCAGCCTTCATCTCTTTCTCCCTCAACACATAATTATTAATCACCACATTTTAATTTGGCACCATAAACTCTGGCCTCCTTTCTGTGTCTGATAATAACTATGAGAGAGAGCAGGTGCTCTCATCATGCTAATGCACTGGCTGGTAATGCGATCTCCTGGGTGGACGGGTTGTAAGCGAGCGCTTTCCCCTGTCGTCTCTCCAAATCCCATGGGGCAAAAATTATGCTCATCTGAATTATTAAGGTGGACATAAGTCTGAAGGGTTTATCGTCAGAAGATGTTTTTTTTTCTTTTTACCTTAGATAACCTGCTTGTAACATTTCTCTTTATTTTATGTCTGTGAGAAGAAACATGACTAACATGCTGCGTAAAACCACAAACTGTTGTCAGTGTTGAGGAACTGCTCCACCTCTAGTCTCTCTTCCAGCTGAAACAAAACATGGCAGACGTGAAAAGAATTCCTCTTATCTGCTCGAGAAAGAAGAAAAACAACTTGTGTCAAAGTGTGCAAGATAATCTGTGCATGTGTGTGGTCAACCTTCAGCAGTATAATGGCACTGAGTGCCAGATGTGGCCCTGTTACATTATAGATGATACTGGCACAGCATACGGTGTGCGTGGGGTTTCCGCATTATTGTCCCTTCTTTGTTCAAATTAATATCAGCTTCATCTTAGGGGCTGTTTTAATGTATTTAATTAATATGTTCATTTATTGATGCTTTGTTATTTCTGTATGCATCATTTTGTTTTGTTCAAATCCAAAATTTGGATGTGCATTTACGAATCATAATAATCCAGTTGAAATCCCATTTAATTCCTTATCAAATATGTATTGTTAATTCATATTTTTAATTATTGAAACAAAAAAAAAAGGGGGGGGGGGGTATCAGAAATAATCTTTTTGTCTCACTGGCTGGAGGAGTAGTTAGTTAGTGTTTGATTGACAGCAGATGGCAGGCTGAGCCCCAGCAGGGGACAATAAGCAAACTTACAAGCATCTAAAGTGATATTTGCAGGTATGTTTACAGCTGTTCTGTTGCTTACCTAACTGGCCATCAAACATTATGTCATTAGTGAATGTCTGTTTGGTTGCTCATCCAACAAAGTGCAGGATAAGACGCGTCTTTGTGTTTGTACGTTAGAAAGAAGGAGACTTTAGCAGGAAAGCCGATGTGGGTTGTCATTCAAAGTCTGCGGCGCCTGTCTTGTGTAGCAGGCTGCCGTCTGGCTGTTAGTCACAGTGACTAACAGCGGATACGTGACTGCTTTATGCAGATATGGTTTAAAATTATGCAATTTGATTGGCTGTATGGAAACAAGTTCCCCATCTATGTGGAGAACTAACAGTAATCTGATGAAGTAGCAATTATGAAACCAAATACTTCTTCCCTTTGGTTTCTGATCACAGAAGAACGCATGCCAAATAATTTACAGAACATATTGTACCAGACTGAATTGAAAAGATCCTCTCCTCTCTTCTTCTTCTCTATCCTGTCTCGTTTTAAATTGGTGGGGCAGGTGTTTGGGTGCAGCAGAGGTTAATGCATTATCCTTCCAACTCCTCTGAGACCTGCATCCTCAGCCCTGTTTCATGCCATTAAAAAGTGATTGTGATTAATGCACACTCTCTCACACACACAAATGTAATACCTTATCATGTCCATTCAATTAGACTATCGTGGAATATTACTTACACAGCGATGAATATAACGTAATACTTTACAGTAAATAAAATCTTGTTTGTATTTTAAGCGGAAATTTTAAAGATCCCCGCCTTGCAACTCATTGTGTCAATCATTCTGGCTCAGCTAACAAAACATTAACTTCCACATTTCAGTCTGCTTGTGTGAAGTTTTGCTTCCAGATGATCGATGAACGCTTTGTAAAATATATGAACATTTCTAAATATAAACACAAAGCTGCACCCTTGGGAAATACAAACATACAACTATATGACAGAAGGACGATTCTTGGATATTGTCTGTCTGTAGTTGTGGCTTAAAACTTTCCACAACTGCCTCAGGTTATTATATAAAAGAAAATCTGAATATATTTGATATTTCTGACTCATTGTTTGCATATAGAGAAGAGGAGCAGATTAGTCTTCAATAGAAATATGCAGTTTTTGCAGTTTATAACACATGCACTTGATTGAAAAATGCATTTTTGGAACAGCGCATACAATGTTGATGATCATGATGATAATAAATATGTTAATTATCACTGTAATGATGATCATTACAGCAATCTCAATATTACCGCCACAGCTGCTCATAAGCAAGATTCAAGAAGATGCGATGGCTGATTCGAATGCAGATGAGACGACCCACTGAGAGAGAGGGAAGGCACGTAGATGCTTCTCTCTGTGTGAAACTTGGAAATGCAAAACAGTTTTACCAATCATGACAGGGCTACCAGAACGAAGCACAACTCATCTACTAGTCTATTCTTGTTTGTGCTGTGAAGATATTTGTTTTGATCCGTGCCTGGTCAAGAATGTTTTATTACACTGCGCTCCTGCACTGTAATAACCTTCACATATTGATTTCCTTTGAATTTAGTTAATATTAATGTTACTGCGGCTGTGTTTCTCTTTCACAGGCAGGATTTTAAGACAGCAGTGTGATTTTGCAGTGAGGTAAATTTGAGCTCTTAGATGCAACAGAAAGTATTTTTAAAAATACTGTTATTCCATTGCATTGTTTCTTTTGTTCCATATTTTATGAATCATATGTTTAGTAAATTTGACTCTGCAGATCTTGCTCCATGTTTCCCATCTAGCTGACTCTACCTGGTTTCAACACTGACATCATTGTTCTTAAGAGGAGGCTTGTAAACAAAGACTCCGGTGGGGAGCCACATGCATGCTTGACTAAACCCGGGTCTTTTGTCTCTGGTTCTGGTTCAACACACAAATGTAAGTGAGTGAGGAATCACCGGACTGACAGGTTCCCTGCAACTCGACCTGACTTTGGCTAACCTGTGTGGAATTTCAAGGTTTAGTGATCGAGTTTGCATTTGAGAGGCTGACAACATATGAAATGTTGCACATTCCTCCGTATAGAGGAGTCTTCTGAGCCACAGTTATGTATAATGTCTGCCGAAAGTTATTATTTGAGTGTTAACAGGAGACTATTTCACATATTGGGAATCATCTTAGGATTGTATGACAGCAGTGCAACTCAGCAGCGACTGAAAGACAAAATTCATTCGGGACTAAGTGGAGGTTTCTTTTTACGCTGCACGGTCTGGTATATAAGTCAATTTAGGATGGGTGGTGAAAAAAACAGGTCATTGTAGAGAGGAAAAAAAAAAAACACTGCCAAACTTAGAACAACCAACACCCAACTCACTGCACTCTGATACAGATATAAACACAGCTGCGTCTAAATAAAACGAGAAGTAAAGCCATCCAAATCTGTCGTTTTCATCTCTGTTCCCCAGACAGACAAAAGTTATTTCTGAAAACATGACTGGCTATTTTTACATGCTGAAAATATCACTGTCTTGTTTACTGATTCTCTGCCCCACTTCACAGCACGCCCTCCTCTCTTGTTCTACTTCTCTATCCCAGTCTGCGTACTTTAAAACCACAGATTTATCACAAATCACACCCAGTCTATGACTTTACGAGACGTGTCTTTCCCACATCTGCTCCTACACTCCCACTAACCTCTTTTCTCAGTTTTGTCATTGCCCTCAATCTTAATCTTTCTTTGTTTTAATCATCCAACTTGTACAGCTGATTTCTACATTCACATCTCTCTTCTTAATAACCTCTCACTCCACTCAGCCTTCCATCTAACCATGGTGGGTTGGTGGCGGAACAGACTGGAGACAGAGCTAGGGAGCCAATAAAACAACTTCTATGCTACAAAAATAATTGTACTTCTACACCTCACAGTGAAGTAAAAGGCCAAAAAGTTTATAAACGGCCAAATGAATCACTTGTTTACTTGGCTCATCTCTTCGTGTCATTAACATCCTGCTCTCTACCAAACAAGCAAACAGAAGGGAAAATAAAATCACGTAGGAGGAAGTTAATTTAGTGAAAATCATCAAGAAGATAATTTGCACACAATCACCACAGAGATATGACCCCTCCCCCGCTGCTCTGCTCGCACTGTCTGCACGGCACAGGTGTACAAATTGCTTCTGCACCAAAAAAAAAAAAAATAATATAACCATTAGAAACTGCAGAAAGTGTAAACGCTTGTGAAAGTTTTCTGAGCAAATATTTCAACGTGTAAGTGCTCAAATGTCAACTAGACAAATACCTTTATGCCTGCCTCTCAGAAATTCTGTTTACACGCTACTAATTTGTAAAAACAATATATGTTTTGAAAGAAACCCAATGCCACGTCAATTATGTCTTTTATCACCATTATAGGATATTTTAAAATCACAAATTGATTGCAGAACATTTACTACCAATCTATTGTTTTATTATAATATCCACTCTTGTGATATAATACCTGCTCAAAGCAACTATAGCTTAACTATGGTCTTTTATGGGTATGTTCAGGCACTCACATGCACAGTTAAACTTTAGGAAAGATGGTGTTTTAATTTTTTTTTTTTTTTTTTTTTAAGTGACATTTTTCCCATTACTTTAACCTAAAGTGATTTTGCTGCCTAAGTCTATTCACACGTGTGACTGCAAAAACCCCAGTGTCCGGTGTCAAAGTGCAGCACACCCAGCATCCACCCCAGCCACCTCCCTACAACTTCCATGTAATCAATGGGGAAGGAAACATTCTCACTGAACACTGGCAGTGAAGCTACAGTGCAAGAAAAGATTTGCTAGGCTCCGGCCTCCATGTTTCCATGTCCAAGCTTAGAGAAAGTAATCAACCTAGAAAAACAATTAGTGATAGTAAATAATACAGTGAGAGCCGTGATTTAATGAGCTGATAAAAATAGATATGATGATTGATGGGGTAGCGCTAAAAGAATCCACTGCATGCATTGCTCACATGATGAACAAGAAGGCTGGCGACTGCAACTCTTTTCATGAACAGCCCTTGAGTCTTTAGTGTCTGACATGATATAAAGACGCGCTGACCTCCAGAAGGTCATCAGAGGGTAAGAGAGGAGGCAAACAGGAGGGGGAGGTGAAGTCTGAAGTAAACGTGCGTCTGGGAACCAAGTGTGATTCACACGCTACTCATCACCATACAGCTCTGTTCCATACAGAGCCTCGGGCACTTCTCTAAGAGGGGGCTTTGTTTGGAGTCCTCTGAGTGTTTGTGAGTGAGAGTTATAAAGAACTCGTGTGTCGTGTGTGAATCAACAACTGTATATTTCATTTGTCTACTTCTGACGAATCAGAGGTTCATCGTTTATTCATTTAGTCGTCTATTGCTCAGACTGCAAACACCCTGCAGAAAGAAACAAGTCAAATTCAAAGAAGGCGCTGTGTGATTTCAGCTTCCCCTCTGAAACAGGAGTTCAGCCTCATAGCCAGCGCACAATTAGAAAGTTGTTCACTTTGTGATGTTTCGCTATACACGTGGCACTAAGTGGGTAAGTAACAAGTTAAAGAGGGTTGTTATTATCCACAAAAGGGCTAATTAGAGCGCTGCGCTGCAGTGTCTTTGTAGAAGAGCTGAAAGTGACAACTGAGTGGTCACAAAGCTCACAACTCCATGACAACTGCACCATTCACACCTTCAGGTTCAGACTTTTTCAACAACAGGGAGCTTGTAAAATATTCTCTCTCGATCTTGAGTAAAGTTTTATAAAGAAAGAAAACTGAAAAGCTGTAATTGTTATGTCTTTTCTGTCTTTTTTTGTTAAGTTAATATCATTGTTCAGACAACAGACAGATACCTTAGTGGGTTCTTTAACAATTGGCAGTCACACCGAGTGGGAGGAATGTCAGCGACTAACTGTAATCCCAGCACTGATGACGATCAATCTTCTTAGGAAACCTAATTTCCATATTAGAGATAGCTTATAAAAGTCACAACTTGTCCAGTGGAACAGAAAAAATATTATCTGGAACTGGGACAGACTATCTTTCTCCTCATGAGGGAAATGGTTTTCTTTAATCAGTATTTGTGGTTTCCCTTTGTTTGCTTCTGTTTTCTTTTGTGCTCAGTTTACAGCGTATCACAACATTTTCAGTATTCTGGTTTGGTCTTGTTGTCTGTGTAAAGTGAAATCATTTGACAGGATTTTGTATTGAAGCTGAAGAAATAAAGCTGACTTGACTAATAAAGATGGCTGGGGGTGGTGGTGTCCAATTACTAATTAAGGGGTTTGATGCCTTCGCTGTGGGAGACTGAAAATGGGTGGCAACAAGTCTAACCATGATATCAGGTGGTTGAGTCACTTGAAAACATTAAAAAAAAAAAAAAAAAAAAAAAGATGCACAGCCAAAAGCCAGTAAGTTTGTTTTTATTCCTGTTACTTTATTTTATATAAAGGTTTAATTATTTGACACAGCAAAACACAAAGATACTAATGTGATGATACTAAATCTTTTTTTTTTTTTTTTTTTTACAAGTTATTAAGTGTATTTTGCATTTTGATGAGCAAACACTATATTTTTTGACTCCATGGGGATGCAGATTTCAAGCAGAAACCTGAACACGAAACATTGACTGTATTTTTTTCCCTCTGCATTTATGTCAAGGCCTCACCACTGTTTGGTTTGGCCTTGTCGTCTGCTGATGTGTTCTGGGAAAGGCTCCAGCAACTCTGTCACAAGAAAATGCAGGTAATGAAAATGAATGTAATATGTGATTTGGGGTAACAGAAAGAATGGAGACAAATGTAGGTGTTCTGTAAATACTGTCTACACTGTAGTTTAACCTCCACAATCATGTTTGTGTAGAACATCATAAATCTTTCTTGGAAATGTATGGGTCTTTTTAACATCATCAGTGATTCTAAAGTGCCATACATAACAACATAAGTAAAATATGACATTGTTAATAACATCATAGTCATAATGTACTGTGTGGTCATAGGTTATGAGGTATTTTGTACTTTGATGTATATGTTATTTTGCTTTTCCATCAGAGTTTAACATTATTTCTGTTATCTTCCTCTACCGGTAAGGTGTCAACTTGTCAAATTTATTGCCTGTTGCTGAGAGACATAAATCTGGAGAGTAGATCTGCTGCAGTGTCAAATTTGTTTCACTTAATATGCTTCTTCTGCAGGTTTTTGAATCTAACCGCATACTAAATTTTACACAGACAGCAGTTATAGCATCACAGACAAAACAATCATAGAACAGTACGTGACTCTTTGTGATTTGTGCTTCGGCTTGGCAAGCAAGCCACTCTGATTTGGCACAAAAGTCTAACTGGTAATAGATTCATGTGACCACAACTTAACGGCAAAGCTCAGATGAATAAAGTGTTTAAAGAGAAAGAGAACTCCTCTGAGAAAGGAGGCCTTTGGCTGCGTTGTTAAAATTATCCAAGCCCCCTCATGAACCCATGAACTCACTCCAAATGCCCTGCTATGATAGCTGAGGCCCGGTCTGACCTGGGCATCTGTAGACGGCTAATGCATCTGGCAGATGGCTCTATGGGTACGTGTGTGTGTGTGTGTGTGTGTGTGTGTGTGTGTGTGTGTGTGTGTGTGTGTGTGTGTGTGTGTGTGTGTGTGTGTTGGTATGTGTGTGCATCTGTGAAAGCTATGCTAACACTTGTGTTTGTGTTTATGTGTGGTAAGTATTCAAGCAGAGCAACAGTCCAATCTCAGGACAAGCAGGTCAGTGGTGTGTAATAGGTATTAGTGCAATCTGTGTGTGAGCCAGATGCACGGCCAATCACAAAGTGACCAGCTGGTATGTCTCTGTATCACTGCCTGACAGACATGTCCGCCTGATAGCAAAAATCTATCAGCTTTGACCCTGTGGACTGTAATGAGATTTTACCTTCTGACTGAAACGCTTTCAATGGAAAAAAATATATATATGAAGAATTAAGTGCTATATCATGGCTGCAGAAAATATCACAGTATGGCTGGTCAGCAGGTGGGACACACTGAGACATACTGTTTTAAATCAGTATGAAAGGTATATAGACTTGCAAAAAGCAAGGAGGTATTTTCTTCATTTTAAAGATTTTATTTCCTTCCAATCACTTCAGATTTTTTAAACTTTGTTTTTGAGATTTCTGTTTGTGTATTGGGGTGTTATATGATACCCACAATCCTCTGCCTCCCATAGGAAGAGAGTCAAAATGTTTTGCTTATGCAATACTGAACAAAACACAATAAAGATGAATTCATCCCAAAACAAACTAATTTAAATTGCTAATGTATACGTCTGTACGACAAAGAAATAGTTTTACTTTTTTAAAATGTATTTTATGTTGCGAATTTATAAGTAGATCGATACCACTCTAAAGTTTGTCCGTCGAGTATGGAGCTGTAGCCACGGGGCGATTGGCTTACTGTTAGCTCTCAATTAGCATAAAAACTGGTAGCAGAAGGAAACAGTTAGCAAAGTTCAAAAATTTACCAACCAACACCCCTAAAGCTATCTCATTTGTTGTTATTGTTGTTGCTGTAAAAACGAATTGTGGTCTTACTGGCTGTTATCTAATGTAAATAACCAAAGTTACTGCATCCAACAGCTATTCGCCAAGCTAAGCTGATTGCCTCCCGGCTCTAGCTCTATGCTCATCACACTGACACAAGAGTGGTATCAACCATTCCATCTAGCATGGAAAGGAAGTGAATAAGCCAATTTCCCAAAATGTCAAGCTACTGCTTTCATGTTTTGTTCTGTTTTTACCAAAATGCTGCTTTGGCTCATACTTGACTTCCCTCTTCACAAGTACACAGACTTGAACTTTTGACTTCACTTCAATAGACCATTTATTTTCTGAAGCATTTCTTCTTCTTCTTTTAGACTTTCAAGTCCTTCCAAGTGTTGAAGGTGCTCAATCACTATAGTTTCTCTATGGCGACCTTTGAAGAAAGTAAACAGGACTTTTAACTTGAAATGGCAGATGACCAATAACAACTCTGAAGTTAACAATACTAGCTAAAATGGATGATGGTTTAAACACAGCTTCTCTTTTGTTGGAGGTGAGGTAATAATGCATCACCTCATGTCATGTTTTGTTATTTTTTTTCTGGGAAAGCGTGTTCAGCATTATTGCCAAGTATAGTTGTGTAATATAAAAAACCCAAGTTTCGAAGGATAAACTACACAATATCTCACACTACACAATAATTTGGGTAAATTAAGGTGAGATCACGTCAGAAATCCCTCAATCTCTATAAACAAATGATGTGTCCTATTGATGGTGAAATGAAAATTCTCTGTGTTTTGTGTGTGTGTGTGTTGTAATCACAGGTTAAACGTGTAGGGACAGGTACAGGAATGCAACGATGGAGGCAGTGGAGAAATATCGTCATCGGAGACTGTGTAGGTGATAGAAAATATACAGGGTGGGTTTATGTATTGTTTGACTTTGTGTGTGTGTGTGTGTGTGTGTGTGTGTGTGAGGTGTGGCTCTGCCTTGTGTTATCTTTGCATTCCTGACTACAGCAACTCCTCTACACGACTGCCATGGCAACCCAGAAGGGAAAAGGCACTAAATCTGACACCCACCTCTCCCTTTGACACACACACACACACACACACACACACACAATTAATTCCTAGTGCCTGGCTCTCAGAGGCATACAGTTACATGAAAGGGTTACCTTTGAATGTTCAGGTTTTAAGAGGGACCTGTGGAGAAGAAAGTAAGTCCTGAGGGAGCTGGTGTACATTCGGCCCCTCTCGCTCTTTATAGTGTTTCCGACAAGCAGTAAACAGACTGCAAACAGAAGTTTATTCCTTCTTTCATCTTTCATTTCAACCACCTGTTGAAAATGTTCACATTTCACTTGAACTTTTATTGTTTTTTATTGTTTTTTTTTATTCAGCAGAGGAGAAATTTGAGTGAAGCATTGAGTTTCAAATGGGAAGTCTAATGTCTCCAGTGACTGACTAAAGAGTATTCTTCACATGCAGGCCAAATGCAAACAAAGACCTTTTGGTGTCGTGACAGGATATCTTTTATGGGGCCTCCTGTGGTAATGGGAAGTGACACACAGAAACAGACAGAAACCTGAGCAGCACAATACCTGGTTTGTCAATTAGCCCAAACAAACACAGTGAGGGCAAAACTCTGAACTTCTCCTTTTGGTTAAGAGCTCTTGTAATGTGAAGAGGCTTTGCATTTATCAACACCCATGCCCACACAGACTAGAGATTTCTAGAACAAAGCACATGGAAAATGACTCCATGTAAGCATCTAGGACTAAAATTTTAAAGGTCCAGTGTGTAGGTGTACTTGATGGTTGCAACCGGCTCGCCTCACGCTCTCGTTCCCGGCATGTAGAAGAAACTACGGTGCCCGCAATCCTGGTGGTTTGTCCATTTTCGGCTTCTGTTGAAACAAAGTGGTTCAATATGGCAGACTGTGGCGTCTGGAGATATAAAATACTTGTTCTAAGCATAACAATGCTTATTTTCAGGTGATTACACACTAATAAAAACATATATTATGCATATTATATTTCATTTCTGTCATTCTCTAAATAGAGCTCCCTTTAAATCCTGGTAATGGTTTTAAACCAAATGTTTTAATGACAAAGACCAAAAAATATATATTATTTTATTCTGTTATTCATAAATGCCATAAGATTTACAATTTTTGTTGAGCGTTAATGTGTGTGGCAATGTGGTAGCCATTTTTGTCCTGCCACCTACAGTATAGCTCTCAGCCATGGCAGCAGTATAATTAAATATAACATGTGGCCATTGTTGTAAGTCCTGCTTCTGTTTACACTGTTCTCCACCCACTTCGGGGGGGGGGGGGGGGGCGAGTTCCTAGAATTACATTTAAAAAAAACATTTTAGAGAGCAGAACAATGGGGAACGTCTGTTTACAAATGAAGATGTTCAGGCTCTCATTAGTATACTGGGGAGCTGGAGTCAGTTAGTTAAAGTACACCTAAAGATTTGTCACTGCTGCTAGAAATGGGGGGATGTTGGAAACATCTTGGACAATCGCGCAGCAATGGTGCAGTTCTTACCCACAGTCTGGAAAATTATTAACTGAGCATAAATGTCTGGTAGCCTTTTACCTCCTAACAGGAAATGAGAAATGCTAGAGATTAAAAAATGGAAATAACGGTGCCAAGAGAAAGTAGAGGAGAAGTTCAGACAGGCAACTGAAACTTTTAGGGTGCATATATGGGACAGGACAGGTTTCATAACTGAATATACTGTGGAAAGTTATTGTCACTCAAACTCTGAAATATTCACTCTACAGAGCTTTTATTCATAACAGAGACTCATTCTCAGCTTTCAAATATTACTCAACTTATCATGACTGACAGTGGACTCTAAGGGAGAGATACTGTTGGTCCTATCTGACCCGAGTAATGCCTTCAATCATCAGAAGTCTATTTCCTGCTGCTTTGCATTAAAACCCACTTCTCTCCTCACTGAATTTAATTTGAGATGATTGTCCCTTTAATAATTCATCGGTACTGAGGAGAAGTAGAGCAGATACAGCAGTCTGGATCTGGAGTGTGTAGAGATGTAACCCATATTTCTATGGAGAAACTGGATCGATCTGCATTATCAAATGATAAATTTTCATGCACATATTGTGTACATATCTGATAGTGGTCATGGTGCATTTGTGCAGGAGAGATGCAAACAACATCCATCATGCAAGTTCTCCAACAGCATCCTCATGATGCAGTGTGCAAAGAGGGTGCCTTCATCCCAGTCTCTTCTTCTCACACACAAACTCACAGCATCCTGCAGCATGTCAACAAACTGCTAATTCATCAGCGGGCATAATGTGGCAGAGGCTCTCATGACCGGGCAGAGTAAAATTAAGTGACTCTGATTCGCTTCATAATTTAAGGGAGTGTTATAAAAGATGACCAACTCCAAATGTTTTATGGGACCCAGTGTGCACAGCCTGACAACTTCAGATGCATGCCAGTACAAGGAAGTACTGCGCAAGTATATATGGCATGCAATGCACACAGGCTAATGGCATCTTTAATTTATCTGTAATAATTTATGGTGGGTGGTTTGGTAGAAATCAAGGAAGTGTCAAGCCAAATAAAATTCTATTTTCCCACACGGTGTTTCTAAATCACCCTCGCTATTTAATTTCACTGTGTAATTTCTCCTGAAGAAATTCTGTGGGAGAAAGTCTCCTGATACTGCAGTGTTCATAAGCAACTCCAACCCCATCCACCCCCGCTGTGCTCCTCTAATTTGGATGTTCCCACAACATCTCAGCACTAAAATCTCAGCTCGTGATAGAAGATTTATCTCGGTGCATCTTGGGAAACAGTTTTATATGGCCGCCCTGCCTGTGAGCTTGCAGAGTGACACCATGTATAGTTAACAGGAAGATTCTTAGCACAAACGCACATCACTGCTGGAAGAGAATATGATGCTTCCTGCATGAATTTAATGTACGATGCGATAATAATTTGCAAATTGAATCGATGCCTGAGCAAACAAGCCAAGTCTAAACAGTGTGCTTTCCAAATGTCCTTCCATATTTTTATGTAAAAGCAAAAGCTATTAGAATTACCCCATTAGCAGAATTATTACATGCTATGCACTGCCAAAAATAGATTCAATGCAACAAACCCTTAATCCTCTTGAGAGGATTGTGATTCTTTCCAAATTCAACAGGTGGTCTTGTAAAAGACCTCTGCTGTGCCACTTATGCTGATTGTCTGAGCTCTGCTATAAATCCTTGCGTGAGGAAGGAAACTGGTGGTTTCTGTGTCCAATCGATTCATATGCATGGATGTCTACTTTTCACAGGAAGTAGACCAGAGCAATAGGGATCAGTGGAGTGCAGGGAAGGGCTACTTTATTTGGGAGTTTTCAGATCTAGTGCTGTTGTTTTTTCTGCCATTTTTTAAAGTAGGTTTGTATTTATCCATCATTTTAGGGTCTGTCGTTTGGCCTACTTATGACTAACTAAATAAAACCAAAAGGAAATGTATAAAAAAAAAAGCAGAACAGACACAGGTGTTTCTGTTCTGTTCTGAGTCAAAAGGCCGACAGATAAAACCTGTGTTATTTCTCAGTTAGACACGAGATGAGGTGCTCAGTTAAAAGGTTCATCTCCATGGATGACTGCCTTCATCCAACACAGCGGCTGTGTTTGTCACTCTGTGAGCTTTGCCTTTCCTTTTGCTGCCAGCAATGAAAGCCAGCAGGGGTCCAGCCTGGCTCAGTTAACAGTGCCAGTGTTTTTCTATCACTCTGTCACCCCGGCCATGATGAACAGAAGCAGGAGCTGCCCAGGGGGTAGCAGGAGGGAAAGGGGCAGCAAAACTCAGGGAAGCTTGTGCACATCCACCTTTTCCACATCAAAGGGCTCATGATCAAGAGTGACTCAAGCAAAATAAACCTGCACAGCCCAGTGGTTTTTAACCAAAAGGTGTTGGATTTCTTTTTGTGCATCATTTGTAACTTTAAGATTTGGGGGTATTTACAGTATTTGTAAAACAATAAACTCCAAATCAAATGCTGAAAGCCCGGTTGTAAATTTCAAGAAAACAAAAATCCTCATTACAATTATAAAGACAAAAGCCTTAATGAGGAAACTGTGAGTGTGGCTACTGGCCACACTGCATGGTTGTTAGGAGCTCCTCCCACCTCCTTGTGCTCTCTCACCACGCTGCTGCTGCAGAGGACTCCTGCTCCGCCTCACCACTCCACCTCTGCACAGTGCAACACCAGCAGCAGCAGGAGCAGGAGCAGGAGCGGTGTAGTGGGAGCATGCCTGTCTAAATCCGAAACCAGCCTGCAACAGCAGCATACACACACAACCTCCTGGCTCTTTAACCTGTCGCATGTGGGATACGTGAAGACAAGACGGATATCTTCTAAAGCTTCTGCTGGAATCAGAAGAGCCCAGCTGTGCTGTTGGTTGTTAATTTTTAATCTTATTTTTTTTTTTGAGAGAGAGAGAGAGAGAGAGGATTTTGTGTTGCCAGGGAAGAGAAAGTCCGAGCAGGTAAGCAGTCAATAGATTGGCTACTTTAACACGGTTATATTAATGCTGCAGCCCTCTAAACACGTATGTTGGTTCAGTGATAGGTTGAATGCCATATGTGTTCCTATTAATGAGATTATAGCTATTTTTTCCAGTTCTCTCAGTCCACGAGGACATGAAGGTTGATGATTCTGTTTTCTGAAACAACAACCTACCTTGACGCAAACTTACCTATGTTTTTTTGCCCAAATATTTTCGTTTATCACATCTAAATATGAGGCTTTAAACCGAAACACGTGGAGGCTTTCACCTGTGTCGAAAATCGTTTTAAAACAGGTGCTTATAAAACACATTCGCTCGTCTTAATGTGTAAGTTTTGACGTATTTTGTCGCAAAAGTTTCCAAGTTTTTGGCGGAAATCCGCACTGAGTATCGAGAAAAGAAAAAAAAAAAAAAAAAACAGGTTGTACCCCTCCTGAATGAATGGGCTGCGCGAGGGAGGCATGCGTAACAAATGTTGCTCGTAAAAGAATTTGTATTCAAAGTGTGTGACTACACACCGATGTGACCTGCTTATCAGACCGTTATCTTATAATTATTTTAATTACAAATCACTGTTATCATATGTGCATTGCTTTCATTTAATAAGCTGTTGTTTTATTTGTTTTTTGGGGGGGGGGGGTTCGGCACGACGTAGCAGTCAGTTAGCTAACGCGGTGAATTATGTTACAGTAACCCAAGAATAATAACCATCAGATGACCTATACTTCATTAAGACTCCTGCGCATGCGCGTGCGCGTGTGTCTAGAGGGGTTCAGATGTGTCTTCTGCTGCTGCTGCAGGATTCAGACAAAGTGCAGTTTTCCCAGCTGTTGAGTGTCGATAAGCCTCTCTAACCTTACCTTAATTGCTCCTCCTGGTCCCCATATCTGTGGGCTATTTAAACTGTTGCCATCCTATCTGACATTGCAGCCTGACTACATTCTTCAATGCATTGTTAGCTCCGAGCAAATGCCTATTTTTTGTGTCTGGCTTACAATTTTGGTTTTCAGACTAAAGATATGTTTAGAGTCTCTCAGATTAGGGTTTTTAATTTTTCAGCATAACTATATATTTTTTTGTTTGTTTGTTTTTTGAGACATCTAGTGGCCAGAGGTCAAAAAGATGTGTGGATGGTGACTTCTTTATTAGGTGGTCCAAAAAATGTATGTTCCCCCATCATACCAACATCCACCCTCATGTTATTTCTCCTTGATTTTTTTTTTCAAAGTCTAAGTTTTATATTGCAGGCAAGGCTTGGATTTTGTCACATGGTTGAACTTCTGACTGTTATGCCCTCTGTGTGGGTGTTTTTACAAGTGAGAAATATTGGACCTTGAGCTTGAGAAGGTGTGGGGAATGTAGACAGTGGGGTCTATCTTTGTTCAAACAAGCAGGGCTGAACATGCAAACAAAAGCGAGAATAAACCTAAAGTGAGGTGTTTGACATATTTGTCTGTTTTCTATTAAAAATACAGAGAGAATGAATGAAGACATTTCAGATGAACCTCTTACATGTTCACTTTTGTTGTTTGCTGTAATTCCCTGCTGGGACTAAAGTGTCCCTGTCAGTTTGGTTTTAACTTCCTAAACATACCGTGACAGTGCTCTGTCTGCCTGTGCATTGTTTTTGCTCAGTTGTCCCATAAAACCCCTCTGGACATGTTTTTGACTGGCAGTCTTGTTCTCTAAAGAAGCAGGCCTAGTAGCCTGACGATGTGTGTCTCCAGTCACTGATTGCTTCATATGACTCACGCACAATACCATAAGATGTTAGGCAAGGCTCCGTTTCCCCTGTTGTCGCAGGAACGGTTAAACAAACAGTGAGCCAGTGGGTGCTTTCCTGCCCAAACTGAGTCAGAACGAACAAAGAAAAATGTAAACAAGCATTATCTTTATTAACAGGAAAACTCTTCATTCCTATAGGATTAGTGGAATGCAGGGTTGTAATACTAGAGCCATGAACTTCCAGTAGTCTTAACATTCCTTGTATGTTATTCTATGTTATTTTTATCAGTAAACAAATGTAGGATTTAGAGTCAAATTAAGAATCGCTGTAGATAAAAGAATGTCTAATATAACTAATATTTAGGCTATCTGAGTGCATATATAGGCCCCTTTCATTGTCTTAGGGGAGTCATTTTTCATCCTCCTGCTTCCTCATTTTTTCTGGATAATGAGGCTAGATAGTGGGCTAATGTTGCTGTATATCATTGCAGCACCTTGTTGAGAGGCAATTAAAGCTGTGTAAAGGACATAAAGAGGGACATCCAGATGCAAGGAAACAAACGATGTCTCCAAAATGGTGTTGATCCTCTCACTGTCAGTCTAGTTAAACAGGACACACAGAAGGGGAGTAAGGAGGTGTGTGTGTGTGTGTGTCTGTGTTGGTCAGTTTGTTTGTGAGAAAAGGAGGACACACATGTGGAGTGGGAGGTTTGTGTATGTGTGGAAGGGGGAAGGGAGGTTGTCGTGGGTGTGAGATTCACCCTGGTGAGACTTGCGCCTTTAGACATTCCTGACATTCCGACCTCTGGGATGCTTGAGGCTCCTCCGTCTTCTTCTAGCATGTCGGGGGCTGCAGAGGACTCTGGAGGGCTTTTATGTTGCAAGGCTCACACCGGCAGGCTCTTTGGTTGAACAGAAACCACATACCCTCTAATTTAGGAGGCCATGGGAAAAAGTAGCACAGCAGACAGCAGGTCTTAAGTTGCATCCGCAGATGACACCTAAATTCTAACAAAGGTCTTAGGTCACACTTTCTTAACAGTCTTGAACTTTTTGACTTCCTTGCTCTTTTTTGGTAAAATTACAAGCATCTTGAGTCGGAAAATCATAAATCTCAAGTCACTGTTGAGTACAGATCCAATCTCTTTACCTGAAATTTAAAATCTGCAGGCCTGTAACTCGTTGTGTAGAACTAACTGAAATAATTTTTATATAAGTAATTGCAGCAGCTCTAAGAAAGTATGAATTATTTATAAAGTGTGGAACAGGAAATGATGGGATATTGGATTTTGTTGATCACAAAGCCATGTGGGACTATGATTTTTGTTCAACATGTGGTCAAAAAGTAGACATCATGACTTTATTCTTTTAACAGTGTAACTCATTCTTCCTTCTTTCTCCTCTCCATACTGTCTTGTGATGCTGCAACCTTCTGTGGGCCAGCCATGACGGTTCGTCCTGTATCTGCGAGATCACTCAACAGCCACTTCTGACCAAACCTAATTTAGCAAACCAAAGATGTCAGCGTGCAGCGACTTTGCAGAACACGTGTGGAAACCTGGCTCTTGTAAGAACTGCTTCCACCCGCTTAGTGCGCACCACAAGACTGTCGGAGGCCTGGGGGGCAGTGTGCCAGCCGCTTGTTTGAAGAGCAGCCTGGGAGGTGATGAAGAAGCTGGAGTAACAACACCTTCGCCCTACAGCAAGCCAACCATCGCTGTCAAACCCACTATGATGAGCCTTGACACCAATGAGTCGATGACTGATGTCAACATGAACATAGAGCAGGTAATTCTCTTGATTATCTCTTTCCTGTAACACACCTCAGAATTTATTACTGTCCAGAATTACATATCTGTTCTTTAATGTGTATTCATGTTTATGTGTGACAGGAGAACACAAAGAGTCCAGTTGAGCGTTTGAACCTGAAGCAGCTCTTGGACCTATCGCCTCTTATCATTGACAGTAATGGCTGCAACAAGGCCCATAGAGAGGCAGTTCTCCAGAGCCCAGAAACCAAGATGGACTACAACAACTGCTTCTCTCTGGCTTCCTTATCTCCCAATATCCTGCCAAAAGAGTCCATGATCATCAGCAATATCTTCGTTACCCAAGAGGAGGGTAGAGGTTCTCAGAGTTTAAAGAAGAACGCTAATGGAGACACTTGTAAGCAACAGACTACAAATACCACTAAAACCAAAAGCACTTATAATGGAATTGGTGTGACGACCAGGGCAAATTCTCAGGAGTCCCATCAGGCATCTGTGGATAGACCTTTTTCTGTGGATATTCTCCCTTCCAGTCCTGCCAAAGTTCATAGCAATGGTATCAGCAGTGGCAGTACTACTACTGTTACAACTAAGACATCAAGCACTTCCCCCACCACAGCCTTAAGTGTGGACACAAGCCACAATCCCCCGCCATCCCTCTATTCTCCTCCAGTCCTGTCTAAACAGAGCAGACTGTCAGACTCCTCTTGTTCCTATCGCAGTAGTACAGATTCACTTCCTGGGGCAGAGGTGTCGGGAGGTAGACAGGTTAGGTCAGGGAGCCCCCAAAGCCCATCAGCCATGGGTAGCTCACAGTCTGCTCCAAATTCTCCCAATGGACAGCAAGATTCAGAACCCATTTATGCAGAGAGCACCAAGAAAAAGCGCAGGCCGCAAGGAAATGGTCTGCAATCCCATCCTGAATCCCCAAACCAGACTAAGAACTCATCCCAATGCTCTGAGTTTGAGCCTTCAGGAGAGACT
The DNA here is from genome assembly GCA_028641955.1 of Protonibea diacanthus. NCBI lineage: Eukaryota > Metazoa > Chordata > Actinopteri > Sciaenidae > Protonibea > Protonibea diacanthus. The sequence continues at coordinate 12,007,316 of CM053991.1, read as the reverse complement.
CAGCGGGCAACCATCACTGTAATGGCTACTCACACAGAGGAAAACAACAGGACCTTCTACCTGAGCAGTCCAGATTCAGCCATCAGCACCCAATGCCACTTCAGCCCCACAGCACGTAAAGACCCCAGCAGCCCGGCCTTCCGTTGGCCCAGCCCCAGCCACAGTGCACCCTCGTTGGTCACAGAAGTCAGCCTTGCCCCAACTCTCTACCCCAAGCCCCAGTCTAGTCCACCTATACCCCCGAAAAGGATGACCCGTTCCCCCAAACTGGGCACCTCTAGCCTCTCACCATCCATGTCTTCTCCAGTTCCTCTTCCTGATCTCCCCAAACTGGGCACTTCGAGCCTCTCAACATCCATCTCGTCTCCTGTCCCTCTCCCTGAACTCCCCATGCTTTTTCTTGTCTCTGCTAGAGAAGGCCACTTTAAGGTCCATACAGAGAACCACAGCACAGCAATGTCCGAACGCTGGCACAAGCCCCACCATCACAGTTCTGGCTGGAACTGTCGCATTGAGGAAGAAGAGGAGGAGGAGGAGAGAGAGCGGAAAGAGGGGGAGAAGAAGAAACTGGCCGCCAATCCAGGGACAACCTCTCGGGTGACTGGCCTGGTCAATGGTGCCGCTGTCTGGAAGGAGGCCAGGGACTGGAAGGCCCACAGCAGCCCCCCTTCGATGACAGAGCCAGGCACGGCCCCCCCGGCTGCCCCTAACAATGGTGCCTGTCAGGGGGAGACTGAGGGCACCGGTGCAGAGGAGGAGGGCAAGCATAACGGGAGCATGCCGGCCAGGCAACCGATGCACGGCAGCTCATCAGAGCTGCTGGCAGCTGGGAAGGGAGCTGCCAACAATGAACCCAATCCGCCACCTCCCCCACCTAAGAAACTGCACAGGTAAGAAGAACAGAGAACTTTTTGTTTGGCCTTTTTACACATTCAATTATTAACCCTCACATAACATATGAACACTAGTACTATATAAGGGTAGGACCATATTTGATAGATGTCACATGTTACTGATTAACATTTTTGAGTTAATCATGTTGTCAGAGAAATGTCAAATGTAATGACAAATTGCCAATTAGAAGTCAGCCCAAGTGTGAGCCCATAAGAGTGCTTACTCAATTTGACCAGTAGACATAAATCATGTCAATCAAGAGTTTGCAACATAAAATAATGAAAAGTGAGCAGTAATTAATAATTGGGAAGCTGTGACCACCAGATGACAAGAACTTTCTCTAGATGACACACTTAGAAGATTAAGTAATCATTAATTACATTTCACCATCGTCATTTAGCTATGTAAGGGGTTTTTCCAGATTTCTCAACTATATTTTATGCATTTTTTTTGTTTGTTTAGTGCAACTGGGAACATTAAGTGGTGCAAAATGTTGTAATTTTCAACAAATTACCTATTATACATTTCTCATAACAATCTTTATGCTAAATAAGGTCAAATCACAGTTGATACACAGGTGTCTCAAGAAGGGTTTGTTTTAAATATTGTTTATAATAAGGCAGCTTGGTAAAAGAAAGTCTAATAAGAGGTTTAATTACATGCTAGGACACAATGCACTTGCTGTAAGATGAATGCTATGCATTTATCAAACTGGAACTGCCCATTATAGTGCATACTTGCGTGACTTTCCTCCAGTCTCCTACCTGAGCATTAATGGAACTGATACTGTGGTTTCATTATATTCCACAATCTAGCACGTACAACATGCACTTAGTCATAATGCATAAATGGATTTTGCTCTCTGATGCGACAGCATATGTGTGTGTGTAATGTATATCCTGTGACTGTGCGTATGTGCTCATACATGAATCTTACTGCAGTCATCTGTGTGAATCTTACTGTGCCTTCTCCTTTCATAGCGTCATTATTCAGCCTTGAATCAGCCTCCATTCTAGGGCCTTGTGATCATTCAAACTGTTCCGGCATATTCCTCAATGCATGCCTTGTTCTATTCATGCTAGTAATGTGACTTTTTCAATTCCAATTAACACACAAAATGGGTCTGTTAAATAGTCCTCTGCTGTGTCACATCGCTGTAAATTTGTTTGGACAATAGACAGAACTGTAAAAAAAAAAAAAAGAGAAGAAAAGAAAATCAGGCCTTATTCCTTGTTGACATTGTCATACAGGGACAAATCTGTCATTGGCACAAGTTTAGATGCATCTTTGGGCAGAGAAAATATATTTGCACTGTGGCATGCTTTAAATTCTTGATGTTTACATACACATCCTTCTTATTTTTTATGCTTAGTAATCGTATTTAATCCCAACATATGTAGAATGACAAAGAAATGTATTCCAAGCTCACACTGTTGTGACCTACTCTGCACAGGGCTCGTAGCCTACATAGCCATTTATTAGCAGTAACATTTGCACACGTGCTTTAACCTGAGTCTGCACGGGGCTAAGAATACACCCTGCTGTCTGAGTCAGCTACCCAAAGCAGAAACAGAGAAGAGGCCTTGTGCTGCAGTTATTAGAGCATCGAATGATCTCCTCAAAATAAACTTTGCATTGTCTGTGGAGGCATGGTGAAGTCCTAACACACGACCCTGACTTCCTCAAAACAAACAGATGTTCTGCCATCTTGAGCTGCTAGGGTCAGCAAAAGCTGAGTTGTAATGTTTTGCCGTCAAAAACACAGATTGCTGATCACATTTCAAGAGGCCTTATGTTTGTGGTAATTCTAGTAAGGACCCATCTCTCCTGTTATGACATTGCCGACATTCTGCACTGATAAAAATACACTTTGTTGAGACACATGTGGGAACACGCCTCGAGTCAATCAACGGCACTTGTTGCTTTTGGGTGCTACAAGTTTATCAGCATGTGTGTGTGTTTTGTTTTTGTTTTTTTAATCAACAAGTGTCCACAGGTACCGGGCATGCACTGGAAACTCAATGTCAAAGTTCTGCAGGTAATCAGAACCCTGTCTGCAGAGCAATCAAAAGTTCTTAAAAAGATTTAATTCGAAACAGAAAAGTAGATCTTGTGTGTGGAATGAGTCGAAAATAATCACAACAAAAAGATGCACATGCACCCCGTGAAGCAGCATTTTGAGGTGCTGAATCATTTAAAAGCCACAGATGGTTTGAAAAGTCTGCCTCCCGGGGCCTTTTATCAGAGTCGAGTTTTTCCTCTTCTCTTCTTTGTGTCTGGCTGACCCAGCACATGACGTGTTGGTTGACCTAAGAAGTGTGTGTTTCTGCATGTGCCATGCATGAGTTTGTGAGTAAGTACTTTTTCATGAGGAAGGCGTGTCAACTGGTCAGTGAGGGTTGCCAAAGGGAGGGGCTTTAGTGAACAGATTGTTGCCCTCGGCAACTCCCAAACTGTCCCCAGTCTGGCAGTCGGTTGCCACCAATAGAAGCAGAATTTATAGATCAGCCATGTGGATTTAAGTCCACCGAGGTAGACTTGGGTTTGAACTGCCTTTTGCTCTGTAAACTGTCGTTCCAAGACGTGCTGCCCCTCCTTCCACAGATCCATCCTGATCCCTTCTGTGCGGCAGAACAGATAGCATCTTGTTGCCGCCTGACACACCTAAAGCTGCACTAAAGTGAACTACTAGGTCAATGAGTGAATGCTATATATGAGATATGGGTGCTTTAATTTTGCACATCTAATGGGTGCTGTGGCTTTTTCCTGCTGAGAGAGACTTTAAATACACATATGACTCGTGTGGAGCTAGGGTTGTGTTACTACACACAGCGGGGATTTAGAGAGCCACCGGTCTGATCCAGGGGCAGTTTGCACCCTTCAGCCCGACAAGGACCTCTACCTATCCAGCATGAGGTAGGCACCTGATGGCATCTTTTTCTCGTACGTGCCCTCGGTAAGACAATAGACTTTATGACACATCTATCATTAGACTTGTGACGGGAAGCGGTGACGTTCTTGTCCGAGCAGGAAACTGGTTGCAGAGTTTGTTGGTGTTTCAGGAAGATCATAATAGAGCACAGAGCCTTCAGAGGTAAGCACAGGCCTTTATTTTCACACCTCTGGTGCTCGGTAGTCAAAATTCAGAGGTGGCTTTGAGTGACACAATGACAGGCGGCATGTGGTGCAACTTTGTGCTCATTCTTTTACTTCCTGCCTCTTTCACACCATGCCTCTTGCTCTTCTAATATCTCTCAATTGAGCTTACCTGTTAGAGTTAGTTAGATTAAAATAGTGGTAAGATGAGGAGGATGAGACATGAAATTGAAGTGTCTTGCAATGTGGTGCAAAGAAATGGAAGTGGGCTGTAATGAATAAGGCACTGAGATAGCTGACAGAGGAAAAAAAGATAACAAGGCAAGGCTGGAGCAGTTTGCAAAAGATAACAAGGATTTGTGTCAAACATTAATGGATCTTTGTTTCAAAGACATGGTTTATATGGCTGTATAACCATGGTAACAATCCTACAATCTCTGCAAGGGAATAATACATGCCATTCTTCTCTGCACTATATTGTAGCATACCAAAGTTGCACAATAACAAAAACGCACGCATGATATAATGTGACCCAGTACAAGGCAATAAACACTACCTTTTGTAACTTTATATGACACAAAAGAAACACCTAAGAATTTAATACTCTCTCATATCAAAAACTTGACATTGTAAGCTGCTGTAGGGGGTTACATTACATTGTACAGGTGATCATGATACCACCTATGCGTACCTAACCTATGAGTACAACCTGAGTCAGCCTGTCTACCGAACTCCACCTAATTTTAACAAAACCCTTATGTGTCAACATAAATGTGTTGAGTGTAATCCGGTTACAGTATTCCATGTCATCACACTTCATGTGGTATAACCAACTTTTTTTTTTTTTTTTAACTAAACATTTGGTGTCTGTACATAAAATAGCCCTGGAAAGCGAACTAGTTTGTACGTGTGAGTCTGCGAGTACGAATGGACTTAAAATACTTTGTCTCTCAGATATCATTTTATATATTTATATATATAACAGAGAAGGGCCTAAATATGAGTCAGTAAGTGAAACAAGTTGTGAGAACCTGAGCCACAACAACAACAACACTGCAGCTTAGATTGGGTTTCATTTGACACTGTCGCACTGCTATCTGTAGCTAGTTAGCTGTAACCCCAGTCTGATCCCTTCTTTTAAAAACTCCACCAGCTCCTCTCGCACAGCTTTATTAATACCATGCACATGTCGGGGTAGCATGTGTGTGTCAACAGATCCGGCGTGTTACTTACTGTAGCGTGATTGTTTACATTCTAAATCTGGGCTGCTGTCGTTGCCGGGCTGATTGCAGACCACAGATCAGACCACAGATCGTGACAGATCATGCTATCTAATGTTTTTTGTTTTTTGTTTTATTTAAAGCAGAGGAAGCGTCCAAATCCTATCTGAGGAAATAAGCAATTAAGGTGTTTATTAATAGATGTTTAGGCTAAAACTGCACATTCCAAGTAGAGTGATTAAAACCCTGATGAACGGGGTTTCTTTGTGTCATGATGACGTGAGACCTGTCGTTGACTTCAGTTGAAATCCTCATTTATTTTAACTCACATGACTGCATTCAGTTGCAGATAACCAGTGATTGTAGTGTTGTAATGACTTCCCCATTAACTGAGTCAATCTGGAAATAATTAAGTAATCAATTAAATAATTTTTCAAGCCAAATTGCAAAAGTGCTTAGCTAGTATTTGCTTATTTTCCTTGTCTGACTTTTGGTTTTAAACTGTCACAAGCAATTTTTTTTCAACTCTAGGAGATTATGGTGGTCATTTTTCATAATCAATTCATCGTGAAAATAATTGTCAGATGAATCGATAATGAAAATACATTGTTAGTTGCAGCCCCTGAATGTTTTTATAGCCTTACATGCAGAGACTCTAATCAGAGTCAAGGTCTTTTTTTTTTTTGCATGCCCTTGCTCAGACGGCTCATTCAGTCATGCACATCCTCCCACAGGACATAAGCAATGGCGTTCTTTCACCAAGGAAAATCTCATGTTTTGGATACAAATCTGAGAGATCTAGAGTGAGACATGCACAAGCGCACACATGCACATAGACTTATAATCCCTGCACCCATTACCATTTCTCCCCTGCCTCAGCATTTCCACTGCCTTTCATCACTGCTCTTTTGTCTGTAAAACGATAGCGATCCTTTAGCTAACTGCCCAGAGAGAATACCTCACCCTTTGTCTCCTCCCCCCTTTTCTCCTCCTCATCTGTTTGTTCTGCTGATTTATGGTGGAATTGAAGTCAGGGGCCTTCAGATAAAGGGATAGAAGAGTCATTTTGAGATGGAAGAGAGGAAAGGGAGATGAAGGGATGGGTATTGGACCCTGTTTCCCTGAGCCATTAGTGAGTATAATGAGACAAGTGAATGGCTGTCACTCAGCCTAATTGGTCACCTTGATTAGGAAGTCTGCTCATGCACAGGTTTCATTAGTATGATAAGTGGCAATCATAGTGGCTGATCAAGAGGAATACAAAGCTTATTTTGAGTATATCAAAAGAAATAATCCCACAATCTTTCTCTTATAAATGAAAAGTTGAGTTCAGAAAGAATAAAACACACCTTTGATCAAATCAGTACACTCAGGTTTTGCTGCTACAGCTTTTTAAAGATATTTTTGTGGTATTTAATGCCTTTTATTTATAGCCTACAGTAGAGAGATGACAGGAAACGAGGGGAGAGAATGATAGGAAATGACATGAAGAAAAGGTCCCCAGCTGGATGCAAACTGAGAATGTTGCTGTTCATGGTTGGTGTCCTAACCCCTGGGCCATTAGTGTACTCTGCTGCTACAGCTTTACTTGGTCTGTAATGACCAATAGGTAACGGTGGCTAACTGTTGTTACTGACTGTATGACCCTTCACTTCTCCTGTTAGTATGAGGTTTGGCTTTCAATCTGTTTTCCACAAAAGTTGAAAAAGTGAACACATTTTGATGTTTCAAGCATGTTTGTTTTCCTGCTTGTGGTCCAATTCCACTTACTCGCAGTCAGGTTTCCATCTGGATTTGACTCACAATGGATAGGCTTTTCAAAATCGCCACATTTTCTTGGAAACTACATTACCCACAATGCACCCACTGCTGACAGTTTGGTTGGAAATTCAGGTGTTACGCTAGCAGAGGCTAATGTAGCCTCAAGCAGAAATTAAGTGTGCTACAGAAGTCTGGTAACGTCACTTCTTGCTAACTCCACGCCCCCATATTTTTCATTTTTAAACAAACAGAACTTTATACAACTTTACTCAAATATGCAATAGAATTCCCCAACCTGACCTTTTAACAGACTTTGATTTGTGAATTTGTGAGTTCCCCTTGAAGTCGAGGGAAATATAGGGAAATCCAATGTGCCTTTGTCCTGTACAGCAAAAGTCAACTCACTATCAATAAATATCAGAAATAAGTCATATGATAAACCAGTATCATGCCATCATCTTTTGGTTTTTAGTAAGGCTGGTTTGTTGCCGTCATAAATCAACACAACACAATGAAGAAGTGTGCTTCTCTAACAAGGAAGTGAAACTACTCCTAACAGCACTTGTTCGTCATTTGTGTGAAATGAAGTGCTCTTTCACATGGACTTGTTCGTAATACATAGAGCAGATAAAAAGACATCAACAGGAAGTGAGTGGTTCCACATTCATAAACTGATGCACAAAAAGAAAATATTCTGTTGCTCCATGAAAACCAGTCAGTCTAAACTACCAGAGGACGCTGCACTTGGCCTGACTGATGTTCTGGAAAAGCTGAGACTAAGGCAGACTGCTTTGCAGACACAAAATATGGCTTGAATGCATGTTTGTTTATCTCATCATATTCACTTTTCCTGTTTCTGTTTTCTCCCACAACAGAGTGTCTAGTAAGATGAGTGGCAGCAACATGGAGCTGGACCGCTGCAGCCAACAAGGGTCAGTAGAGAGTCCCACTTCATCGCTACGGGGCCTGGGCAGTGTCAGCCTACCCACTGCTTCCACTGACAACCTGACTGTTGACACTGGTAAGAAAACACTCACACTCATATTTCTGGCAGCTTAAGAAGATTTATTTAAATATCTGAGTGGAGCGGTTGGTCCAATACAAACATTCACAGGGAGCCCATGGATCATATCTGTCTGGTAGTTTGTTCAGCAAGTTAGGTACTTTTTCCACAGCTTTTAAAGACTGGGTATGATTTAGCTGTTACGTGTTTGCTTGCATGTTAGTTGTCTTGCTGTTCAGATGCTGTTTCACAATGACTGAATGAAGATGCACTTTGTCCAGTGCGAAACTGTGCAACAACAGTGAAAAGAGGAAAGGGAGCGATACAAGGTTTATGGCAGCAATCTGTCAGCTTATCTCTTCCTCTTTCGTTGAGTGCACAGTACTATACAGTTTGTTTTGACCGGCTGTTCATTTTCATGACAGAGTTCAAGATTTCTACATGACTCAAACTTGAGACGTGGCTCTCACTGAGTGGCATGCATCCTTGGTTTAGAAATTGTCATCCTTCACATATAAGCTTTAAACCTCTGTGGCGCTCAGACGCTTGTAATTGCTGAAACTTCCTGGGCAATGTTGTTTGAAGAGATAATTATGGACTCTGATAACGAGGGAAAAAGGGCTTGGCTACATCCTACAGAGTACTTTTTTCTTTACAGTCTCCCTCCTCTGTGAAAGCAGTTATTGAAGACGGCACCGCACAATTATCTCAGTATCTGTCTCCTCTACTGTAAATGTCAAATTCCAACTTTACAACAGTCTTTAATTGACAAATGGATCATGATAGGACGGAAGATGTTTTCTGTGTCAACTTGAACTCTGGATTGTGGAAATTTCCAGCTCTTTTGAGGAAACGAGGTATGTGTTTGTACTAAGGATAAGCAGTAGGCAGAGACAGAAGGGGAGTAGTAGATGAATCACGTTCACAGCTGTCACCCAGGAATATGTAAGTCTGTGTCTACTATTAGATGACTGGAAACTGGCTCACAAGGACGCTGAGAACCAAAATATAAATATTGTGTGAATCAAATGTGAAGAAAAGCCTCCAGTTGGTATCTGTCTGTATCTGTGGTTGTGTATATTTTCCTGTTCAACGTCTGTCAGTTAATTTAAGTGGAGGAATAGTTCTGGAAATGCGCTTATATGTTTAGATCAATACCACTCTCTCATCTGCCTGTTCAATATGAAGTTACAGCTGCAGCCGGTTAGCACAAAGACTAAAAAAAGGGGAAACAGTATTTTTGTTCCTTTTTAGTACAACTGTTTCATAACATTTACATCAAAGGTTGTTCTGCAATACAGTACACTACACTATACACTATAATTTACTGTAAACAAAAGTGTTACAGAGTGGTCAATGTTTTAGAAATCGACTGGCAGTCTGCTGATGTATTTTTTTTTTCCTATCTTAGGTTCTCGGGATGCTACACGTATGTTTTGTTCCTCTCCATTTACCAGAAGTCCAGTGGCCTCAGCTCCAGGATCTCCTCACACACCCTCCTTTAACAGCTTAACTAACCAGCCACCTCCACTCCCAGAGAAAAAATTGGTCAACCGCACCGTGTCGGCTCCCGATAGCTCAAATGGAAAACCCTTTGTCCGTGCCTACCCACGCCTCCCGTTCACTGGTTCAGAGAGCAACGTGTGTCGACCTGCCGACAACAGCTCCCAGTCCAGTTTACCGTCCAGCCCTGTTGACCCGCGACCAATTTTCTCTTCCAATGAGTCCCTGGAACGCTGCCATGCCCTGCTAGGCCGATCCTCCAGGTCCCGGACACTGGATGAACCACTGAAGATGCATGGGCGTCTGGGTGTCCACTGCCGAAGCAGTATCACATGCTCCTCTTCCCCCCAACTCAGCGTGCCATTCTCAGCCTCAGAACCTGGTCTGGCACCAAATTTGGGCTCCAGCCTGCAGCTCCAGACACTTCTGAGTAACATAGACAGTAGGGAGGGAGTTTACTCCAAACTGGGAGGCCTGTACGCCGAGTCTCTGCGGCGCTTAGCTCTAAAATGTGAGGATCACTTCACTCGCTCCCAGAGGAACCCCCTTAGGTTTGAGGAGAGCAACTGGTCTCTGTTTAGACTGACCTCTAACAAGCCAAGCTGCAACTCAGGAGATGCTGTGTACTATTCTGCTGCCTGTGCCTCAGACCCCAGCAACTCCTATGCTGTAAAGGTAATAAAAACTACCCTAAATACCTAATTTGACATCTATTTTTTATGGGGAATTTGTTAAACATATGTGTGGTATAACCATGTTCACGTCCTTTAACACCTTTTAGTTCTGGTACATTTGGTGATACATGAGTTATACATGTGGTGTGATACAACAGATCTTAGAATTCTGAGAGCAGCAAACACTTTTGAAAGAACGAAAGAGAAACTGGTCTCTCTATTTACAGTGCAGCCAAACAAACTCCTTTTGTTTGAATTAAGATATCAGTCAATAGTAATAGTCAATAGTTGCCCTCACAACACCAGGACAAAGTCATCTTAAGAGTTGGAAGTATGCAGTCGTCATCACCAAAACCAGATTACACACATAACATTTCCTCCAAATCCCTTGTATGTAGGTAGGAAATTTGAGCTCCACACGAGTGGCGGACTCCGCCACTAAGAAGGAAAGCTAATGTATAGAGGTAATCATATCGGCTTTTTCTAAATGTAAATACACTTGATGGCTAATGCTAAAAAATGCAGACCATAAAGGGCATTGAAAACAGGATATGACTTCATGAAAATCTTCATGATTATATCTTTAATGCTCAAGAGAAACAGAATTATGTCGATATTTATGCATCATCATCACCAAACAATCATACACACCTCATTCACTTTAAATGTTGAATTGATCTTTACTGGGATTGAATAATCTTTTAGAACTTTGAAGTTATAGGTTTGTAAACAAATGTGGGTTCTGTGTTTGGTTGTTAGCTGCAGTGAAGACTTGTTTTTGTGACATACAGATCATGTTTTGTCTCTCCACTCAAGAGATTGTGGTCAAGAAAGCAACTTGGAGCTCACTCAAAATCATCTGCACTGTTGTTTAACAAATACACTGTGTGTGTTGTAAATTGATCTTTTAAGCAGGGATTTGACAGTTTAAAGACAGAAGGAGGAGATTAAAATAGGGTGGTGGTCTTGTTTGTTCTTAAGCTACAGATGGGATGGCCCCGTTACAGCACAAACCTTCAGGGCATGTAGTGTAAACAACCAGGAAGAAGGGTGTGGATTGGGTCTCACTGACCTTTGCCTCAAAGTCATTAGTGTGGTACAAAGCAGAGGCTGTTTGTACAGTGAGTGTTGTGCCACAGTGTGGGTGCCCACAGTCTTGCTTAATATCTCTAGGCCCAATTAATCTTTACATTCCAGGAAGGATTTACAGTCAGACAAACCACTGTTGTCAAGGCCACACACACAACCGAATACACACAAATGTAGTATGAGACTTTCGGCACAAAAATTCTATGAGTTGATATTCAGACATAATACCAGTGTGCTGAACCTCAGGAAAGTAGATTTTAGTCCTGTTAATCCCAATGAAGAGATTATATTTACAAACCTGAACACACATCATGAAACATCATGGGAGACATTAGCATGTTTTGTTTCACAACTCTGATGGAAGATTTTATTCAGAGCGCTTTGTCATTCTCGCGCAAGCTGTGGGAAAGTTCAGACACTGAGGAGCTGTTTACTTTAACACAAGTTTAGTCCTGGCATCAACTAGTCTACTAAAAAAACGCTATTTAAAAGAAGCTTTCAGTTCAGGATTGGGTTTAAATCTGCATCAGAGACTTTGATTTCACTTGAATGAAAGCAGGAACTGAATTGCCATTGACCTTGGAACCTCACTAACAAGAATTCCTTTCTTATGTTTCTTGGCTCCACTCCCTTTCCGTCTCTCTGTGTGGAATTCTCCCCCCCTCCTGTCCCTTTCTTCTCCTTCGTTTCATCCTTTCCTTCCACTGTCCTTTGTTTATACCCCCCAGATCTGTAAGAGTCCATCCATGGAGGCCAAACAGGGCCATCTCTACGGTCTATCAATACAGCAGAGCATGCCTCCCCACTTCAACCTCCAGCAGGACTGTGGCCACTTCCTTGCTTGTGTCCCCCAAAGCATGTTGCCTTCTGATGAAGTCTCTCTGCCCACCACACCTGCTTCATCGGTGCCACAGCCCTCCACTTCTGCACCCAGCCAACAGACAGACCGAGAGCGAGTGGTGGTCATCACTTCTGAGATCCCTCAGCAGACAGCAGCTGACTTTGTTCGGGAGTGGGAGGCGTTCCATAAAACTCAGCCAGAGGTCTATGAGCGCCGTGTATGCTTCCTCCTCCTGCAGCTCTGCAATGGCCTGGAACACTTGAAGGAACATGGGGTCACTCATCGTGACCTCTGCCTCGAAAACCTGTTGCTGGTGCCTCATCTCCGCAGGCCCTCCCAGTTCCCCCAACAGACCACCACTGACAACGCCACCAGTAACGGTTCAAGCGGTGTGGACATTCAGCGTCACCTTCCCCGACTCCTCATCAGCAACTTTGCCAAGGCTAAGCGTCGCTCCTCCGAGGATGCTGCCTCAACTACTGTGGATCCTCGCATCAAACGTGACCACGCCAGGTTGGCACCTGAGATCGTCTCAGCAGCTCAATACCGTAAATTTGATGAGTTCCAGACAGGCATCTTGATCTATGAGCTCCTCCACCAACCCAACCCATTTGAGGTGAGTCCAGCTCTTAAGGAACAAGACTACCGCTGTGAGGACTTGCCTGCAATCCCCTCAGTCTCCCTTTACTCAGCCGGCCTCCAGAGGCTGGCCCAGCTGCTGCTTCAACCTGACCCCATCAAACGCATCCACATCCAGGAGGCCAAGCGTATACTACAGAGCCTGCTCTGGGGCCCAAGGAAAGACCTGATGGAGCAGCAGTGGGAGAGACATGGACAGGGGGGAAGCTTTGTTGCCCGATCACAACACGAGGGGCTTCTCAACTGGCTAGATGTGAAACGGGCCCTACTGATGATGAAGTTCGCCGAGCGCTCACTGGAACCCGAGAGGAACGCAGAGCTGGAGGACTGGTTGTGCTGTCAGTACTTTTCCTCAGCTCACCCTCTGTCTCTCTGCCATACTGCTGAACTGCTCTACTCGCTAAAGTGACGGCTCATTTTAGGGTTAAATATGTGTGTGAGTGGAGCCGAAGTAACGCGTGAATGCGTGTATGAAAAAGACCAATAAAGTTAATGTCTAGACACTATGGATGGGTCCAGACAGTGTGATCCTTTGGAGATACTGTGAACCTACCCACCTGTTTGCGCTACTGCTACATGCATGAGAGCCACGCATCAACCTAGCCATCCACTGTCAGTATCCTGTCAACCTAGCAAAGAAATAACCTGTGAAAATTCAGCTGTTTTTAGATGTTCTTGTAACGGTCACATGGACAATATCACTAAAACGTTCACTTACAGACTAGAATCACTTTGTGCCAGTGATGCTGAAAAACACAAGTTCATAATCCTATAACACACTTACCAAAGTTTCATGTTTGACACTGTTTTATGTGTATTTATTAAATATCAATTAAGACCCACTGAGAACAGGCCAATAATTCATAACCATATTCTGTGTCAGCCAGCTTTGCAAAGTAACACTGTGTCGCATCTACGTAAATGTGCAGCTAACTTTTCATTTGTTGTCCGATATCTTAATAAATGTATGAGGTCACTCGCAGACTTTCACTGTTGCACCTTTTTTCATCATGTTTATTCATGGGCACATAGTGCTGTACTGTATACTGTGTAAACGACACAAATTCAACTTTTCTTTAACCAGATAAAGTTTCAGAGTAATGCTAATTCCTCAGTGAATGCTGATTGGAAAGAACAGGGCAGGCTCCCTTAAGTCTGTGCTGTGTCTCAATCTTTGTTAGACAGCATTGCGTAATAAAGACTTAGTATAGATTAATCATAAGCCATGCTGTCTAACACAACTCGATAGTAATTGGATTGACAAAACAATTGGCGATGTTGGCGATTGCTTCCACTGAACGGATGCCCAGTTTTTCCTTATGCTTACTTTTACTGCATATTTAAATCTTTTGACATTTGTCGCAGTGCCTTTTGTTCTTTGTATATGTTACAGTGACTCGGAAGCCAAATGTAAATATTGCTGATCATTCGTCCTTTTGTGAAACTGGCCTTTCACAGAATGTTCTAGAAACAATTTTGTACAGTAATTTGTAGATGAGCCCAAGCAGGTCTTTAAAAGCCATGAATATGAGCAGCAGTTAAAAAATATTTATGATATAATTTGTTATCCTGTAGTAGTCACTGGAATTTCTCTGTTTACTTTCATATGTGGATTATCAAGCTATTTGTTTTTTTTGGCGCAGCAGCAGCTGGGCCTGTTTTTTTTTTTGGTTTTTTTGGTTTGTTTTGTTTTGTTTTTCTCCTTCTTCGTTTTTGTCTCCCGTGTCCCACCCAGGCTGCAGAGAAATCTTCAGGTTACTGGAATCTCTTAAAGTTCAGAAGAATTGGCCTGCCTGCATGCAGGTTTCTGTCCATGACTGACTCCTGTTTCTAATATTGAAGAGAAAAAAACAAACATGGTCAGAACTCACAACTAATACATTATTGATTTGAATTATTTTGTGTGTGCCTCACCTATTTGCATCTATCAATAAACTGTGCATATATTTTCTCACAGTATCAGCTGGTTTTCTGATCTTTTTATTTTTGTATGCACCTCCTCCTAGGTACATGGCTATTACCAGCTTCCTGTGGTGTGAAGCTAATGAACCCCTGCAAAACATTTCAACAAACTGACATTTTATGTCTTTACTACAGATTTTAACTAATGTAAAAGTGCTCAATAAATAAATTGGAGTTTGGTCCCCATGTCTGCAACACAAGCAAGACTGCATACAAAGTAACCTAGTCTTTGTTGAGTTTTTCTTGTCTTACTCTATTTTCCAGCTCAGAATTGAAGTACATTATGCAAGTCTGTGGCATCTATTGTAATTGTGTAATGAAAAACCTTAACCCTGTAACAACAGTGTAATTTGTGAATGCCACTTGCGTCAGGCAGTATGGATATCCTCAGCAGGAAACAAAATTGCAACTGAATACGTTCTTTTTTCTCGTCTTTCTGCTGTTAAGTTGATTTTTACAACATAATAGAATTTGTAAAGGTACATACATAAACAATGGTAGATCTTTGTGCAGGGATTAAAGCAATTTATGCATTTTTTTTAAAGTAAAAGAAATATAAACAGGCACATAAAGAATGAACAGAGTAGCTGAAGGAGAAGCCTCTGCTGAGACAGAGTGCATTTCACGGTTCAACACAACAGGTTGTACGTGTAGTGGAATCTCAATTTGAGTTTGGAGCCTGAGGCCAAAACAGACCCCAGACTTTTCCTCCACCCGAAACCCTCCCTGAGAACTGCCCCCCCCAATGTAGCTTTCTGCTTCACATCGCTCCTTCAAAACCGCTGGCTGCTCCCTTGTCATAGGTGGAACTATGTTGCTATGGTGTTTTGACCAATGGAATGGCATTTCCAGGAAAGCAGCCTGTCTCCGTCTCCCTCTCTTTCACACACACACACATACACACTCACGGAGTGAAGCAGCCTGTTGAGCAAGAATCCAAATAACCCCCTGGAAACAACATGGCTCCTTCTTTGTTTGTCCAGTGAACACCGGTCAGGAGGTTGCATACTTTATTTGAGCAAATATGCATCCCAGAACAGTGTCTTCAGAGCAGGACCTACAAAGAAAAAAACAAAGACACCAAGCTCAAATCATCCACGATTTAAGTAGGAATATGTTGTAAATGCAACTACTGTGAAAAACATTATTTAAAGTGATATGAAAGATACATGAAGGAAATATTCACTCTAAAAACCTCTGGGTATCTTTTCTTATTCCTATACTGTATACAGTATGGGATGAGTGACCAAACATAGGCATCGCGTACTGACTGTGTCCATATTTGTTGAACCATCCACATCATTTGATTCTATAAATTAGACGGTAGGGCTTAAATTGAAAGTAGGGATGGTTTTAATCCCCTAGTCACTGCTATGCATGCAGCCATAATTACTTTCTAATTACACAGTCATTATGTCAATTACACCTAACTTTCTATACTATCTGTGATTGCAACTATCTTCAGCTATTGCATATATCCAAAATGTGCACCTTCGTACTTTTTCTGGCACATGTACTACGCTTAAATAAATACTTCTATAGTACCGAATACACAGCATACAGTATATTTTATATTTGTACTATATGTGCACTTAAAGTCTGTGTCAAGTAAGAATAAATATATATTCTGAGTTTGTCAGACCAAAGAAGAAAGTGTTATGGTTAACACGTGAAAGCAAAATTGTACTTTTGTGGTCGACTGAGGTGCGTCTGATTTTGAATCACAGCAGGGGTGGACTGGAGCAAAAAAATGGCCTGGGAATTTAGTAGGCCTACCTGAGTGGCCCACTCGGGCCAGGGCAGCGGATGATGGTGGCAGATGCTGTCAATGTTGGCCCTCTTCCATACACAATATTGATGTTTTACAGCCAAACTAGCCTAAATGCGTTGTGCTAAAAGTTAGCAAGCTAGACAAATAATATTATCACATTACAGCCACCCACCTGACTAGCATCCCCCTCCCGGTCACACAGACCCAGCTCTCTCTCTGTCTGAAAAATTTTGTGATTTTTTTACACATAAATGAGGCGCTCTAGTGTACTCTGAGGAGAAAATAGAGGGAAAAACAACATTTCTTCAGATTTTTGAAAAAAGCAGATTTAGCACTGACTGAGGTTCCTATCATTGGAATTGCAAGATGCAAGATTCTATTTTTTTTTTCTAAACGGTTCAGGTTTAAATGCCCCAGAGGCTGGCAATTGGGGCCCTCCGACTGGTGGTGCGTGGTGGCACTACACACAAGAGATAAGTCGGGGCGAAACGGCCAAAGGAGCGAACGCACAATCAAGTGAGTGTCACCGTGTGTCTCGCTGGACTCGATCTCGCAACCAGCAGATCTCTAGCGCTGCGCGCATGCGTACAAGGGCTTTTTAGACGTTGTTCTGGGCGCCAACTGTTTTGTTTTTCAAAGTGTTAAAGCGAGTTTTCTCTCAAACTCATAAAAGGCCCTGTTATAGGTAATGACTAAAAGGTGGCGACGGCACATCGCTAGCACTGGCACCGTGTATAGCAGTTCGTTGGTCCACAACGGCTCAGTGGAGCCGGTTGACGCTAACAGTGGCGCATGCGCAGAGGAGACACGTTGCACTTGGCATTTAAAGGGCTCCGAGCCGCACTTGCTCTCACTCGGGGTGCTGAGCAACTTTTTTGTCTATTACCACGTTGACACGCTCACACCTTTTAAGTCCACTCACTAGAAACACTTTTCAGGTTTTAAGATGCCTTACTTTCGGAGTTAAAGCGCTTTAAAAACTGTCAAGTTGCCCCGTGGGATCATGGGTAACTCTAATGCGCCTGCGCCCGGGCCGTTACGTCATAACTGCCCTGTCCACGCCCGGAAGCGGTGCTGGAAGATGTGTTGCAGTACCGTTTTCTGCCACAGCGTGGAGTCAAGGGCTGTTGGCGCTTTTTCGACTTAGGCTGCGCTGCTGGCGAGGCAGAAATATGCTGTCCATTCAGCACCCCGTGTCTCCATCAAGACAGCCTTGTGTGTCAGCAATTTCAAGTCTCCTGTTGGAGTTCACTTTATTTACATACATGCAGCTTGGCATTTGACTTTAGTGTACTGCGATTAACTGACTAACTGTTGGATGGAGCACTTTACTGACATGCCTGCTGTGCATTGAAAATAACCATTAGTTGCAGTCAGCCTCCCACATGCCAAGGCCACATACGCGGGTTTCTGGTGAGCACAACCCATATTGTTATGGGTTAAACAAAACGACAAAGGAAAAACCTCACTATCTGAACTAATGCGATCAGTAACAAAACCGATCCAAAACAGCACCCCTAATCTAATGAAACTAACAGAAATTTGCTACGTGTGTAGTCGGTGCTCTAACTAAACTAAACCCTGCCCAGTCCCAGTAAGCAAAACAAAACAAACCTCCACAAACAAGTTAACCGCTGTTAACATTCACTAAAGTTGCAACTATCGAGGCGAGCTCAACACAAAGAAGACAAGCCACCCCTGCGATTGGGCGGTTGAGGTTTAATTGCCCGAGAGGCTGGCAATTGGGGCCCTCCGACTGGTGGTGCGTGGTGGCACTACACACAAGAGATAAGTCGGGGCGAAACGGCCAAAGGAGCGAACGCACAATCAAGTGAGTGTCACCGTGTGTCTCACTGGACTCGATCTCGCAACCAGCAGATCTCTAGCGCTGCGCGCATGCGTACAAGGGCTTTTTAGACGTTGTTCTGGGCGCCAACTGTTTTGTTTTTCAAAGTGTTAAAGCGAGTTTTCTCTCAAACTCATAAAATGCCCTGTTATAGGTAATGACTAAAAGGTGGCGACGGCACATCGCTAGCACTGGCACCGTGTACTACAGTTCGTGAGTCCACAACAGCTCAGTGGAGCCGGATGACGCTAACAGTGGCGCATGCGCAGAGGAGACACGTTGCACTCGGCTTTTAAAGGGCTCCGAGCCGCACTTGCTCTCACTCTGGGTGCTGAGCGACTTTTTTGTCTGTTACCACGTTGACACGCTCACACCTTTTAAGTCCACTCACTAGAAACACTTTTCAGGTTTTAAGATCCGTTTTAAGACCTTACTTTTGGAGTTAAAGCGCTTTAAAACCTGTCAAAACCATCCAAGTTTGTGCATTCCCTTTTTTGAGCCCAATGGATTGGCAGTTTCAAAATTGTCATAGTAGAGCTGGATCTGAAGAGCGGGCTCTTGCTGAGAAAATAAACTATGATTTTTAAGGTAGGACCCATCACTTATATCTCTGTCTGGTTTTACTTCTTGGAAAGTGTTACAGAGTTCACTGTTACTAAACATAGATAAGAGAGACCCCCGGATAGGTACATACATGAACTTCATGTCATTGACTAGAATTCGCCTGTAATTCTTTCTCTTCTTGCATCAAAACGAACACAGCTCCACAGGTTCCAGTATATTCCATTTCTTTTCAAAATGCCTCATCCTTTTAGATTCTGTGTTAAGACATGAAAATGGGTTTTCTAGTTGATCAAAACAACTCTCTCCAAAGTTTCTTTAGATGCATCAGAAGACAAACAATTAACAACAGCTTCCTTTGTGTAAGCATGAATGTCATTAACCAGTTCCTCCATTGAGCCAACCAAACACTGCACAGTACTCTCTGGAACACCTGAGGCTTGAATCTGAGCAATAACAGAGCTCAACTGATGTCAAATTCAAAATTGGATCAAGACAGTCTTCATGTGCTCAAGATAGGTGACGTTGGTAACCAGAATATGTACAAAAAACAAACGAACATCCAGGCTCTCCACAGTTCAAATGCAGAGACCTTCCAGGATGCAATCCATGCTCAAACTTCAAATGTCTAAATAACATTGAACAACTGGTGTGGTGTACTGTGCAAATGTAACATATGTACATTTCTGGTCAAAATGTATCAGTCTTCAAATTTCACAATGAAGAAGCCTTGGTCTGATTTCTTTTACCAGAAGACTGTCTTTCACATTGCGGACGTTGATGCCATACACGGTGGGTTGGATGAAGATGAAGAAGCTGGACAGCACATCATCATACGACACAGCAAAAACATAATGCGCCTTGAAGAGCTCATCAAAGGCAGCAACTGGGGTCTGCATCCTGCAGGGAATGGCCTTCTGGTCCAGGATGATGTAGAAATCTTCGATGCTGTTGCCTCTTTCTCCAACACCAAGAAGAAAGGGCTGTTTAGGGCCAGTTTCTTTAAGGAAGGTTTCCATGCTTGACCTCACCTGAGTGTGTGTGTGTGTGTGTGTGTGTGTGTGTGTGTGTGTGTGTGAGAGAGAGAGAGAGAGAGAGAGAGAGAGAGAGAGAGAGAGAGAGAGAAAATGTTTTTTACTAAAGTAATTTTAATTCTTGTGCGACTGACTGTATGAATGAATGTGCGCAATACACAACTTGATGAATTAATATTTGATAGATAGATGTACACAAGTAATTAATTCAGGGATGGATCTATGAATGTACACAACATTAATTTATTTTTGTGTGATGAATGGATGGATGACAAACAATTTAACTGTACCCCTCCAATTACCCTGCCATATTGGCTCCTGAAAATCTTACATCAGCTGAACATGAAAACCTTGTATCAGTGATGTACAGTCCTAAGAAAATACCTTCATGAACTCGATCAGGCGTCTAGCAGCCTCCGATGCACTCATCTTGCCAGCCTTCTTGCCTTTAACTGTTGGAGGCAAGAGGTGAAGCAGCAGAAGGATGGCGGCCATCTCAGAGCCCCACTCCTCAGAATGCCACACTGCAGAATTAGAAGTGACACTATAAAATGTCTTTTATTTCCTTATAAGCATTACAGCATTAGTTTTAATAAAGTTTTCTTAAATTACACCATGGATTGAATATGGTTAGCAGTAAGGTGCAGTATGTCATTTGTAGTAAAGGGGCCAAAAACATGAAAGAACACAACAATGTCCTCTTTTGTTGTGTACACTAAAGGGATGTGCAATCTACTGTGTCCACTATTCAATTAACACTTACCACCATCATCAGACTCCTGTTGTACAGACAGAAGTAGCTCATCCACATGCGGACTCGGGGTTAGATTCTTGCAGCAATCTGCGATGACTCTTGGTTTGAAAAATGTTGGCCACTTGGAGAGGAATTTACCAGACACACCCTCACCAAAGATCATTATGAAGTCTTGGTCGATCCAGGACAGTAGAGACAGTATCCGGGTCTTGAACCACCTTTTGCCTGTGCTGGAATGTTGCCTTCATCTTATTTTTGACAAGGGTCGTATCACTTCATATGGCTTCCCTGCATTCATCACCGGTCAACTTCTCATCTGAACGGATACTGCGTGGAGTTTTGGGGCCCTCTTGGAAAGTGGTCGTGTATTCCTTGCTGTCTTGAGCAGAGTTCTGCTTAACAGTTTTCAGCCTCAGAGGAGACAGAGGAGAGATCCCTCACGCAGGACTGGCAGGCATGCAATAGATGTTATACAGACAAAACAGTTTACAACACAGAATGTATGGGGATGGATTACTGTTTATACTCACATAGCCAATCTTGGAATCTGGGTCCTTCAATTTCGGGAACAGTGTTGTAATCCCAAGTGCGTAGAGGATCCGCACATTCACCGGAGGGATCCTCCTGAAAAGAGATAGAGCACTCCTCCAAAAACTGCAAATTTCATTTACGTGCTCTTGGGTTATTATGGTTAACTAAAACTAAAACTAGCAGTGAAAAAATAATTTAGTAAACAGAAAATAAATTATATTTTTTCCAAAAATGAGAACTAAATAAAAACTACAATAATAATAATAATACAAAAACTAAAACTAAAGTGAATATCAGATAACATCAGCTTAGTTGTAGTTAGAGATGCTAAAATTGCAGGAAGAAAAAGGCCACAGCTCAATATGGTACAACTTAGAGTATGACCCAGAGGTAGATAAGAGTGAATGGAAATGTGATGAGGACTGATGGGAACATTATGGGATGCAACTAAAACGGAAAAAGTTCATCTTCAGAGGTCTGATAGAAGCTTTCTCCTAAAACCTGAAAAACTAAGACTAAGACTGAGACCAAATAAAAACTAGTCAATTCCTCAAAATAAAAACTAAACTAAAACTGCTTCATTGCTTGTTGAACAAACTAAAACTGAACTGAAACAAAAGCAAGTTGAATAGCTAAACAGAAATAAAAACTAGTGAAAATTTTAACACTGTAAACCGTAAGTTTAACCCAACACTACCAAACACAATGTAAGCCTATTTACAAGCCTTGCATATGTGTTATGTTGTCATACTATACTCATATGATGTACAACCTTTTCAATACATGCCTATTACTCAAAAAGCCTTTCCTTTATAGACACTTTTAATAATTTGAGGAACTAATCTTAGCTAACCCTGGTCCAGAGCAGTGTTGGCCAGGGCTAGCTAGCCAACCCAGCTAGCTGGCTAGCAGCCAAAGTCAACTACAAAAAAAATAAACAAACAAAAAAAAAAACGCTAATATCAATACAAAAGAGACAATTATATCGACCGAAACTTAACTTACCGTAGAAAGAAGAGATTTGGACGACGTAAGTATGGCTGCAGTCTGAGTGTTGACTCCGTGTGTGCCACGGTGGGTGTGGCGAATTGAACGCGCCAGAGTGATTCTAAGAACGTTATGAAGTCTATTCTGAGTTCTGAATTCTGAGTAAAATTAATTAATAGTTACCCCTGTTAATTTACACCAACACTAAAAAAATAACACTGGCACATTTGCTGTGCGCCAACTATTTCACTGACTTTGGTCAAACTGGATCATATTTTATGAAGAAAATATTTTCTGGTTTTCCCTCTGTTAGCCTCTGGTTGCTGCGCATCATTTCTTATTGATTTCCAGAGTTTTCTGATGGACAGTGAAGTAAACTGCTGTTAACATTAGCTCAGTTTGTAAACCGGGTTACCCTGACTGTGAGCTCAGAGCACTGAATGATGAGGGGGTGCTGGTGTCATGCCAGAACCAGAGCTGGGCAACCAGGCCATGTAACCAGACTTAGTGTAAACTCTATGGACATAATGGCCCAGATGAAAAAAAAAAATAGATTAAATCTGAGAATTACTTTTAGTCGTTGGTGAGAGTGTCATGAAATAAAAGACAGCCACCGAGCTGGGTTTCTTACTGTTGAACTAGAAAGTAATAAATTATATATAATTTATATATATAATTATATATAATTTATTACTTTCTAAGTTCTAAGTATAAATTGGCTGCTATATCTGAAGTTGTTGCACTTGCTTGATGTTTGGTGATAGCAAAGACATGACAACTTGCTAATTTTTGATCATATGTAATATAATGTGTCATTGCACTCTGAAACTGGGGCGCTAAATCACACAAAATACCAATTTCTACTCCATATATTAATATATAAGTCTTCTGCATCTGTAAATTACTTTAAAAATAGTGAAATGGTAAAAGTACATAAGACATTTTGACATGTCACAGTAGGGAAAACACAGGTGTAAATAATAAAATTGATGATGGCTGCATCCAATTTAGATGCTTAATTTTCAGGGCCTTAGTGTTGTACAAGCTGAGTTGCTATCACACCGTCATGCCTTACTGGGTAATAAAACAGAGCCGTCGTTAATTTGTAACACCTGTGTCAAAATGTCTGCTGTGAAAAATACCTATTAGGAAACAGACATGGCGGCTTTGCTCTCTAATTAATTAGAAATATTGAAGTGACACGTTACCCAGCATCCCCTGGGACCATCTTACCCAAACAAGCGGACGTTATACGGTCACAGCTGCAGTTCTCTGCACGTGTTCTGCTGTACTCTTTGATGCCTCCTTCTAATGATGATCATTACATTGATTCACAGATGTGCCAGAGGCACCACAAGGTTTTATCTCACCAAACCAGAGTCTGGACTCGATAGAGGTTATGCAGGACATTGGACTTCATGGTTTGACCGCTCTGTGCTCCGTCTTTGTCTCCCCTGTGTTCTCACCTAAACAGAACTTTTAAGCCCTTTGTGCAATTCCCCCTAACCTCCCATATCATGTTGCTGTTGGCTTTATTACCTTCAGTACGGCACAGCATCTTACATAAACCTTATCAGAGAGAAGCGACAGCTGGCCTGAGACAATATCAAGATCCCACAGGAGGAGCTGAGGATTTAGGCTTGGCAGCACCGCCTCAATGATTATCTTGACATCTTTAGCTTCCCCTCCTAGTGCATCACACTCCACAAGCTTTAAGCTCTTGTCAATACAGCACTCCTGCAACTTTTTGTCCTTGAATGTGTTTTGCTTCACTTGCACTTTCCCCTCGCCATGCTGCTTCTGTTTTTCTACAACAATAAGGTCCATTAATCTTTAATAAAACAGAAGGCAACCTTACCACTGGCAAAGAAATACATGTAGTAGTACCAACAATGCTGCAGAATGTTGTATTCTATAAGAAATATTTTTTTTTATTTCAACACACATCTGTGTTTAAATTCTTAAGCGACATCACTGGATTATGATCTGTCAGCTGTGGTTCAAATGTACAGGGCAGGATGGATTTCTAGGTAGTATTTATGAAAAAATATTGACGTTTATGTACCTAATGTAAAAAATGTTACAGATTTTTAACATAAAACTGTCATCTTAACTACAACAAAGGGTTTTTTTTCCCCAGTATATTATTGGGACAGTACAACAGTCCGGACATATTCCTGGTAGGATCCTGACATCTAGTGGCACAATGTTGTAACTACATTCAGATTTCATGCTGCATTCTCCTAACTCCTTGCAACCCAGATTTTTTGTACATATAATTCTCTCAAATTTATGACATCATAAAGTCATTAAGACAAGCATTTCTTGTAACATGTAACATGTATATTCAAAACAACTGATTCCAGTTGTGCCTTTGTTAAGTTTTAAGTCCTTAAGTCCTTGAACAAGTTCAGCTTTAACAAAATTAGGTCAGACTGTACTGTTTAAGTCTCTAGTTTTGTCATGAAATCTTGTGCTACAGTGGCTATTAATGGACACCCAGAAATGTCATGAACTGCGAAAATTTATTTTAAGATCAAAACAAAGCACAGCATTAAAACGTTTCAACACTGTAATGACAATCACCCACTGTCTTAAGTGTGTGGAAAAAAAAGATGCGATCAAGCACTTTCGGTTTAACATCATGCTCAGAGTTAACGTTAGTCAAACTACTTTGTTTGGTCATGAAAACTAATTTATCTTTTTTGACTTTACATCACTATCAAAAAGTTGAGTTTATCATGCCAAAGCCTAAGCAGATGTGAGTGAAAAGAAATACACAGAACTTTGAGTTTGTGATGCTGAAAAATGCATTCAATCATTCATTGATTATGTGGTCAAGAGTGTTTTTCTGATGACTTGTCAGTTATGCAGCTTTCTGCAGTGGAGCACCAGGTCCTCGGGCAGGACACCGGTGAGATCAGCCCAGGTAGAGGAAGGGATGGGTGAGAGAGAGGAGGAAAGTTTTTGAGGGGTCTCTGAGGTGGGGTGGGGTGGGGGGGTGGTTTAGGTTTCAGTAACTGGGAAAGATGGGTCATGGGAGGGGGGGCTGATTTCGAGGCTTTGTGTTCATTTCTTCTTGGGTTTTGCCTCCAGGGGTTGGCCAATATCCTTCCCACGCAGTTTCAGCCCTGTTCATGGACATATGGCTTATATAACTGGTAACTGAGACATGAATATGATTGTTCAATTTTAAGAAAGCAGTGTTCTTACCAATTGCTCTCTCTATCTTGCCCATGACCTGGTTGTTGGGAATCGCTCTCCCGGCCTCATAATCTGCAATGACTTGAGGCTTCTCATTAATTTTCTGAGGAAAAAGATTTGACATAAATAATTTAGAACTTTGTTAAACCACAAAGTCAGCAATACTACTCAAGCATATAAAAACCCCAACTCTGTCTGTAGCTGTGAATCCTTTCATCTCAGAGCGGCAACACAGTTCAAATGAGAGTGGTTAGTGAACCTGAACTTGAAGTGGTTGTTCAGACATCATTTTCCATGAACTACGTGTACAATTGACCCATTTTATGATACTTGATTGAACATTTTTACAGTCTATATCCTAGCTAAGATACTGTGTTTAATAAGAGGCAGTATCTCATGCTTTAGAGTATGTTAGTCAGGAAATTAAGCTAATTATGGCTGCACATTGGTTATGTTATTACAACCAACATACATAATCCAGTTGAACAATATTTTAGAAATCCAGCAGCTGTTACATATTGTGTATGCCAATACATGACAAGTCTTTATACTCACAGTGGCCAGATCTTTCTGGGTCAGGCCTTTCTCCTGTCTGCCAAGCTGAATGACTTTCCCCACCTCCAGGGGAACTCTGTCATGGTGTAGCTCCTCCGTCTCCCGGTCCAGTTTGGCGGTATTCTTTGTGACAAGATGCTGTTTGTTCTGCCCTGCAGACCCTGTGTGACAAACAATGGATCAACGCAACACATCAGATCATCGTACAGGGTGGTAGACATGCATGATAAACAGCATGATACAACAACAACAGTACATTAAATACATTGTACGCTTGTCGTGTTTAGTCTACAGAATTATAACTTGGATGAAGGGAAGAATTTCTAAAATGCATCAAAATAAAGTCACTCTGCTGAGCTGTGGTCTTTACCAAATATGTACAGAAAGCATAAATTTACATTTCTTGGTTGTCTCAACTTCCTCCCCACGTCTCTGAGCACCAGTGATAGCCTAGAGGAAACATGGACATGTACACATATCAAAACATATTCTGAATGAATTAACTGTAGACTGTATTATGACCCACATCAGCTTTTGGCTCATAACAAATCATGTTATTAAGTAATGAATCTGCTTATCTAGAAGATAACATGATCAATCCAACCTGAAGACAGTATTTAGGCTTGGGCTTAGGCTTTCCTAAAACATTTAGACACATTTTAGCTATGCATTGCTAGACATCTGCATATGGATTGGATATGACGTCCTATCTCACGTAAAAAAATAAAAAATAAAACTGCGTTGATGTAGCAGCGTTAGTTAAGAGTGGCTGGCTACAGCCAGGTCATCCGTATCAGGTTAGCGGAGTTGGCTAACGCTAGCCTGCTAGGTAGCTAGTGGCTATTTTGGTCGTCGAATATTTAACGGACCTTTAAAGTTACACCGACATGACTTCAGAGAAAGGCTCGTCAGGTGCCAAAGAGACCAAATAAGAGTCATATCTTTAAAAAACATGACTTCAATTTGAGTATGGGGGCGTAAAAAAGGTTATTTGGCAACTGAACTTGGGTTTCGGCTAACTATAACGTTAGCTCCGCAATATTTGTTTGTTTGCATAGAAACCCACAAGCCGCACTAATAACGGCAGTAACGGCTGCTTCAATCACCATGTACCCGTTACTAGTCTGTTAGCTAGACCCCGGGTGTGTCGTTGTTAAGAGACAAACCCGGTGGTGCTGACCACTGTTGTTATTAAACAACACATGGTCGATGTTTGCTCGTAACCACACGCAGAGGTGATACACAGATATATATTTACCAATACATTATATAGTAGCCGTTTATCCAGTGTAATCTGAAACCTTATGTTGCTATAAAATCCACAGTTGAGAGCACGTTATGCTCCGGAACACGTAGAAAAACAGACGACGTGAAGCGTCCATGCTAACCTGCTTGGATTTGGCCTGGGCAGCAGTCGGCCCCTTCTTCCTCAAGACAGTCACGGTATCCCAGTCGCTTTCTGCCATGTTTTCAGGGGGTTCAATCGATACCCGTAATGTTTACTATAGATACAAAAATAAGCTCAACTCCGCGTGTTCAAAAGTCTCCCTTTAAAGAGGGTAGTGCTATACTTTGGCGTATCGGACGCTCCTTCCAGAAGTATCACACACGCGTTCTGCCAAAGCTTTATTTAAACCACCGTGATGAACACTTGACACAGCGGGGCGTTTCAGCAGCGACCCCTGCTGGTGGACGCTGACCTACATCCACACGGACAGGTTTTCAGCAGTGTGACAGCACACAATGCACGATTGCACATTTAAAACACACATTACATCAGACACACTGCAACTTATCTTACTAGCTGTTACAAAATATCCGTTTGTTGCGTCTGTCTATAAGAACAAAGGGCAAAGACTTTGCACTATTTCCTCGTCATCCAGTGCCAACAGTCTAATTTAACTGTACATGGTTTTCTATCTATCTATAAATATAAATATAAAAAATAAATTTTATGGAATACGTTAAACTTGCATGAAGTTGATACAAATCTAAATGTCATGTTCATTTTAAACATGACGTATTATGAGTAATGCAAAGTGTGTTAACATTTAAGTTTAAAACGTCACTCTTGCTCTTGTCTTTAACAAAATCATTCAGAAAGTAATATATTGTGCTACATCTACAGATATATAACACCAGCAGTTATGTCCTTAGGGGTTAACGTTTTGTGCATTCAAATGTTTCATTGTGTCCACCAATAACACTAAATATTCCAACCATACAGTATCTGACAATCCTAGCAGGTCATAAATAATGTATTATAAAAATGAAGTGAAACATGAAATCTAAACGCAGGCCATGATTGACCCCCGGGCCGTACTTTGCCTAGTGCTAATTAAGCCAGAACTGCAAGTTTCTCTTTTTTGACAGAAAAGTTTCTGAATGACAGTGTCACATGAGTTATGATCATTGTCTTCAGTAATTACAGGGCTCTGCTGGTTATGATAAGCACATGATTTTGACTCTGTTTTTCCATCAGGTCTGTCTGGACTGGTGTGAACCCAGATGCAACATCCCAACATGGCTCATGTCTGTTGGCTTATTTCTTTTTGTTGATTAATAAAAAATATTCAATTTTCTGCAACCGTGTGTGTTATAGCCGTTTTATAACACACACATCCTCACATAGTTTGATGCACATGGATAGGCTAGTTTAATATTTGTGACATTTTATTTTATACTGAAGAGTGACATTAGTCCAACAGTGGAAAAAGAAATTGATCTCCTTCAGTCCTATCTTTGAAGACATTTTGACTCTGTGTTGCTTCTTGTGATGGTAACACTTCTTGTTGCTCAAAGAGATGTCTGTTTACAAACAGAGGATGAACTCAGGGGATGCATGAAGTGCCAGTGTAATATAAATAAAGATGTTTTTGTGACATTAATTATGTAAAATTATTATTATTTTTCTTAAAAGTTCTTATTGTCTTGTACTTGATTTAAAGTAGTAATACTACTTGTTACAGCTAAAAGTCCTGCATACAAAATCTCACATGTACAAACAAAAAGTACAGATATACTAGCATCAAAAGGCATTAGACGAGATGAGAGTGCTTTGAAAATAACTCAAAATGGAGAAGATATCTTTGAGAGCTGAACATTGAAACTGTTTCTTGTGTGCACCACTTGAAAATTTAGTGCAGCTAAAAAGAGTTACCAATGAATTTCCTGTACACGAGGTATTGCATCATCTTTCTTTGAGCTTGGCTCCTGGTTTGGAGAAGTATAGAGCCCCCGTCCCCCCTTTGGACACCAACAAAAAGGATTTGAGACACTTAAAGAGGCCCACTTGGAAAAAAAAACAAACAAGTAAAAGCTATATTAAGACTATTTTCACCACTTTACCATGCTGTCAGGCAACTTTTTTTTGGCACTACCACATGCTGTTCACTGTATTACACCACAGATCAGCTGAAAATATACAAGGTATTAAAAAGTACAAATGTATCAAAGTAAAAGTACTTTAGCCTAGACAGAATGGCCCATGTCAGAATAATGTATATATATATAAGAATATCGCTGGACTATAATTACTGATGCATTTATGTGTTCATTACTTTGATGTTGCAGTTAATGTGGTTTTTTTTCCATTTTTGAGCTATGTGTCATGACAGTACTTTATGCCGTGGACGAATCAACGTGTAGCACGCATAGAGCTACTACATGATTGGTCAGGTTACATGGCATGATACAGACGTCTTTTTGAGCTTCTGCCTCTTTTCACTCTGTTTACTGTAAATGTGAAAACTTTGCTTTTCCTCCTCGGATTCATTTTAATTCCTGCAGTTATTTCTTCAGCTACAGTTTGACAAATCACAGCAAGAGAGGTATGTGCACAATTTGATGTTTGTGTGATGATTAACATTTATATTTGCACAAAGAAAGGGTTTAATATATACACAGTACTGCGAAGTTCAAGTACTTATTAACGGAGCAGATGATGGCGTTAAGAGTGTCGATTATTTTCTCACTGGGGCTCGAAAACACAAATGAAATTAAGATAAAAACACAAGAATCTGTATTTTAGACTTGCAATAATTTCTTATGTGATGTTATGACAGATTTTCCGAAAGATCTGTGGTAAATTCCTAAGCTTTGGTAGCAGAGGATTTACATAACCTTACTCCCACAAGAAGGTCAAGTGATCTGTTACGTGTGGATACTTTTTGTGCTTCCTTGACCAGAAACTTACAAAATGTCACCAACACTATTTTTTGTATTATTTTGTAAAACATAAAAGATGAAGTATAGAAGTCTGGATTAATGGTACGAAGTTAATCTTCATAACCTTTATCAGATCCACAGTATGTCATGGCTTTCTTTATAGTGTTTATAGTCTGTCTCATTGCAGATCATGGACATGGTTTACATGCTGTGGTTATTGTGGGAAACGCTTTCGCCATGGTTTACAGGTGAGAAAATTACATCTTTAAACAGTTTCTTATTTTTTAGAAATAAAGATTGAGAATAAGATTGAGTGATGACTTCTGCTGCAGACCCAAGCACAATCTCACACAATGAAGATTTGTTCAGTTCAATGGTTAGACAGGAAATGATGAAGGCAGTTGGCTTAGGGGATGACTCATGGGAACATTCCAGGTGGAGCAGGCATGACAGGCAGGAAGAATGGGAGGTGATCATCCTGAAGTCACAAAAAGCACAAGAGAAAAACACCATGCAGCATAAAAATCCAGAGCAGATATACTGTCCAATACTTGGAAAAGTTTCTCTTTTTTGACAGAAAAGTTTCTGAAGGACAGTGTCACATGAGTTATGATCATTGTCTTATTTGTCAATATTTACAGGGCCTCCTCCTCAACCAATAGCTACTGATGGCGGTGTTGTTTCCAACTTGGACATAAAAAGTAACAAAACAAAAAACCTCATCTCAAAGGTTGAAACAGTGACTGGCTCTAAGAATCGTCCATCTGGTGAGCATTCACCTTTTCATCTATTTCTTGTAGTATGAAATCATAAAATTGAAGTGTAGAGTAAAAATAGTCAGAAAAGTGTGTAGCTCTTGTTATTTCAAAAGTTTGTTTTTTTTTCTTGTTCAGGGAATAATGTTGGACGGGGACCCCCAGCACATTACACTGCACATGGTGGCAGTGTAATACGTATGGACAAAATACATGTTGACAAGATTGACGGTGATCTTGACCTGTCAGTGTGTGTGACAAAATCATAAGTAAGTGCAGAACATTTTGGACAACTTCATACTTGAGATCTGTTAGATATTTGTACAATATAATTGTCTGCTGGTCGTGATATGCACATGATTTTGACTCTGTTTTTCCATCAGGTCTGTCTGGACTGGTCTGAATCCAGATGCTACAGCCCAACAATGCTCATGTCTGCTGGCTTATTTCTCTTTGTTGATTAATAAAAATATTCAATTTTCTGCAACTTGTAATAGAAAATGTATATTATTATATTTATATTAAGTATAACACTGTGTGCCTTATAGTTTGTTTGGTTTTACTCACTACCTTTCACCTAAAAATCTTTCTCTAATCTATGCAAATTGTCTGTAGCAGTAGTTGTTTGATGTATAAATAATGTATAGTAGTTGTTTGATGTATAAACTTGACCTTGGTTCACACGTTCGCAGATCTTTGTTCACAGAGCTTGTTAGTGAGGTTTGATAGTGATGAGCACATTACATTGTAGTAACCTATAATAATGACAAATACTCCTGGAAGTGTATAAGAATCAGCGTGGCATTTGTAGAACTGTTCTTCTTGCAAGAATAAAATGACAAAACCTTTAAGGACCAATTGATTGACTCAAGATCTTTATTTTGTATTGGTGAGTGTTTTTCAGAAAATTTCAGCAACAAACTGCTCGACTCTTTTGGTTATATCGAACGTCTTTTATAACACACACATTCCTCACACAGTTTGATGTGCATGCATAGGCTAGTTTAATATTTGGGACATTTTAGTGTTGTGTGTGTCCAACAGTGGAAAAAGAAATTGATCTCCTCCAGTCCTATCTTTGAAGACATTTTGACTCTGTGTTGTTTCTTGTGATGGTAACACTTCTTGTTGCTCAAAGAGATGTCGATTCGAACTAATCATCCAAAAAAAAAACAACAGTTTTAACCCCCAACCACATATGTCAGATTTACGTGTGCCATAACGATCTGTGAGAGGAAATTATCCTGAAGTCAGAAGTCCTCTAAGCACCTGGGTAATGAGGCCTTAAGCCAGGGGTGTCCAAACCTTTTTTTAAAGAGGGCCAAATGTCAAGATGCCCGGGGGCCAATACTAACATTTAAAAAATGAAAAAATTACCAATAAAAGTTAAAATGTTTAGCACATTCAAATGTTTCACCATGTCGACCAAAAACACCAAATATTCCAACCATACAGTATCTGACAATCCTAGCAGGCCATAAATAATATATTATAAAAATGAAGCTTCGGGCAGCATGAAATCTAAATTCGGGCTGTGATTGGCCCCCAGGCCGTACTTTGGACATCCCTGCCTTAAATCTTTCTTCTTTAATTCTTATGTTCAGGTGATTATACACAAATGAAAACATGCTTATGACTAGTACATTCCATATTTAGCCAATCATTTTTTTCTAAATCTTACACACCAAACTTTTAAATAATAAAAAGTAAGCCTACATAGTAATTTAATTGACATTAGTTAAGACAATGCTCTGAGTAATGTATGCACTAATAGTATACCATATGTGTAATGATTTTTATTAAGCAAATATAATTCAGAACTATAGTTCACAAAAGTTAACAGACTTTATAAAAAGTTAGCATGGACATGACATTGACAATGGCAGGATTAGACAGCCATGATTTTATTAAAAATGTACCATGTTCAATAACACAACAATACAGGACATAGAAAAATGTGTAGTATAACACTACGTCATGAGTGAAACTGTACCAATAAAAAATGTGCAAAGTGTTTTGTCATCAATTTGGAGGAAGTGAGCTGTAGTTCACTTCAGCTGATCTTCTGGACACAGTCTACCAGGTCACCAGTTACAGGACATCTCAGAGGCAGCGTCACTGTTTCGTCGCGTGCGAATCGGGGACCAGCCAAACTCTGACTGGGCGTCCTCAGCCTGGTGGAGACGTCCCAAGCGGTAGCCATGTTTTGAGCCCTGTTTCCCTGCCCATGCACGAACCTTGGGGTTCATCTGGAAACAAATAAACAGATATTAGTGCAGAGACAACACATGGTACACTTTCCAACATGATCCAACTGAAGGAGCTAGCAAGCTACTCCAGTTTATTTCTGATTCTCACAGGACTACACAGTGTAAATTATTATTAATGCTAGTTGCCAGAATCTATGAACAGGTAATTCTCCCTGAAATAATAGTTTTCCTGTGTCACCACCCACAAGCAAGACTGGATTACCAACTGCTGTGTGTCGTTTCTGTGGCAACTGTTATGTTTATGTTTTCCTAATCCATTAATTATGTGTTAAAATGTAAAAATAAAATGTGTTTAGTTATATGCACAACTAAAGTGAATAACTGAAATGGCCCTACAAGACCCTAATGTGTCTCTTGTATGTTTACTCATTGTTGAGAACCTGTCATACTGTTTAGAGGGCTTTTATCAAAATTTATTTTTTTTTTAATGGTATCATATTTGAGTTGGTATTGTGCTTGCACGGTGCATATTCTTAAACAAATTTGTGTTTAATCACTCTTTTATCACTAACTAACTGAAATACATAAAACCTGAGGCATGGTAGTATTCCAGGAATACCGGTTGGTTGCTGAAACTCTGGACACAATGTTTTAGGAGAAACGTTTGCAGCTTTTGCCTCACAGTTATTATATACTGCATTATTAATATTCACAGTGCTGACTTATAAAAACAGAAAATGATTGCTGCCAACTTCGCCATGCACATTCTCCATTCCATCAGAAATGGATATCTGTTTCTCACCTGAACAAAAACAGTTGTGTTCATGTGAAGAGTCTCCACTCGCTCTGACAAGTGATTCAACCATTCCAGATGTTCAGCGATAGACTGGGTTAAATCACTGTTGCTCTGTATTAGAGGAAAATAATGTCAAAACAGAAGAGGGTTCAAGCGATATGGGTTTGGTTAAAACTGTTGCCTGTCTAATGTACCCCAGAGAAGTTGTCCTTCAGTTCAACAGCAGCGAGGCGAACGTGTTCCAGTTTGTCAATCTGCTCTTTCAACCGGTCATCGAGCTCCTGCATCATCATCAGGCCTTCATCAGGTCGGACACCACGCTTGGTAGTCATCCTAGGTCACAGGAACACACTTGTTATTTAAAGAAAACTGAATGTACTGTCTTATGATGAGATCTTTTTGAATGTATTAACAATGGAAACAACCACCTGTGTTTAACTAATGACTCCAGTCATACGTGCAAAGGTTTACGTGTCTTTTTAAACTCAGTCTCAAAACTCTCATACACACATTGTCTATTTAGTGGACACATTTTTGAGATGAATTCATTTGAGGTAAACACACTGTTAAAGCTTCACTCGTAGAGAATTCAAGCGTTTCCTCATCGTACGACCACCAGAGGGAGACACAGCTCTCATTCAAGAGACAAAGTTCTGTGCCGCAGTGGAAGAAAAGTTCAGTGCTGTAATCTGCTGTGACTGTACATTTCCCAACAAGACATAATGACTAACACAACAAAGACACTATACTAACAACCAGGGAAAAGATTCAGACAGTTTACGACTGTCACCATTAACAAAGTTTAACAGTATGTAAACCACCTCACTGATCAGGGCATACACATCAAATTGTGGTTAAGCCAGCAACTCAATATTGCTTGCAACTGGGTGACAACAGAAACAGTGTAAATGAAATGTTTCTTTTTATGATCACAATTAATATTTGTTCTTCTTCTCCTCTGTGGTCTTGATAAGCATCAGATGGACTTCTAACGGATGGATGTTACTGATGTTACCACACTACGTGTCACAGATGTAGTGTGGTAACATCAGTCACATCAGTTTTAGCTGAGGCTCTCAGTGTAGTTTAGTAACATGGTAACAAAAACAGAATATCTCAGTATCAAATCAAATCTTCGGCCTCACAAACAGTGCAACTCAACCAAGGACTATTTTCATTATTAATGAATCTGTCAAGTGTAAATCAATTAAATGTTTAAGTATACAAAATGTCAAAAATAGTGAAACATTGGCATCACAGTTTTTCCAGAGCCCATGTTGATGTATTCATTGTTTTGTTCGACCAATAGCACAGAACCGATAGTATTTGTACTTGACTTACACGACTAATCGATTAGGAAAAAAGTCGACTACTGACTTCACACTAACACTGACTAATGATCTAAAATAAGCATTCAACGGAGCCCCAGTCGATTTAAGAAACCTGTTTTACAAACAAGAGTTAAAAGAGATCCAGGTAAGATGGCTGACGTGTTTCACTCTGCTCTGGAGTGACATGAATTTTATGTTTCAACGTCCATATGCAATTTTTCTTCCAGTTTTAACGGGAGACATTGGGAAGCATTGTTTGCTAGCGCGCATCGTCTGTATGTATGAGTTATAGCTACCTACGTTGTTTTCAGACAACAGCACATCATGGCCGCGTACATTATCATACTAGCAGTCTCCTGTGGTCCCATTACGAAGTAAATAAAAGACGTATCGGTTACTTTGACAACGAGGCTAAACGCTAAAGGTACATTTACAGTATTACACGGTACTCGCGCGTGCAGCAGCAGTGAAGCAGTGAACAGGAGTTAGTCAGTCTTCTGGACTAGTACGGCGCTGGCGACAAAAAGTTAAAAACAGAAGTGAAGTTACCTTCTTTATCTGATGTATAAACACTCTAAATGCTCGGAGGTAAGACGCCAATGAATCCTGGGCTGAAATAACCGACTTCCTCTCTCTGTAGCCACAAAGGGAAAACTTTCTTCGTCCGGACAAGCCTCTTTGTCCTGCAAAAATGTCTGGAATTTGACACTTGTGACGTCACTTTGCCTGCATTGCTTTTTTTTTTTTTTTTTTTTTTTACAGGTGCATTATAATTGTGGTATTACGGTAATTAGTTAGCAATGGGGAATTATCATCCATCAAAAGAAACAAACGTTATTAAATGATAATGATTTAAATGATAATTTAGTAGTGCTGTTTCTTGACTCATGTAAGAGTAGCTTAGCGTAAGTAAAAAGTATGTTTTCATTAGTCTAAAATCACCTGAAAATAAGAATAGTTGTTTTGTTAGCTTCAAATGAGTCTTTTTATCTACAGAGGGAGCGGGTCCTCTTTCATGGAGTCGGCCATGTTCCTCAAGCAGCCCAACACTGGCTCTTAAGACGGCCTTTTGCCTTGTTCACGTGTTTCACGGCCACCAGTTACTCCTATACATGCTTGGACGTTAATTCAGTTGGTTGCGATCTCCAACTTCACCTATAGAAGCCAATAATTCCAACACACTGAACCTTTAAAATGTAAACATAATGCCTATTTGTGATCCTTCGTTAATTATTTATATTATTATTTACAAAGACACAACAATCTGTTAAGGGGCAGAAACCAAGCAGAACCGAGCTCAGTGGTAGGCGGACATCTGCCACAACCAGCTGTGTTAGAGGGGGAGAGAGGAACATAGACCTATAGAGATATACAGGTCACAGCCTTTATGTAGACCTAATTATGAGCGATTAACCCATCCTCAGATTTGTTTAATCTGGGGGATCTTTAGAAGCCTGAAGCCTGTGAAAGTTCCAGCATTGCAAAACAACAGCAAAGTTAGATTTGACTCCCAAATTTGCTGAACAAGGTTGATTTGTTTTTGTGCCTTGAATAAGTGGCTAATCCTGGATTTGCTGTACCTGATAGAACTGTCAATGCAAACCACGTTTTTGTTAAAATTCACATCATATTTCTGAGCCAGCGGTGTTCCAGTTCCGGGAGGAAATTCTGTTGTGATTTCTGTGTGAAATTCTACAAACATTGAACGGTCAGAAAATGTGCTGGACATGTAGCCTAAAAGCATTTCCCCATAACTTCTCCTTTCACACGAATTTGATGCATGATTTTAATATGACAAAGTGAGAATACAGAATCAACAGTACATTTAAGAAATCACAACTGCTTTATTTCTTTTCTTTCAATAAGCTCTTTTTTTCCTTTTTTTTTTAACAAGGGAGAGTAATGACCAAATATCTGAAAGGATAAAGATCAGGTAGGATAAATAGAATGCTGGATCAGCTGTAGAAAGCACTGGTCCTCTGACAAAATGAAATATGCATCTTAAAAGTACAAAAAAAGTCAGGGCAACATTTTGGTGCAGGTACAATGATGAGAAGCATCAAGATCTTTTGCAGTAAGGGATGAGAGGCAAAACACTCCAAGCCCGATAAACCTAACAAGTGAAAGCAGTCCATTCTGAGAACACAGTGACCTTTTCAACGTTAAATCCTTTATAGTGCCACAATATCTAAAATGAAATGTGGGTATAAGCCTCTTCTCGCCAACAAGGCTCGACTGTACAGTTAAGTATGCATATACATATATACCAGTGAAACACTGTCATAAAGATAAATCGTAACATTTTGTAGTGTCATGGAGCGTTATGGTAAGCAGTAACATTTAACCAGTTATGACATTGGCATTGTGAGTTTCAAAATGAGTGTCTGTTACAAAAAGAACAAAATAAAATGAGGATTCCAACAGCTTCACATTTTCAAATAGAACAAACACTTTAAAAGTCCTTCGTAGTCCACTGGAACTGCAGTGCTCACAAAAAAAATCTAAGTAAAGAGCGTATTTTAATTCAACAAGCAATGCTAAACGCCCCTCGTTTGTGATCATTAGCTTTAACAGGAAAAAAAATAGTTATTTGGACCCTGATTGTGATTATAGTTAGGCTGCAGTTATTGCTAGTGCCACCTCAGAGACCAGATACTGAATAATCAAATGTGGATGAGTCCGTGTCTTCAGAATTCCCCACAGTACTGTTAAGTGGGATTTTAAACGGAATTAGAGAGAGAAGTCTTTCAAAAGCCTTAAAAGAAAAAAGAAAAAAAAAAAAAAAAACGCCCCAGGCTGAGGGACGTAAAAAAATCATCACTTACATCACATGTTCATCAACAGACAATTTGATTAATTACAACCCAAATAAAGCGATAAGAAAGCAAACATCTCAATCAGCTTTTTTTTTTGGGAGGGGGTCCTTTACAGCAATTGTGAACGCAGCCCCTCCCCACCACACATAACTTCACGAATGAGTCCCCCCACCCGTCCCCTCAAAAAAAAAAAAAAAAATTGTTGCCAGCTTGGTTGATCAAAATCCACACAGTCGACGGCAGCACTACGAAATGCTGAGTTCAGGTACAGTCTTTGTGAAATGTTGCTAGGTTCTAGGCAGGAATCCTGCGAGTTTACACACGTTCAGCAGATCACATGCACACGCTGTTATCAATGCCAGTGAAGTTCCCATGGAAGCAACATGATTTTGGTAAAATGTCCACCTTTTATGTTTAAATTTACATACAGAAGAGAGCGAGTGACAGAATGTAAAAGCAAAGAACAGTTTTTTAAGAAAAGAAACAATTTCTATCAATCTAAGCAGTTTCACCACAGTTCATGGGCTTGGTGAAGTACCCCAGAAGATGCATTTCTAGGGTGATGCACTTGACTTTTGTTATGTTGACATGCAATGATGTCCACAGATTGGAGGGTTTTTTTTCTGGGTTAATAAAAGAAGTCCTTTACCAAGTGGAGGAATGGGTGATGACTTGAACATTTTATTTACCAGCAAAAATTCCAATGAAATATGACAAAAAAAGAAAAGAAAAGTGCCCCGCTGCATTTCAAATTTGTTTAAAAAAATTGAACAGACTTTGCTTCTCATAATGAGTTATATCAAGTGTCTGCCTGGTGTTAAGGGCTACAGTCCATAAACAGGGAGTAAATACAGTTTGGCAAAATGGTATGAAAAATGAACCATCTGTCAGAGTTGGCCACTTTCCTTTTCCCCACCTTGGAGAGAAACACAAAAAACAAATATCTTTTCTCTATACCAATCTCTCCTTAAAAGTGACTAATAATAAATTAAAGAGGACCTTGAAGAGATCTGCTTAAAAGACTGTTTGTGTCTATGTATATATTTATATATATTTATATATCTCTATACGTGGTGTGAAATAATAATGTCCAGTTCTGACAGTTCAAGAGGAGTAATTCATTGTGATGTCTGCATGTATGCCCCTTGCCTTGGCGCCTTGAGATAAGGTGGGTCTTAGCAGGCTCAGGCGCATTGATCAAGGGGCTTGTGTTGGCAGGCTGGGCGGTGATGAGGATTTTAAGGTCCATTGTTACGCCTTGCCCTCCTCTACTTTGACAGCCTGGGGTTTGATGGCTCCAGTGCGTGCTGGTTTGGCTTGCCCTGTGGAGGGTAGGGGCTCCTGGAGTTTGCTGGTCATGCCCCCGGATGGTGTCTTGCCCTCGCCCACTGCTTTGCGCACTTCTCGCATGGTTTTATTCTGCACAAAGAAGAGGCGGAGTTACTAAGATCTAGAGCAGTGCCTAGAAAACCACACATTTAATGCAGACTTAACGAAATCAAGCTCCTATATGCTTTTTCCTAAGAAGCAGTGCTAGTAGTTACTTGTACGACACACTCTAGAATATTTTTACTGACACATAATCACTTGGAATTAAATTGATAATCAGCTTTAAACAATCCAAAATATGTGAAGCTTTAATATTTGATAGCATTTATATTAAAGTCATTACTGTTAGCTTGTTGAAAAGAATGCTCTCGGTATTTTACATTTTATATTTAGTCTATACTTAGAAAACATTTTCATTCTACAGTACAGTCTATACACACTATATACTATTAAAAGTATAGAATTATAGTATCCCAGGTAAGTCCTCTCAGATATGATAACTATTACTGTATACTTAAGTCAAAGGTACACACAGAACAAGTAATGCAAATAGAGAAAAAGAAAATGGATTAAATTAAATTACCTATATTTACAGTGGGTGGCTCACCTTCATGCCATCCTCTGGCCCTTTGACTGGGGGCTCGGGGGCGGAGGGAGGGGTGGAGTGGGGAGGGTCGCGGCCAGGATTGGGGTAAGGGGGGGAGCGGATGATGACAGGCTTGCTGACCTGCATGACTGGTCTCTGAATGGGGTTGGGGAAAGGGCCTGTGGTGGGGGGTCGCATGTGCATCACCATGCTACCCTGACCAGGTGGGACCTGTTGGTCACGGGAGAGGAGGAGGGGGGTAAATGGGTGAGGTGGGTGGAGGGGGAAAAAAAAACAAACAAACAATTAGCATGCTGGTACTGATTTTCTTAGGGCATTTTCCCACTTGGTTCAGTCACAGGTTTGTTCTTTCAATCACATCCCATCAGTGTAAAAAACACTAACTGTAAATAACTGCAGGTGGTGCAATGTTTAAGTCGTGTTTAAGTGTTTCAAAGAAGTTAACCCTGAGGTGGACATGAGAGCACTTTGTGACAGCTTTCACACTTCCAAAACGTACCAAATTCGACAGCTTAAGCCTTTCCCATTGGCCCAAGAATAAAAATGCCCTGATTACCCTTTAATGTAAAAATATCTCAAAATATATACTGAAATAAATACCTGTTGGGTAAAATGTGTAGGCAGAGGGCCTACAGGCCCCCCAGGACCAGAGGGCTTCCCACTGGGGCTGGCAGACCCAGGCCTGATGAGGAGAGGGGAGAGAGAACACAGTTTTAGACAGGTCACTTCTATTATTTGCCATAAGTCATTTCCACTCAGATATGTAGTGTAAAAGTGCTTTGAGTGGTCAGAAGACAAGAAAGGCGCTATACAGTACAGTCCAGTTACTCACCTGTAGGACCCTGCAGATATGCCTGGGGAATGATTGGACTTGTCAGAGAATTGAAAGCCTTTCATTTCCATCTGCGAACCCTGAGGATAAAGTAAGACTGTCAATACACACAAACAACTGTGGACTCGAGATATATGTGGCTACTATATGAATTTGGCTACACTGTTCCTTGTACGATAAAATGGATTTTAACCTCCTTTCACTTCTGAACAGAAGAGTTTTTGGTTGAGCAATCAGAAAGTCTCACCTCTCGGCTGCCGGTCATGACAGCAGGCTGGGAGCCAGGTGGCAGCATTCGGCGTGGGGCACCAACAGACAGGTTCTGTCCCTGCTGCAGCTGGATGGACTGGGGGAGGATGAGATGTTGCTGAGCTGAGCCATAGCGCAACTGAGAGCCAGGTAGGGGCATGGTCACCTGGAAAAACACAAGGATTTGATTGTAAATGTTTAGGGTAACACTCTATGAAGGCTTATACCCGCTGCGCTAACATGCTACATATAAATGCCACTGCTGTAGTGAAGTCAACTCACCTGGATGAGCTGAGAGTCCATTAGCTGGGAAGAACCCATACCAGGCCCCTGGTTCATCTGGCTGTCATAGACTAGCTGCTGGCTGCCATTCATAGGCTGATAGTGTGAGCCTGACTGTGACTTGACCATGTCTGAAGGCTGCATGCCAGGGAAAGCAGAGTAGGGTCCCTTGAGAGGGGCTCCGCCTGACAGCACCATGGGACTGGGCTGTGACAGGTTGGGGTGCATGTAAACCTGGGACCTGAAAGGAGGAAGTGAAAGAAAACACTGAACTACGTGGTGGTAATAATATCATAAAGTTAGCAAACTAATAGGACCAGGGGGAATTCATTGAGAAATTTGAGGTGGCAGTACCTGAAGGGGGGAATAGAGTTGAACATCTCTTGGGACTGAGAAACGGGTAGACCTCCCCGAAGCCCCAACTGAGCCTGAGCCTGAAGAGACGTGTGCAAAGAGATGGGAATCTGCTGGGCTGCAGCCGCCTGATTGGAGGAACAAATGCACCATAATGACAATCCTGCAGAGACACAAACCTGCCTGTATCTATGTGCGTGTGTGTGAATGTTTATCTCTACCTGTTGGTAGGTCTGCTGCTGGGTCATGGTGGGAGGTACGAGGCGTGGCTGGCTTGGAAAGACATGACCATCCAGATACAATGGAGGAATATGATTACCTACAGAAGGGATGGGAAACAACAGGCTTTCAGTTTGGGTTCGCTCAGAGTTTAAGCCTTCATGGGCACAACAGTGAAGACTGAAATGCAGTTTTACCTTGCATTGACATGGATGGTGCTACTGATGCCACAGGCATTGGAGGCATGGAAACCCCTCCAAAAGAACTGTAGCTGACGCCGCTGGATGAGCCAACGCTGCAGGGAGGCTGAGCACCTGAAGCACCTCCGCCAGGCGAGCCCTGTTCAGGGAGAGACTGCGAGTTCTCCCACGCCTTGCGTGCCGATTCCATCTGAAGAAAAAAAAAAGAAACATTTAAAGTTGATAAGCATGTTTGAATAACAGTCAGCCTTTATGTCCATGTGTGTACCAAGAAAAGGTTGAATAAACACTGATTCTTCTTTATTTATTATATGAATAGATATAGCTAAGTGTTCAAATACCTTGAGAGTGAGGTCAGCAGTGGGGAAGGAGATAGGGTTGAGGTTAATGCCAGGCTGCAGGTGGTTGGAACGCAGCATGGGGATACTCTGATTAAGAGCCGTCTGTTTAAAAACAAAAGCTCAGGATCAGTTGCAAGTCATCATGTCTTCATTTATCAAAAAACAAAACACAACCTTGAAGTACTCTACTCCTGATTCCACATCGACTGTTCTGACAGTTTTCTTATTTTTATGACACCACAAATGCACAGATAGTCACTCACATTGGTGGTAAGTGCATCCTGAAGCTTTACAGGATT
Source organism: Protonibea diacanthus (assembly GCA_028641955.1). Lineage (NCBI taxonomy): Eukaryota > Metazoa > Chordata > Actinopteri > Sciaenidae > Protonibea > Protonibea diacanthus. The sequence continues at coordinate 11,964,604 of CM053991.1, read as the reverse complement.
GGACACGGGCACTGGAGTGGAGCCTGGTGGTAGGCTGAAATCAGAGTCTTTGGCACTGACGCCAAACTCAATAGGAGGCACAGGCAGCACAGTGTCCACATGGAGGTCAACACCGTTGACTGGTGTGATGGGGCCACCTTCCAGCCTGTCAACACCTTCTGAGCCCTTGCGGTGCTTTAGGGAGCGTTCATTTCCGATGGGCCCTGGTTTGTGCTGTTCTTTGCTCTGCTCTGGGCCAGCATCAGAGTCCTGCCAAGAAGAAGAAAAGACACTCATTTGTTTACGTTTCCATAATTCGATACTGTTGCTGCCAATTATATTTGTCAATAATAAGGCAGAGGAGAAAAATGATAGATAAATGATAGAATGAGGATTCATATTTTTACAGAATACATGCAGCGAAGGAGGTTTCAGTGAGCAGCTGTACTACCTCAGAGTTGGGCTCGCTCCCAGTGTAAGACACCTGTTTAGTCCACGAGTCTCCCCCTGAAGACTGTACTGAAAGAGCTAAAAACAAATCAACGCCATTAGTTAGAATGCAATCAATTTCTCACCTGTCACATAATTCACATTCACAAAAAAGGCCTAAAACTATCTATGGGTGGATAAATATGTAAATAAATATACTTTTTCCTAAACAAACAACAAGAGTACCTAAGCAAACTCTGACATTACTAAAAACGGATAAAAGGTTAAGAAACATCATCATAAAGTCTGTCAATTCAGGAAATACACTCTCCAAAAATGTAAAGTTACTGTAATATTGTCTCAGAGGTTTCTCCTTTGTTGCAGCAATGAAAGCACAATGCAAAGATGGGTCTGTCTTACTACCTGAGCTGTTAGTCTCCCAGATTTCAGTTCCCAGATTGTTAGAGGAGAGCGCTTCCTCAGGTTGTTCAATGCTCATGCTTCCCTGCTTTTTGGCGAAACGTGGTGGTATCTTGGATGTGATAGTCCTGTTCTTCACTGGCACCTAGCATAAATTAGAAACAGCTTAACAAACTACACACACTTCTTCATTCTACATTTGTCCTTGGCACGTCTACAGAGCATCTGGATTGAGCATATGCTAACTTACAGCAGCTCCCTGTTCCTTCCTCCTTCTCTCATCTTCCTGTGGGCGCCTTTGCTTTTTGGACAAGGCATCCTGGTATCCATCTGGATTCGAAACTGGTGCTCCTGTGTCCCCTTCAACTACAAAAACAGGTATGTGCTTAAACGCAAAAAATATCTGTAGCTAAGTTGGAAATGCAGTACTGAAGATAATTTGTATTACTGCTTAAGATTTGGTTTTAGCTTAAATGAGATCAGCAATTAGTATCTACCCTAAAAGAGTAGACACACCAGTTATCTAGGGAATTGTTCACATTTAGAATTTCTAACTTCTATTACCATGAATACCACAAAACGGTCAATTAAAAGATATGGACTCACTTGGGTAGCTGCTGAGCTCATACTGGGACAGAGGTTCAGTTATGTCTGTCTTGACAGGCCCTTGCTTCAGCTCCTTGTCTAATTTCTTCCCGGAGGGCTCATTGGGCTCCCTCTCCTCTGGCTGCTCCATGCTGTAGACTGGGCCTGTCTCATCTGGGCCCCTGCTGGAAACAGGAAAGGCAGAGACAGGAAATGTTTTAATTGGGTTTTCTGAGCACAGCTAAAAACAACAACGACATGAAAACATTTAACAATGGCAAAATAACCAAAACTTCAGGAATCCAATCCATTTAAAACATTTTTGATTGAGCCAATTAAGTACAGCAAGGGCTCCAGATGGCAGGTGGAATAAGAAAAAAAAAAAAAAAAAAAAAAGAAATAATCCTCCACTTAGACACGGGCACCTTCCCCACTCTAGCCTCCTTCTGGAACAGACTGTGTGGTGAGGGGTGTGCTCAGTAATAGTAATTTGTTTAATAGCAGGCAAATTACTTCAGATCAATTTTAATCAAGTGAGTGTGTGAATATGTGGCTATTATCCAATTCTGTTTGAACACAGGAGGCTAAATCTAAATTGCATGAACCTTGAGTCAAAATGAGACCTCAAAAGGTATCAGTTGGTATACACTGACTTTGACTAGTGCTGGTAAACTGGATGCTAGGTATCTAACGGAACAATTACTTTCTCTGTGGCGTGTAAACACTCATTCTCACACCTTTGTAATACGGACTTGTTTGTTTCCTTAAATAAGAGATGAAAAATTTGAATTGGTGTTCATTCTTGTCACTGTGACAGTGTCAGCCAGAGAATATTTAAGTCAAAACAATAAAGGAGACGTACTGTGCTGTTCGTTTCTAAGCAACTATAACCACCAGACCTGAGACAAGACACTAGAGCTTTAATATAATTCCAAAGCACATAATGAGAATACGTCATTCCCAGAAGGAATACATGTGTATATGATACTGTAACCTACAATGTGTTCTATTGTTCATCTCACCTTTTACACGATGTCCCTCCATTCTGCCAACTGTCACTCCTGTTAGAGGAGGGGGTAGGGGGATTATCAGGCGTACGCGCCATCTTGTTTGCCTCCATCAGTGATGGCTCTCCTTTCCTGTTCTGCCGTTCTACTAATGGTCTCTGGCTGGAGAAGCTTCTCTTGCAAAGTTCCCTCTTCTCACCAGAGCCTGGTTCACTATGGCCGGAGTCTGAGGGAACATCACCGTGTCCCTGGGTAGCTGCGCCCCCACTTCCACCTCGCTTCTCTCTCCAGTCACCAAAGTCGCTGTTGTCTGATCCCGTCTCCCATTCCTCTGTCTGACCGTGTTGGCTAGAGCGTGCACCAGAGTAGTGGCCGGTGGGCCAGTTGTCGTCCCCGCTGCCTTTGGTGCGACCAGGCCAGGGGTTTGCAAAGTCTCCATTTATGTACTCTTCACTTGTCCACTGGTTTGAGCCAGGTTCGCGTTCTTGTCGTAGACGACGGAAGCGTGGAGGCTTGTCTTGACGGGGTGGACGTCGTCTCCTTAACATCTGCCTGTCAGGGTTGTCATTGTCAAAGTAGTATTCTCCTTCACGTTCCTCTGTGCCATTTTCCATGAAGGTGCCAGTGAATTTAGGGGGGTACTTGAGAGTATCACGTTCAACAGGAGGTCGGCGGGAGTAGGTAGTCTCAGCTCCAGGGCCGTAACCATTTTCTTGCATGGAGCCACCACTATTAAACTGTGGTCCACGGCCTCTCCATGTAGAAATGTCCCTGGAACCTCCAAAGCTTCGATTGTAACTTCCAGTGGTGTTCAGTCTGGGAGGCAACATACGACCTCCAAAGCCCCTGCTGGACTTGGACTTCTCTCTGGAATCTGGGGCTGACTGGTCATCTGTGTACACCTTGTTGGATCGCCAAGAGTCTCTATCAGCTTTACGGATATCTCCAGACTCTGAGTAACCTTCTCCATTTTCAGATCCCTTCTGGCGGCGCCTCTTGGGCAGTTCCTCATATTCAGAGGCTTCGCTCAAGGTCTCACTGACATTTCGCCTCCGGGGCTTGCCCCTCTGGAAATCCTCCACCTTGACAAGGTCCCTTGGTGGTGCTCGGCCTCTGCCTGCGCGCTGAGCACCACTGCTGTTGTTATTGTTGTTATAAGCCCCTCTGAGATTGTCTCCACCTCGGCCACCACGGGTTCCACCTCTAGAGTTAAATTCCCTAAAGCCTCGACTGCGGCCTCTACCTGTTCCCCTGACGGCACCAAAGGCCTGTTCCTCATCAATGAAGATCCAGTTATTGCGCCGTGGTGCATGTGGCTCCCGGTTTTCCTGGCTATCTCTAGGTGACTGGCTCTTGCCACTGTCCCAGGTGCTCTCCTTGGGAGAGTCATCACTGTGGGTACTCAGGGGCCTCTCTGTTTTGGTGGGAGCTGGTGACTGGCGCTGCCTTTCTTCAGGCTGTTTCTCAACAACCGGTGAGGCTGAACGCCTGTTGCTGGCAGGCTGGTTATCTTTCTTCAGGTCGTAAACATTAGTAAGGACTTCTTTCTCCAGGCGGTAAGGGACAGTCTTCTCCTCAGGCTCAGGTTTGGGCTTCTCATTCTCCTTGTCTTCCACTTTGAGAGCCTTAAGGACAGGTTTCTTGATGGGCCCAGTTCTGCGAGACAAAGAGCGCCCACTGGTCTCAGATGGCTGGCTGACACTACTACTAGAACTGGAACTGGGTTCAGACCACTGACTTTGAGCATTGTTAAGTCCTCCGTCTTGTTTCTGGCCTCCATCTCTTTTCCAATTGTCCTTGGAGCCATCTAAGCTCTCATCATGAGATTCAGGGCCGTCTTTCAGATGCTTGTCTCTCGAGTCTTGTTTTGGGTAGTCACTATCTGCATGATTCTGGGAGTGGTTCTGAGCAGTGGTCAGCAAGCCTTGGTCATGGTGTTGGTGTTCTCTGTCAGGGCCTCGACTCTGGTAAGCGTGATGGGGGAGATCATCTTGGGGGTGAGTCAAGCATTCATTGGACCTCTCTTCATAGGAATCCTGTTGGGAGCAGGTCATATCACTTCTGTAGAAAAAAAAGACAAGAGAAAAAGATGAAGAACAACAAAAATGAGAGAGGCTCACTGAGAAGAGGTCACCCGGCAGGATTTTATTCAGTATAACATGGAGGCAGGTTTAGGAGATTTGACAGTGAATTTAACAACATCTGACCTGTCATCTGGCTGGCCATTGTCTGAGCTTTCATGCTGCCTCTGGTAGGGTGGAGTGAAGCTGCGCAAAGGGTAGCCATCTTGGTTCCACATAGGATAAGGCTCAGTAGAAGGGGCTCTTCTTTCCTGGTGAAGGTTGGGATGGCATCCTTCATCAGAACCAGGGCTGTTCAAGTGATCTTGATGCATCATGGGTTTCATCATTCCTGCGAAAAACGAGGTTTCAGATTGGTTGGTTGGTTTGTTTTTTCCATGACAGAAAACCAAAGGAGGGGTATGTGCTCATTTTCTTGGATTTTGTGCTTACCTGAAGAGTGGACAGCACCAGAGTAGTAGTCCACAGTAGATCGTCCTTGGGCCATGCGGGGATCCATGAATGGTGGCATCATCATCCAGCGGGGATCAAACCCAAGTACATGTGGGGGATAGTAGCCCCGCTGGGCATGGCTTGACCCGGATGGGGCAGGGTGACCTGACTGCTGCCAGTGCTGCATCTTGTATACTTGTTCCTGTAGAACAAACATATTTGTAAGAGATGGTGGGAAAAATTCACAGTCCTTGTTCTGTGTAAAACACTGCCTTTCTCAGCAGCTGTTCTCTGGGAGGGAAGATTGCTATATAGTCTACCAATATAGTAAAGCATGAGATAACCAAACAACATTAGCAACAAAAACCCCTACAAGAACTTACAATGGACTATCCAATGAAAGACAAACAGGACCTTCACAAAGCACACTGCTTTTTATGTTTGCATGTTAATCACTGCAATTTTTAAAACAATCCCCTTCTGTGAATTCTTCAAAGACCTCTAAAGCATTCACTAACACCAAGACATTAGCCTGGGATTAAGATATTATGTGTTAGAGGGGGCATCAGCTGGTGCTCACCTGCTGCTGCTGCTGGTGGTGCTGTGGCTGCTTTTGAAAGCGGGGTGGGACGGGTTTGGAGGGATGACGTCCACTGTATTCTCCTGAGGGGGAAGATGGCTCCTGGCCATCATCCTCACTGCCACGGTAGTTAGAGAAGCCAGGTTCCTCACGGTAACTATGACCAGGAGAGCTGTCAGGGCCACCGTCATTTATATCTGGAAAAAGTATACAAAACGTGGTTAGAATCTGATTACATCTGGTTATATTCTGCAATAACATTTATATTCAATGCATCATATGTAGGCCTAAATGTATGTGTCTACTTTTTACCTTTTGTGCTGTACTGCCAGTTCTCATGGTGGCCTTTATTCTGCTCCCTGTTTGGGGACAGTGGAACTTCTTTACCATCTCCCTCTTTCTGGCCCTCATCTGTCCTTGACATCTGCCTTTCAGTCTTCCCAAACTTCTCATCCAGCTTTTTGAGTTTTTCAGCACAGGCAGCCAGTCGTTCCTCGCGGGCACGCCTCTCTTCCTCTTCCCTGCGCCTGCGGGCCCTCTCCACAGCCTCAGACAACTCAGGTGACACATACTTTGCCCTAGCCGGTCCCTGAGCCTGGGATTGGCGCTGGTGATCTTCCTGGTCAGCCAGTGGCTCACCTTGGTTTTTCTGCTGGGCCTAGAAGTGGAACAGAGGCAGGAAGAGCTCAATTTTTTTGCTTTGTTTTTATGAGTGACTCAGTAAGTATCTGACCAACTAATCATTCTCCAAAGTGAACCAGTGGTCACCACTGAGTGACCAACAGGATTTTTGGATTTTAAGTGTATACTTTGGAGTAGCCATCTGTTTATCCCAAGCATCAATACTTTAGGTGACAAAACTAACCGTAAAAGATTAATCCCAAATTAATGAAAAACAACAAATTAATGCTTACATGGTAAGCACTACAGACCACTAGGGTTTAAAAAGATACCTAAATTACTTTGTTAAGCCTACCTGCTCACATTTAGAACTTAAAAACCTTAGAGACTCAAAAGAAAATGAAATGTGTGATCTGTCTGATGGATTCTTCACATTAAAACTGGTGGAAAAAAAGAGGGATAATATGTATTTCCATTAAATATCACATCCTTTTCTTTCACTTGCCAAGCAAAAGGCTTGGCAAGTGAAAAGTAGTCAGACACATATCTCTATGGTTACTGCAAGGTCATCTCTCCCAGTGCACAATGACGATCTCACTTGAGGGTGTGCAAAGGCACACTCCTATTCATGCACTCTGTTGTGTGCCACCGTCACGGGGGATTTAAGAACAAGATGCATTTTAACTGCGGATAACTTCATTATGAGTTAATCTTAGATAAGTAACCTCAAATGGGAAGGATGAAAGTAGAAAAATAAAATATAGAGTGCAGTTACCGGGGTGTCTGTAGAGATATATCTGCCGTTGGTCTTCCTAGGGGGCTCATGGTGGTGATGTTGGTAAGAATAACTCTCCTCTGGGCCATCCTGGGGGTAAGACGCCTCACCTGAACTTAGGGAGGATTGGCAGTCACGCTGAATGTCTCTATCCCTCTCCCTCTCCCACTCAGTCCTAAAAAGTAATGGATCAAAAATTAGACCAGGAACCCTTTGAATGATGTCAAAAAAAAAAAAAAGGTATTTGGGAGCTATGAGATGAGAACTTACCACAGCTTGTTTTTATCACCGTGGTCGTCCTCGTCATCACTGAACTTGAGCTTCTCACTATAATCAACTTCCTCATGGAGTCCTGAAAAAAAAAAAAAGTCGAACAGTCAGCAACAGTGCTATTGGATGTAGAGCACTGGGAACAGGCATTGGTATCCCATCAGCATGTTCTTAACTGGTTAACAACTGTATTTAAGTATTAATAGTGCAGTTAAATAAGTACTGTCTACCTACACATGCATGTCATTTATCTTGAGACTGCAACGACCAATACCTGCAGTGGCTTTATTAAGTGTTTCCAAGTGAAATTACAGTTTTAAAAGATGCAGAATTATCTGTCGGACTGTGATAAATTAAAGGCTGACAAACTTCGGTCGACCTCTTCATGTTATATAACATGGCTTTGTGCATATATGATAAAGCCAAGCCCAGTATATAATACATAATTATCATGTAGCTTGCACATGATACTATGAATGCAGATATAAGTTACTGAACACTGTTCAGCAGGTTTTGTGCGCTGAATTTGCCTCCACATTACATTTCCATTATACAGCACACACATCCTATGGAAGCAGTGAATATTTAGAAGCATTCACATAGCATAAACTAACATCACACAGTCGAGTGAAATCTTTAATTTGGCCTCACTATAAGAAGAGGCTGGAGGTAGTTAAAGTTAAAGTATAAGAAATACTGACCAGCCCATCCATCCTCACAGTCATTATCAAGCTCATCCAGATCCTTCAGGTCCTCTGGATTAATGATGGCGGGTCGTTGTGGTCTGTCACCAGGCCGGCGGATGGGCTGAGAAGTGAGTCGAGGTGGAGCGCGGACAAAGCGGTTCTCTCTTTTCACATCACCACTGCAATCACATGGTAAAAAGACAAATTAGCAATTGCCATATGTCACAAACCTCTCGGAAAAAACTGCTTAACTAATGGATAAATGCTCTTGCATTATGAATATGAATCTTACTTGACAAGTTCAGGTTTGGCGTAGCTCTGCCTAAATGCGGGTTTGCTTTCAAATCGGGCTGGGGCTGCAACGGTGGTAGGAACATGGTCTGTACCTGGAGCTTCACGTGTCTCTTTGGAGCACATCTGAAAACAGCAGAATGAAACATTGTGTTTCTTAGTAGAGATATATGGAGTTACAGCTGCATCTGACTATATCTAACAGCTGATTTTTAGCTGACAGACAATGGCCTGAAGGAGACAGTACTTACAAATGCAGGCAACATGTCATGGTAGACAGCAGTCGAGGTGTGGTGAAGCTGGTACTGCAGGGCAGTAGGGACGGTTGTTCTGCGGACAGGCTGGGCGGGTCGCAGGGAAGGCTCTTTGGGGTCAAGGACTGGAGACTGAGCCGTCACTACGCTAGAAGAGGTTGTGCCGGTGGTAGAGGAGGGGTGAGATGAGGCTGGAGGGGTGCCAGTCTCACCCAGGGCAGTGATCTTACCCTCAGGATCTGCTGGCAGGCCGAGGGTCAGGGATGAGGGTTGAAGGTTCCTGCCACCACCTTCCCTCCAGCTCGTCACATCTTGAAGCACAAAGAGGGAGATTTCAGAAATAGCTATGAACAAATTCTACATGGAAAGATTTGCACTGACAAATTTGTGACATTAGAAGTAATACCACACTGTATTAATCCCATCTCCATGTCTTTAATGACACGAGTTACAAATGTTGCGCTCAGACACAGATTTAGAAGCTGGGTACATGAAATCAACCAAGCCAGAACACAACAGGTAGAGTATCAAAGTTTAGTCCACAATTCCACCTGGATAACTTCAGTTTCAGTGACATTTCAGGCTGACGCAGGTCTGCCTGATCCGGGTGTCTGATTGGCAGACGCAGCATGACATCGCCTGCATTTTTTCAAAATTTGGATCTCGCTCAACTTCTCTGCCAGAGGTTTCTGCGTTTTTGGTGGACACCCCTGTGGCCTGCATTGCCGATTACCCCGACTCAAATGAGTGCCGTATTCTGTCTGAATGTGGCCTAAGTCAACCAGTGAAACAGCAAATATAGATCAAATTGTGACAAAAAACACTATTCTCCCAAACCCATGGCTTTCTATTGTTGGAATTATCTATTTTCATTTATTTCATTTATCAACAAGCTGTAAAATGTGTTTCAACATTATCATCGGTTTCCAGAGGGTCAAAACTCTTGCCGCCAATTTAATAATTTGCTTTCCAGCAGACTATCTTTCAAAAATCTTTTATCTGTGAGACTGACAGCCAACTCCTGAGGGTTTAGGCTTACTCTGGGGGCGGAGGCTTGGTCCGGGCCCATACGACGGATCGAAGCCGCTTCTTTCCTTGCCAGCCCTGTCCTGTTCTCCAGCTGCCTTCAGCGTGGGAAATTCCTCGTGAGAGAAGGGCTGAAGTCGGTTTGAGGCCCTTAAACCTGATGAATAAATGGCATAAGGAAACATGTCTGAGGATTGTACTGTTTGGCAAAGACTTGTGCGTGTGTGGTGTATGTGTGAGAGCATGTTAGCGTGTCATTTGATATCTCTCAAATTATAGATAAATCAGATGACTCACCATCTTGCTCTACTGCCTTTCCATTTAGCTGGGCCCATTGCTTTGGTCCACCTGTGTTTGTGTTCTGTGGAAATAAAGAGAACCAAGGTCACAGTCTCATAGCTGCATTAGGTCTCTCTGATCTTTGAGACAGGAGTCTGAATATATATATATATACATACACACACACACACACACACACACACACCTATGCCTAATGTATAGAAATGCCATATTAAACAAGGACACTGCAGCTTTTGAAATAAAGATATAATAATATTGAAACAGAAGGTGGTTCAAATGTAAGGTGCCAACTCCAACTTGACCTTCTCTCTGTGTTAGCACAGACATACTACAACCAAAAAAAAAAAAGAGGACGGGGTATTGTCAACTCTGGATCACCTGCCCATGTCCACCTGGCAGAGAGATTTGGTTGAGTGTGCTCCTCCCAAACTGTGTAATTGTGTAACTGTGTAATAGAAGCAAATACAAACTATGAGATTCAAATCCATTTGGTAAAAAGTACCAAATGGATCCTTCCTTTTTGGAAATAATGAAATCGCAGTATATCTGCAGTTGTGTATTAAGGAAGGCTTCTCAAGGATCAAATGGGAGACAGATGTTAAAACACAGTCATGGTGGTAAAACTCAGGACGAAATGTCCCGGAGCGAACACATCCATAGCTACACGTACACACCTCCTGGTTGGCTACCGGTGAGGGCTTCTGAAGATTGGAGACAGATTTCTGTAAAGCCAGCTGCGGCTGCAACTCCGGCAGCTGTGGTATTGATGCAATAGAACTACAGAAGAGAAAGAAGGGAAATAAAACTGTTACTTTTGTGAAATTTAGCTAAAGCAGGCACAGGTACTATGACTTGATATAAGGTGAGAGCACAGAGGACTGGACCTCTGAGCAGGTGTAAATACAGTAACTATCTCAAATGATAACAGCTTTGCAGTTTTTACAAAGCTCAGAGCCTTATTTTACTTTTTCCTGACGATGCTCTCTGAAAAAGGATAAAAGCATTTGTTTAAAGCTGATGGTGTACCTCTCCATTGCACCCAGTTAAACTGTTTTTCAGTGCTTGAGAGCCTACATCCTTGTGATGGAAAACCACAGAACACCACTGTAGTGGATAAAATATCACAAATTAATAATAAAAAAAATACTCATAGCAGTCCATTTACTTGAACTTTGACATAAGGATCGTTTGTAGCTCTCTCCCCTTACCTCTTTTGATCGGGTTGTTCCTGCTTGTTCGCCCATCCTGTACCGTCTTTAGGCACAATAATCACGTTGGGATCGTTTCCTTTGTTTTCTGACTTCAAGCTCGGCAGGTGAGCAGGTGGGGGCATGCGCCGGGCTGTGGCCACTTTGCCAAGACTCTGTAAGCCATGTCGCGGAACTACTGGCAGAGGAAACAAAGGCAGTGGGATGAGATTAACAAATGGATGGAAACAGGATAACAGAAATGTAACGAAAGCAATTAAGTATTTGTGAGAGAAACAAATAAACAGCCGTACCTGTGTTTTTCTGAGTTTCTATTGATTTTCCCTTGTACTTGTCAAAAAGGCTGAGTGAGGAATACTTGCTTTTCCCATCCTTGGACTTGGTTATTTGCCCCAAACGATCGGACATTGCGATGTAATGTCATCGAGTATGGAAATTTTTCTTTGCGCCTCTTCCCAGTGCCTTCTGATTCTACAAGGAGAAGAAATATCAACCTTAAGTACAGACATCAGAAGAAAATATTCAAACTTAGGGTTGATGTTGTGAGGTTGGGTGTTATCGAGGTATCCGGCAATGCTTCATTTATTTCAGATTCTTTTGATCATTTCACTTCAACTAGGTGTATAGTCTTGTGTTTACTACCAACTCCACTACTACTACACGAGAAATACTACAGGGGAAAACTCCATGAGATTGTAACATTTCTGTAAAACGGCTCAAAACCTGCTCATTAAATTAAAAAATATTTGTGTAGCTAGTAACAGCTATGAGATTTGGGTTAACTGATTGTGTAACACGAATTAGCAACAGCTGATAAATCTGCTTATGAAGGTTATCATTGCAACAGGAGAAAGTGAAGCTTGACAGCTAAAAATAACCACCGTTTTGCATATGTGGCCACCCAACAGCCATAATTTGTGTTTGATGTGCAGCACTGATAGGGACAGTATAGTTTGAAGTGACCGTTGTTAAAACGTTGCACTGATTGTCTCCCTATCATGTCTTGCACATTAGAAACACGGAGTGACTAGTTATTTCCTCGCACAGGTGCAGAATATACATGCATGTTGGCGGTCAGACGGGTGCTGTGTATAGTTTTTCAAATGTGTTCATGTGCAGCTTTTAACAAAAGATGTGAGCCAACGCGAGGTGATGCATCAGTCGCCCTTTGTTAGTGCTAGTTCTTCCGTATGTCAGGGCCCTGGCCACAGAGATCAGAAGCATTTCCACTGTGACCTCAGCAACATGGATGAGGTCAGAAAACCACTTGTGCCCGATTCTGCCCTGCTCATGGTTGCTCACAGCTCGACTCAGAATGAGCACCACAAACATGTGGAAAAAACACTTTGTGTTCATGTAAATGTGAAAAAAAATATGGTTTTGAAACAGGTACTGCCATCACAGCTTAAATTTACATTTGATATTAAATCAGAGAAATATTCCCTATGTATACATTTACAGTTGAACTTCAGCTTTTGTTTATTCCATATCCTGACCTGAGGGCAGACAGGCTGGTATTTTTTTTTTTAAACAAACACATACCTGATTTGCTTCCCCTGCAGGTGTCCATAGGAAAAGTATGTAAGTAAGTTTGAACAAGAATAATTGATTGTTCACTTTTTAACTAAAACTTTTCAAACAGGAAATCACAGCACCCCTATTGCCATTTTTTCTTTTCTACTTATTCATATTTATATACTTTGAATTTCTGAAAACGGCTGAGGTTTGTGGACTATCCTGAGCAAACATACACATTGCTTCTATAGCTTCCGAGTTTTTCACATATATTTGCTCGATGATTTGAACAAAATAAAATAGATGTGGCACCTCATCGCTGAGTGTAAGATGCAGATATCGCTTACACTGACCACCTGGATGGGTAAGGGATGAAATGTTTCTTTGTGATGCTGGCTGTCCATTTCTAATAAGTAATCATTTGCCATGTGTAGCACTTCATTCAAACTAAAATGTATGAATGACAGACCAAGCTCTGGTTGGCAGGAAGTACGAATCATGATGTTGCCATGAAAAGAATCCCTTCTCTTTCCTGGTTGACACTCCATTTCCATCTATTCTTCCTTTACTGTTGAGATACTTTATATAACTGAGGCAGCGTTTGTGACTTTTACTCATGTTGCATGTGATTTACTAAGAAAGAAACATACTCACAGAACACGAAGTTAAGCACATGTGTGCCGTTTGCTATAATTCACACCTAAGAAAATCACAAGTTGCCTTCTTGAATAACTTACTTGAATATGCCAACATACACTACAGCAAATAGTATTTTTCACTTCCAACAACACTAACTACATATGCATACAAAAACATGGAGATAAATAGCAATATGCAAGTAGAAAATAGAAATATTTAGGCAATTCATTGATAGAAGTAGAAGTTACAGTAAACCTACATTTTTTTGGCCTTTCTAATTTATTCATTAGGTCCAGCTACACTTGAATCTCCAACAATAGTAACTGTAACAAGCAGCTGCAGTAACAAGGTACCAACTTATCCCAAAGCAATCTGATTTATTGACTTTTATCTTAAATTAAATGATTTTAACAAAGCTCACATCCATGTGTGTGTGTTTGTTGTTTCCAAACATGTTCTTCCAATTTGATTATTGTTATAATGGCTACTCGCGCTCACATTTCCAAGTGGCTGTTTAACATAACCTGAACAGCATCTGTGAAGAGAGTGACGCTTATAGCATTTATTAACGCGGGCTGAATTTTCATCCTTTTCTAGTTTAAACCGTGCTGGCTACGCCCCAGGAGTCCACAGCTGATGTTTTGAATATTTCAGACACAAACTAATGCAAATAAATATCGCAGCTTGAGCCGAATACCAGACAATCCATACCGTATCGGAGGCCGCTCGGTCAAAGCTCCGCATAGGCGTTTTACCAGGGCTTGTAAAGATAAATATCCGTCCATCAAGATCGATTTAGTCAAGTATTAAAATCGTCATGTCAATCTATTTTCCTCTACTTTAATTTCAGTAAAATTACACCCTACAATTTTTACAAGAACCGCCAAATTAGAAATGTTGCGTTAGTTACCGCTAAGTTAGATGTGGAAGCTAACGCCATGACAGCTAATGTTTTTCATTTCTTGATTTTGTTTACGTTTTAAACGTCAGTTTCACCAAACTACTACAAATAAATAACCTAAGTACTCAAAATGAATATATTAACCATAACTACAACACATTTTTCAACCGCAAAATGACGTTTAACCTCTATAATGTTAGTTGTATGTACCGTTGCCTCGTTTAAAGCTAATGCTAATAGCAGCAGATGAAACTGACACTGGCCAGCTCGCTGCACGAAAACAAAACCACAATCTTTCTCAGCGTAAAATAAAACAGAAAACAAGAGTCCCGGTCAGTTTATCAGATTATAAAGACTACCCAACATCATCTCAAGTCGTAGCGTAACAACACAAACGTCAACAAGGACCCTTGGTGTAGCTGCTAGCCATCACTTGTAAAAATGTGCTAGCTGCTAAGAAAAATAGCTATGTAAACACCAAGTGCTAGTGGCCAACGTCCTGTAGAGCAATAGCTATGTTATTATGCTGTTTGTATATAAGACTGTGAAGATAAGGGTGGTTTTCTGTTTGTTTGAGCACTCAGAAAATAATAAAATACAACCAACTTCTCTGCATTAGCTAGGTTCGACAGTCGCAGCTTGTTCGAAAACTAGCGACACGGCGATCCCGTTTAACTTCAAGTCTAGTGTTCAAAAACAACCTTGACAGGCCTGAGCTTTCCACTTATGTAGCGAGTGCTTCACACTATTCAATACAGCTCTTTTTTAATGGTGGAAATCTGTAATAAACACTCAAACCGTGCGTATATTTTCAACCTTTCTTGGCTTTCGGAGCGGTCAGACGACAGGGATGAGAATGTAGGACAAGGCGATTAAAAATGGCTGCTGCACAGAACAAAGCAACAATAAAACTAGGCAGCGGAGAAGACGAGCAAAAGTGAAGATTTGACACAACCACACGCGTCCATAACTCACCGATTCAACGACTTAGTGTACCTTCTGATCAATGACAGTGATATATTTCCACAAAATGTTGTCTAATCAAAGGATGGATGGCGATTGTAAAGCCCAATCTTCATAGGTTGAACCGATCGCAGTATTGTTGCTGGGGTCCTACCCGGCCTGGAAATGAACAGGGCTGTGTAGAGGCTGGCTCGGCTCGCCTCAGAGCGTCATACGTCACCAAACGACGTTTGCACGGGGGAAGAGAACGAGCGACCTCTCGTGGTTGATTTAAACAGTTATAGATAGATAGATAGATAGATATACATAGTTAAATATAGTAGTAACATAGTTAAATATACAAAATATACTGTACATTGTGCAATCTTGGTCAAGAGTGTCAGTACAAGTTATGTCTTAATGTCTATATCCAAACAGTAAATGTCACTGCAATAAAACACAACACAACAATTAGATCAAATAGTCAGCAATAGGAAGGGATAAGCAGAGGTAGGGTATAATCAATCTCAGCAGTAAAGTGCTTTAATCCAAAAAGCTTTATAATCTGTGTCTGGTTAAATATCTCGCTCAGAAGCCAGGAATCCTTCACTGAAGTTTGAACACTGGGTATCAAACTTGACTGGGTGTCTAAACTCTGAAATACTATTTGGATTTTTTATGACATCTAGAATTATCTTATTTGTACATACTTATGTGCAACAAAGAAATAGTACTCATATGATCAACTTATATGTATACACATGTGCAAATCAGCTAGCGGCAGCCGAAAACCTGACAATCCGCACAATGTGGTCATTTTATCATATAGAGTAAAAAGTCTCTGACGCAGATGAGATATTATGTTATCTACTTTCTCAGGGAGTAAGTAAGGAATGACTAATTGCAGAAATCATAACAAGAGCTGAATCTTTGATGTTTTCTGCATTCACCTACTACTTGGTGAATCACATGCAATGTGACAACTACATTTCAGTAACCGTGTTTTAACTCATTGGCTCCTTGTTGCATTCTCTTAAAAAGGTCACTTTGTTTTCCATGAAGAGTTCAAAGTTGGGTCACGTTGACTCATCGAGAGAATTTCATGTATGTGCAAAGCTGGTTACTTTGAATAATCTAAAACATAGAACATATTTTGCTTTGTTTACACTTTTTTTGTTCACTGCATAAATCCATATGTGTTTTTTCATAGTTTGGATGTCTTCAGTGTTAATGCACAATGTAGAAAGTAACAAAAATAAAGAAAGAACATCAACTGAGAAGCTGTGTCCAAACCTTTGACTGGTATTGTAAGTATTTTGCATATGGCGGGATTATGAATTAGAACAAGCAAATGTGTATTTTTGTTGTATACACTGTATAATCTCATTTACCTTATACAGTATGCCTGATTGGACAGTGATATCTAGTGCCAAAATAACAACGCCACATTAAAAAAGTTGTGATGAATACACTGCACTCTGCATTCTTATTTCCACAGGTCAAAGTCAGATATACAAAATAAGGTCACATTATAAGCTTTGAATCTCTTTTCTAGTTGCAAGTAAACCAATGGCAGATAATGGCCAACATGACAGATGATGTTTCCTGGAGATTCCTCTAGAGGGAGCACTTGCCCTACAATTCTTCAACCATTCCTCTCAAAAGGCCGTTCCTCCCCCCACTTTTAACAGGTAAGAAGATAAAACAAAGTTCAGGAAGACTCACAAGACACTAGGGACTAACATGTATATATGTATAAATATTTATAAGCAGCGAGCCAATAAGATGTATGTTTCTTGTGTACCACTGAACCATAATTCACTCCACTAGTTTGTCCCAAACCAATTTCTTTGGAGCATATTTCATTTTTATGCAGCTATTGCAGCATAAAGCATTGCAGACTCCTGACAAGTGCTTTTATTAGCCTGCAGTACTTTCATGGGTGATCTATTATACAGTGGGGGTTTTTTTTATATCCCAATGAGGGAACATTTCTGAATACCTGTTTGGGATTATAACATACTCAGAGCTACATGCATGCAGCATGCACAGAGGTCAGTGGCACCTAGATGGTTGTGGTGCCTATAATGGTTCCTTTATCTATTGTACGTGTAACTCAGAGCAGCAAGACGCAAACAGCGCATAAAGACACAACAGCAGGACATGTGGTGTCTGTTGAGTCAGTGCATGTGGACCCTGCGGAAACAGGCCTGCAAGCACTATCAGCACTTACTCACAGGGATATTTTGGGTACATGCTACACATGGTTGTGGAGGACTGGAATTTGGCACAAAATCAAACAAACCTGCATTGGGACAAGCTGTAATTTGGCAATTTTGCTCATGTTTTGCTGTATGAACTTTTATTTCACCTTGGGAAACCTCATATAACACGCAAGACTGCTGCAAGTATCGCTTCCTCTTTTTGGAAAGGATCTTCCTTCTCTTTGCGTGCACATGTATTGATTAATTGTGTTTATGTGGCGACTGTTCTGGTATTAGAGTTGATAAACAAACAGTCATCCTCAGGAAGTCCACAGCAAATTTCATGGAGGTCTGTCCACTATTTGACAAAGTTGTATTAGTCAAATATTGTTGGATGACTTTACTATATATATCCTGCTGTGTACTGAAGTGTTAGAAGATATAACGACCAGCTGCCTGACAAGATACAGCATTTGAGCCAGTGTGTGCAGCATTGTCAACCCTACACATCAATTGAGCCCATAAATGGTTCCTATAATTGTGCCTGTCTTGTCTGCACCCTTCACAGTTTATGTCTGTGCTACTCTACACTGCTCAATCATAACAAACATTGTGTGTCTGATATCTATCAATTCATGCATAACATGCACAAATAAAAACTCATACCCTTGGACTCTCTGCCAGAGGGTATTTTCTAAACCAGTTTCTGTTCCTCCTCTTCTAAACTGTTTCAGAGCACACGTCAATGCATTGGTGTTGTTTCCTGTTAGATATTTCTGTGGTAAGAGTAGTGTGACAGGAAACTAGTGTCAAAGGCTGTGAAGAAGTCAGAAATACTGCTGCATGAATACATGAATGTTCACCCTCTCAGTCAAATAAACAGTTTGGTCTAAAATGATACTAATGCAATTATATTTAACACTAAGATTGAAACACTATCTGTTGCTAACAAACCACCCAAACCTGTCAAGTGAACCACTTCTTTGCATACTGCACAGAGCACTCTTGTAGCAGCGGAGTTGCATTGCAATTTCTAAGATGTAATAGTGCATGGTCACATTTCTTCTTTTTAGGATAGAGAATCCAATAAGTTGGATGAATTTATGTAATTTATTTTAAACATACAATGACTAAAATTGAAAATGATAACTGGAATAAAGTCAAAGTAAAAGAAAAGGCACATGTCAGATTGAGTTCACGCCTTTCACTTCTCACCATTAAGCACTTAAATCTATCACTTCCAGTCAGAGTATAATGACAACATCAGAGCTTGTCTCATCACTAGTCATCACCGTGTAATGCCTTACAGTCAGTGTGAAACTCTGAAGCGGTCGAAGCAATTTGCTGTGGAAAGCCGCCTTATCAATAGGGAGATAAGTTTCCTGTTCGCCTGATTCATGAATATGTTTCATCAACTTAAAATAAATAAAATATTTGCCTTGTATTTGTAGATGATCCGAGACAGAGCGCCACCCACACTTACAAACAACCACAATTCACCCTGAAAATGAATATTAAAAACAAACACTCTGACTATTATTGGCGTTTTTGGCTTCACACATGCAAACAATAAAACACAAAGCCATCCACATTTTACTGACAGCCCACCTCGTTTTATTAATGAGATGGAGAAACAAAGTAAAAACATGATATACAGATCCCTGTACAGAACAAACTAATGTACACAAAACTGTATTTACACACCAAACCAATGTACTGAAATATGCTAGCCACTAAAGAAAAAAACAGCAGGTTCCATTCATAGGTCCATAAAAAAAAACAACATTCAGAAAAGAAAGGTAATAATTTGTTGAAACGCGATGTTCGTGACAGATATTTTTAGTTTGTATGCCAACAATCACACACCTACACACAAAGTTACACGCACACAGTTATTTTATGGGGCACAAAATCAGTATCACTGACAAACCATAAGCATCTGTTAGCTCAAATGTGCGGACTGCAGCAGCCTAAAACGAAAGAACTGAAGAGAAATATCTGCTATAAAAAAAACAACAACAGCAACTCATGAAAGCATAAATGGCACGTTGAAGGAATTTATATTTGACCCCGTAAGAAAAATATTAAATTCAGTGGCATCAAAAATAAGTTCATATTTGATAAACATACAGTAAAAACAACAGAATTCCATCAGAAATATACAAACATATTATTAGTCATGCCAATTAGGAAAATTGTGGAATATCCAAACAGTCACTTATATATTTTAACGTTACATCCAAACTCTATTCAGTGTTCAACAAGTCTTAAATGTTTCATCTATCTCAAACTAAAAGCACAAATATTTAAAAAAAAAAAAAGAGAAAAGAGGAAGAGGTTACTAAGAAGGAGGAAGTAAAAATAGATTAGTGAAGAGAAAGAGGCACACAGAATCAAGAGAGAGAGAATTAGTCGGTTCAGTTATGGACGAATGGTACCAGCGTTCATACTGTATGAGAAACAGAAATCTAACATCAAAAATCTTAAGCCTACATGTACATTTTCACCAAATCATTGTCAGTTTGATCTTGATTTTCCTTTTATTAGTAGTACTTAACTGAAATTAAAGAGCAGCAGAGGTGTGTGTTAGTAGATTTGACTAACTAGGATTTGTGAAGCATTATGAAGGTCTTGTGACCTGCCTGTCTTTGGCATAACATGCAAGCCAGCATTTGATTCCAAATATGGATGCTTCTCTAGTTCAAACCCTGTGTTAAGAACTTCGGACCCTTGCAAAAATACCTTCACAAGACCCTGACATTGCGAGGTTATTGTATCAAATAAGCCTTGTGTGCTAGCTTTGCTGTGTATCAAAAGCTCAGAAAAAGGGGCTCCAGCTGAGCGTGCTTATGGAAATAATAGTCTGGCAGGTGCTTGATGAGAGCCACACCGACTCCATCAAGCTAAAGTGGAGCATGCCCAGTGCAAAGCCACACACCATATCAGTTAGGTGGTGTTTCCCCAGCAGCACCCGGGATATGCCCACCAGGAAGGCCCACAGCACCAGCAGGATGCGAAGCGGCACAGCCAGGACCAGGTGAGACAGCAGGAACTTTGAGACCATGGCGGCCCTGCTGGCGTGAGCGGCAGGAAAGGAGTAGATGTCCATAGCGACGCAGTCTAAGAAGCCTGGCGTCATCTCCCATGGTCCCCTGCGCTTCACCAGTCTCTGGACTCCAGCCACAGTCATGACATCAAGAATGAGGGCTGTCATGAAGAAAGAAAAGATCATTTATTTAAAAGTGGTACCAATACAATAATGTAAAAATACTCATTTTTAAGTATACAGTAAGACCTTCATTCACAGTCATACTTAAGTAAAAGCAGAGAAGTACTAACAGCAAAATGTATCCACGTAAAAGAACTCTTTATGTAGAAAAGAAGCCCCTGATTGTGATGTATTATTACATAAGAATCATTTTACCGTTGCAGCCGCTGCTGGCTGGCCTAGTTTTACCTTTATACTTTATATAGCATTCAGATATATTTGAATAGTTGTGATATGCTTAACCTCTTCCACTCTGCGCTAATGGACAATGTCATGTTAGCTTGTCAGGAAGGGAACAAAATAACATTTAAATTTTTGACGACGTAAAAACTGGCATGGCCCTTTCAGAGAGGTCCCTTTACCTCTGACTTCAAGATATCTGAATGAAAACGAGTACCCACAAGTGTCCCCTTTACAGATATGCCCACTTTATGCTTTAAAGCTTCCTGTCAGCCTCAGATGAACTTTGTGTTTGGTATTCATTAGTAAATATAAGCATAAATTAAGATGCAAACATGGTTAACATCAACATCTTAGCTTGACATTGTGAGCATGTTAGCGCGTTAACAGTTAGCATTTAACTAGCTAATCTTACAGAGATGCTAGCACAGCAGTAGACTCTTGTTCTTGTTAAATCATCTGATACAATTTAAGTACATAATTAACAGATAAGAGTGACAAACTTCACAGAAAGCACAAAACAGCTATAGCACTGTAAACAGATATCTTGGTGACCAAGAATAACCAATAAGGCATACAATACCAAGTAGCATTTGCTTTGAGCCCGCATACCAGACATTTGCAGATGCCTTTTATAGCTCCATAGCACCCCCCAAAATATCCCTACCATCGCCATGTTTAACTTCTGTTCACGTCTGCCATCTTTAGACTCAACCAGCCCTGCCGCTAAATAACTGTCAGTTGTCTGACATATTGGTTTTGCTACCCCACTTCTCATTCCAGTCACCCACTCACTGTCCTAACAGGGCTATTATTTTAAACTTCTTCTACCTCCTTAAAGGCAATCTAGTGATGTGGTGTCACATCCATGTTCACTGGGGGAAAAAAGGGAGGGATGAAGGAACAAAAAGAGAGCTGGGCAGACTCGTAAAAAGTAAAAACTGTTCAGGAATCAGCAGACACTGAAACTAGTGAACTGTGAGTGAGGACAGTTGTGATGTTTGCCCATGATGCCCTCTGGCAGTCTCAGCAGTACTGAGGGGAAGAAGAAGGTGAGCCAAGAAATGATGCATCATATTATCACCTGTAAGGACAAGCCTGTTTGAGGTGCCCTTCAACTGACTGGTGTAACAGGGACAATTCAGTTTGTTAAAGTCGGTTTGTTTGGTATCATCAACGTGATAAAACTCTTCGAGGGCGTAATCTGCAAAATGACCTTTTTCTTTAGCACATTTCAAATGAACCGTCTAGACCTTTCTGCTGGCAGATTGTGTGACCCAGTCAGGTTTCTTGTTCTGCAGTGTGTGCTCTTACTGTAGAGACTTTTTTAGTGTTCTTGGCTGTGAAACATTGTCAGGACAAACACAAGTGAAGTCAGCACAGTGTAATAACATGTTTGAAGTCAGCCCCTAGTCATTCAGCACATAGTTATTGATCAGACAACATTTTCCATCAGTGAGTCAGACCTTGGGTGCTGAACTTGGTTCCCTTTGATTTACTGATCAAGGGGAAACTGCTATACAGAGAATGGAAACTCCATTCCTAGGATGTGCAGCAGGTGTGGGCAGATGATTGCTCGGGCTGCCGCAGATCACCTTGCATTATGAGAAAATCCCACAATGCCCGTAATTTCTCAGACTACTAAGCAAAGATGGACGAGTATTAGAACCATGCTTTATACCTTCCCCTGAGGTTTGGTTTCCCGGTGCTAGCAAGGGTAAAATCAATTACAAATATACCAAATATGCCATCAGACCAAACAAAAAAACACCCTACACATCTCAGACTTTTTGCTGCTCTACTAATTTACTTTTATAAAACAGTTCAGCTCTGAGCTGAGTGATTTCCTCTTTTTTAATCCCAAAGAGGGATTCCACACCCCAAATTGCAATTCTGCACAGCTGTCTATTTTTTTGGCCACTTGGTGGCAGCACACTAACATATTACCTGACTTGTTAGCAAACAGCAATTCAACTGGAGTTTTGTGTGTGCTCGCTTGATATATTCACTCTCCTTTGAGCTTTGTTTTGGTCTCCAACAACACCAGAGTAAAATATCTATCTCTTTAACTGCCATGTTTCACCAGAATAGTTGCTAACTTTATTTGTCGTCAAACTAAAAGATATCAAAACTCTTAACTCTTTAACTAAACAGCCTCATCATTGATCGGTGCAAACAGGATCATGTCATTTAAGCCATTTCAATGCCTATAGCATCTTGACTATCTTTCCTCTGTGACTGTGCATGAAGGTAAACATGGATTCTTTGAAAAATGTTACAGAAAAAGAAACCAGAAAACACCACAGCAGAGCTACACTGCAGATGATAAGGATGGGAACATCCTCTACACAGTCAAGGTCTGCAGTCGTTGTGTGGCTAAAACTCTGTTTTCAAAACATCCTATGGGAAATATTTCTGCAGTGTTCATGACAGTGGACTGGAATTAAACCCGTCCCCAACGTTATTAATTCCCCACCCACTGTTCAGTATGTTCAGAGATTTTCTCCTGACAGACCTCAATAGACTACAAATTATCCTGGACCGACAATTAATGAACAAGCATTAAGGCCTGAACAATGTCCAAAACACAATACGTCGGTGTCCCAAATGCAGAGATTTACTGGCTTCCAATCAGAGCTCAATGTAGCTACAGCCAGGAGATTTGTGCTGCTTTTTGGTCGATAATCTGTGTTTGGGCTGAAGACTGTGCATGTGTGTGTACATGTGCATACCCACACACACACACAGACACACACACAGATCCAACATTTATTCTGAAAAATCTGATCACATGTAGTCTGCTCTCTGCTGCATAAACACGTTGAGATAAAAGGCTTTGCAACTAATTTACCTTTAAGTAGTGAATAATTTAGTGCTGAATCAAGAACCACAAAGATGGGAAAGGTTCAAGATGTTTGGCGGTTTCAAAATCAGAACCTACTTGCTGTGAGGCAACTTGACTATAAGCTGTGTAGCTATATTGCCTTGTGATATGGAACACAAGATCTCCAGCTAAACTTGACTGTCTTCTTATTAACTTCATCAAAGTGTCATACATGTAGGTGGTGCTGATGTAAATATGAGCAACTTGTAACAGACAATGACACAGACTGGGTTATAATACTGTAATATTATAGTGTAACCAACAGCTTCTTTCATTAGATACTTGCTAAATATATTATTATCTTTGTCCACTAGGCTTTAATTGTAATTGTTTAGAAAATCGGATAATTGAAAGAAGCCAACAGATTATTTCTGCCCTAAACATACATGTCGGACATAAATATTGTCTGGACATATTTGGGTCTTGGTAGAAAATGTTTGAGAATACAATTGCTACTGAATGGGCACTGATCAAAGGCATTGTGTTCTGCAGCTAAACCTATGGAGCACACTGTGAGAGTCAACATAAACTGCACTTCCAAAATAGTTACTTTGCATATATTATGTATATGTCATTTTGAGTACTTTAAGTGGCTGGACTAGTCTGCATTATATTATTACGTTACATAACAGTAAGGTGTAACTCACAGAAAGTTAAATCAAAATCTCTCTGACACAATATCAACAGCAGTTGATCATAATCTGTGGCAACTGATGATGATTAATAAGATTCATAAAGGTATTTATTATAAGGCAATTGCACAGACAGTAAAAACAGAGTGCTTTCTAGTTTTAAATGGGTCGATTGTTTTTTCCTTTTTACCCTATATACATACATCCACATACTTATGTGGAAAGCTCCAATCTTGTGATTTGAATGTTGGTTATGGGGTTAGTTTACATTTGTGTTACTGAACCTTGCTGCTGCTGTATGCAGGCCTAGCTGTACAATATATAGCCGTTCTCCATTCCATTATCCAACATCTATATCTGTTTATCTTTTGCAGGGTCGCATGAGGCCAACATTGGGTGAGAGGCCAGGTACAAGCATTCTGGCTCAGATTCACACTTACAGTCAATTTAGATTCACTGTCTAACTTTTTAACCTGCGTGGACTGTGGGATGCGAACTCCACACAGAAAGGTTCAAGATGTTTGGCGGTTTCAAAATCAGAACCTACTTGCTGTGAGGCAACTTGACTATAAGCTGTGTAGCTATATTGCCTTGTGATATGGAACACAAGATCTCCAGCTAAACTTGACTGTCTTCTTATTAACTTCATCAAAGTGTCATACATGTAGGTGGTGCTGATGTAAATATGAGCAACTTGTAACAGACAATGACACAGACTGGGTTATAATACTGTAATATTATAGTGTAACCAACAGCTTCTTTCATTAGATACTTGCTAAATATATTATTATCTTTGTCCACTAGGCTTTAATTGTAATTGTTTAGAAAATCAGATAATTGAAAGAAGCCAACAGATTATTTCTGCCCTAAACATACATGTCGGCTAGCCTGAAGAGAACCATGCTCCTGCCTGAAGCTCATGTAGTCTATCTGCAGCACAGAGAGATTCAGACAGCATGCTACAAAGCCTGGGCACAGCGTCATGTATGTTATGTCTAGTCTGCTGGTGAGATCCTCCACGAGGATCCAACAAAGGCATCCGTCACCCTGCAGCTCATAGCTAAAGCCATGGGCTGGCATTTCCCACACAAGCACCTATCAAACAAGTTTATGGCCTGTCTTTCATCTCTGTCCTCCCTTTCTCTCTCACCACTGTGATCCGGCACCATAAAACGTAGTGTAAATTTATATCAGGCAATGCGAGATACGACTGGCACAAGCTGATACTCTCACATCAGTTATGGGTAAGTATCAATACTCCTTCTGTATTTTTCTTCTTGTGAAGTCTGAATTTGCTGCTTTTCTTCTCTGTTGTTGTGGGACAATCAGTACTAGTACCACTGTCACACCTTATGTTGTTATCTTATGTTAAGTTTTAACTAATGTCAGCAGTGGAGGAAGTAATCATCCTTTACTTATGTAAAATAAAAAAATACTCTGTTATGACTTCCTGGACTGAATATGTTACTATTAGTCTGTATTACTAGTATGTAAGTATAATCAGGAAACAAACATTTAAAGTATTCAAAGTAAGTTCAAAGTAGTCACTGCAGAAAAATGGCACCTGTGATTGATATACTATTATATATTGTATCATTGGATTATTATTACTGATGCATTCATGTAAACACAAGATTTTACTGTTGCAGATGGAGCTCATTTTTTAAACTTAACTATTTTATATAGGACAATAACTAATGATTCTTTTCATTATGGATTAATCGGCTGATTATTTTCTATATTAATCAATGGATTGAAATTCTGTCAATTGTGAGAAATGCTGTCATAGTTACCCAGAGACCAAAGCGAGACCTTCTTAATGCTCATTTTGTCCAATAATTCTATTATTTAAAAAAAGATTCCAATAATTACAAATGATAATCTGCAGATCATCACACCTCGAACCATGAAAAGTGTTTACATGAAAAATAACTAATAATTTTCTGTCAATTATTGAACTGATGAACCAATTAATGAACTAATTGTTTCAGCTGTACTTGTATAAGCTGCTGGGTAGTTGAATTTATAAGAAAACATCATATTTTATGACCTCATATGTTTTATATTTTAAACAAAGTACAATATTTCCCTCCGAGGTGTAGTGGAGTAGAAGAAGAATGTGGTATGAAAAGAAGTACCTCAAATTTGTACTTAAGTACAGTATAGTGCTTAATAAATCATGTAATAATGATTTATAAAGCAGTAATAAACACTATTTTAAGGTTATGATAGTGTCAAAATCCCTTTCTGATCCCATGTATCTATAAAGTAATTAATACAAAACATATTAATAGTTTAAATTGCAAATTTTAATCCCTTTGTGACCTACACTTATTACTTGTTTACGATGTGTTTGAACTGGGAAGGTAACTGTTAGCTCAAGCACTTTTTATAATCATCATGTGATCAGTGGCTTGACCTGTATGGTACATTCTGCTGGTTGGTTAGTGTGGTGTGCCATTTACCAAGCAGCAGGTTGACCAGGACCTCTTGCCCAGCTAGCGTGTTACTCCTTGTGAGACACACAATTGTACCGATGATCCACGTGATGCCGTGCCCCGTGAGGGCCAACAGGGCGACCATGGAGCGGCAGCCTCCCCAGGAGGACGACGTGTAGGCGCACACCCCCATGCGCTTGGACAGACAGATGTCAATGGCGAGGAGGGAGTTCATCGCTATTCCCTTGAATGAAGGGTTCAGCTGCATGCAGTCTTCCTCTGGCATTTTGCTGGGCTCTCTCCTGTCCTTGCTGCCGCTGTCGGTAGGTTCTTCACTCGGTTGGCTTGTTTGGTGCTTGATTTGACCCGGTCGCTTTGCGCTGCCGCGGCTCTCCGATGAGCCAGCGCCGCCTGCGCCGCCGCGCAGGGGCTGATTCAGTGACATGAACTCAGGTCTGCTCAAGACGCTGTTTCTCTCCCGAGCCCTGGATCTTACATTGTAACTCGAAGGCATGTTTGGATAGGGCCAGATTCTCCTTTATGGGTTCAAAAAACGATTGTCAAATCTCCTGGAAGATAATTTAAGTGGTGCGTGTCCACCACGACAGTGAAATGTCCCAGGATAAACCCCCCTACACCAGTCCTCCCCCTCCTGTGGCCTTAATAGATATTTTTAGAACAGCTGGAATGTGCGATGGCCATGCTGTTTATACCGCGACCCATGAACGCAGAGAGTATTGAGTGGCACTCGCCTCGGCCAGTCCAGTGAAACCCGATCTACAGCATGGAGATAAGATAACAACATGAGCATCTTGTTACGCCACAACATGGCACAAATACACAGCGAACAGGTGCTTTACTGGTGCGTGTGCTGCTGTAGAAAAAACGGTCACAGAAT
This sequence comes from Protonibea diacanthus, assembly GCA_028641955.1. Taxonomy (NCBI): domain Eukaryota; kingdom Metazoa; phylum Chordata; class Actinopteri; family Sciaenidae; genus Protonibea; species Protonibea diacanthus. The sequence goes on along the minus strand of CM053991.1, from coordinate 11,937,159 downwards.
GTGCAAGAGATACGCAAGACACGGTGTTGTTATCTTACCAGCAAAGGATGAACATGAAGCATCCCTCTAAATCTCCCCTGCAGCCTCCATCACACCTCTGATCCCCTCCAGCGCGGAAAGAGGATTCAAGTTTATAAGCGATGCAGGCAAACCCCGAAAGTTAACAGCCAATGCATGTATCATAAACAAAGGGTGAATACAATGTAGCCCAGCCAGTGCAGCATTTTGGCTCTTCCGGATTTGACGTAAGTTTACGCACGGTCCGGATTCAACGCGCGCGGTGCGCACCGCCGTGGAGCGGAGTTCTCCAAGGTGCTTAAACAGACAGCGGCAGGACAGAGGAGCGCACTGTGGGCACTGTCAGCTTCACAAATACACGGGGAAGACTGTGAAAGTGCTACTGAACACAAAACAAATAGAATAGACCTGAAATAAACCAATACATAAACAAATAGATGTGTTTTTGGTTGTTTTGTGGACAAAAAAGAAACGCCTTTAGGCAGCTGTGTGAACAAATAAAACCACAGAGCAAGATATTATTAACCATATTGATTATTGATTACTTCTCATCACTGATTGCAGCAATCCGGCCTGCCCTGAAAGCAATTTATTAAATCATATTAGCAGGAACTGTGATGCTCTGTTGTATCGATAAAGCTAAATTACAGTACAATATGTACAGTTTTATAATTCAAAACAAAATTAAGTTAATAATTTGGAGTTGGTTAATTAATTCATATTATGATTGCGTTATAGCACAGCAGCCATTTTGACATGAAATAGTAGGGGAAACACAGGTGTTATCAATGATACTAATTAACGAACTGAACCTTAATTAGTATGACTGGAAACACCTGCGTTGACCTCACTATTTCATGTCAAAATGGCTGCTGTGAGGGTCTGCCATAAGGAATAAGATCAGTAAAAGTGATACACTCTAATTATTACAATAGCCTAAATCATTATGATTACTATTATTTGCCACCAAAATGGAAGAAAGGTTAAAAAAAATGATAATAACAAAAATGATGAATTATTTTCCCTAAACAATGTGCTACTAGCTCGAAATCGCTGTGTGCCTACATTTCCCAGCTTGCACTGCAGCCCGGAGCGGAAGTGTCGTCTCAAAGATACTTATAAAGCTGCTTCCCAGGCGGCTGAGATAGACCAATGCGTTGCGGGGTGAACCTGCCGTGGCGGCGATGGGACGAGCACGGAGAAATGACAGCCCGTGCGGGAATTTAGGCTGAACCGCATCCCGTCACACAGACAGGACAGCGACTGTCGAACTATGTGACAGCTGACAGCTCACTCCTCCAAGAGGCGTGATCATTTTTTTGTTTTGAATTTTTATTTTTTATTGAAAAAAAAAAAAAAAAAAAGCCTAAGAATGGATCCGGTGAAATGGGTGCTAAAGTTGACCCGGTGGTGTCGTTTGGATGTTACGGTGCTCCGTCCCAAACTCGACTAGATCTGAACGCTTTTTCTTTTTTGGAGGAGGGGGGGGGAGACGCTACCTCTCTCTCTCTCTGGGACGGTGAAATCATTTGCAGCTGCAGGGGAGAAATAACGGGAGCGGGTGTGAAGGAGATAACGGAATTACCTCTCTGACCGATGAACTGTGTGAGCCGCCGTCCACTCTTGAATTTCTCCGTGCTGAAGACACTTTCCAGTCAATTGTTTCATAGGTAGAGTTCGTTTTTGCATGTTGTTTTTGTCGGCTAAAAATAGACCACAATTCATGCAACTGCACCGCACGAGCCATTAATCCGCACATGTGTAAGAAAAAAACGTCCACTATAATCTCTGAATAACACTTTTTATTGTGTGGAATTGAGGTTATTGCGGATTAAATGGACACCAGGCTGCTGCGCACAGTGTGAGCGTCACCTCCGAGCTGCCATTTGTCCTTTATAACTATCCAACATTTTTTTTTTTTTAATTATGATCCCTGTCACCAGCTGGACATAGAGCTTTATCCGCTGGGTAGTCCAGCAATTATCTGTTAGAATCACACAAAAGGAGAATATGACGCCAAGATGTAACATTAGTAGTTTTTGTTAATTATTTAGCTCACAATTAACTTGAACCTTTTTACGCCGAACTTTTCCAGTGGATGCATGTTGCCAAAAGATTAAGTCCTTTTGTGATGAAGCACATTTATGAGGCAGTGACATGTGACAGCATGAAAACGTCAGTGCACGGATAAAGAAAGTTATTGTACCTGCGCTTGTTTGGTGAAGTTGCTTTTACGCACCGGAAAGCATGCGCTCTACACACAAGATCTCCTAGCCCTGTCTTCTTCTTCTTCTTCTTCTTCTTTTCTCAAAGCAGTTTTTGATCAAAGATGCATGGCTCTTTTTCTGAGACAGCCCGCTATAAATAAACACTTTAATATCTGGTAAGATGTTTTTTGGGGGTGGTGAGAACATGATGTGGATCCAACTGTGGTGATTTTCTTGCTTCCATGCGTCTTTCTTCTCCTCCAGACCTCTGGACGTTGTTGTGGATTGTGTTGCTATTTAATGCAATGGGCTGTATCCAGAGTATCAGGTGTAAGCCCAAGAGTTTCCGAGACAGTATCATCGTCCTGGAGGTGAACAGTTCCATCGATCCCAACCCTACTAGTATCGACGAGTCATCCAGCGTAGTCCTGCGCTACCGGACACCGCACTTCCGAGCTTGCGCACGGGTCCTGGTGCCACCAGTAGCCGGTAAAGAGACATGGACCATCGGTTGGATTCAAGCTTGTAACCACATGGAGTTCTACAATACGTATGGAAACAAAGGGATGTGAGTACGCACTGGTTCTTATTTATTTATTTTTCACTGTGCTGTTACGATCATCAGTTAGGCGATGGGCTTATGTGTTTAGCACATTTGGTTGAGGCTCGTACCAGGGATGAATGAGAAACATGGTTTGGAATATTCAACACCAAAGGTCCAAAACTCAGAAATATTCAATTTACCATCATGTGACAAAGAGCAGCAGGAAATCCAGAAGCTGAAGTCTGTCAATGAATACAATTTTTCACTATTTTTGCTTGAAAAAATGATTAATCAATTATCTATTATCTATAATAGATTGATCTTCTGTTAATAGACTAGTCAGTTATTTGATTCATAGTTTAAGCTTTAGTTAACACAAGTAAATGGTTGTATTTGAGTACTGTCCAACACTGATTCAAACATAAGATCACTTTAGACACTTTTTCAGGAAGTGCTGTCACCCAGAATAGAGAACTACATCGAAAACCTGAATTTTGAACAGTTGTAGTCCAACAAATTCTACAATAAACCATCCGTTAATACTAGAAGAGGAAACATTCGAACAAGATTGGACTTCAGAAAAGGAAACCCAACTCAAGCACATTACACACTTATTGCCAAACCTTTATCTCAGTGTAATTCAACGGGTTGAGTAATGAGAAGCTTGCTTCCTGTTTTTGTAATGCTAATAATGCTAAAATTATCTTTAAGTGGAAATATTTTTAAGTTGTGAGACTTCTGTGGTCACATCTGGGCTAGCATGTATGACAGCATTGAACGCTAGCATCAGTCTTTGATGTGTCATCAAAACATGACAAATTAACATCTGTATTCAGGAAGATGAGCACTATTATTCTTTTTTTTTTTTAAAAAAAGGAAAATAAATTGACTTGTCTGTAAACATGCTTTAATATTCAACCAGTAGCTGCAGCCATCTACAGTATATGTGTGCTCGAGGCTGTATGCCTTCAGGCTACAAAGCACTTCAGATCCTGACAGATGGGAGAGCAGGACATTGTGATGGAAAATAATTGCTCTGACTTTTTAGATCCATCCACCTGTCGATATAGTTATTTTGAACCAGCGGATATAAATGAGACAAACGTGAGCAAATTCAGCTTTCAGAAAATACGTCATGACACAGAGTGGTTGGTAATAGGTCTCTTTCTCTTATAGTGTGTGTGTGTGTGTGTGATTTTGGGACAAATATTAGACAAATGGCGTGTATCTTACATCCTGTAGTGGGCAACCACAAGCTGACACGTACCCAGAACATGCTTTATCTGTAGACATTGCAGCTGAGGATGTTTGAGTGCTGCACATCTAAGATTAGAGACACAGTCCCCTCCCCAACACCCCCACCCGAGTATGGCCCTACAGTTGTGAGAGTATGTGTGAGAACTCTCAGGTCCAGCATGATCAATGCCTTTTGTGAACTGCATTTCTGTTCACAGTAATTGCCTCTTTCGTCCAAGCAACTCCATTCTATTGCAAATATTTGCTCTTTTATATAGCTGAAGGTTAACTGGCTCTTTTCTCAAGCGTGTCCAATTTTTAAACATAATATGACCAAAAAACATTTTAAAGCCAAAAACAAAAAATTGGAGGCTAATTTTCAGTGTACTGTACTCGACTGGGCACACAGTAAAGGAATGAACAGATAATCAATACTATGCCTCTCATTTTTCAAGTAAATTCCTTAAAGATTGCACTAACCACCAACCAACAGGATGCAAGTAGTGTGAAGACTTCATTGAAAAAAAGACTCTTATTCTGAGATTCTACCCTCTGGGTCAGAGTAATTACCCGCGATTATAAAGCACTTGTTAGGGCCATTGATAGTCATAACAGGTTAAATGTCTCTTTGTCAGCTATTAAAGAGCGATGGTAATCAACACTTTCACATGTGACGTGCTTTGAGGCAAAATGAGACAACTAAAGAGGTTCCAAAGATATTATCGATAAAAATGAAGAGATCACGTAAGTGTATGGTAAATACAGACAAAGAATAGTGATCACATGCTGGATATAACTAACATAGATGTAACTGATACGCACACTCATACATATATATATAGGACTATACTCTATATAGGGGCGTGTTGGAATGCACTCACCCGCCTTTGCAGCAGTATTTGCAGAAGGAAATCCCCTATAAATACACTTTCTATTTGATGCATATCATCATATTCTAATACTAAAGTCATGACCACGGCAAGGCCACCTATTCTTGATGTTCATTTTAGGATGCAAGAGGTGAGTCTGCTCTCACTGCTGAGTTCTCATACTAAGTAGTTTCTTTGATGGCAATAAAGCTTAGGTGTGCTGTAGTTGGAGAGAACAGCCGACAGTGGTAATGAGGATGATTTCTCTGTTGGTGTGGACAATTACTCGGGATTCTGGACACATTTAACACCTCTCCTCCCGTTCGTTGTCCCTCCAGTGAGGTACAGTTTTCTAGGTTTCCCATACCGGCATGTGTTGTGATCGCACGTGGCTCCTTGTGTTGTGGTGAAAATGTAAAGGTGCTTTAAAAAAAAAAAAAAGGAACAGCGGTAGAAGTTAAACCAGAAAAAGAAATTTATTTTCATTGGTTGTAAAAGTACAGTTTGTTAAGAGCATTTACAGCTTTCTTAAAATGAAACTGAAAATTGAAAATGTTCTTTAGAGAGCAGGGCAGTAGTCTACACACAAGTGGTTGGGCAGAAACATGCTGTAATTGGTGAATTAATTGCATTGGCACCTTATTTCTTCACTTCCACTCCAACATGGCTGATCTATTCTTCACCATCTGTGAAAGAAAACACCAACCAAATTTTGATACTCCAAACTCTTTGCCTGTAACATACAAATGAATGTGGCAGCACAGTTGCAGAAACAGGAAATGAGTTGCGTTTCAACATTGCTCAACAGATGACACAAATTCTCAATGAAGCTGTCTGCAAATAATCGCAGTTTCACACAAGGGCGTATTATAGCTGGAGGTTTAAAGTCACAGGTGAGCAATAAAATTGCAAGACACGTACAGTTCGTCAGCAGTGGTTTCCAACCTTTTTTTCAGCTCCTTCATCAACACCACCAGCCATATTTCAAATGTGGTAATTTAGTTGATCTTAAACTGGACCTTATTTAACACTCTTATCGTATAACAGTGTTTAGTTTGGTTTGATCAAGTTTGCATTGTGCCACCAGTGGAAGAAGCTAGACATTTAGACCGTTTTCCATTACTTTTAGCCATTTCATTATTTATCCACTAGTTATCGATTTCAGTTGTTTATCCATTACTTATATTGAAGTAATTCATTAATTTATGCAGTAATTGTACCGTTTGATCTGTTTAAATTACTTTTAATGTCAGCTATGTACTATATTTCAGTCATTCATACTTACTTTTAGCTAGTTCTCATGTAGTCTTAATCACAACCTGTGGTGTTCAGGTGTTAAAACTCACTATGTAGATCAACGGTTTTTCTATCAAATCATATTTCAATTTGTTGAGCTTCTCTACAACGTTTTAAAGTACCGTCTCAACTACAAGCAGCTCCTGCTTTGGAGTCACTGTGCTGGAGTGCATGCAGCATTTCCAGTACCTGACACGCTCAGGAATTACAGTTTCATGTTTGAGTGTTAGTTAGTTAGTTTTTAACATCCCTGCAGTTCTGTCACAAACGCTCACACCGCTTATTGCAGACCATATGGTTGCGACAAAGCGGGCGGTAAAGACACAAACAGGAAGTGAGCCATATCTCTGCATTTGCTTTCCCCACTCATGATCGAATTTCCTCAGCTGGGTAGACCGCTCCGCATTGTACCTGTGTGCCCCCCTCCCACCACGCCATTGCTGCTTGCCGCTTCAGCATGTTCTTGCTTTAGATGTGCATTATAAATTCTTTGATGTACAGACTTAGGTCTCACTTTGCCTGTCAAACAAAACTATGGTAGTATGACCTAATGATGGAAAATGCTATAGACTTGACATGTTATCATGAAGTTCAGCTGCAGATGTGTTTGTGAGACCCATATTGTGTGTACGGTGGAAAATCTGGAAGTTAATATCAAGCCATGTGCTCATGAATAATAAATAATACAGTTTTCCTCAGAGAATCAAATGTAGATATTCACTGCTGAAATACTTTGAGTATTGGAGCCGTCTGAGGTCATGACAAAATGAAAAAAAAAAGAGCTGCAAATTGTTTTGGAGGCACCAGTTGGGAGGATTATGTGATTTTTGAGACTAGAAATGTACATATGCACACACACAGGAGCACACATGCACACACACACACACACACACACACACACAGGCCAGGCTATTATCATGCCCAACATGCTAATCTCGCCCCCTGGGTGAATACATAAATCAGAATGTGAGGCCAGGCCAAGCAGGCAGTAAGTCATGTGGCCGGTGATCACAGTGTTATCTTTTCTGTCCCGCTGATCCTCAGCTTCAGGGAATGAAAGGTAATCTTTTTTCCTGCTGTGGGCAGAAAATCGATAGGCTGACAGAGCAGAGGTACCAGGTCACTTAAGTCGTTCCGTGTCACCTGCTGTGTGTGTCACAATAATTTCATTGTTGCATTGTATTTTTGCTCAGCAGTTTGGAAATTGGCGGAAAGATCCAACTGTGAGGCATTGAGTCAACTCCTTGTTTCTGTCATGTGTTGTTAGATACACAGTCATATCAAGAGGGACACCTGTCACACTGTTGAGATGCACATTCTCAGCTATTTATACAGAAAGCATTAGACAGCAGAGCGTTTTACACAAGGACTCTTTTGGCACCATTCTTGTTTCTTCTTTATTACTTGGATCTGATTTTGTCAAGTTTTTGGCCAGTAATAGAAATGATGACATCAATAAAAAGAAGTCAGACAGGTAAAAGACAAAAAAAAAAAAAACATAACTTATTTACAAGAGAAACCAAACCGTTAAATTCTAACCAAAACTGCCACCTGTAAGTTTACAAACCACTTCCTGCTTAAACAGCTTACTCTATGTGTATGTGGAGTTTCCCTGTGTAGCTACACATGCAACATTTCACATACAGTACACTCACCTCCAAAGGAAGTAGTTTGAGTAAAAACTGGCTTGATTGTTGTATCTGTAATGACTCATGAATTGTCTCGTGTTTCATGTTATTGTAACCAAAAGAAACGATGATCAAAAGTTGTAATAAACATCAGTTTTCAGCTTCTTGATGTCTATGAGCTCCATGTCTGGAAAAATCCTCATCTGTGACTCTTTTCAACTTCTAGGTCAAGTTGGGAGCTCCCCGACCTGCGTGATGGCAAGATCCAAGCCATTAGCGACTCCGATGGAGTGAACTACCCATGGTACGGCAACACAACAGAGACCTGTACTGTCGTAGGCCCCACCAAGAAGGACAGCAAGTTCACTGTTAGTATGAATGACAATTTCTACCCCAGCGTGACCTGGGGTGTGCCCGTGAGCGACAGCAACGTGCCTCAGCTTAGCAGCATCCGTCGCGACCAGAGCTTTACGACCTGGCTAGTGGCCATCAACCAGGCCACCTCAGAGACACTCGTCCTGCAGACGATCCGCTGGAGGATGCGGCTTCACATCCGAGTGGACCCAGAGAAGCCTTTGGGTCACAGGGCCGTTCTAAACGAGCCTCTGGCTCAGGAACAGCCACAGATCATGGGCAAGAACGAGCCCATCCCAACTAACGCCATGGTCAAACCTAACGCCAATGACGCCCAGGTGCTGATGTGGCGGCCAAAGAATGGTGACCCTGTGGTGGTCATCCCACCCAAATACTGACCTGTTTCACTGACCAGACTGGCCTTGGATACCTTAACAGTATCATCTCTTATTTGTTATCTTTCTTTTGTTCCTGCTCGTCACCAGCTCTCACTGCTTTAACCCTTTCCCTCTTTTTTGCCTCGATATTCTTCTGTCTTATGTTTAAAACAAAAACTGACAGAGAAAGAAAGAGAGAAAAAAACAGGCAGAGATGAATGAAAACCAGCTCAGAGAAAAAAAAAAGACCAGCTTTGAGGTGGAGGGGGTTTGAACACACTTTTAAAACTGGAGCGAACAAACTGCAACCATTCTACCTTCAAACTGGGTCGGGTCGCACTGTGCTAAACGAAATCATTGCAAAAATGAAAAAGTAATTTTTCCTTGTTTTTTAATTTTTATTTTATATTTTGGCTGTTCGGGCCAAGTGATACTGGGTTTGTGAGTGTGGGTGCATTTAAGTATTTACGTGATGATGACTACACACATGCTACATACATGGATATGCACAAACTTTGTGTATGAATACTAGTTTAATAGTTTATTTATGGGCTGGGAGAGAGTGCATTCAATTTTGTTTGTTGTTGTTGTTGTTCTTGTTCTTGTTGTCATTGTGTGCTCCACATGACGAATTGCATTGGGTGACATACTAGATTTTAGTACCTTTTTTTAAAAAAACAAAACAAAACATGCAAGACATTCAATCCATGCTGCCTTAAGTTTACATCGCTTTCCACTGCAAACTTTTTAGCCTTAAACAAAGTGCAATGCAGTATTTTGCTCATTTGTCCCGACTCTTCCAGACTGTTGGTGCTGGCATATGTGGGTTTAGGACAGGAATAATACCACAGAAGAACACCCAGGTGTGACGCTTTTATGCTCAAATGTATCGTCTCACGAGTACAAGCGGCGTTATGTGTAGACACAGTTACACAACCAAGCTAACTGGTTGTGTTTCAAGTGCATTATGCAACAGAAGAGATGCTCTCTGATGTACAAACAAGAAACCATCAGCAAAGTCAATAGCACTCAACACAGCAATGCTCAATAACAATGTGAGCAAAAAGTACTCAAAAGCACTCCTTAGCTAGCCTCATTTCATTAACTCTGTTCTGTTTATAGGAAGTCGTAGCATTCGACACCAGAAAACAAGTTTTCCTTTATCTGTATCACTCCATCTCAGGGCCCCTTTTTCACTTCGCTGCCACAGTGAATAACTAAGTGTTTGCATTGCACACAACGAACAATCAATACTTTTATTAATAAGCAGTCGCACAGAGGGTAAATAACTCGTAAGAACTGGAGATTAAAAACAGCATCTGCTTTGTCATCCTTTCACCACTCACCTGACAAACCTCAAACACGTTCCTTTAAATCAACAGCATCCCCTTTCTTTCTATAATAATGTTCATGACACGACTGATAATCGTCATCTACACCAGTCTTCCACCGCCCACTCCTCACTTCTTCCCCTCCTCTTTCTCTCGTCTCTATCTGTTGCCGAGGCTGAAAAGCAGAGCAAGAGGCATGCAAGTTTGATCCTGACTGCTCGGCTGGCATATAGATGACCCAATTCTCTGCTTTGCCAGTTGTAGCTCTCGCTGCAGAAATGTGGGGCTTGTCTCTCCTTATTTCACCGCCAGCAAATGTACGACACAAACACACGCATAAACAAGCAGCTCTGGTCAGCTAAGAACCAACATCAGCTGAGATCATGCCCATTTGTTACTGTTAATCTTTCAGAAGGGCTTCAGCTGGAAACTTAAAACTCTTTTAAAGGCAAAGAGAAAGGGCTGAATTTGGCATCGGGGTGTTTTATCTCTGTATCGTGGGAAGCAAAACATATGAGTAAAAAGTTTTTAGTCTGTACACACACTTTTCTCCTAATGAGCTCTGGAAGAGTTTGCTCTTCTAATGGCCAGTTTTTCACTTTCAGATGTTAAAACATCACTGAATCTCTGTGTTTTGGCTCCAACCAAAGAAATAATTTGCATGCAAGTCTGATCTGCTCATGTATTTCACAAAGATCAGCAAGCTACTGCTGTTTCAGTGTATAAGCATCTCCTTACTATCGACTATACAAAGCCTTCACCTGTACAGACTTGGTCCAGGACATTTCTTTTAGTCTTTTTAGGATATTCTGTTCACTTTTATGTCTGTATGCTAAATATGAAGCTACAGTTAGCAGGTAGCTTGGCAAGATCGGAAGAATCAGTAAACAGCTAACCTGACTCTGTATTAAGGTAATTTGCCTACCAACACATCTAAAGCAAACTAATCTTAAAATTCTTGGCTTTACAGGAGGTCTTTCTGGTCTTTTTGCTATTCCAACTACCTCCTGGCTATAGCTCATATTTAACTTAGATATATATTCTTGTCTAACTGCAAGGATTTCCTGAAATACTGGCTTGCTGTCTAAATACTTCTTTAACTGTGAGTGAAATCCAAATATATACAGCGGAATGACAACCTTACACTTAGCCGGTAAAATGTATGTAAGTCAAATAACATGAAGCTGGTCCAGAGATCAAACATCAAACGTCCATTTGATGCCACCAGCCAGTCTGCTTTGTTCACATTATAACAACTTTCTATCTATCTCCTGCTTGGCTTGGTTCACATGTAACTGCCATAGCCTCTGCTCCAGGCTGGGTCGCAGGGTGTTGGTGGTGAAGGGAGAAGAGAAGTTAAAAAGGCTATTGGGTGACTGCTATCATAATTAGATCCGCAGTGACACACTTATATGCCCTACATGGACTGAACTGTGCCGAGTCGTGCTGTGCAATTCAAGGGCTAGCTAGAGTCATGGGTGAGGTTTGAGTGAGGTCAAATAGCAAAGGTGAGGGTCAGGGAGGGTCAGGGGGGAGGAGGCTGTCAAAGTCCTAAAATGTATTTGTAGACAGTCGTGTTGCAGTGGGGGAAATGAGTATAAAGGTGACAACAAACCGAATCCATTTAGACATTAAAGCCAGCTCAAAATAACATTGGCATTTGCTCAAGTGCAACTTGGATGTCAACCACAAGTTATTTAAATTTGCAGTTTGGTTCGAAGGCAGCGGAGAAAGCTACAGCTCGGCTCATGTTATGACCTCAGTGACCTTTAACGTAACGTAGCATAGGGGGACATCTTCACATCATGGACTGCCTTGTAATGTCTTCAATGACCTATGGACTCTGTGGATAGCACTCAAGTTGACTTCACGTAATGTAATTAAACCGTGACATGTGTGTAAGTGTGTGTGTGTGTGTGTGTTAAATCCCATTCGAGGGATTTAGGCTGGCTGAGGAGTTTCACTGATGTGCTTCCGCTGCTGCCAAGTCATGATTCCTTCTCTCCCGGCCTCTCTCACATACAGTGCAGGGAAAAGTAACGTCCTTGTTGTAGATCAGGGACAGAGCTTGCCCTCACAAACACACAAACACCCTGAGGGGGAAGGAGTAGGCCTGGCGTGGTATCTGATGGTCACAGCAGTGTCACATTGGCAGAGTGAACTCATTTTATCAGCCCTGCACGTGGACCGTCTGAACACATGCACATGCTTATAAAGCCATATGCACAAACACACCTGTTTACTAATAAACAGCAAGTGATCAAATATATATATATATACTTGATCACTTGCTGTTTATTAGAATAGGATTCAACAATTCAACATAAAAAATAAATGGAGGTATTGAGGTCATTGAGTGGGTGCCTGTTAACTGTCAACAGCATTTCATGTTATATTCTAGGAAAAGGGCACTAATTGTCTTCTGTGTGTGTGTCTGAATTTGTTAAATATGTATTAATCTGTATATTATGTTCACACAACCGAAAAACATCATTGATGCTTTATGTGCTTCCTTAACGTAAGCCACAGAAAAACAAAATCGCAAAGTGTTCGTTTGCTGTATGGAGGGCAAAAAGTGCCAAAATTGGACAAAGCCAAAACTATGCAGTCGGACATTGTAAGTGTGACTTGTGACTCAAAAAAACAAAAACAAAAAAAAAAAACCTCTTGGCACTTAATAATAGGACTGTTTTCAAATGTTTTTGATCATTAAATGCGTTTATCGTGTTTGTATTTCTAGAGCAACATCACAAAAGCAAAATGTAGCCATGTGGAAGCATCTTTGTTGTGCTGTATTCTGTTTGTAGGGCTGTGCCAAGTGAAAGAAAGCTTCCTCTCCTAAACCCACACCATTACAGTTCTTCTGAGGGCTGCTACCTTTGCTTCAGATCTTTATGTTGTTATTTAACGCCATGAGGCATCAGTGAAATCGTCACCCCTTTAATTTAAACCAATATTTAAACCGCCCTTACGTTCACACTCAGGATCACCTGCCTTCATTTCCTGGCTTTTACTTGTGGTTTTATCCCATAATAGGAAAAGTTAGTATCAGTTCATCTTCAAATAAAGAACATAAAATAGTCCCATGGTTTAAATACAACCCTAAAGGTAGCATATAAGATAATATGAGCAACCATGTATGTGTCTCATTTTGTTTGGTTTGTTTTCTGGAATCACAGCACTGAAATAGTTAAAGCAGTTTGTTTTCTTTTGTTCAGCTTTGACTTTTACACCAATACTTGAAAATGGGTCAGTTCTGGCAAATATTTAAAACTGTGAAAATGCACAACACTGGGGAAACAACCCCTGAAAAATATATAAAAAGGTCTTTTTCATGAATGAATAAAATGTACAAATATTATCTGTTGTCTTTCCCTTCATTTTTAGTTTAAATAGGTTGATTATTAAATGTTTTTTTTATATATATGGTGTCTAACATGTAACATATAGTGGTAAAGATGCATGTTTACAATTGTTTTTTTTTTTTTTTAGCTTGTCTAGCTTGCCTAACTCCTTGTAGACCTTTGTAAGAATTATTATAGCAAGAAAATTTCTTAAATATATTTTCTATTTATATTTCTTCTCTGTCTGATAGTTACACTGCACTGAATGACTAATAACGCTGCATGAATATACTAGTTTCATCCATACATGTGTCACTTCAGGTTGATTTAGTTTCCAAACATGTTGGGCTACGCGGTCAGTCACTCTGCACAAATCAAAGAACCAGAACCCTCCGAGCCAGGACAAAGACACACAATCTTAAGTGCTGAATTGAAAAAGCCTGCACGCATACGAACAAACCCCGAGGCTACACATACATGGCTGAGCACATGATGTACCGTATGCCTCAGTCAGCCAACAGATTTCTATAGCATCGGAAAGGATGTTACGCCTCTATATAGGTCTCTTTTAGCTGATGACGAAGATTAAAAGTGGTAGAAGTAGAAGAAGATACGTTAAACGAAAAACCTGAATCAATGGGAAGAATAACAAGAAGCAGATGTTTCAAGCCTTTTCTCAGTCAGCTGACCAGATAGACGTCACTACCTACCACCAACAACAAATGAAGGAATAATTTTGGAAGAATGGTGTCCAATCCTCCAGTAGTGATTCAGAAACTTTGAGAATCCATGCTAAGGGGCATTAAAGCTGTGCACTTTGCAGTTTTCCTCTAATTTTCAACCAACTGTATATTGTATATATTGCGTTTTTATACACAAATATAACAAGCAGCTATAATCTTCTGAGTTTTCATTTATACTTTAAAGCACATTGCTATTTAAAAGATAAGACCGTCAGTACCCTCTCTGTGGCATCTTTATTTTTAAAAACAGAATTTCCTAAAGCAGCTGAACAAACAGGAGTAAATTTGTTTGGGACTTTTTTTTAGCTGCAGATTCATACACGTTTGGCGTTCTAGTGAGTTTACATTGTATGTAAGTGTGTAGGATTGACTTGAAATAAACTACAGTACCCATGTTCATCATAATGAAGGAACACGTCACCCAGTGTGGCCAATTGATGGATTTTTAATAGGTTTTTGGAGAACAATGAGGTCGACGGCACAGGAGTTTGACTGAAACAGGCAATACTTGTTAGTAAGATCAATTCATTGTTGGTTTTAGTGTTTTCATGGGATTACATGATAACAAGAAAATTATAGAATATCTCTGGCCTTATCCTTTCGTATATTCTACAGTTGAAATTAACAGTTTATGTGTAACATCCTGCCTATGTCATATTTCTATTTATACTATCATCAAAGGGTTTATAATATATATCAAAAAGGATTGACTTATGTTAAAGCTACATTATATAAGATGAGGCACAATGCAGCAATGATTAACTCTCAGGGGATTAGAAATGTCTTTGCATCCCATCAACACACAATCATTGGTTCAAACGATCAAAATGGAGGAATTTGAATTAAAGTAATTGAAATTCTGAGAGGACACACAGGTATGCTGAACAGCAATAATAAGCAGAGGGATTTTTTTCTCCCACCCCTTCTGCACTGCAGCTCCATTATAACTCTAAAGAGTTCTCAAAGGATTGCAAAGTGCTCTACTGGGTTCCTTAATTTTCACTTCATCGCTTGGTATATGATATTACCACATTAAGCACGTAGGTAAGGACTTGAAATTAATCTCTTGTTCACGGCATAAGCAGAGAGCTGATATTCTTTCTTCCACTAAATGGGCTTAGAGAATCCCTGCAGATGTGAAGGACATTGACTCACAAATTTTAAGACAAGTTTGGGATTTAGCTACTTGTGGTTTTAATGAGAATTGTGAAAACTCTGGATGGCAGTGAAGTCAGAGGGTCTCATAAAGTAAAGTGATACTTGGATTTAAAAGCTGCTTTACTCAAAATGGTTCACCTCTCCATTTGCCCAAACACCAAATAAAACGATTAAGTCCTGCAGCAGCTTCCGTATGCCCTGTTGGACTCAGATCTAGACCGGCAGCCTCTGTCTTTTCTATCCTGGTCACATTCCTGAGCTGCACATTCACGGCTATATTTACTTGGCTCAGGGTCTGCGACTATGTTGCAGTGTCTCCCTGCATACATCCACCTGTCCCTAGTTGTAATACTAAATAATCACTGCCCACTGTATCTTTGGCACCAGACGTTACTATTAATACTTCTATGATGCCAATGTTAGAGTTGCAATAGCTCTCTATCATTCTTTGTGATCTCTGGGATAATACCGGGGCTTATTTGCCAGTGAGTCACACGAATCTATTGGCTATTTTGGTCTGAAAAAGACATCCATCTTTACGCGGGTTGACCTCTACAAAACCTTGGTGTTTGCAGCTGTAATTTATATCGCAATTTTGATTAATTTTCAAAGTTATAAGGCTTGCAAACCTTTTGAGCGACTAACAGGAGTTACAATTTAAAAACATACACATGGTAGTCATTAAATAGGCAGATTCCAGCAATTTTAGACTTTGCAGTTTAGAGAAATCTTAAACAAAATTTAGATCATGTTGGTAAATAACACAGACCTTCTTTTTGATGTCTGTTGGGCGTACTTGGACTGAGGTATTTCTAAAATTCACAGTAAACCCTTGGCTAACATTGAACACATTTAAAGCTGTAAGTGAGACCACAGACGTGTCAACAAAGGGCAGGAATGAATTGTTTTTGAAGGCATTGTGCCGTATATGTCTGTCTGTCATGAAATAATCAGAGTGATGATTTCACAAACTGCACTGTGTTTGGATCCCTGTGTGCTTTCAAGGATGTAATATCCTCTTTTCCCTGTTGGATTCTCAGTCAACACAAACATGAAAAATTGATGGAGGGAGGAAAAAAAAAGATTTCTATATTTCCCTTCAGTCACAAGATTTGAGATCCCTGTTGATAGTATCAGTCACAGGATTTCTACAGGGTTCAATTTAAAACTAGTTTAAAACCTTTTAATACCACATGGAGTGCAAGGTAAAAACCTGTTTGTACGATCATAGCAGCTAAAATGAGGCCTAGAATTATTGATTATTGCATAACCATTTTCTTTTTTAGTACTTCCTGGCAGTGTATAACAACAATTCTTAATGATGCAATTAATTAAATTAAACCTGGACCCACATAAGTGGCAGAAATTGGAAGGATTAGCCAGTTTTTGTTAAACTGAAACTTGGGCTTCCTAGCTACTGTAGCTTGCAGTAGTGATAAGTCTTTCCAACAGGTCTGATGATGCTGATTGAAACTCCACAAAAAGGTTTAAACAGACAGGAAACTGACTTTTTAAAATACTTTAAGGCCTGCAGACATTAAGTAACTTTTATTTAAAGCTAATACTCAAGTAAAGTGGATCAATCATCGTTAAGCTTAAGCCAGACACTCACATTGCACCCGCACACTTATGTAAGAGCTTGGCATTAAACAAAATGTACATCAGGACAACATCTGGACAGTCAGACTAAGCCTTGAATGGATACTAACTGCTTACTATACAGTATATTGTAATTTTCCATTTAAATTGATGATAGCCATTAAACGCTGAATATGCCACAAGCTGGGACAGGGGTACTTATAGGGAAACTTTAATTGCCACCAGTGTAATTACAGCATGTGATGTAGTTGGATCTCGAACCTCCCACACTCTGCCAAGGCGTTTATAATAAACCAGGACATCACAAGCAACTCCTCAAGGAAAGCGTCAGGATCTCTGACACAATTATAAAGTTAAACTGAACATCTCACTGATCCGTGCCCGCCTTGCCCATAATTCATTTCTTTGAATATTAATACCTTCACTCGCATGAATAAAACATAAGACTTGGTCCCCTTTCGTTTGATAGTGACTTTAATTCTATTCCCTCCAGAGTTGTAAAACTTAAAGGGGCTCACCAAAGGTCGGAAAAATCCAGCCTGATGACAGCAGGACAACGTTTTTTTGTGATCCCATTGCACATTCATTCTACTCAGGACACACTGATAATTTACATTGTCACTGTTGTTGTGCTATTGCAACGCTGTCCCAGGTGCTCATGTGCTGTCAGCTGGTGATAGGAATTATATATTTGTATTTGTATATATATTTGCATGTGTTCTGATTAACCAGCTTTTTTTTTTTTAATCTCTTGTGATTTTCTGAAGTGTTGAGAACTGTCAAAAACATCCAAACATGTCACTATGATTGACAGCAGCGAGGCCAAAGTGTGAAACATTCTTCAGTGCCATTTATCTTAAAGAAAATTCATGGCTGTGGACTGTCATGTCTTCTCATTCCACGCTGCTGTGCCATGTGTAGCACATCCATATATCAACAAGCTGTCGTCTAACAAACGTGCAGTTTTTCCTCTTAAAAGAATTTTTGGTAACATTTTCTAGCACCTTATATAAAGGTTCCTAAGTTATAACAAATGGGTTTAATAAATGAAAAAATATTTATTTATGCTTCATACTGCTGTTACAAGCCATTAATGAGAACACATTTTGGATTGTTAAAAAAGTCCTAGAGGCTTCTGTTTGTTTCTGTTTTGTAATAAGTGTAATAAGTATAGGTGAGAAATGGATCTTCACGCTTTCTCATACTCATCACTGCTGGTATAAATGTGAAGAAGTCCTCAGCAATTCTCTGTGTTAAAAACTTAATAAATTGACTTTGGTCCACAAGGTCACAGTTGTAGTGCAAACAGTAAAGGAATTTTTCATAACCTGGCAATCTAAAAGGTGTTGTTATTAATATTAATAACTGATACTACATTATTTTTAAACAATTAACGAAGCCATTAGTTTAGACTTTTAACAGCTTTAGTTTTTCATTAGAGAGTGTTTAGTAGTACTCAAAATGTTTCGTTCAACCAATAAAACCTGAGTTGGAAAAATAATATTACCCCTTTACCTGCATTTTATTTCTCTGATTTCTATTCAATTGGCATTACTATTGGCATAAACAATATTTACACTTCAGCATCAGCAAACAAATTATTTTGCTCATATATACTGAAACAGCACATTATCTGTAGTTGGGGTTATTTTTTCATTCTCGTCTCATCTGTCTGGCAAAAGGTAAAAATGTACACCGAATAATTATCCACCATTCGCCAACTGAGCACCTACATTGGCTGGCATTATCCGCAATCAAACATGTTTGGATGTAATTAATTTAAAAGATTAGTGAGCACATGGCCCATGATTCCTATGCTTATCCTCTTTGACCAATCAGAAAAAAGGCCATTGGTGACATGCCTGTTTAAATAAACGTACCATTAAGATAAAAGCATGAAGATGTTGGACATGTAACACACACAGGCTCTTGAGTTGACATGGTGTTGACCAAGCTTACACATTGTGCTGAATCATTTTCAACATCTCATCGGCAGACATTTAGATTTTATTGATGATCAAAAAACAAGACAAAAAAATGGGTGGATATGGATTTAGTTAATTTATGTACCCCAAATTTGGGAAGTACAACACATCTGCTGACACCAGCAGTGTTTAATATGCATTCAAATGCAAGATGCTTGCTTGGTGAAAAGGAAGTAAAGTCCTAGATTCAGCAAATAAGAAAATTAACCACTGTAAGTGTTGACTGAGATTCAGAGAAGAGTTCAGACTGAGACACTCTGGAAGGGACATTGATGAAATAAGCTTTAAACAGACTTAACAGTATCAAAATCACTGCCATCAAATCGTGCTTCAAGGAACATAACAACACAGCTTCCTTTTGGGGATGAAGTTGGTGAAATCTCTGGAAACTGGATGCCAGCGCTGTAGAAACAGGGAATGCTCACCTGAGTGGGAAATTTAGCGGTGATGCTGGGGAGCCAGCTGCGGCTCAGCTCCTGCACTTAAAAAGAAAAACAGCCTTTGTGGTCAAAGCAAGGGGTTGACCTCAAGTGCACTTCAGCGGAAATGAAAGAGGGACTTCTCACACCAGCGTGTGCAAGAAGCTGGTTAAAGATATCTGCGATAAAAAGACATGATGACAGCAGAGCCACAGAATACTGTCAGAAACAAGAAATGATAGTCGTATAAGGTGTGTTGATACGCTAAATCATTTATTTATTAGGCTTCCTGCGTCCATGTATATATCTGGTATCACATATTCTCAGTTATCGTGTATGAATCAATGGAAACATTAGAAGATACTTGAGATTTGAGATCATAGCGAACCACACACTTCCACATGGGCCCTGTTTATGGTCTTATTTCAGATGTTTTATGATGAGTATGTATTGCCTTTGTAAGCGTGTTGGGTCTTCAAAAAATGTCATCAACACTGTGTGGCTCTGGTGATGCTCAAAGCCTCCCCTCTGACATCCACAATCAAGTCTATTAGATAAGACTTTAAACCCCATTCTGTGTAATCCATTCACATGCAAAGTGAGTGTAGAAACTGAATGCACCTGTTTACGTTGCGCTCGGTGGAAATGGAGAAGGAGTGTTGACTTCTTCTGCAGAGGCAGCGCTCTTTTTCTGGACACTTTGTGTACACTTGAAAGACTAAATGGAGTCTGAAATTGAAACTCTCAGTATAAAGCTCCTTTGAAGTATCAGGATAAGTAATGACACTGAACTGCATAATCCCTGTGAGTCTGTTAAAGACTGAGAGGGGAAGAGGCAGAACTGAGGTAGGTAAGTAATTAAAGGTTGGAAGGCTGGGATGGACTTATTGGTGGAGCGGCTCTGATGTTATTTATCATGCATTATGTGCATGTCAGTGCAATGCTACAATGCTCAAAGCTGTGCTTAGCATTTAAGAATGAATACCAACATACAAAGTGATTATATCCTTATATTGTTCAACTTAATAGTACAGGACTATGTGAAAGGAGTTGAAGGAATAGTTTGGGTTTTTTTTTTGACGTACTTATGCATAATCAGTGTGGTACCAACATTAGACAGCGGTCAGCGTGTCCTTATTTTGGAGGAGCAGACAGAACTCCCAGCATGGAAGAAAAGCAAACCACTGTTGTGGACAGGGTCAGCAGAAAAAAAAACGTGTTTTAGTCACATAAAAAAACGATCTATATCTGTTAAAGTGCACGCTGCAGTGAGCATATTCTTATCGCGTAACGTTGCCGCCTGTTCTGCTGCGTTAATATTCAGTGCGTGGCACAGGTTGTAGGTGAATGTAAATTCGGCTGAGACAATGCGCTGCCAAGGGAAAGGGCTGTCCATTAGACAAAGTGAAATTCTGACTTTGGAGCTAGATTAGAATTCATCCTGAGGGGAACATGAATGTATGTAATTCTTAATAATTTCAAGGCAATCCATCTGATAGTTATAATAGAGATATTTCACCCAAAACATTCACGTGCTTAGAAAATCTTAAGGATACATCCTCTGGGAACCATAAATGTCAATCCTCCAATCTAAAAACTTCTCTGAACTCTGAAATCTATCCAATAGTTGATGGGATATTTCAGCCAGGGACAAGTGGAAGTAGTGGACGGACTGACAGACCAACATTGCCATCCCTAGAGCTGCTAGCATGGCTTACAAACCTTGAATTCAAATCAATATGTTTCCAGATAGATTTTCCACTGATGTAATGTTATGAATACGACTGATCGGGGTCTTATTTTGTTCCTCTGGAGGGTAAAGCAGCGGCTCTGCAGCTCGGCTATGAAAAAACTGACACTAGTAAACTAAAACATTTGTGTCCTGTTGACCTCATTTATTGACCTTCCTGGTTATTTTTCTTACAGTAAACAGTAATACAGTAAATTAAAGCAACCTTGTGAAATCTTTCAAACTCTTCACAACAGTGTGGCCACAGGCTACCCACACATGCCATTCTCCAACTAGGGGGAGGCCTTAGCAATCCACAGTGCACCATCAAATCAGACAGGAGAAACAGGGGGCGAGGTCTCCCTGATCTGTTAGTGGATTATTGGATTTGGATTATCTGTGCAGACAAAATTACCCATTAGGGAAAATTGTAGCGTGCTCTTTCAGGAGAGCCGATGCTGTATAACACTCACCTCACACAATAGCGTTACTTGAACAGCCCGGTTGGTACACTATGTGCCGTACAGGGAGACACACTTCAGTGACCAAACATCAGGAGCACGATGTTCATAGAAAATGCCTGGAGACCCGAAAGATGCACGCGCTGACGCTGGGGAGTGCAGTGGCACACCTAGAGATGATGAATGTGTCAGCAAAGCAAGGCAGGATGTGCTCAAGAGCTGCTAATCATCACTTACTTGTAGGGGGGGTGAACAAGTGAGGGGTTGGGGGTGGAGGTGGTTCAGCTATTTTTAGCTGGATTCCATGAAGACAGCTGTCATCCTCCTGAGTGTTTGTGAGACTTTCCTGTGCTTTCCATCACCAGGAAGAGTGACACCAGAAACAACAAAAGAAGGACTAGCACTGTTGAATATTTTTGCTGTATTTGTGGTAGAATAAAACATAAAATAATAATAATAAAAATAATAATAATGATAAAAAAAAAAAAAACACTCCCCCAACCTTTAATGCTTTCATAGAGGCCAGTTGTGGAGTGGGCGCTGAAAATCTCATAAGCTCATCCGCTTTAGCTGAAAGCATTACAGACTTTGGGCTCTGTAACTGCCTGTGTGTCTCTGTAATCTGCCAATGTGTCTGGCTATAATTCTTTACCTCAGACATCAAATAGGTTCTGAGCACACATCACTGTGATAATGCTGTCCCTTCAGACAAAATATACAAAGCTAATTAGAAAATATTAGTAGCTCGCTTGGTAGACAAATCCCAAAAAAAAAAAAAAAAAAAAAATCGAATTCCTTATATCCAATTATAATTGAGTCATAGCAAATGGTGCCAATGGCTCCAGTCTACCATTTTTACATATCAGAGACTATTTAGGAATGTGGATTTGACCATTCCAGCAGGTGGCTGGTCCAGGTCACATTTTATGACCCTGACATTCCCGTGCCACTTTAGAGCGACCGAGACCTCTGCCATCCGTTTGGTGAGAGACGGGGTGGAGATAAGGGGTGGACAGAGCGACAGTGACGTGCCCCACACATAAGCCGGGAAAGTCATTCTGTAGATGGTGTCCAAATGCCACAACATCTAGGCTCTGACACAAGCCACAGATCCCCCCCATCAGCATTCTCCCACAGCCCAATTTAGCTCTGAGCCAGTGAATTCTTTACTACAGATGGAGGAATGAGCTGCATATTAAGGAGGACTTAGCATTAATTAGTGAACCATCTAAACATGGCCTTGAGCTTGCTGCCATGCTATTTTTCATGCCACTTTGAATTAAGCTGTTTCATTTTATACAGCTAATAGATTTGATTTTCCTCTGTATTAAGAAAACATTAAGTTAGCAATGCCCCCTTTTCATCTGTGATGATGTGAAGTGCTATTACGATGTGTGTCAATACATAACGATTTTGTTCTGTTAACAACTTATTAACAAATACAGTTTTGAGTAGACAAATATTTTGTTGGAGAAATTTCATTTATTTCCACTTTTTTCATGTAAAAATATACATCAAGCGGAGGGATTTGCTGCAAAAACCATTTTAAAAAGAAAATATAATTTTTTTTTCTTCATCTCAAACCACAAAACTTTTTCTGACAGTTCAAAATGTTCGGTTTGGTTCATCTTGGTACATTCTACATGGGCGTACATTTTTTGACATTGATCCATGACTGTACTAAATTAATTCACATAGCCATGCTGAGAACACCATTCCACATAATTCAATGAAAGAGTGAAATGCTCAGAAGTTAGGTTCAAATGTTTTTTTGCATTTTCATGTCTAAAAGTGCAGAAACAAACTTTTAAATGTTGGACACACCATGAACCCAGAAGTGGAGTACAAGTGTTGTTGCTGTGTGACAAAAACAAACTGCCTCAATGTACAATATTTTATGAAGGTCACCGACCTGTTTACAAAAGAGATTTTTTATTTTCTATAGAAAATCTGCTTCACTCCACACATCCTCTGCTTGTATCGGGTGGTGTATTGTATTGTATTGATGTCAATATTTGATTCTCCGAGTGTTCTATGGCATAAACTTCCCATGTAGAGAATGAACTCTGCAAGCTGTTTGAAAATAGTTTTCTACACAGAAAATGCATGTTGACTTATCATCTAATTCACTTTATTTATTTACCCCTTTAATATAAAAGCAACACAATCTTCCCCCTTCCTCCCATTGTGTGGCACAAAGAGCTTGATTGCAGAAAGTACTGTAGCAGTGATGAGGAGGATTAATAAAACTAGCTTCTCCAACTGGCAAATGTTTGTGGACTTGATCTGGAAGAAGAAATAACAGACAAAGCAGAGAGGGAAAGATTACTGAAAGAGGCACTAGTAGAATTATTATTATTATTATTATTATTATTATGAGCACAAGACCCTTTTTGATTTGATGTAATGGTGCTGTAACATGTTGCATATCAGATTTCTGGTAGGACAATAAGAGGAAATTGGGAATTTCAGCTTTAGATTTAGAACAAATGCAAACTAAATACTTGTTTTTTTTTCTTGTGTATTATTTATTTTTTTATACATCACTGTAAATGAAATGGCAATATGATTTTGAATGATTTTATGATGGGATGGTGACTTCTGTTCATCTGTGATTTAATTTTGATGTTTTTGCTGAGGTGGGTTGTTAAATTATGGTACAAAGGCATACCATTTTTTTTTCATATTTTGATTTTGAGCTAGTCACATATTATAGAGGCTTGTTTTGCTATTTTAATGTTGCTGCAATCCATAAAATGTGTGCAATTTTGCAAATAAACACAATGAGCATAAATCTGAATATACTGCAGGAGAAAAAAAAAAAAAAAAAAAAAAAAAAAAGGAGGAGAGAGTGGGATTATTAACAGCATGTGAATGTGTCCAATAGGCTAAGCCTCGTCTCCACACACTCCTGCACACTTCTGAGTGCATTCCAGTGGAACACACCCCAGGGAACGCTGGCTGCCATGTGACACACAGCAGCCAACGGAGAGCAAAGCAGCATAAAAGGGAGAGAGGTAGAAAGTGGGATTGAGGGATGAGAGACAGAAAGGAAGAAGATGTAGGATGGAAGTGAAAATCTAATCGCAAGAGGGCAATTAGTGAGGAAGTTGTACTGGAGCGTTGAATCATGCACCACCCGTTTCAGGGACAGCGACTTTCCACAGGGGGTCAGAATGATGCATGTTTAGTATGTGCAGCATTTTACAGCATTTATTGTATTATGTATTAGATCACCTTTTTAAAAACATGATGTAATGTATTATTCATTGATTTATTAGTTTTTATTCAAGGTTGAACCTGCCAAAACAGAAAACACTTTCTGTGTTTCAATGCAGTGAGATCGCAATAAAGCTCAATCAGACTCTAAATAAATAAAGAGAGGAGACAAAGGGAAGAAAATAAACGACTGTAGATGAGGTGGTATTAAATCTGAAAGGTTCTATGGGGAGCCGTGTTGTCGAAGACAGATGTGAGCTTCAGCAGAGTTCAGGCACCACAGGCACAACACACTGCTGCCAGGGAGAAATGCGAGTCTGTCTACGCATTGATTCACGCACAGGCACACTAAAAGACATGAATCACAAGTAAATGTATTGACTGCACTTACTGGTTTGTAGAGCCAAAGGTGTTTCCAGAGAATCCTATAAAAAAGGAAATAAAGTGATTAATTGGATGATTGTCGTAACAATTCTAGTTGTCAGCGTGCCAACAGATGGAAACTCACAAACCGAAAAATTCTCATTTCACAGAACGATTTATCTAAAACAAACAGATCTGTGAGTCTGTGTGTGTGCTGTGTGTGTACCATGACCTGACACAGGCAAAGCTTCAGAGACAGAGAAGGTTTAGGAAGATGAATGGATGAAAGGTGCGACTGGACGGGCTGGTGTACAGTGTGTATGTGACCCGCAACAAAGCCATTAAAGGCTGCAGAGAAGCTCAAGGTGACTGAACAAGTTAAGGAGAGCAAAGAACGAAAAAGACAGAAAAATAAGCGGGAAGAAGACAGCAAGAGAACTCTGATCTGCGAACAAATTTGGGTCATGCATGCAAACTCAAAAGGCGTGTCATCTGTGCAGAGTCACATCTCATAGCGGGACACTTCTGAGTCCAATAACAGGACGCCTTTTGTAGACTTTCATCTGGTGCAAAATCTACACTGACAGTCTAATTACTGCCCCAGGAAAAAGTATGAATGTAAGAATCTCGGCCGTTTTCATTACCATTTTAATAATAAACAATGTACGCCTGCATTTTAAAGCTTCTCAAGATCATCAAATAAAAAGATTATGTGTACAGATGTTAGATAAAGCGACACATAGCTGGTGGAAAGGAGGTGAATACTGGACTGGACGATGCTTTGTCGTCATTACTATACAACTGTAATGACTCCACTTGTGTCTCTGACCCTGCAGCTTGCAATATTTAACTAACTGCTGATAAGCAAGAGTTTGAAGAGGATGAGGAGAGAGTGGGGAAAAGAAAGAAAAAGGGGGCCACTAAAGTGGCAGTCTCACCTCCTGTTTGTGGCTGTTGTCCAAAGCCTGAGAAACTGCTGGGCTGACTTCCAAACCCAGAGCCCTGCTGGGCCAGGGCCCCGAATGACGGCGCGCTTTGACTGGCTAGAGCACCAAAGGACGGCCCGCTGGGAGGTGAGGCAAACCTGAAAACAGAAGGAGACACAGACAATGTGACATACAACTACTGAGACAATATGAGTAAAAAAAAAACAAAAAAACAAGGATGCCATTTAACAGCTCACAATTTATTTGTACACAATGAAAAAAATGGAGATAGAGATAAATGACTATAGTGTATATATGTAGAAGGTGTCAGATGGTGTTTGTGAGGATTGAGAAATGGGGGATTGAGAAGTAGTAATCCCTTCCACAGGAGCCATGACTATTGACTCCCAAGGGACAGAAAAGGGAGAATAGGCAAAACAGAGGAGATAAAACCAGTGAGAGAGAGACAGCAGGCCAGTTTAATCTGCAGGCAGAAGTGAGATTATCTGAGGCGAATAATCTAGTCCATAGTTTTGGGCTCGTAGCCATGCTCACTCTAACAAAACACTGTGGACAAACAGGGTTGATTAAACTAGAGAAATCGCTGGAGTGGAAATGATGGGAAGAAAAAACCCTTCTTCTGTGGGTTAAACTGAAACTTCAGGTGGAATAAGGCTGCTGGAGGATGACTTAAATTTTAAGGACACCCCTGTCGGCTCAAGTCTTACCTGTTGGGAGTTAAACAAACAATACAAAACAAACAACTGTGTGTGTATTACAACAATGGATTCAACAGCGTGAATGAATACATGGACAATCATGTTTAAATGTTTAACAATGTGCTGAATTCTGTCCATCAGTAGCTTTATTTCATATGCTTGTGTGATGGTGCACTGAGAGAGAAAGATCACAGATGTTCTGATTTCCCAAAAAAAAAAACAAAAAAAAAAACTGCTCAATGCTGCAGGCAAAATCCTGCTGCTCCTCTCCCCCCTCTGTACTGCACAAAAAGCCTGGTGACACTTGACCAGCAACCAGAAAGACACTGACAAACGGCTGGTCTAATGTGTTACCCTACAAAGCTGTGCCACATGTGACCTTGGCCTTGAATGCCGTTTAGTACAACATGTCAAACCTCAAAAATGAGACATTTTATTTTGTCAAACAGAAAAAAAGAGCAGCTGTCCTGAATATTTCTGAAGTTTCTTACCCAAACCCTCCCATGTTGGAAGCCGCTGTTCCCTCTCCGAACACTTTACCAGCTGATGAACCCATGTTGTTGCTGAATGAAGCGTTTGAGCCAAACGCTGCTCCACCACCGAATGCTGGGGAACTACCAAAGGAAGGGGGACTCCCAAACACTGGAGCACTGCCAAAACCACCTGTAGAGGGGAAAGGATACAGGTGATTAAAAGAGAGTTTGCAACTGGAAGTAGCGGGATGTATTACAACTTAGTGTCTAAAAGGAAAAGATGAAAAAAGCTCAGTCGGGATGTTTCTGTGGCTCTGTAGCTCATCGACAATGTATATTTCATCTATGTGGAAGGAATTTTCCTCTCACACGTGCCTCCTGGGCTGAACACTTTGGTCTCCTGTATTATAGGAGGACCACACATACATTCTACATGTGGTCTGAACCAGGGCCGATACATACACAAGAAACTCTCAGAGCATGGTGAATACAGTTACTACTGTGTCTTGTTGTATGAAACACATTGTTTTGGAACAACACGCTGTCACAGCTTAATGACTCCACAACAGTGATAACACTTCACTACAACTCAAAGCCTTCAGAGCTAGGAGTGGCAGGGAGAGAAAGGGTGTACTGAAATTTCAGCCTGGCTACCAGCATGCCCCAGTAAATAATTGATTGAGCTAATGTAACAAGATTACATTCCCTGTACGAAGGCCAGTGATAGGGCATTAGTGTGCTGAGTGGTACCAATATCCCGGCGGAGCTAAGGGATAGCTTGGATGGCTGCTATCGCTAAGACCTGCTACCAAGAACTGCAAAATAAATTCAAATAAAGACGCTCAGTTTGCATCTTGAAACCCAAGTAATCTATTTGTGAAGGTATAAAGTTAATTCTTCATCCCTAAACTTGCTCTGCAACTAATTTCATTTGCGCTTGATCTACTCAACTTGTCAATTTGCCAGGCAGTCTTAGACCTCGGTTGTACAACAGCATATTAAGCAGTTTAGACCCATGTTAAAGATCTAAATAGAGTTTCCTTTTTTATTTTTTACTGAGGACAGAACTGGCTGCCATGACTGACACAAATATAAAATGGCATGTCAATCCTCTTCTAAGTGAAGCAAAGCAGTTTTAAAGCAGTGACCAAGCACCATAACCCAAAGTGAGAGAGACATGAGATGACGCACAAACTCGTGGATGTTGTGCATCTGACCATCAGTAACCAAGCATCAAATCAAATTATGCTTATATTCAGCTGTGTATGGATGCCCTGAACTGCTACAAAAAGCACAACTGTAGCAGAAAATTGATACATTTTCTAACTATGCATGATAAATATATACACTCCACTCCACTGGTGATCAACAAAGACATAGATGACTCAATTAAAAATGACAGTTTTATAGTAATCTATGTTTCTATCTATCAAATACGCATCTGGTGTTGAAATAAGTACATCACACCTTTGACCCATCCCACTGTGACTAAGCACTGTTTGAGAGGTAACATTGCATCAGCAGTATTCAGGCAGGTAATGATGAAGCCTGACGACCTCACTTTCTGCTCTGCTGGGGTGAGGAGATAAGGGCACTTGCTGTAGCTCAGATGATAAAGGGGGAAGGCAATGTCAAGAGTCGGCCGCTGTGCAAAATGTGATTATGTATAGGTGCAGAGGGGTTCTATCACAGCCATGCTACTATCGCTGAACCTCACACATCATTACACCACAGCCCTTAAGCCAGTCAGCCCCCACCACTCCAAAAAAAAAAAAAAAAAAAAACCCCAGAAGAACAGAGAATATCAAACATCACTAATACAAGTCCTATCAGGTGAATGTGTGTAAGCGTTATGAAACTGTGTAATTAACAGTGCTATTTACATTCGCTAGGCCCTTTGCTCAAATATAATTAAGGAAATTAATCCCTACCCTGAGGAAGTATGAGCAGCACACAGAGACAGGTCTGGTTTGAAATGTCAGCACTATAAATCATCTGATAAAATGTTAACCGCAAAGCACAAACAAGCATCACTTTCACAGAGCGGATGAGAGTAGCTTAACAACGCGGGAGAGCTGTACCTGGTTTTGCAGGAGTAGAGAAGGACCCAAATCCCTGTGATGCGACACTCCCTGCACCGGTGCTGAAGGTCCCGGTGGGCTTCTGCTCACCAAAGGAGGACTGTCCAAAACCAAAGGTCTTGGCACCACTGTTCCCAAACAGAGTGTTGGCTCCTAGAGGAGGGATAGCAAGATTAATGTGTCTCTCAGAAATGATAAAATAGGGTTTGTTTCTGGTACATTTGCTACCATTTAAAAAAAAAAAAAAAAAAATATATATATATATATATATATATATATATATAAAATTTATTTTTATTTCACAGACTGCATTCGCTTACCTGTCTGAGCAGGCTGCCCAAACCCTCCGGAGGTGCCAGTGGTGCCGAATGGGTTCTTATTGGCAGCATCTTCGCTTGGTTTACCTCCCAGGCCACTGAAGAATCCTCCAGCAGCACCTGAGCCTGCTGCACTGGTTGAACTTGAACCAAACAGACTCCCACCAGATGGCGGCTGCTGTTGCTGCTGCTGCAAGAGAAATGTTAGTTATGCAACAGGTTCACAACAAATGAACATTTATTAAACTTTAAGATAATACTACTCACAGGTTGCTCTACCTATTCAAACTAAACAAACAAACAAAAAGTCAGTGGTTGATACCTGTCCAAATAAACTTCCACCGCTATGTTGCTGGCCAAACACAGGTGTGGCGGAAGAGCAGCCAAAAGCTGTAAAAAAAAAAAAAGGAAAGGAAATAAATGTCAAGGTTGAGACATTCTCTGTTACCTTTACACTACTAGATGTCATTTAGCCGGTGATGTTTCATAAATTTTCTAGTCATCACTACATGGCTTCCTTTAATTCCCACAGAGTCATAGAAAAGAATGAGCTGACTATGGAAACCCGACCCCCTCCCAAGAGCTGTGTCTAACTGCTGAGCTGATACATTAACATCAGCTGTCCACAGAGACACAGACATTCCCACACTGTGTTGGGAATTTAGAGAATCTTTGGGAATGAGACAACTCCCCTCATGCCACCCTCCTCACACAGGCTGCCACACCACCACAAATCGCACAGCCACTGCCACACCTCCAACTGACTCAGGCTGGCAATATGCTACTGTGTTCTATCCTTCAGGATGACGGCCTGTCAACCGTATGGATGTGTCACATGTGACTTCAATCACCAAAAAATATGTGCGGGCTGGTCAGCTGAATGAGCCGAACTGCCAACTGCCCTAACGGCCACACACCAATATAATTCAGGGAGTTGTCAGAGTTTGTTAGCTTGTATATTGTCAGACACGACTAAACTGTATGTAGCTGTGTCAGTCTTATTAGAAAAGATGAGTGACAACGTCATCTCTGGCTGACTTCAGCTGACAGGTTTGAAATTGAGAACTTTGTAAACCCTATTACCTTGAAAGCGTGTGTCACTTTCCTAATTTATAAATAGCCACAGTACAAACTGATTCCAGTGTGAATTTGATCAACTGAAGATGCTGTGCTGAGGTGAAGTAATGCACTGCACAGTTTCACTTGAGTCAGTCAGTGTAGATTGACTGATAAAAACACGACACAGAAAGCACTATGGTTCTTTTCATGATTAAGTAAAAGTGCAGATCTGATCAGGCCTTTAGGAGGTAATTATTTAGGTTTTTGCAATGCACACTGTTTAAGTGACTAGCTGTATCTTATTGTGCTACAATGAAGCCATCCAAAATCCTTTCTTCACTGTTCTCCTCTGTATTTTGTCCACATCAGCCTGCTAATGTTGCAGTGCTGCTCTCCTTTACCGCAGCCTACAGTGCCGAGTATTCTGCTGCATAACATTGGAGTGTGCGAAAGAGACACCGCGGTTGACAAAATGCACAGATTCACACCAATTATAATTGGCAAAGAGCAGCGTGAGCAGCTCTCACCGGTTGAAATGACAAGCAGCGGTGGCGGCGGCGGCGGCGGCACTAGGTCACATCAGCTGCCTGATATGCAATGCTTGCTCTTTGCGAGCTGGTGTCTGTAGTCAGCCGAAGATATTTTGTGAGGGGAGATGCTCTGTTCTGACACCACAGCAGGATCAAGAGGCGACTTGACAGTTTGTGTAGTTCTGACAAACCAAACGGAGTGATACATCTTCCCTCTAGTGGATTGAGTCACGTACATTGTCCCAAGTGTCTGAACCAATTAAATAAGGTTTATCATTTATCATTTAGATGTAGAAGGCTACAGCTGTTACACCTCAATATGTCAGGTACATATTTAATCAACATTTAAGTTAATATAAGTATAAAATCACACTGTGTATCTGTAGATATTCAAAGTTAAACACTCGACCGGTTGGGATCAGGGCCAAAAAACCTGGGACATCCCTAATCTTTACAAATCACTTGTTACTGAAGATATACTACTATTGTATCCCACACATATTTTAGGTTTAATTGCTGTAGAAATAAATAAAACTGTTAGCCACAAACTCTTACCGCATTTTACCAGTCACCAGTAAGTAACTGCAGACTCATGCTCACCTGAGGGCTGCCCAAAACTGAATCCTGTAGATGAGGATGTGGTGGTGCTACTCCCAAACACAGACCCTTGCCCAAATCCAGAGCTCTGGCCAAATGCTGGTGCTGTGCTTTGTCCAAACAGCCCTGAGCCAGTGCTGCTGGCCGTGTTGGCGCTGCTCGTGCCAAACGAGAAGGAACTCGCATTGCTAGCAGTAGAAGCACCAAAAAGACCTCCTCCAGTAGTTGCACTGTTAGTACTTGCTCCAAATGCTGTTTGTCCAAAAGAAAACCCACTGGCTGTTCCAGTGTTGCTGGCAGGCTGGCCAAAGCCGCTCGTCTGGCCAAATACAGATTTGCCAAAACCAGTTCCAGTTGATGCACCAAACCCAGCTGAACCAAAAGCTGTTGAGACTGGAGCTGCAGGGGCTGCGGGCGCTGAAGGAGCTGAGGATGCTGGGGGTGCAGCAGGTTGCGTGAACACAGTGCTAGCAGCAGTAGTTGTTGTTGTACTGTTAACAACAGTAGGGGTGGGAGTGGTCGTTGGAGGGGCAACTGTGCTGATAACTGGAGTGACTCCAACTGAACTGCTGTCTGTTACTGCAGGAGCAGGCTGAGTAAAAATGGAACCTGGTTTGTCAGAGCTGGGCACCTGGAATGCTGCTGGAGCTACCTGGGAGACAGGTGCTACAGCAGGGGTGGCAGCAGCTGAAGTGGGCACCAGAGCAGTGGTGGTGGTGCTGTCTGGGGTGGATTCAATTGCGGGATCTGCACTGGCTGACGTCAGAGGGGTTGCTTCTGTTGGTGCAGTGATGGAAGATGGAGGGTCTGGGGTAGGGGCAGTTGTGGCTAATGGAGGTGCGACGGTTGGTGCTGTAACCGGTGCTACCGTGGTTTCTGTAGTGGCAGCATCTGCTGCGGGCTCAGTTACTGCGAGGGGACTGGCGCTCTCTACAGCTGGTTCAGCAGCAGGTCCTTTTTCAGGGGGTGGTGTGGGTTCAGAAGGTTGTGGTGGAAGTTTTGGTTCCTCTGAGGAGTCTGAAGGAGCTGCAAGAAGACTACTGAAAGATGTAGGTAAAGCTGAGGCAATTGAGTTAGGTTGGGGAACAGAGAAGGCCGGCTTGGAGTTTGATTCAGGAGGCTTGAACAAACTGCCTGATACTGCCCCTTTGGATAAGTCTGCTCCTGTAGGCTCTTCTGCAGACTTTTGGAGAGCTGCACCGAAGGTAAACTGTGCTGCTCCCTTACTCATCCCAAGTCCAGATTCCCCAAAAGAAAATGAGGCAGCAGCAGGTTTAATGGATGAATCTTTCGCTTCTTCTCCAGCACCCACTCGTAATCCAGAGAAACTGCCCAGAGTTTCTCCTCCAACTGTCTTCGGGGGCTGTGGCTCTAACCTCAGGGCAGCTGTGGTGGAGCTGGGTTTGTCTCCTGACGTGTTTGTAGGCAGGGTGGCAGACCCAGTACCGAGAGCAGAGGAGAACGACTCCTCTCCAGTCTGGCCAAACATCATCTTACCATTTCCACCAAAGGAGAATTTATTTATATCTTTCACTGGAGAGACATAACGGGAGAAAAAAAAGAATATGACAGATATGTTTGACGCCATTGTAAAAATATCCAATATTAAGCTGCTGTATTGTTTTTACCTTGTGACATTCCAGCTCCCTGTGAAACTGAAGCAAAAGTGAAGCCTGCGGACCTGCAAAATAAAATTCAAGTCACAATGAAACAGCAGTGAGAACAACTTAAGCTTCTGTCATGTGACAAATCTCTGAGTGTGGTTAGATTAAGATTTTGGAAAAGTACACAATCCATGATATTCCTCTAATAGCAAGCGGTCAAGTTTTATATGATATATGGTGTTAGTTGGATGCCCCAAATCACATTTAATTGGATACATTAATTCATATATACAACCCCATAGTGCTGATGAGTGATCAAATATATTTCAAACCTTCACAGGAAGATAAGAGGGATTACGATATATATGAATATGAAAAATCTTTAAAAGGAACATGGACAACATGTTAGACATTCTTTGTAGTTCAGAATGGTCCTATAATTTTCATATGTTGACTCACCCTGATGTGAAGGAGAAACCTTTGCTGGTGCTTTGGTCTGCTGAGCTAGCAGGAGCCACGGAAACATCTGTTTTGGGCGACTGACCTGAAGGACACAGAAATTTATGAAGTCAGTCTATCATAGAATAAAATGTCAGTTTTTTGGTCAAAAATCATGAGCGATGTTCAAAACTGAAATGATATTTATGTGCAACCAAGTCTGGGCAAATTTACAGGGCAACTGTAAGAGAAAACATATGTGTGCACATATTTAAGCAGCGCTTACCAAACATAAAGCTTCCCTGTGGGTTAGTCGTACTTTCAGTGGATATCTTCGGGATACCTTGAGTAGGATTCTGCACAGACAGTTTTAAGTATGCATAGCTTAATACCACAAAGCATTAATAGAGAAAACACTACATATCTATTATTGTGTGTATGAGATTAATAAATTCATTATGCAGGTTCCTTTGAACACACTCCTACAGGTTACAATATACGTGCAATAAACTGCAATCTTAAGGTAGATGTAGAGAAAAGGCAAGTATACATGTGCACTCATGTAGCTGGAGATCAGTATGTTTGGGTCATTCAGATTAAATTAAACTTGAGCCTGAGCAGTGATGAAGATGTATGTGAGGAGTTCCCCTGTCACCCAACTGCAATTTATAACATCAACATGGGAGGGAGCTGGGACATTTCTCGCCGATACAGTTAATGGTGTGTCTTCACGTGTAAAACTGTCAGCAATCTGTGAATTCTTGCAAGTTGAATGCTCTTTAAAGTTGCGAGGAGAGGAATACTGACACTGAATATTTTGAGTTTTTAAGTACTAGACTGTACGTAATGCTAAAAAAAAATCTCAACTACTACAGAAGGTCAATAATTTCATATTTCTTTTAACCAATTTATCAGTTTATCAGAGTAGCAGAGTGCTATTTCATCATTTATGGTAGGAGTGGCTGAAGTGTGGGTGAACAAATACATGAAAAGAGAAATGTTTGGTGAGGTGATGGGTAGACAGATTTAGTACTCACTCGTTTGGCCTGGTTGGAAGAAACTGTTGCAAAGACCTGTGATGGTGGATCTGTTACTGATGAGCTGGAAAAGAGAGCAGAAGTGGGAGAGGAGAGAGTGTTCAGTCTTCCAGACAAACATAAACATCTTACAATTTAGCAAAATCAGGTGTTTGTTTAATTTATGTGTCAACAGCCAGAAAACCTGGTCTGTGCAACCAAATATTTCCTTTGTGTAGGGCTGGAATTCATTATTACAGTTAACCACCTCTCTATATAATTATATTGTAGCAGAATTTTCATATTGATTGCTTGGTTCACATTCCATTACTGTTTGACAGAGATAAAGAGAGTGTTATTGCAGAATCTGGGAAAAGCCCACTTTCATTATCATCTTACTCACACAGTGCCTTGCTTTGCTAGTTTGTTATTGTGAGAAGGCTTTATATAGGAAAAGCCCCAAGGAGGGATGGCCTGCCGAAATATCAAGCACAAAAGTGGAGCACGGCCCAGTGAGGCAGAAAGAGTAAGGGTGCAGGAGGCAGGAAGGAGCGAGACAATGTGAATCATGGAGTGAATAAAGGGCCAAATGAAAGACATGAAGAAAGCGAAGTGAAGAGCATAATGGTATGAAAAGAGGCAATTAGACAGTGCACACACTGTGCAGTCTACATACTCAAATGTACCTTCCAACATGATTAGCATATAAACATATCCTCGACAGCCAAAACAATAAAATACAGATGACAGTTGAAATACATCAGGGAGGTTAATAAAAGGAAGGAAATCTCTGAACATTGAAAAGGTAACACTTCATAAAAAAAAAAAAGATAAAGATTATACATAAGAGATGTGATGAGCACATAAATGTGAAACGTCCTCAAAGACTGCTGGCCTCTGCTAGTTATGTGCATTGGGCTAAGTTTAGGCGGAGTCAGTGACCTGATAAATCTATACCGAAGAGACGCACTCAAAACAAACACTGGATCCCTCGAGGACTCACAGTGACAGACTGTCTACTCACTGCATCAGAAATAGAAAGTGGATACAGGCATGATTTAATGCCATAAATATTCTATATGCTTCATATTAAACAGGAAATTAAAAAAAAAAAATACATTCGACACATAAGACGAAGAAAAAAGTACTAAATTGCAAAATGCTAATTAACCTCAATTAAAATGTGACCTGTACAAAAAAAAGAACTGCAGTTCAAAGTGAAGTGCATAAAATCCAGTTAGGAGATATCTCAATGATGACGCTTTGAAGTAGCACATCTGTGGACAGTGACTCACAAGGGCTCACAGCTAAAATGTCTGAGTTACATACTCTAATTAAAGCCTTTCTTTACACTATACACTCACTAACTATCACTTCTTTAAGGAAATTTCATAATAAAAACAGAAGAAAATCTACATAATTTTTGATTTTTTTACCTGATGATACTGGAAACCGCTACAGGAGGCCCTTTGTCTTTGAGCTCCTGGACATTGACCACCTGAGGAACAGTCTTCAAAGTGGACTCCGTCAAGGAGGCACTGACAACTGCTGGACCACAGAAACGCATAAGTGAGCAATTTAGAGAGTTGTAACCTGTTTAAATTAGTCAAACAGATGTAACTGAATGAACTCAAGGTTTCCATGGTGATGTGGTGATTTAAGCTTGGTGTGAATTATACTAAAACTAACACTTTAGTAAGCAAGTGTCATGTGCGATGGGGCACTGAGGTGGAAAGCAAAGCTACCAGTCTCACATTATTTGGTTTGGAAGTCTGTGTCTCCCCCTAGTGAATTATACTGGGCATAGCAATACAATATTATACAAACAGCTTCTTGGATACAGTGTTTCCCATATTCACTACCATTTAAAAATACACAAGTTAATAATTCTTTTCAATTGCACTCAAAGGCTGGTGGCTGTTGCATGTTGTTCATACCTGTCTTCTGATTGGCCATCTGCCTGCGCAGAGCAGCGGTGGCTGCAGCCTGCTGGGCAGGGATGGTGACAGGGATGGTCCTCTCAGTTGGTGGGGCTCCATGTTTTACCGTCTTCGTGGCGAGAGCAGTGCTGTCAGCACCGCTGAGGTTGATCTTATTGGTTGGAACTGAAATAAGCAATACAGTGAGCGACGTTTACGAAACAAAGCATGTCTACTGGTGTCATCTCATGGCTGCCCAGCTTTGAATGGCAAAAAACTGACATCTTTGATGAACAGTTGGTACAATTTACTCACCAGGACTTGCAATAGGGCTGAGGCCAAACCCCATACCCTGGACTGAGTGAAGTTTAGTTAAAGGAGTGGACTGGATGGCCCCGAAACCTGGCTGGATAGAGGGGGTCCTCACAACTGTGGGGTGGCGGGGTGTGGACAATGCTGGAGGAATGACAGGCATGGGAAGGGGTTCTGGCTGTAGATCTTCCTCCTCGAGCTCCAAGTGAGCTGGGTGAGGCTCCAGGGACTGGGACAGGGAGGAAGTGGAGCTCACATCATCCAAGTCCTCATAGTATTTAGGTGAAAGGAAGGCTGAGCGAGACAGGTTGGCTGAAAGAGAAGAGATAAAGAATATCTAGATCACTAATAACTGTGGTAGAGCTGCTTTAAGGTAGTATCCTCATTATCTCTTTACTTTAATACTACTCTTGCTCAACAACTCTATTTAAGTCAGTATTATCCCCAACATTTAGACCTATGATATACTACATTTGTAAACTTCAATGCAACCACAAATTTCTAGTCAGTAAACCAAATTTACACAAGAGAAAGCGATTCCCACCTTCGTATATCAGAGTAACCCTTGTCAAATGAGTTTAAGCAGGATGTGTACCTGGTGCAGTGGAGCGGACAGGAGGCATCTGTCCCTTTGAGAGGAAGTTGCGCAGCTGGGACTGTTTCACTGGCGATATCTTGGCTACTAGAGAAACATATAGTTAGTATGCTGAAGTATGCTTTATGACTTTTTATATGAAAAATACATAAAGATTGACACCTGGAGATTTGGATTTGATCTTAGGAGGGGTGGTGTCCAGCCTGGCTTTCAGGAGTGCGTCCCTTATACTCTCAAGCTCGCTTTCCAGACTGTCATAAAACCCAGAAACAAGTTGTTCAAACGGCAGCACCTCACACAACAACACACCTATTTTAAGAGCTATTTACAGTGAACAGATGCGCATAATTAGAAATGAATGTTAATATGTAAAGGCTGCTACACTGAAAGAACGAAATCACTGCAATCTTTGTTATTTGTGGACTACGGCAATTAGCTATAATAGCTATAGCTATAATACCATCCAGTTATGAAAGCAAAAGTTGAATTTATTCAGTTTTAATTATTCAAAAACTGTTCCAGATTCAAATTCCAGCCCATTTAAGTCAAGGTTAACTTGAAATATGAAGTCTCCAAATCCCAAACCTGCCCTGCAGAGCATCCCTTCTCACAACAAATCCAAAATCTACAACATGTAATACTCATTTATCTCATTTATAGTTCACATTCCTCCATTCCCACTCCTTGTTCTTTGCCAGCTCCTACCCAGCAGTCGGTGCTGTAGCTGTGTTGCGATTTATAGTTGGAGCAGTAGTCTTGTAGAGGCGCAGTGAGGTGAGTTCCTTAATCAACTGGTCCAATCGGTTCTTCTGCTGGTTGATGATGTACAGGTTGTTGGCCAGTGTAGTGAACAGACCCTCACGCCCTGGCACGACCATGTGTCTGTGAATAAGATAATTATTTCATATCAAATGTTACTTAACCCAAAATCTATTTAGTATCAAACACTTTGCTGGTGCTTACTTCTGCTTTTTCTTCTTCTCCAGGTGTTTCTCCCATTCCACATCCAGCACATCATTGACGTCTTCCACAGCAAACATAACATACTGGTACAACCTGCGAATCTCCTGAATGAAGGAAAAATTAAAAAAAGAATAGACAAAACGTGTGAGTATGTAGAGGATTCATGTAAAGGCTTTATGAAAATTATCATCTTTCTGGTGTTCACCTTGAGCTGTTCCTCACTCCGTGGGTCAAGAGGCTTTTTGTACAGCAGCTGTCTGTAGTTTTTGTCTCTGCTCAGCTCACTCTGAGCCTTGGCTTCTTCTGCCCCAGCAAAGCCCTCCAGTAACGTGGTCTTCAGTGTACCAATATCGCCATGGAGAGACTGCAAATCAGAAAACGAAAAAATAGATATTGGAAGACGACAGCCTTGCTATTATAGGCTCAATTCAGGGACACCACAACTGTCAAACTAAAATCAAGAAAACAGCTAAAAATTACAATTAATTTGGAACTTCACTCAGATAAATCTGTTAATACCAACAAGTCCGGATACACATAAAGGCTAGAAATATTTGTCGGATTATTGATTGTAAATAAAAGACTACTTGTTTCCTAACTTTGTTTTTCAAAAATATGAATGAATATACAATACTACACCATACTATATATATATATATTTATAGATATAGACATATATAGAACATTTAGGGCTGTCCAAAATACAGTTGTTTTTTTGATTGTTATGTATAAATAAATAAAAACTAATAACCAAAATAACCAAATAATACCCAAATTATATAAATTGTACACACTATTTATTTATCATAACACTAACTTATGAGTTTGATATTCTAAGTTCTGACTAGGAGGCAGTGAGGTTAGGATTTAGGTGATTATCTGAACACGTTTGTGTTTTGAACCACAGTCTTACCTCTGTAGTTTCCTTAATCTCCAAAGTGAAAATATGGAGGTCCTCTGACTCCTTCCTCAACTCCTTCATCTCCTCACTGGTTCCAACCTTGAAGTCAGCTCTCGCGCTTCGTGCCTTAAGGTCATCCAGCTCCTTCTGGAAGTGTGCAATCTGAAGACGAGTCAAAGAAATGCTTAGTTATTTGTAAATCCTTCATTACGTTTTTATGTGAAGTCCTTACTAAGGTCCTTCCTTTTTAACACCTTGGAACTACATATGAAAAATAGCTTCTTGGCTAACTGAGAAATTTGCACTGTCGCTTCTTCAATTAAACTAAATCAAACTAATCACTGTGCTGTCCCAAAAATAAACCTTTTTGGGACGCCAAATGAGACATGAACATATAGTAGCAAGCTAACATAAGTTGTTAGCTTGCTACTAATTTCTACATGTTAACCCAATTCAGTAAATCTCAACTTTAGAAAAGGCGAGAGAAGGATCTCAACTGACAGACCATAATCTGTGACATTTCAATCAAACCTTAATCAAAATACAAAAAAAGCAGACGGTACAGTTAACGTTACTTCAATAATAATTAACAGATTTACTTATGCAGGTGGAATGATACAAGGAATCTGCAGCGTAGTCACACAATAATCTTGCAAGCACATTTCCCCCATATGGTTTGAGCCTGAGGCTCTCACTTTTTTAACAAGTTCGCCAATTAAAAGTGGTACATGGTACTCCAGTGTTGACTGGATGATATGTCTCACCTCCTCCAATATACCAGCCATAATGGGATCAGAGTCTTTCTTTTGCTGTAGCTGCTTCTCCAGGGCCTTCACACTAACAGCTGCCTGCATCGAGAAGTGGTAAAGTAAGAAAGTCACACCAACAAATACACAAAAACCGTATAAGTTTGAACAAAAAATAGCAAGAATTTCTGTAATCTAATATATAGCTACACTTCTTCTGCCACTAACGGTTTCAGCTGAAGATTTTGTTGCTAGTGGCAACCAATACCAGCACAGTTCCATGGCAGTTGTATCTTAACTGACATTATTACATCCACCATTTTGTCTGATCTGTTACCAAATATTGAATCTTTTATCCAGTTAACTGTGGTATTCTCCACACTAAATATTTTACAGTTAATCTTATCAACAAACCAGACAGTACCTGTGGAGTTTGGACACGGGCCTGGGCAGCAGGAGCAGGTTTCTGCATGACTGTGGGTGGTGTGCTGGTTTGAACTGGACGCACTGGAGCTGCAACACAACCAACAATATTAGAAGCACAACGCCAAGGCATAAGCACTTAAGATTTAATAGTTTTTGATTAAAAAAATACAAGGAGAATTATGTTTTTGTGCAAATTATGATAGAAAAGGATCTGAGGCAAGGACTTCATACCCAATACAGCTGGTGGCTTAGTGGCTGACAGCGAAGGGGCAGTCAAATTACTGGAACTGGAGACAACGGTTTTGGGCAGGGAGGAATTGAACGAGAAAGACGGTGGTGCTGGGGTGTCCAATGCTGAAAACCTTGGAAAAAGGAAGAACAGATATCAACATCAGGGTTACAGTGGCGTGGTACACCCTGGACAAGTTGCCAGTTTATCGCAGGGCACATAGAGACAAACAACCCAAATGATAGGTCAAAATAATGATAAAAAAAGAAGTACCTCTCATTTAGATTCAGTTTCACCGTCGGTGGGGAGGGAGCAGCAAGACTCTGGGGTGTTGGAGCTGGAGCGGCCACTGCTGATGGTTTAATGGAAGGGGTGAAAGAAAAAGCTGAAGGCGCTGAGGGAGTGTCAGAGGGAGGTTTGGAGGCAAAGGAGAAGCCTGAGGAAGCTGAGCCAAAAGGTGCAGATCCTCCCAGAGGGAAGGCTGAAGGGGCAGAGGTGGAGCATGTAGTTGGGACAGAGAAAACAAAGCTTGACGATGATGACGACACAGGAACTGTGGGGCCAATGCTGAAAGGAGAAGCGAAGGAAGAGGCAGCAGGTGCTGGAGGAGTGGAAGTAGCTGCTGAAGCAAGCCCGAGACTTGGGAGATTTGCTGGTGTAGATGGGATGGATGCAGCAATTTTAGGTCGTTGGGTTGCCAAAGAACCTGTGAACAAAAAAGATATTAGCTTTTATTTGAACTCATTGCATGTTGGGCAAGTTTTGTCTGCTAGGAAAGATTGCTTATTCTAGAGGCAACTGGACTAGCCTCTGAGAGAAGTGCACATTTTCATAGTTTGATACTTACAGGCACAACTTCAAAGGAGTTTGCACAAATGTTGTCGAGCCTCTTTCTAAATGGGTTTGGCTCAATAAAACAATTTTCTAGCTTCATAGAAAAATAAGCACAGCAAAGATCTCTACATATTTATTGAATGAGACCAGTTTTTTTCCCATCATGCAATTAAAAAACAAGAAATTATTAGATAAAAAAGCTTTTCACAATATTCAAGCAAACATAATAACTGTTATTTTTTACACATTTTTGAAAGCAAAATGTTATTTATAAATACTATGATAATACTCAAATTAATAAAAATGTTTTCTACATCCTGCTCTCATCACCGCTACATTCAAACACTTTATAGGCTCTATTTGATTATGTAAAAGTCCGATAAGACTTCCAAACTTCATCCGTGGATCTGTAATTAAGTTACAAACTTCTTTCCTTTAAGACTTTAAGATAAGCTTAATGAGGGATGTATTTGGACGTGTGTTAATTGACACATCTCTCAAGTCATTAAACTGAACTGTCGAGTTACTCAACTCCACAGACAACTAATAAAAGAGTGATTCCAAATTCCACACATAAACATGTCCCTAACGTGACATGCAACATCAGATAACATGTCAACAACTGATGACACAACACATAACACTATGGTATCTCTCTGCATTGATGATTACCACTTGAGGACTGTGTCTCTTGACAACGCCCGTCGAGTTTACTGTGCACGCTTACCTGGCTTGGGCAGTCTTTCCCCTTCCAAGGCGAGTGTAGTGGGGGCTGAGACCAGTTGCTTAACCTCTGGATTGAGGTTGAGGAGAGAAAATGGGCAAAGAAGTCCCTCGGTGGATAGCATTAGCATAGTGGGCACTGGGGGCAAGGTCTTCTCATCCGCTTTGAGAGGGTGGAAAGATGGGATAGAGACAGAAGTAAAGGCA
This sequence comes from Protonibea diacanthus, assembly GCA_028641955.1. NCBI lineage: Eukaryota > Metazoa > Chordata > Actinopteri > Sciaenidae > Protonibea > Protonibea diacanthus. The sequence goes on along the minus strand of CM053991.1, from coordinate 11,894,664 downwards.
TGAGACATTCATAAATACTGCAGTCCACATGCTGTGCAGTAAAAAAAAAAAAAAAAACATACGCATAACTTTCTAGTCAGATCATCTCCCTCTTTTCAACCGTCCACAAAGACTTAAAAAGAATCTCTATAGCTCTCTGTCTCAAGTTTATTAATTAAGAGCCACATGCATATGCAATCTGCATTATGCAGTAACAGACTTTTGTGAGAAATTATTTAGCGTTCTGCACAGCTTTGTGCTTCCAAATCACACCACTGCACAAGGGAGATAATTAACTGAAAGTGTTGTCTGCTCACTGTTCATCATGACAAAATGTTGCTTGTCACTTTAATCATGAAGGTGTTAACGGAATATCAGCACAAAGACTGTATGTACAGTGTGATAGTGCTATACTTATTGGATTGACCTTGGCTCGTTCTGCCCTCCAGTGGTTAAAACAAGTACCCAGTGTTCAGTTCAGAAAGTCACACTGTATTCGAGACGACTGTCCTAAGATGCCTCATTTGGTAAAACACAGTCCACTGCGTTCCTCTTCTTGCCAAACCCCACAAACTCTTTCCTGCTCTTCACACCCACTTTCCTGCACTTTCCAAAAATCACACAGTGTGCTGTGGGCTGCAGACGAAAATGGCAAACCCAGTCGAAACCAACGTTTAAATGATGAAACTGTTCACACCCCAAATTAAAGATGCATCAGTCAGATTCTGTCAATGGCCAGAGTTGATACTAGTCATTTTAGATATGTCAAAGAAGCTAACTGAACACTTTGTTGTCTTTGTTCTCTCTACAGATGCGTCTCATATCTATTGGCAGCAGTAGCTGCTCTTTCTCAGTACATGTCACGGTTTGATGAATTACTACTTACTCACCTCTCTGACTATTATCCTATATTTTGCATCTAATGTATATTCAGTTCATGCATAGCAGCATTAGTATTTTATTATCTGCACACATTCAAACCCATATGAAACACATATACATCCACACACAAAAATACATTTACAGATTCAAATCAAGCCCAGATTAGTATTAAGTTTCAAGAAATAAAGTGATCCTGAGTTCTGAGCATACAATGCAGAGAACAAAAAACAAAAATACAGAATCCAATGTTTAGTTTCATCTCAGTTGAGAAAGTATAGTTTCGAAAGATAAAGAGAAGCAAATAGATAGAGGGTAAAAGAGAGAGTGAACACAAGGGAGAGGCACACGGTAAACCTCATCAGCATTCTGCAACAGGATTGTCTGGGCTTTGTTGTTTGTTGTGGTCCTCTAGCTTGCCTGAGCCATTTTAATGAGTGAATTTTTTTTCCTCCACAGATAAGTCTCTGGTTACTCTCCCTTTGCTTTCCCTATCTAATGTCTCACTTCGGATAAAGGTTTTGATCAGACTACAATCATGTCAAAATGTTGCTCAAATTGCAGGTTTTTTTTCCCCCTTGCTTGGGAGGGAGTTCTTAGAGTGAACAGGGAGAGATGTGACTAGACAGCAGCAGCAGCAGCTCTACGTGAATGTCTGGCAGACTAGGCCATTTAAGATAAAACAGTGTACTGAGACGGTAGCTTATCACTATTCTTTACACATGCTGCAATAGAGCACTGCAGTGGCTGCTGTATGCACAAAGAAACCTGACGGATTTCAGCTTCATCTGATCATTTAGGGGAGTGTTGCACATAAAATGTCTTAGAGCAAAGACAATGGAATGTAGCACAAGAGATAACAGCAACTATTATGAAATCAAATTTAACTTTAATATGCATTCAAACTTTACAACAAAAAACTGAAATAATTAGTCTGGAGGAATCTGACAAATTAAGTTTTTAAAAAACAAAAACAGTACATCATATATCTTACCCATTTCAATATAAAATACACGTTCATTAAAGCAGGCTTATCAGGGTGGGCGGTATCACTGGTGGCAGATGGTGTATAAACCTGCCTAAACTGATTTAATTTTCTCCTCACTCCATACTGTCATTTAACTGTTTTCTAAAAAATCCCAGCACACTCACTGTAGATGTGCAACGTCGTTTATGATTAATAATGCTGGGAAAATAAAAGCAATATCCGAAAATGAATGGCAATTGCAAGTGGGAGAGACTGAATTTAATATCTTTTAAATATCAAAGTGGGAGACGTGCTTTCAGCTTGATTATGGCAGAGAATGGTTGCAAAAAGAGTGATGTCTAACATGCTCTATCACAGTGCATGTTATTTTATATTGTGGCAGCGATCATATAAAAAGTGGGATACAGTACATTTTCTGAATTCAGAAACCAAAAGGTAGTGTCTGTTTTGACTTATAAATCAAGGTTCACTTCACTGATGCATAAATCCTGTAAATCCAATACTGCTATAAACCAGCCTTGCACACAGATTTTAAACATTTTCCTACCGGAGAAGAGATGGTACAGAAGAAATCGACCTCAGCTTTATGAAAAAAATAAACTGCTTTAGCACTAACTCAGCTTCTCTCTTTACTAGCGGTTGCAGAAATCACAACAGGACTAAAACTCTCCCACCACAACAAGAAGATTGATTAAAACAACATAATTATCATAAAAGGCATCTGACCTTTGCTTAAATGATTTGAAAGCTCTTAAAATCTCATCAGAAATGCCCGCTACCCTCAAATAAGAAAGTGGAGCCTTTATGAAGTGCTAAAACAGACTTTACAAACTCCAAATTTGAGTGCCAGCTTTGATGAAGGGAAATTAACTTTAGAATAAATCTAGTCTCATTGTGAAGATGTGCAAATCTGCCCAGAAAGGTGAAGAGAGAAAAAGTACACAGAAAACACTTACTGATGTGGATCTCCTGCTGGCTGGTGTAGTCTATTGCCAAGCCAAGGGGAAGAGTGTCTTCATTTGTCTCGGTCACTGGGAGCTCAGCCCTACTCGCATCCTCCAGGATCCAAAGCTCCCAGATCTGAAAATGAGCATTCAAACAAACAGAATACAATTTTCTTTTACAATAAAAATGAGCATCAGAACTTAGCTTAGCTTTGATAAAAACAAAGACCTAAGATAACATTATTTACACCAACTTAATACAGTTAGTTAAAAACTTCAACACAGCCACAAGTTGGTCTAACGGCCATCATCACGAGGGCTCTGCTAGCATAAATGATTTAAAAGGAAAGTGTTTTGATTGAGAAGAACTTTGTAGAACAGTTATGTAACTCTCCTTGATACTGCGGAGCATCTTAAACACTCATGTCATGTTTTTCTTTCAAAACTACACTCATCTCATAGTTTACTTCTCTCCTGGAATTTAAATAGAAAGCTATACTAGTGAGAGGCACCTTTCACATTTCAATTCTTTCTTTATTTAAAACATTATCATTTAAGCTTTTTTTAAATAACTTCTTCAGCGTTTCACTTAATTAGGTACCTTGTCCTCTTGTCTTGCTATGACGCTGACTTCAATGGAAGCTGCTGATGCTGCAAACACGAGGTCCCTGGAATAGAACAAAACAATAAGACAAAGCAAAACATGACACCAATTTAAAAGTCTGAAGGAGCAAACAGGGTTCCCAGTCATTTTCCAGGCCCTTACAAAGACATTTTAAAGCACTGCACTTGCTCACAAATGGTCATATAATTTACCGGCACTGACATACCGACATGAGTTTCTGCACTACATATACTACCAACAGGTCTCAGACAGAAAATGCACCTAGGTTTATATAGGTGATCTGAGTGAGGGGCTAAAACACAATTCAAATTCTCCAGGACAATATAGATTATTTCAAAGAGATCTGGTTATTTGTAATTCATTTTCAGGTGTTTTCATGATTAGAAAACTAGTCTCTAAATTTCCAGGGGTGGGAACCCAGAACAAACAACACACTGGATGCATTTGGGTGTCTATTATACCACTGACGCCTGTAAACTGTGATCATTCTTACCAGTCCTCTACATGGCTGAGGAAGTAGTGGTGTTGTCGCTCAGTGCAGCTGCCGTACACAGTGTCACTGAAGTTGAGATACTTTGTCTCTGGCCGCTCATCCTTCTTCTACAAAAAACAATAAAAACCTGTTATATTAGTATAGCATATACTAATATATTTTATATTTCAACTGCTCAATAATTCATCATTTTACCAGAAAAATAATGCCACATACAGAAATACTGTGTGTATTAACATGCTTGGCATCCAAATTTAATTATTTGTAACACAGTTGTATGAAGAAGCACGTGTGATAATGACACGTGAAACCAACAAAACAGCCTTATGCTGTACGGCTTTGGAGGCAATTATATTAAGCATCCTACTCAAATAACAATACATAAAGGAGGCACAACAGCTGCAGTAGGAGCCTCTACATAACCACACAGCCATTACAAAAAATGTATAACACCACAAAAGCATTTGGCCTTAAAAGCTACAATACATAACCTGGCAGAGAATCTAGTGCTGCACTTATTTCTCCACCTTTTTGTTGTGGCCATGTGCAGAAAATACCAACAATGAACAAGACAGGGTTGCAAAGTGATAAAAAAAAATCCCATCAAATGGGATTAGGTGAATTCAGTGGACTACAGATGTATGGCGTACTCACAGGGAGGGAGATCAACACAAGCTCAGGAGGCGTCTCAAGGGACCCATCTGCGTCAGCGTATACCACGGCAAACACAAACGTTCTCAGCCAAAGAACATCGAGAACTGTGAGATATAGCGGGAAAGAGAGGCGTTAGCTACATCTGAGATTTAAACACAGTAATGAAAAACACAAGTGGAGAATATATTATATTATCATTGTATGCCATTTTTAATCCAGTTCAATATATGAGTGTACAACACTCATTTAAGTTTACAGGTATGGGATTTGCCTTACCTTTGACAGGTTGATCAGAGGTGTAGAAGTGGGGACACTGAATAACTTTCTTTTCCTCCAGTGCCTTTTCAACAGAGAACATCACTTATTCATCTTGTCAGTCACTGGATGCTGCAGCACTCGGGGAGCAAAAAGTGTTTTAATTTTAATAATGAAGAATTAGATTCACTTACTGGTGTATACTGACTGACTGTGGCGTTCATTTTTCCTGCAGCAACTTGTTTTCCTTTTGGACTCCAGCAAACTGTGTGAAATGAAGTGCATTAGCTTACAACTGAACCACAATAGAAAGAACACTCAAACTCATGAGTCTCACTCACTGCATGTGATGCCACTTGTGGCAGGTAGCTCCGCCTGAACTCTGACACCGTCAACAACTTCCAAAATTTGCATACTGCCGTCGGACATGCAAACAGCCAACATGGACACGTGAGCGGGATTCCACTTTAGGTCCTGCACTAAAGTGCCAGGTGGTACAGCTGGCAGGAGTGATGCAAAAGGCAGCTTCTGTGGTCTTGCCTGGAAAAAGGACAAATCAACAAGTCCAATGCTTAACGTGACTAAATCTGGCAAATACTAAGATGTTTGATTACTGAATATCTGGGCAGAAAAATAGTTGAATTTCAACTAAAATTTGTGAATCTGAAAATCTGATTTTATTATGTACTACTGTCTAATTGCTCAATTGTTAGTTCCATACTCAATATGCCCATCAGCAGCAGACATTTACTTTATAAAAGGACAAAATAATAAAATGGTAGATTAATTATTTGGAGACTTTGTGGTGAATTTAATGAGCTAGTAAAAATAACTGCTACATGTCAGGGCTCTCATCATAATAGCGGCATATGCAAGTCTGTTGCTCAAACTGGATAACTACCAATAACAATGCAAGCTTAAAACACACACAACATTTTTACTACAAGAGATAAGTCATTTTTCTTCTAGTCGTTGCTAATTTTTTAATCAGTCAGCCTCCATTGGACATTTAGTAGCTGTGGTGATCCAGAGAGCAGCAACAACACTTTCACTCACAGTACAGCACAAGAGTCTCTCTAAAACATTGGTAATACAAACATGCATATAAACAAACACACACACACACACACACACACACGCACACACACACACACACACACACCCTTGCAGCACTTTAAATAGGAATAATGCATGTCTAATACGCTGGCACATTAAATACACAGACTTAAGTAGTCACCTTGTTCATGAAGGTGCGCACATCATAGAACGTGAGGGACAATCCCGCCTCCTCAGACAGGCCACATACTGACAAAGTCAGTTCATCACAACTGAGAGCCAAGTGGTGCACAGTCAGATCCACAGTCACCTCGGCCACTGCTGCTATCCCTTCAACTAGAACGAAGAGGGAAATTTCAGTTCCATAGGCAGGGACGGAGATTAAGATAAAGTAACGATGCATTACATGATAATGCGGTGTCAAACTGAATGGACAAACAGGGTCACGTTCATACCTATTTCATTGGAGTTGCCGTCAACTTTATCGGCCGCCAGAATGTCTTTAGTCAGGTAAACTTTGAATGTTCTGTTGAGTCCAACAAAAGTTAGACCAAATTTGTTGGAGACGGTAAGCAGACTTGATCTTTCTTTTGGCAAATCTTCAGCAGGCTCAAAAACTCTTGCCTTCTTCATCTGACGAAACTGAAAATCCTGTAAAAGACAGACGAGTTTGTTTACTTCAGGGTGACCAGTTATAGCAACAACAACACCTCCTCGGAAGAAAACTATTATTTCCTGTAAACATGCTTGACGTCATGGCTAATAAGCACACACTATAACCCAACAGCAATATTTCTTCAACTTGCTTTTAAAACATTTATTATTTAATTGCTTTCAATGTGTCTACTTAACAGCTCAGTTTCGAATAACCTGAAAATGAAAGTTATGGCTAACATGCTATGCTGTCACGTAACGTCAGCTAATAATGCTAAGCTGCGTTGGTAACGTTACAGCCAACTTTACCGAACTTAACACGCATTTAATGACTTTATTTCAAACACAGAGGATGTGGTTAATTCACCTAACCTCAAGTTACTGTTCAACTCTCAATGAGCACACATAAATTTAGCGTTTATATGCTGTTAGCCACCGTGCTAGCGTTAAGCAACCTAGCTGGCTACAAGCAAAGAAGATAAAAGTTGTTGTGACAGCTTTTTCTTGTCAGGTATGTAACCCGAAGTATCTAAATGCTAACTGCGTTCAAGCTGGCTCTGTGAGTGCTTTTGAGAGAGGGTTAACCAAACAGAAAACAGCTAGCCACGCAGCTAATCTAGCCACAACCATTGGAAATGAACGGACACCGTGCTAGCAAACATTAGCTTGCCCATGCTAACCTGTCAACACAACTTGAACAAGAGAGCTTACCTTCATTTCCCTCTCAGGAGGGGAGTCTGTATCGTCACTCATTTTGAAGGAGAGATGCTGTTCCTCCTCCAGATGACCTCCTGTGTAAGTTTATCAGTTCCTAGTCTGTATTTGAGACAAATTTCTGGCGAGCCACATTGGTCTGCACACACACGCCGCGCAGTTTTGCCTGATAATAAACGTCACCGCTACGTAGGATGACAAATAGATCCCAGAGCAGCCTCAACTCAGACCAGGTCTCCAGCGCTGGGGCAATAATATGTGTTCGAGTAAATAGTGGTTACATGAAAAGATAAACACAGAAATATACATTCTGTTTAAAAGCAGATTTAAAGAAAATACACGAAACACATTGCTCCACTCCTCAGTCCTGGTGGTCTGACCTTAAAGGACCAGTGTGTAGGATTTAGTGTCATGATTGCAACCCCCTTGCCTCACCCCCTCCTTCCAAGCCGTGAGAAGAAACTACCAGACATGTGAGAATGCAAATGGCCCTGTCTAGCATATGTCTCTGCTGTCTAGAGCCAGTGGCAGTGTGGTTTGTCCGTTCTGGAAATATGATGATTCAACATGGCCGACTTCATGAAAGAGGACTCTGTAGACATAACAGGTTTATTCTAATTTAACAAAATCCTAATTTATTATTATTATTTTTGTTATTTTCAGGTGTTATACATAAAAGAAAATATTGTTTATTTTAGTTTAAAATTCAATTTCTTCCATATTCTTTAAAGTCAGTGTAAAGGTAATTCTCAGATTTCTTTCAAAATATGTTAAATATGTTGAAAAATAGTTGCTGAGAACATGTAAAAGACTTTGGATGATATATTACTGAAATGTGGAGTTAGAGGTTAACAGTTAACAGTTTTTCATAAGTTTTCAGTCCAGGATTTTGTGGGCGGTCCTTAAAGGGTGGCTCAATGACACGCTGAGGCCACCCTGAGCATACCCCTGCACCCCCAGCAGAGAGATAGAGATTAATTCATCACACTTAGAGTGTTTCAAAGTTAGTCTTGTCATTTTCTGAACTCATCTGACACGTTTCAGTCGCTTCAAAATTGCTGCTTGACTGTTTCACAGCAGCAAGTGAGAGCACCTAGGCTTCATAATCTTAATGACTGCATCTCTGATTGCTGATCAGTATCAATAAAATCAATGTTCTTTGCTTTAATAGAAAGTATATGTTTGATAATAGCTCTTAGTAATTCAGCAAATGACTATAACCAACAATGAAGATGCTGACAGAGTGAGTTCTCATTGTGGCTTTGTAAAAAATGAAAATATACATACTGAATTTACAAAGGCGTGATTCTTGACGTTTTGCAATATTTTATGTGAATCTGAATGTTCTATTTTGTGCTAATGTTTTTTAAATTCAGGTTTATGATAATATTCGCAATATATCACTAAAGTTGTGGAAGAAGTAACAGTAAAAATGATCTTACTTTCCCACTGTTGGCGCCTACATTTTGGACAGCTATATATTCCTACAAATATATCACCACTTGCAAAAACTTCTCAAACAAGGTTGCTCGGGGTGATATTTGTGGGTCAGCACTGTGCAAATCCCTGAAGGTGGCTATTTTGCTCTGGAAACACAGCCATCTTAAAGAAATAATTGAATAGCATACAAACACAGGCAAAAGAAAGAGGGGGGTCATTATATGGTGAAGTAAGGACTTTTATTAGAAAGCAGATTTTTCTGTATTGCATTTAAAGAAATCAGGTACTCTTGGACTACACAACTGAAACTGGTGATGGCAAATACCATGATGGGAATGAAAGGTAGATTCTTATGCAACATCAAAAGTGGCAACTTGCATTTCTGTTGTATATATTATTGATGCTTGAGTCAGAAGGCGCATAAACATTTTAACATTTTTCATTTGAAACATAAAGCAAGTATCAACACTGAAATTGTCCCATCCCAGTTTTCCTGGTCCAAGCCCTGTTGATAGTGAAGAACGTTACCATGATCAAAGTGTAGGGATGCATGATAAGTTCCTCTTTTTTTTTCATGTGGACTGTTGTCCATTGAGAGGTTACCAATAAGCCCAGACTTAGGACCAAGTTCGGCCCACGCTTACCAGAGCATTACAGATATGGTCCATGTCAACATGGGACAGCTCTGTTTTCACGAAGCACCAAGGTATCAGTCAAATATCCGTCAGTCCTTGTTGCAGAGATACACACTTATAACCAAGAAGGCTGGAGTTAACATCACTATGTCCCCTCCACTCTGGAAAGTAAGCTAGCACAGACCAAAGCAAGCTGGAGAAAGACAAAGCAAACAGCAAGAGCACAGCAAGTCATGTCAGATCTCCCATAATGCACTTTGGGGTCTCATCCCTATTCTGATTGTCAGCGCTCTGAACACATGGCTTTAAAAGTTGCGTTTTCCCCTCATTCGCCTAACCCTCTGTCACCCTTTTCTGTTTTCTTTCATTTGTCTAAAGTGCTGGCATTAAGTTCAAGGACACATACACACATACAAACTTTTAGTGCATTTTTTTGGAGTCTGCTGAAGGTTCAAATGCACACTCAACTGGGTAGTTAGTCAATGTATTCCACTCTTTTTCACTACTTTGCTGTCTTTATTATAATAGGTTAAACTTTACCTAAAACATTCGATAAAAGGCCAGGGTGTGTGATAAAAATACAACCCATATCATTGCAAGACTCCACAGTCTTTGTTTGCTAACAGTGACAACAGTTATTCAGCATAAAATACATGGTGCATAAAGATCAGAGGTTTCATTGGGTTAGAGTGAGAGTCTGAATGGCATGCATTTTATGATACAAGTGTCTCTTTGCATATAAATGTATTGTTTTCAAACCACTCAGTGGAACAAAGACTACTGTGCCCATTAGTTTGACAGTAATGAAGGTTGAACAGAGCACTACGTAAGATTTTAGAAAGTAAGTAACAATTCCTTTGCAAAGATCCCATCCTATATCTTATTTAGTCACTTTCAATTATCATTCAGGTGAGTGGCAGATATTGCAAAAGACAAAATTCTGGCACTAAAAAAAAACAAAAAACAAAACTCAACTACAGAGTTTGCTTTGAAGGAGACACTGGTTTCAATCTCAATCAAAAGATATATGAAAAAAAAAAACACACAGAAGATTACATTTTACAGGACACTTTCCTTTCAGCCACCTACAATAGAGCTCCAAAGGGTTAGCCATGACATTCTCCGAGAGTTTCTCAGTTAACAGTATAGTGCAACATCATCCACGTTCAAAATCACCCTGCACAAGGAAAAACTAACCTAAGCAGAAGAGAAGCAAAAAGTTTTTCCTATGAAGGTTGGTGGTTTTTTTGTTCGCCAGGTGAGAGTCAGACATATCTCGCAGTAATGTGAAAAAGCTGAAATGTGAATGCATCAAGGAAAAATAAAAGCAAAATGTGCGATTGTTTTGTGAGGACTAGTCCAAAGTAAAGTCTCTCAAAAACAGATTTGACTACAACAGATTTATGATTCATTATTTCTGTACTTTTTTGGGCTGTCTGTCAATCATATAAAATAAGATGAGGGATTCAGGTTTTTGTTGATTGACTGTTGAATGCATCTGTAATTGGGCTAGTGCACACTTAAAGAATAAGATGATGGCAAACATAAGAAAACGAGTGAATAAAATATTACATACATTATGCTGAGCAAATGTTTTTGGAGATCAATTTTAGTAAAATTTTAACTTAAGTAAAGAATCTGTCAATCTACCCTTTCAGGTACTTTGATTTATTCATGTCTGAAGATCCACACCCACACAGTCACAGTCTAAGGCACTGCTCCACACCGCTTTATAACTACAGTGGAGTTTATCGATGTTTCCCACCCTATAGTATTTACCACTTTGTTTTAGTTCATATCAAATTTCTCTAAGTTAAAGTGGTGGCCATGCACAATACTGCGTGTTTGATAACATATCGAAAAGCATAGACTTACTGTGCATGAAAATACAAAGAGTGAACATTAGAATAAATGTATATGTTATATTTATTACACAGTTTAACAATGGTGTACACAGGTTTTAATTTTTGGATACCAGGTTTAAATTATTTTGTAATCTAACAAAATAACACTGAATTTAGTTTATTTCCAAAATAGTATACATATGCATTTTGGGTAGACTGTTACCTTGGCTGACAAAATCAGAAGTACAGGTGATCCTCTAAAAAGTCCAGTAATAAACAACTTATTATCTTTATTTTATTTTTATTTTTTAACAATATCAACTGAAGCTTAATAAATTAAAAAATGAGATAAAGAAATAATTTGCTAAATCTTTAAGTATATCTTTACAGTAAAGTTCAAGATCTCTGAGTTTTTACAGACATACAAGTGCCAAAATATTTTAGAAAAAGAGGAGCTTGTTGGGATAAAAACAGAACAAACAGAGTATTGAAAGCCTGTACTTGAACTTCGCTCAGTTTTCTGTACATTAGGGAAATGCTCCCTGGTGTTCACCACACTGGAAGACCTATTCACATCAGTTTACAAATCACAAAATCACAAAAAAGCTTTAGGTTAGAAGATCACCCAGCCTCACAGTCAAATTATTTTATATTATAGCCCATTTTTAAGAGCATACAATTGAAGGAAAAGTTAGGTATATAAAAAGTATTTTGCCATAATTGGTTAAGCTTTGGACCCCGACCCCCCCCCCCCTGCCAAAGCAGTGCTACAGTTTACATTCATCATCTCAGCCATTCTTTCATGGACACGTTTTATCTATGGCAGATCACATTTCTTCCAAAAGAAAAAAAAAAAAGGATACTGTAAACATCTTTATTATTACCTAGTGCAATTATAACCCCGTGTTTCTTGTGCAAGAGTCCGAAACAAGACGCATAAAACACAAGAATAATCTGGCCAAACTTTTCAAGTGGCAAACAGACAGATTAAATATATCAGGGGCATATTCTGTGTTTTTGTTTGTTTCTTACTTTTTGCCATCAATTTCTGCAGAGGAAAAAAAAAATCTGGCAAATTTTGTTTTTCTTCATATATAGCTATGCTTTAACAAAACTTGTGGCTTAGAATAACTTTGGGGTTCATTCACTCATCTAAATTTGATGGTCTGAACTTGTGATTAAATGTGCTTTGACACTGATCGGGAGAAATCCCAGAAAACAGAAGAAAACATAACAACAGTGTATTTCCTAAAATCAATGCACAAAACAACAAAAAGTAGGCTGTTTTGGACCCTATGTGTGTGTGTGCAGAAAGCATGAAAACAGATGTCAAAAAAAAAAAAAAGAAAGAAAAGAAAATGAGTATGATAAATACAGGTTTAAGTCCTTGTTTGACTTGCTGCCTCACTCCAGTTTTTTCCTTCCAAACCCACAATCCCCAAATTAAAATAACTTATCAGGTTGTTGTGGAGGAAATTTTCAGTCTTTAGTACAGTCACATTTTGCCAACATCTTTGTTTCCCACCCTTTAACCTTTTTTGCGTGCAAATGCAATAAGCCAACAGAAATTGCTCTTATAAGTCTTATTTAATAATTTACCCCCCCAACCCCCCAGGCAAAAAAACAAAAAAAAACAAAAACTAAACAAAACAAAAAGGATGGAAGCAGGACTATGTAGTCTCGGTGCCAATCACACCACCACATCAAGGTGAAACAGTGCTTCTCTCTGACATGTTTCCTTCTGCCACTCAGTGTAGTGCACTTCCTCTTACTACTCCATGTATTCAGTCTTCTCTACCTGTGGTGACAGCACGCTCCGTAGTTAAAAAAACAGAAAAATCCAATCAATACTGTGTCAAACACAGTCAATCCCGGGTCACACCCAGGTCAGTTCTAACATGTGTCAGACTGAGGTCAGATCCCAGTGAGAAGTGGGATAAAAGGTCCTTTTGCGTATTAATGGTATATGTCGAGGCAACAGTAGCTGTTTTCTTATTTAGATGCAGGGTTGTGGCTTTGTTGTCGTTTTCAATAATTCTCTGTATCCATTGTTAGTATTCATGCATGCAAGCTGTTGTGTTCTTGTTCACGTCTCTCTCTGTATCTCCAAGACGGCATGATGTAATTTAAAAGGATTTTTTTTGTTCCAAAGTTAAAAAGCATTGTTACTTCTTTTTTTTTTTTTTTTTTTACTTGGACAGTGTATTTTTAATGCATTGGTGCAGATATTAAAGGCTAGTATCATCTGATGAGAAATGTGCGCACATGTGTTTGTGTGTATCTGCATGTATGGTTGGGAGGGGGGGGCGGTCTGGAGCAGACACAGGCATCACATTGACAATCTAATCCAATATGTCACGGGCAAATATGCATGAAAAAACAACCCCATGTGATAGATTATTTGTTAGATTGTGTAGAAGTCTTTAGGCTTTGCAGAAAAAAAAAAAAAAAACCTTTTCCTCCTCTTTATCATAAAAATACATGCTTTTTTTTGAAAAAAAATAATGGTTTTGTTTAATGGTGCTAATACAGTACTTGATCCTTAATTATAATACATTCTTTGTTATATATTCATACATTTTTATCATACAACAATATGATGTAAAGTGGTCAAACACTGCAAAATAAGCTGCTCTTTAAGCGAGCTGTGTTTCTCTCATCTGTTTTTCCCAAGGTTACGTGGGTTATTTTCAGATGCAGCTTTCCAAGAAAACGGAATCATTTTACAAACCATTATACCACACTCCATAAACTGCCAGCAAAGCAGCTGTTGCTTTTGTATTGCACTGAAATGATGAATCATTACAGCCATTTGTTCTGCTATCAGGCCTTTGTAATATTGCTGCGGGTGCTGAAAGACTAAGTAAATACAGAATATATGAAGAAAGGGTGGAGCAGAAAGGGTTGATTTTCTCAATTTGCGAATGCCATGCCTGTGTCTACTTCTACTATCGCTGTTCTATATCCACTATCAGTAATTAGCGTGTACACAAGCACACGTGTGCGCATGCATGTGTGACAAATTCCTGTATGGTAAGACCTACGAGCGCAGCGTTTTGTGCTGAATAGTTCCTGTTGAGGAAGCACAGAGGAGAAGGAAGAGTGGTGGACGAGATGTTAGAGTAAGAGAGCAAGCAAAAGAAAATGCGGTGTTAAACAGATTTCACAATGTGAGAGGCAGCCCAAGGGACATTCACTGTCCGTTCACTCTCAGACCTTGTCCAAAACTTTCCACTTCCTGTTCAGGCGGCGTGTCACCACAATTGCCTGCCTCAGCTCCTGGGATCAAAGTTGGCGCCCCCAGTGATCCATCTACACCTTCTAACGCAGCTTCATCCTCATCTTCTTCCTGTTCCTCCTGGACAACTCCTTCACCTTCACCTTCGGCCTCTGCTCCGGCGGCCCCAGAGCCAGGGCTGCCCTCTGTCAGCGGTGGGTGAGTCCTGAGAGGGTCCTTGCGATCTGGATACAACCTTTGCTCTAGGGTCTTGAAGTCAGGCTCGAAGGGGAGAGGTACCCCTGATTGAGGGGCACCCAGTGCCAGGCCAAGACCCACAGCAGCACCCATGCCCATTCCTGCACGGTAGACCTCCATGCCATCAGGCAGCATGGACTTGATCTTGGGCAACCATCGTTTACGGACACGCCTTGCATTTGTGCACATGTCAGCAGCAATCACATTCATTTCACTCTCCTTGAAGTTAGGGTTGAAATTTTGACAGTAGACTGTAAGAGAGAAAAGACAACAAACTCCATGTAGACAAAGTGGACTCTTTTAAAAGATCTATCACATATTAGATGAATTGGACAATAAACCTACGTTTGACAGCGTTGAGGACCCTGCTGTCCAGGGGTTTCCTACTGGGGTCACTAGTGGAGGAACGGATACCTGTCCCACAGCTATTGGCTAAAGTGTTTCTGTAGGGATACAGAGTCAACACCAGGGGGCAGAGTCAGCAACAGGCATATACAGTGGATAAACATGAGAGCACACACAACTAACCGCATTGCACAACATGGCCACAGATGGAGTGTGAAAGTTGGTTTGTGACAACAGCGGTAGTGTTGAAGTCACATACACAGAACTCTAATCTTACAGTAGGCCTTTAAAGACTAACACAAACCGTTCTGCTCAGTTGTGCGTGCCTTTATACTCACCTATCAAAGAACGTGGCTAGCAGACGGCGGAGCAAGACTTTGTGTTTGATACCAGCACATAGATGACAGTTCATCAGCTGGCCTCGAGTCATGAACACCTGTGTACCTGGTGTAGCATGAAAAAAAAGAGGATTTGCTGAGAAAGCTGCTCATATTACAACCCATTTCCTGTCTTTGAAGACTCTTGAGGTTCGTCATTTCTTTCTTTGGCCCAATTTACAGTCTTCATCTTTTATTCTTTTTGCTACCTTTGCTATTTACTCCATGTTCAAGGAGGCCTCTAATGGACTTGAACAAAGCTTCATTTGTTCAGAGTCAGAAAATCAGACTGAGCAACTGAAGTTGAAGGCCATAAAAACATCAAACTATTAAATTACTTGATTTTAAATCCATCTCTTGCACATTCATGTACATGTTTTTGTGCCTTACATGCAGACTACACAACTAAATTATAGGTTTCCACTGTGTTCCATTCTGTTTTTAACTCAATCACATTACAATCTGATTGAATCCGAGAAAGTTTTTTAACTGATTACTGACTACAACTTGCATCTGTGCGTGTCATTGTGTTCAGCTGTGCCTGTGTGTAAAAGTACACTGGGTGATATTCAGATTCTCACAGATTATTTTGTCTGTAAAAATTCAGTGCTAAATTGGTTAAATTTTTTTGCCATGCCCCATTGTAGGAATTATACTTGAACAGCACCTGGTCTCTTTCAAATTCTCTGGCCTGACTGCCAAGAGCTGTATCTGGCAGAGTTCATATTTTATCTCATCATACCAAAAAAATCTTTTTCCTTCTGCTCTTGGAGGCCTGTAAGGGCCATTTGGCAAACTCCTGGCAGGCTGTCGTATGCTTTTTACTCCAGAGTGACTTCTGTCTAGTCACTCTACCATAAAGGCCTGATTGATGAGTACTGCAGAGATGGTTGTCCTTCTGTCACAGTCTTCAATCTCTGCAGAGAAACTCTGCAGCTTCGTTCTGTCCCTTTCAGATCAATATGGTGACGTGGCTTAAAACCACTACGGCAGCCAATCAGAATATGGGTGGGTGAGACGATGCTAAACAGTGTTTTCATTAGAGATTAGAGTTGTCACCTCATGTTACTGTCAAATTTAGGGTTAGGTTGCTGTGACCAGAGATTAACCTCGACAACATTCTCACATGGGTCAAACACAGGTTGAATACATGAGTCTCCTGCATTAAAAGAATATTAGTAAGCGTCACTGGGTTGTGAGTAACCTCACCAATCAATGGCGTCTTAGCCATTTTAAGCATTTGGCCAGCTTTAGGTGAGGTCTTGATTTTAAAGCCTTTCTATTTAACACTACACTTTAACTTTAACTACACTTCCTAATTTATCAGTCGAAATTAATTCAGCATTCAATTAAATTTTACCAACTATTTATATTAAATGTGCAAATGGGCAGTATGATTACTTTCCAGACTCACTGCACACAAGTTATTCTCTGTATGTGATAAAATGTGAGCGAGTAAAGTGTGTGTGTGTGAGTAGAAATGTGTTTATGTGTGCACGCCTACCAGCTACCAATTCCAGCTTCTCCCCAGGGTCCCCCTCAGAGTAGAGCTTAGGGTGGCAGCGGTAGCCTATCTGGCTGATGAGGCTTGCAGGCAGCGCCACCAGGTCCCTGCGGATCAGCACACAGTTGCGGTTCTCCAAGGCCAAGGGCACCGCTGCCATCTCTGGCTTGTCCTGGACTGATGATAGCGAGTGAGAACAGAAAGAGTTCAGAAAGCTTTAAAAAAAAAAAAAAGCTGAGAGTTTTGTGTTACACCGTTCAATAGAAACTGATAAATCTATATGCATCCATATATTTATAAGACTATAAATACATTGTTACACTATCATCCATACCCTCTGTGCCCCCAGTTTAGACGGAGGCTACAAAATCTAATTAATAGAGCAGGTTGGTGTAATCTCATACAAGTTTGTTGTGTTTCATAAATGTTTTAGAGCATTGCAGATGTATCCCAGATAAGTCACGATGCCGCATCAGCAACTTGACTTTTAGAGGGGGGACAGATCCAAAGCTGGGTGTTAGGTTCTTTCTCACAAAATTGTATCCCCTAACCTCTGAGATGACTTGCGAGTGTATGCACGTGCACGCACATCCTGTGCACACACGTGCAAACACATGCACTTGTGCACGCATACGCACACATACACTTAGAGAACGGGAGAAATGAATCCAGTAATTGCCACACACATGCACGTTGTGTATCCAGAAAAGTGTGGATTAATGCATTTGCATGTGCACACGCACACTTAGACACACACACACACGCACGCACGCACGCACACACACAGGAAAGATGTGCATGGTTCTCAAATATCCCACAATGTCACCCTGGGGTGCTCTGACTGATTGCAGATAGAGTGGATTTCATAAATATCTGAAACTCTAGAATTTGACAAACCTGTGTGATGCCTTTGAGCTGCAGGATGCTAAGAATGATGGCAAGGTGTGTGTGTGTGTGTGTGTGTGTGCCCGTGAGGTTGACAGTGTCCACCATTCGTGTCCACTTTGTGCGTTCACGTATGAATGTAAACACAAGTGAATCTATGCCTGCATGTGTAGGCAAATCTGCACTAGGACACATGTATGGTAGAAAACCACAACAAAACACAGTACAGACCAGCTGTTGTAGCTATGATAAGCAGTGTGTTGTTGGTCACGATGCACTCCAATCATAACTCCATAAAGCTATCTTTATGCTGAGAGAACCCACACACACACTGGAGGCACAACATCCTGCTTTTTCAAGATGCGCAGGATACATGATTTATGAAAGATTAAATAATGTAACTGGGATGAAATGAATGTGCATCTGTTTTTTTCCACAATATATAACAAGTCTGGACCAGGAGAAACTATGTTCCAAAAACACTGCATTTATGGTTATATATTTCTGCAAGTCATGCCCAGTTTTACTTTTAGATCTGTCTGATATCAAATGAATTTCCTCCATCTGAGCCAAGGGCAATTGAGAAAGTAATTCACTTACTCAGATCTTACATGACTGGAAAGATAAAACTGACGCAGGTTTGCCATTGAGATTGTCTTGTTAGCTTGACAAGTTTTTCCTCTAAACTACTTTAATTTACTGGAGTTAAGAATATTCCACTACACTAACTTTTATAGCATGTATTTGAGTGTGCTGTCAGATAAAAATGGAATATTAGTTTTTGTCTATAACTGAGGACATACTGTATTTTTAGAAGTTTTACTGATGGAAAATACTTCAGAGTAAAGTGTCAGTGATGAGTGCTCTCTACCAAAGACCAAATGGTTTTTGAAATACACCTAAGCACATAAAATTTCACAAAGATCTCATAAATGTATGAATATAACAATACTCACTCCCGTAGGGGTTAGCTGAACGTCCATACAGATGACTGTAGGCATCCTCTGGGATCCCATCATAGGACTCTTCTTCAAACTCTTCATCTTCATTCTGGTAGGACGTAGGACTGTCTGTGGTTGGCAGGCTGGATGCTCCAGGACTGGACCTTTCAACTCCTCCTCCTGCTCCACCTCCACCGGCCCCGTGAAGGTGGTAGGAAGGCATACCAGGGATGGTGGTCCCACCAGCCGTTGAGTAAAACAGCGAACTAGCCCTCGCCAGTCGACTCCCCAACTCCGAAGACGAAATCTTGCTTTGTGTTGAGGGTACTGTCAGAGGCGTCGGGTCACCCCCTTCTAGTTTGATTTTACGTTGCGGCATGAGTAAGGATGGAGACCAGCCTGGGGTTCCCAAAAGGGCAGCCACTGCTAGTCCGTTACCATTATTACAAGGACTCTGTGGCTCGGATCCGGTTTCCTCTAAAGACCCTGCTGTTTGCGAGTCACAGTGAGGTGAGTTCGCCTTGAACATTAGGTCCATGCCTCTTTCAACTATATGCTGAATTTGGAGGTAGCCAGCTGTGTACATGACCACCAGCTGTTCACTAGCTGCCATTGTGAGTTTCCCTGTATAGCAGAAAGTGAGGATCTGCTCAAAGCAAGCAGGTGTGACTGAGGAGGGCAACTCAAACTGGGTCTTGGTGGAGCTGCTGAAGAGGTCACGAAAGTAGAGGCTGCTGGCAGCCAAAACGGCCCGGTGGGCTTTGAAAGCCTGACCTGGTTCATAGAAATAACAGAGAACAGAAAAAAAGGTGAGAATATCGATTAAATTTTTTTGTATCATTTCTCAAGTTCTGTAACAAAGATAAAACCACCAGGTTTCCCTACAAACCAACCTTTGACCAGGATGGATACATCGCAGTAGTGTCCCAGCAGGCGCTGCTCATTCAGGGAGCCCAAAACTGTGGCTCCAAAGTTCGGGATCTCCACATGGAGCAGCTGGGACATGTTGGCCGCAGAGGAAGAGGAAGATGGGGTTTTAAATATTCACTGCAGACTCCGCCACTGAGAGAGGCATCTATTAAAAAAAAAGAAAGAAAGAAAGAAAGAAGAAAGCATGGAGAACGCGTCGGAGAAGACAAATGCAGTGATGAAGAAAGGAGTGAATAGAAAATGCGTGAAAGATGAAAAGACATGCCACAGGGAGGTAGAGAGGCGAGAAGGGAAAATTGAGAGAATCTTAAAGGAGGCAAAGAACAAGATTGAAAATAGAGTTGAGATAAAGTGAGAAAATGAATACAGTTGAGGGAGAAGTGAGAGGTGTGTGAAAGAGAGATGGATATGCAGAGATAGTGGGTGAGAGAGTAGAGGCAGGAGAGAGAAAGGAGGAGTCAAGTCAGTCGACCAAAAGAAAAAAAAAAAGAATACAGTACCGAGCCTACTGTACATGAGAACATTGTGAAATATCTTAAGGCTATGTTGTTTTACATGACTTAAATTCCAAGAACCTTGGACTCATTCCATGTATAGCACTTAATGCATCAAAACATTTGCATGGACTTGTAAGTCTGCCTCGACAACTTTTCTCAGTGAGGAAACCATGCTGAATACAACCAGTTTTTCATGTCATAGTTTAGAGATACTCCTTGATTTTGCTGACTGTACACCTTTGTCAGCATTTGTCCTCTTTCTAAACTACAAAACAACTCATGTCACACACACACACACAATTTCATATTAACTTTAACAGCTCCCTTTTGTCTCCTTCTCGGTAGCATTCTCCAGGCATATTTGCACCTTCTTTCCTACCCTGTGAACCTTGTGTCATTGTTTTTTTTTTCTCCCCACCAACCCACACACACACACTAACACACACACACACACACACATACGTATAAGCACAAGTTTCATTATTAAGCAATGCTGCAGAACAGTTTCCAGGAATACAAACTGAAAAAAAAATGTCACCGCCTCTCTTACACACACACACACACACACATACTCTCTCTTTCTGTCTCTCCCACTTTATGCACTCCATACAGACAGACATGCCTCTGGTTTACTTACATAAAAGTGTGCGTGCACACACAGACACAGACACACAGTGCTATATAAATATATACAGTACAGTCTGCATAAGGAAATTACTGTGTAGCGTGGCACGCGAGCTCTCACCTGGAGAAACCAGCACACGACTTTCCTCTACTAACAGTCAATCATGCACAAATGTAGAAAAAAAAAAAAAAAAAGCGCTCACTGTTATCCCAGACAGTTCTGACCTGTGTAAGCCAGTCTTCTGGTTAAAACACACCATGGAGCCTTGGGCACACACAAACACACCAGCAGCAGTCAGGACCAGGACAGAAGAGGAGTAGTTAGAGATGGAAGGAGAGCACGCTGATGTACTCCGTCTGGTCGACTCTCTCTTTTCACTTAAAGTGTCATTCCCACTGTCTCAAAGATGATTCTCTCTGCTGTCTGACTTTTCCTTGTCTGTCTTCTTCTTCTCCTTCTTCTTCTTCTTCTTCTTCTTCTTCTTCTTCTTCTTCTTCTTCTATCTCTATATCCTCCAAAGCCCCATTCTCTCTGCTCACTGTCTGTTCTAGCGCTGTCTCAAAGCCTCCCTCTGCCTCCCTGTCATTATCTCTCTCTGTTTCTCTCCCCTCTCTCTATTCTCCAAGGGTTGAATTCAACAAGTGCCGCTGTAGAGAGAGAGAGAGAGAGAGAGACAGAGAGAGATAGAGAGAGAGAGAGAGAGCGAGAGAGAGGGAGAAAGAGAATGGGGAGAGAGAAAGAAAGCAGAGCAGAGCGAATCAATGATGAAAGGAGTGGGAGGCTCAGTGTGTGCGTGTGTGTGCATGTGTCTGCGCGCGTGTGTCTGATCAATGCAGTATCTATACGTCGCAGGGAGTGGGAGGGAGAGAAAAACACAGGCTACAGTTACAGACGGAGACAGAGACTGGGCAGAGCTAGAGAGAAGCAGAGGAGGGAGGGAGGGAGGGGAGAGTTGAGACAGAGAGAAAGTCATTTGAGGACAGTACGAGTAGAGAAAGACAATTAGGTTGAAGCAACTTCTGCCACTTGCCCCTGGACACAGATGCCTATATGGTCTACCAGAAAGAGGAGGAGAGTGACTAAGACAAAAGAGAAACGAGAAAAGCGTACAGAGGTCACAGCCACTATTAATTAATTAGACGAATCGAATAGTGAAACTTCTGAAATCCCTGTTTGACGCAATTCTGGAGAGAATGCGTCAGTCTTGGTAAAGCTTTACTAAACTGGAAGCTTTAATATACACGATGCAGTAATCCTCTTATCCTCACAATTGTAGAATAATAAAAAAAAAAAAGGTCAGTCAAGAACTGTAATTTCAAGGTATTTCCCATTTTTCTTATAATCTGTAGAAGACAATAGTTTAAAAAAAAACAAAAAACAAAAGAGGTTTTACTTTTTGAGCAAGTGTTGTGTGTTTTCTCTGAATCATGCAAGGACCTCTCTGCCAAACACCTACACACAAGCGGAGAGAAGTTCTGTCTTCACGCAAGACTATTTTGTATTTTCTACACGAATTGATAAATTAAAATGATTAATTTACGCCTCCACTGTGGTGGCTCAGCTTACTCAGGTGACATTTCTGTGTTTTTCTGTTTTTTTTGGGGTTTTTTTGACCGGCACATTTTGAAGGCCTCCTTAAATGTTGCTTGATGCGGACGAGGGAGGACAGGAGCCACATGTCACAGGCTGTGACATGCAAGGAAAGATAAAAAGACAACAGCTAAGAGAGAGGATAACTTCCAGAGAGATGTGTGCGGGAGGATAAGAATGTTAAAATTGCTGTGACAGATGAGTAAGTGCGTTTATACAGTATGTGTGAACACACACACACGCACACACACACATATAAATGTGTGGTATGTGAGAGCACAAACACAATAGAGGAAGCTCTTTGACCTCTGCGCTGCATTCTGGTTGTTGAGAGATTAAGATGGTAAATATTTCAGTACATGATTTCAAAATCTTTTTTTTTTTTTTACCTCACAGTGCACAATGTGTAAAATAAATAAATAAATAAATAAATAAATAAATAGAAAAGCTGATGCAGATCATTTTTAATCTGAGCGTGTCCCCAGAAAGTAACCAGACACATTGCACTTCATTTTTTGCCAAAGAAACCTCAAGTGGAGAAAGTTGTGCTAAACTGAGCAAACTTTTACTCTTCAGTCACAGCGGAAATATGAAAGAGAGGATATCACAAAGCGTTGAATACAGTGAGTCAGACTTTGGTTTAGAGAGCTTTGCCCCAGCAGTGTGATATCTGCACGGCACATATAGGCACACATGAGTGAGCACACACAAAAAGCACAGTGTAACGCAGGAGACACAAATCCGCAAATACACTAATGCAAATAGACATATACACACACTCATCCTGTTCTCTCTCTCTCACACACACACACGCACGCACGCACACACACACACACACGGCAACACACAGTCAGGTAATCTCTCTGTGCACACTCAGCAATACACATTCTGTTTGTTTGTCTGTCTGTCTGTCCCTCTGTGAACCAGCTACACTGCTTGTCCATCGGTCCGTCCGTCAGTTATTGTGACTATTGTGTCCTTACATCGCCTCTTGCTTCTCCCCGCTCCCTTTTTCCTCTATCCTTCCCGCCCTGCATACCACATACCCACTGTCTCTCTGCCAATTAATGCACACAGGGCTGCATTGCAGTGAGGTTGGCGCGTGCCACGGCAGCAAGCACAGTACAGAGTCTACAGACATGCATGTACGTGCCAGCCGGGCAGAGCGAGAGGGAGGAGGAGGGAGGGAGGGAGGCAGGGAGGAGGGGAAGGGTGGGCTGGTTGGGGGTGGCAGAGGGGAGGGGGAGTTGAGGGAAAAGAGGAAGAGGGAGGGGGAGAGAAAGAGCAAAGGAGAGTGAACGGAGAATATGTTGAGTCAGGCAGACAGGACGGCGGTGTGCCACACTGCACACATATACACAGAGACACGGCAGCAAGTAAATGTATGCACGAATGAATATGAAACATATATGTGCATGTGCAGCACATTATGACGGTTAAGCGCACACACATTCACAGACATGTAAAAGCGCACTCATATATAAATATATATATATATATATATATATATATATATATACACACACACACACACACACACACACACACACAGAAACATGCGCACAAAAATTGCTGCCTCCTCCTGCCTGCATTAAATATAGACTTTGCACATCCCCGATAAAAAAAATATATATAAGGTATGAACTCCCTCAACTTGTTTGCCTAACAAGTGATTATGTGTGTGTGTGTGCATGCCTCTCTGCTGCTTGTGTCCTCATTTCCTCCTGTGTGTGTTTGCATTTCCATGTCAAAGTTTCTCGCATACCAAGGCGTGTTTTATAATCATCGTTATATACCCGGCTGTGACTTTTGGCACTCTATGTTAGGCATGTGTGTGTGTGTGTGTGTGTATGTGTGTGTGTATGCGCCCGTCATAGTTTGTGAGCTGATATATGAGATTTGAATACTGTTCTGATTGCTGTTGTCTGCTTTGTTGGAATGTGTTACATCCATTTTAATCAAGGATTCATACCTACGCAGTGTTATTAACTGTAGCAGCAGGTCCAGGCATATTTGAATAATATGAAGAAATGAGACGATTCGCCAGATGGCACACACACACACACATACACATACACACACACACACACACACACACGCATACACACAGATTTAATTACTACTTATACTGCAGCTACCTACCAAATGACAATAGAGTAACATTTAAACATAAAGCCATAAAAGTCAAACACAGATATGATTCATGCACTCGCCATTTAGTACTTTACGCAATAGTTCATGTAAATTCACTCTTGACGTTAAGTTGGTGGCAACTTTTATTAAAGATGCAGATTCTAAAAATCTAATTAACCAATAGATATATTAAGAAAACAAATACAGATAAGCGATAACATTAATAAATATCTCAGTTAAAGTACATCAATCCACCAAAAAAGCAAACAAAAAGAAAATTTTGGAGGGAGCTGAAGAGGAACAGTTCCTTCCCTTCTTGCTTATGTTGCCTCTATACAATCTCAATATGAACAGTCCCCTCGTTATAAATATTCAGATCCTGCAGTTGTTCTCATGTCTAAAGTGTACCAGACAACAGATTCTATCCACGTTGAGACGGCAACGCTCCCTGGCAACAGTTCTACCAATCGGGACCGAGCGGGTGTCTGCCTGAGACTGTCTGAGTATCATTATGGGATGTCGAGAGAGGGAGCGAGAGAGAGAAAGAGTGAGAGAGGCTGCTTATCACTGCTTATAATGCAACATCATTCTCTGTGTATAGACCCCGCTGGGTTAAGTTGTCTGCACATAGTCAGGATCAAAATCATCTTTTCTTTAGGAGAAAAAAAAAATCTCCCTATGATTCATGCAGTTATGTAACAAACAGACAACTATAAAATGATTTGTTGTGGGCTGAATATTGTCTGGTATCTTTCCACTTGTATTCACTCAATATGCACCAATAACTCGTGGTCTGGTTTAACTAATGGCACAATGCTGCCTGTGGCAATATAAAGATGACAACGTGAACATGTAAAATACTACTGTGGAGCAGGGTGGCGACCTCAAACCTAATATATAACCTAAATAATAACTTACTCTTACATCAGTGTCTGCTGATTAAGTTCTTCTGCTGGCTTACTTCTAACAGTACGAGCACTTAAAGAGTGTTCTGGACTCTTGGCCTGTCCTGTGAGCTGATTAATTTGTCGAACTTACGGTTATATGTAACATTAAGATTAACACTCTGAATCTGAAGTCAGCTGTCAGGTTGCCATTTAAAGCTGCTATATTCAATATTTTGATGATAACTGAAAGTGGTGGTTCGTAGTGACAAACCGACTAAGGATTAGCACCCAACTCCGTTGTTCCCCTCAGCTCTATGGAGCTTTATAGCTTCTTTTACTAAATTTTTTTTATGCCCTATCATATATTGCACTGGTCACAGCAGATGGCTGTCCACCATGAGACAGGTTCTGCCTCTTAAAGAAAGTTTTTCCTTGCCACTGTCCCCAAGTGTTTGCTCATGGTGGAAACTGCTGGGTCTCTGTGATTGATATTATAAGTCTACGATCTAGACCTGCTGCATATGAAAAGTGTCATGATATAACTTCTGTTATGATTTGGCATTGCTGCTACTGTAGTTATTGGTCACCATTTATTTCCCCTAAATTCAAACGGTCTCACAGGTCTCACTTGCACTTACATGTGCAACATGAACAATAACCATCCGTCTGCACACACGCGTACATATGTAAATGTGCAGCAGCTTTGTAGAGGAAGACAGCACTGCGGCCAGTTAATGACTATCAACGCTTATTCCACATAAAACTCTGACAATTCACGGCAGTTGGGGACTTTATCAAACATTAAGTTGTGACAGAAAACTCCTGTAACAGTGAGCTACCTGTCAGTTTAGCTTGTCATCACGGTGATGTGCGTGAGAAAAAAAAAACTGACAGTGAAAGACAGAGGAAGAGCATGTACGTGTGTGTGTGTGTGTGTGTGTGTGTGTGTCTGTGTGTGCATGTGCGGCTGTGTGTGTGTGTACGAGAGTGATCCTCCTGAGGCAAAGGCATTGCTAATGAACCCCAAATGGCTGTGGGAGGTAAACAAACAAACACAAGCAGCGGCTACTACATCACACCAAACTCTGGTGACTAGGACATCGGGATGGCTGCATACACACTTAAACAGAAATAAATCAACCCACGCACTCCTGAACATACATGAAGAACTTTTTGGTGTACAGTTAAAAGCTGAAGACGCAGAGAGATAGGGGAGGGAAATGAAACGGGGAGAGGTGAAAAGGAAGAGCGGAATATATGAGATAGACGAACAAAAGGAGAGAGGACAGAGAGAGGGAGTGTGTGTGAAAGATGCAAATAGAAAAGAACAAGAGAGAAGTTGACAAAGCACAGTCACATGGAGAAGGGAGAGAGGAATAGGGAAATTAGGCTGAGTGATAGAGAAAGGTAAAGCTAAAAAGGAGTTCTGGACGAGGAGAGAAACTCTAGGAGCCAAAAAAGCAAAAAAAATAAATAAATAAAAAGAGGTCCAAAAAGAAATACTGCAGGAAAAAAAAAAAAAAAAAAGATCAGAGCCCGACTGATATTGGATTTTTTGGGGGCCGATATTAGAAAGTAAAAACTACCAATATACATATATTCTGATATTTTATGTATATAAATTAACTTTTTACAATTGTCACTCAAGCATGGTTATCGAAGATAAAGTAATGGCAGTAATGTATTATGTCTTTCATAGCGACGCATATCAGACAACATATACGTTAATACTGATATATCTGTTGCAGGCCAATAGAAATCGGCCTACCAATATATCGGTCCAGCTCTAAAACAAATCAAAATGCTATTAAATAAAATAGACCTGATTGGTTGTACAAATCATATTCTCATTCAAAACTTGATCAGAATGGGAAATAACTTGGTGCGTGGTGTGATTTAATTTCATTTCATTTGGCTTCTGCTTTTCATAAAAAAGGCACCAGACGAACCAAAGTGACATCAACCAACTGACGCTATGTGTCACAGCTGGTTATGCAAGACAACAGGGATAGGACCCAAACGCAGACAGAGAAGAAGCAGGATTACTTCATTGATTTATTAATGGAATAGCTTACTGGTGGGTAAAGGTAGGCAGGTGCAGGTCCGGGTAAACATATAGCTTACTCAAACACAACAGCACAGAACAAGAAATGAACTGATGGGAGTGACTGAAAATTAGCTGGTTAAAAGCTGGAGGACTGATGAGAAAAATTGAGACAGGTGAGCAGGTGGACAGGGAAAATTGGGTAACTGCAGGGCTGATGAGAAGTGGGAACAGGTGAGTATAAGGGTGGGGCAGTCGGGTGATGGGGAAAGGAGGGAAAGTCCGAGGGCATCTGGTGGACAGGAAGAGAATGGCAGTGGTTTGAGGAAGTGGGATGTGGCTGGGCAGAGAGTTATGGTATGACATTTTGTTGTAATCAAAAGAGATTACACCTTGACACGCAAAAAAATGTCAGCTAGAGACTTTCCAAACTGTCATTTTCTGGGAAAGAAAATCCTCCTATATGACAGAAAAGGAGAAGAGAATACAGTATAACATGAGAACAACGGGGAAAGTGTTAAGGAACGCATTTTTTTGGTAATACTAAGCTCATATTGCAGAACGGGGGTCGTTCCAGTATATAGCAATACATAAATGTTACGTTATGTCAGGCCCAGGACTCATGCAAGACTGAGATATTTTGGACAAACACTGACACAAGAGTAAAAATTCCCCTGATTTCTAACTTAAAAGGAAACGACGTAAGCAGCACAGGAACAAAAGGAGGGAAGAGAGAGTCCACCAAGACAAGAAATGATTCAGGAGGCATCAGGAGAAAGAATGTGTGTATGTTCAGCAGCAGCATTTGCGTGCGTACACAAGAATGCAGCATACTGCGCCATGACTGCCATGTGATATCTCTTTTTTTGGGACAGTTTCTTACTAATGAATCCTCTACACTGGCATCAGCTCGCAGCTGCCATGTGACTAGTGGGTGTCCAAAATACAACACAGAACTGTACATTTTCCGTGAGCCTAAGGGATCTAATTTAATGCTGGCTGGCACTAATCTACTGCCAGCAAAGTATCAGTTCTGATTGTGATTTTGATGGTGATGAGATTTCTTTTTTCTTTTCTCACATTTTGCTTGTTTTTTTTTCAAAGATCATCATGATATTACATGAAAAGAAATTTTCATTGAAGGGCAAAGTGATAATGGTGTCAAATTTTGGTATGCATGGCATCTTAAATTTCAGTTTAAATGAACTGTTTCAGGACTGACTGAAAATTATTGTCCAGAAAAAAAAGAGGAAGGGTTGTTGGTCTCAAGCAGCAACTAAACTATAAACTACAAAGTTCCACGTATGTGAACAGATAACTGTCCATCTCCATAAAAGTTAACTTCACTTGAAACAAACGTCACTTGCCCTTGGCATCAAAGTAGCGGTGTTGTACTCCTTGCCTTGTGACTCTGCTTTGACACAGACATCGATTAAATACTCAGAAGCTTTTGTGGCATCTCCCTACAAACTGTGATTGTTCCATTGCAGGGAGTGTACTGGTTTAAGAAGGAGCTAATTGACTGTAGTTGATGCCTGCCTTTAGAGCACCATGATAATTTATTCTTGCAAGTACAATTACAAAGCAGGTGTGTCACTGCTGTGCTAGCGCTCCTGGCCACAAGACATCTGATACTCAAGTATGCTAAAACACTGTGGATTTGTGCAGTTGCTTGCACTTTGTTTCAAAAGGCACAGGGCCCTAAAGTCTCATTGATATTCTCCTTAACGTGACCTTCATCTGCAGAAAACAGGGACCATGAGATAGCCTGCTGAGTGTCACACAAGGACTACAATTAGGTTGGATTTCACAGGATGTCTGTATGTTTACGAGTGTATGTGCATCAGTGGTGTTACTCCTTATGCATTTGTTCCAAACATGATATGATTTTCATGGTACATGAGGCAGTAAAATGGGGAAGAAATGGATGAATCAGTATGAAATGGAAGCATATCAGTGGTAATCCTGCATATGCATATACTACACAGAAAAAAAAGGAGTGAATGGAGTGGGTGAGAAAATATGCAGATGATGAATTTGAATTTGAAAACAGTTATCCTATTATCTCAGCCTTAATAAAGACATCTTGTGGAGTTTACCTATTATTGAGATGAGGCCTTATAAACTCGCTGAGTGTATATGCTTAAAACATTAAACTCCTGATTTGTTATATGCGTGTTTGCTTCACATTCACGTCTTCTTCACTGCATTGGTTTGTGCATTAGGATTTTTCACTGTGTTTCACTACAACTAATCTGTAATCTCCCTGTTCATGACAACTGTGGTCATGATGGTGGCAGCCAGGGCCCTCCTCCTCACACTCTGAACTTCACGACAGCTCGTTAGAAACCTGTGTGTGACATCACAGATACTACGTCCATGTTTATACAGTCTGTGTACCAGATGTGCTCAGCCTGCTCGGGGTCCTACGTTTACAGATGATTGGCTGTACAGAACCAATCTGTACTGCACATGTGCAACTCAACCGAGATGTGCAAAAAGCAAGATGGCTCACTCATTTGCTACTTCTGTCATCAGCTCCAGAAAAAGTGACCTGGTTGATTCAGAATGTTCTTGATTAGGACTTTTTGTCCTCTGGATGCAGTCTAAGTGTACATGGTGACTCATAATAACATCACCAGTATATATGTGTGAGATATGAGTTTAGCTAACGTTAGCAAAGGTGGCACCAAAGTTTTTGGTCTAAATGTAGCTAATACTGAGAAGTAAGCAATTCTTACATAAAAAGAATAATGATGATGGTAACAGAAGTAGCTAACAAGTGAGCATCTTGACTTTTTCTAATCTTAGGTCCGATGTATAGGCAGTCACAATGTGTTAACACATCTGTAAATGCAAGGCACGGAGCAGGTCTGGCAGGTGTCGAGTGTGGCGCCCACACGAATGATACAACCAAAACCGAAATACTGATCTGTATCGCAACTAATCCAAATCTGTACATGGTACCTCACAGGGAAAAAATAAATGAAAAACATTTTAGGTGTTTGCCATACCTAATAAAAACTGCAGTCTTTTGTCTTGGTAGATATGTCAGTCACCACTGTGATCTTTGTGAAGATTCTTAGTCACCCAGGACAAATGCTATCTAGCCAGTTGGGTTTGGTGTTTTAGACTCATCCAAGGAGCTTCACTTTTTAGGGGTTTGCCATACCTAACAAAAACTGCAGTCTTTTGTCTTGGTAGATATGTCAGTCACCGCTGTGATCTTTGTGAAGATTCTTAGTCACCCAGGACAAATGCTATCTAGCCAGTTGGGTTTGGTGTTTTAGACTCATCCAAGGAGCTTCATCGGTTCTGTACTGACTGGTGGGTGGTTCCCGTGCATTTAAACCTGAAACAGTTTACGTTTTGCTGAGGGAGTTGTAAGCTGATAACGAACAAACAATCCATTCCAACGCAAGCATTCTTGATTGCCAAAATGCAAGTCACCTGAAATTACCGTACCGCACTGGGTGTTTTCTTTGAGAGAATCACTAGCTGTTACTTGCTATCCAGCAAAATATTGTGAAATGTTGCTAACATTGTTAGAAAGGCTGGTAGAAAATTCCAATGCTTGTAATTGCTCAAGCACAGCGCTGTACATCAGACTAAATGGCTTTACAAGTTCTAGCCTTTTCTAATTTATGCTGAAAAACCTCTCCTGGGAAAAACAACAGTGCAGACTGTTTAAACAGCGTTTTATTACCTTCTGTCATGTCTCTTATTTACCTATATAGACTTGAAATATGAACGTGTCTAAATGGGTTGAAGTTTATTTAGATTTGTCTGTATCTTTCCACCTGTAAGAAACACATCACATGCTGCGATGCTATCTCAAGAAAAAGGTATATAGATATTCACGTGTTGGAAGAATGTGACCAGTTGTGTCTGTAGCTATTCATCCAAGAACAATTAAAAATGGCAGATAATGGCAAGAGTGTCAATCAAACAGGGGCATGCATGATGAGAGGAATTTAAAAAACACATGAAATGATGTGTGTGCGGGGTGGGGGGGTGGCATAATGACAAAAAAAAAAGAGATTTTCCAGTGCATATAGCGCCAGAAAAGAATGAGTGACAGGAAGAGAGTGACACAGAAGTAGAGAGAGGGCGGAGATGTGAAGAGAATAATCATGCCATTTTGATCACTGTCGTTTCTGAGCTGAGCTGAGTGTTCGGCAATGACACATACGTGACATCAGAGCGGTCCAACATGACCGCCAGAGGAGCCCAGCGCAATGCAAAAATGAGGACACATCTTTCAGCATCAGTGCCCCACTGTCTACAGACAGGCATACACAAACACACACCCACACACCCACACAAAGACATACAGAGAGAGAGCAGTGCCCACATCGACTGTACATTTTTCAATTACAGCAGACAGAATGCTTTAATTCATTCTCTTGCACGGAAAAAAAAAAATCAGCAGGGGAACGAAATGCTGTTTGATATTACGATCAGGGTAGGTGAATCAAAAGAATGTCTCATGACATGCGGCAAAGATTTCCCATGATAAAAATCATAATGTTGTCTTGTGTTGTAATGTAACATAAAAGGCGGTTTGTACAACCGTTGGCACGGCAGTATATACACATTTATTTTGAGTGCGTATATGCCACCAACAGACCCCCCACCCACACACACACACACACACACACACACACACATTACTGTGACCTAAGAATCCTTCAGTCAGCAATAGACTAAGCTAGCATGCATGTGCTCAAATAACATGTCACCTTGGTTAACCTCGTCACACTGGTAAAACACCATGGCTGACCTATGTGAACACAGCTTGTTTATCTGCCTCAAGTCAGAATTTAGTAAACAACATAGGTAGCACCCTCACACAGCATCTAAAACATGTGGAATATCCACACACATAAGTATAAGACGGGAGTGTTTACGCCACAGATTTCTATAGTGTTTCCAGGAACAGATCAGTTGTAATCCACACTTGCGTGACTTTAAGTCCTTGCCTTTGCATGATCCTGTACAAAGGTATCAAGGCTATAACAGGCCTTGTTGTAGAGATAACATTATTACTTTAAAGTGACTGTCAGTTCATTTTGAATTTATAGCAGGGCTATATATGTGTACCAATACTGCTGATGGACTGACAATATGGAGCAACAGTAAAAGTTTCAAAGAGGCTTTTAATCAGTCATGATTTTTTTTACGTTAGAGCAACAGTTCTACATTTATGAAATTCACTTTAAAGATCGAGTGTGTTAAGCAACACTTTGGTTATTTTTTTGTTACCTGTGGACGCAGCTACTCTTCCGCTATCTGCTATGTTGCGCCGCCATGTTTCTACAGAAGTGACAAACTAAACACTGGCTCTAAACAGGGCTTTTCACACTTTTTTTCACACTTTTATCATTGTTTCTCCCTCACAATAGAAAGGAGATCAATAGCCATATTTGTACAGTAAATATGAAGCTACCATCAGCAACCGGTTAGCTTAGCTTACCAAGACTGGAAACGGGGGGAAACAGTTAGCCTAGCTTTGTCCAAAGGTTAACAAAATCTGCTAACCAGCACCTATGAAGCTCACTAATGAATACATAATATCTAATTAGTTTAATCTGTACAAAAAAAAATGAAATGTAAAAACAACAAGGAATTTTGTGCGGGACTATTTCTTGGCTAGCAGTGACTTCGTGGAGTATTTTCGCTGCAAGGTTGTTAGTTAACCAGCACATTTTGCACAGATGAAGCAAATAAGATATAACGTATTGTTTAAAGTTGCAGGCTGATATTTTTTGTTAGTTTAAATCGCTGCCTGGCTAGCTGTTTCCCCAAATCCTCATGCTATAAGCGTTAACCTTCTCCTGGTTGTAGCTACATACTGAACAAACAGACATGAGAGTGGTATTCTTAAGCTCTAAATCTTGGCAAACCCTGAATAATTCTATTTATTGCGAATATTATATAAGAATTACAGCACAAAAACACATCAGGGAACTATGAAGTTAATTGTTGCCATCAGAGTAGCTCCAAAACAAATAACTTTCTGGCATTTAAATATATTACAAAACAATAAATGTCAGGACAAAATTTCAAGGTAGAGTGGCTTTCACCTTCTGCAGGGAAGACAGCTATAATGAAAGCATCAGGTAGGTAATGCTGTGATTTAGCAGTAATTGCTAACGCATGTTAGCTGTGGAAATGCAACCGGTGGGGGGGCTGTGTAGTGAAAACTACCCGCCTCAGATTCCTGTCTTTTTCCACTGGCCCCTAGCAGCATTCTGCCAGGGTGTTAGGACATGAAGAGCACATACAGGACAGGTCATCGCCACAGAAAAGAGGTTGGCCTATTTGCTTTCCTCACTTATTACCTTATGCACTAATTAGCGAGCTTTGTTTACTGGCAGGAGTCTTGAGAGAGGCTTGAAGTTTGCAGCAATTTAATTATGTACAGCACACAGCGAAAGAGCATGGAAAATTGAGGTGGGCTGCGAGGATAAATGCCATCCACAGTGCTCTCTCTCTCTCTCTCTCTCTCTCTCTCTCTCTCTCTCTCTCTCTCGCTCTCTCTCTGTCTACTGCCTGTCTTCTGAGCGGGTGTGTGTGTGTATCTGCATGATTCTGTGGGCTTTATTTATGTGTTTGTGAATGTGTGTGTGTGTGTTTGTGCATGTCTCTGTGCGTCATCCCCCGAATTATAGGTTTGACTTTCACAGTAAATCTAATGTCCCCTCACTGAAACTCAAAGGATCCCAGAAAATTGTTCTAAACCTACTCAGGCTACCATGTTCAGTTACAGTGGAGCTTTTGCAGAGATAAGAGTGGTTAAAAAGTTGATTGAAGCCCACATATTTTTCTCTAGAGATATTTAATTGAATGGCAGTGACCTTATGGTCGTGAGCCCTGACAGACTGTAAATTAAATATACAAAAGGCGGAGTCCAAACGAGGTTCCCGAAACTGGAGAAAGAAGAAGTGACAGGTAGTAATAAGAACGATTACGCAAGTATGAACGACTTTTGAGAAATGCTTCTAATGCATATCACACTAACAAGTGAAATCAGCTTTCTATCAGGCCATATAACCTTCATGAATTTTTAATGTGCCAACGCCACAAATACCATCAAATGAAGCAAAATAGCTTTGTCTATGAAGTATCTAAAATCTAATTTTCCATCCCGTTTAAGAATGCGATCTCATGATTATATCATCCTCGTCATACGTCTCGGCACTCTGTAATTCTGTGCCACGGCTACGTGCTTCTATTCATGCTGAAAATACTTGGAACAATCAAATGTGCACAGGCTCCCTTTCTTTTTTTTTTTTCTTTTTTTTCTACTCACAGCACAAATGCACAGACATAGACAATCACACACACACACACACACACACACACACACACACACACACACACACGCACATACTCACAAACACAGGCACGACATTCATGCCATGTGATCTTGCTAGGCATTATGCCAACGGCCAAACATGTCACTTACCAGAAATCTCTCTGAGACAGAGTGAGATAGAGAGAGAGAGAGAAAAAGAGAGAGGGAGGGAGAGATTCTGCACATTTGCCAGTTTGTGAGAGCTTCTTGTCAAATGTAAGTACAGTACATACACAGGGAACATGGAATTTAGCTGCTAGAGTTATCTGCAATGTAGGCCTACTGTGGTGTGGGGGCTGTCGATTCTGAGAAAAAAAGCAGACACGTGATCTTTGAGATCTAATGTGGAATTGTTCTGAGGAACATGCCATGTTTACTGTTCATTGTCTAAATTCTTGGAAGGCTTCCTGAAAAGCACGTAGCGAGCCAAAAGCAGACCAAATCAGTTACATTTCAAGATTCCTAATGGCTTTTGCTGATCCTCTCATTTGCTCCCTCATTATTTTTCCACTTTTCTGCATTTCAGCATGTACATAAATGAGCTGTACCTGCGTGTTTGTGCACAATTTGTACTCTAATGTATCAGAAAACTTAGATCCATGGCTCTATTGTTATCTGTGCGTGTGGACTACAAACCACTGAAGGAATAAGATATTCATTTTAAAGTCTGTGTTTTGTTTCATCCTCAAATCTGTGTTCTCCTCACGAGCCTGAAGGTAAAGTATAGGAGGAATTGACAAGAGCTAGTTGTGACTTCCAAGAAAAAACCCACAATATTGCATATTAAACTAAATTAATGCCCAACCCACTTTTGTGGCTTTGGCAATTACCTTTCACGCCAAAAACAAATAATGTCACACCAGACAAACATCTTCTGGTGCCAACTTACACAAAGGCCTATAACTTAACAACTGAACAGCTAATCTCTGTTTGATTTATTACTCTCCTCCTTACCAACATTCTTAGCATCGATTCAGGTGGGAAATGTCAACTACCAGCTACTGTGTATCAGTTGGAAGACAGACCACCGGAACCTCGGTCATTTGGACGTAATTTAGTTTATCTAAAGTAAGCAGTGCGGCCAAATTCACCCATGTAGCGGTCAATCTGATTTGATGCAACTCACAACTTAATTTTGGCTTTAATAGGAAAATATGTGGACAAGGCGAGGTCACCGGGGCCTCCAGCTTTGTTTGCTATTCATCTGCATTTCAGGAGTTTATACCCCTTGAAACCCACACACGGAGATGAGTGGATACTTCAGATCCCCTGCAGATAAACCAAGTGGTGTTTGTGTCTTTCAAATCTTTTGTACGGTGAACATCAAAGTCATCTCACATTTACAGACTTAGCGGGAATTTATACTGAACTCTCCTATTGACATCTATCAAGAAGGTATTTTACTTTCCCTCGGTCACTCTGTGAAATAGTGTGCAAAATGCCGCAAGAGGAAACAGTTGACAATTTGACATTTGAGTGTTGCCCAATCAGAACCAATTATAACCAACCAACAGCTAAGTATAATTGGAAAGCGGATTTTAATTGTCGCCACTTCCAAGGAAAAACCACCATGACACCTACACAATCAATTCCTGTTGACTGGAGTGCGGCCGATTTTATCCAGAAAATGTAGATAAAATTTTAATTAGCTTCAAGTATAATATATCATTGGGATCTCCAACAGCTGTCACATTATATGATTTCTTGACAGATATCTGTGCCGGATGTCTAACATTCAGTGGAAAGACATTTCTCTTCACAGTTAACTGTTTGAATTTCAGTTCCATTAACGGCAAACCAACAAGCCTGAACACACCAGCAGCAGCAGTTTTTTCTTTTGTTTTGTTTTTTTTTATCCATCAGGGTTTAACTAGAACAGGCTCTCAAGACTAACGTAAGAGAATATAATGTATGACTGGTGCCCTGTATCGCATACCATCAGCAATGACTCATTACTGTCTCAGGAAAGGAAAATCATACACACGTAAACACACTCCCCACACGAGTATACACGCATATACAGTACAAAGAAAAGGGTGCTGTCTTCTTTGTACTGAGGGCACACACGCACAGAGCAAATGAAGCAGGAACAAAAAGAAGTTTCCAGGTTTTAAATGTAGTTTGGATGAATAAATATTTCTTTTTCTTTTTTTTAATGAAGCAAAGGAACAACTCTAAGTTTTAAGTATCAGTGGCATGCGGTTTTACTCGTATCTTTTACAAATCTGTGGAGGAATGTTATAGGTTGTAGCCTGAAGATACTTTTTTTTTTTTTTTACAGCGTTGAGACGACATCAGCTATTCATTTACAGGTCTAACAAGAAATGAGGCAAGACCCCTTGATGAGGCAAGATACTCTCTCTCTGTCTTTGTATTTTCACCCTTCTTTCTGTCAGTATCCGCATCAGTTGCATTTGAAACTGTGTTGTCGTTCTCTCTCCTTGACACTCCCCACTTGCACGTAGCCCCGGGCCCCCTTGTGGAATGCTGTATAGTGTGAGGCCTATGGAGGAAGGGCATCCCGGGACACAGCAAGAGCGCACACACGTACACACACACACACACACACACACACACACACACACACACACACACGCTAAAACGCTCACTGACACACGCAAAGACGCACACACAGACAAATACAGCTGTTGAGAGCCATCACAACCCTTTGGCAGACGTCCAAGTCAAAGACGAGTGGTGTTGGAAGGCCTCCGTTTAGAGAGAAAGAGAAAAAAAAAAGAAGTCCTACATTTTCCATGTATGTTGTGTTAAACTCTGAAGATAGAAACTTGGCAGTACTACCCCCTTTACCCCGAACTGATTTCCACGTACTGGCAGGAGGAGGAGGGGGGTGGTGTCATAAACTACCTTGATAAAAGCTGTCTTTGTGTTGCCTTAGGGCTGACAGGTACACCTATGGACACAAACTATTGATATATATATTCAGAAGGTAAGTAAAATTCATCTTGTCCCCCCCCCCCCCCCCCCCCCCCCATGATATTTTTGACACAGTAGAAGCAGAAACAGATGGCCACTAAAACACTCAAAGACTCTGAAGTGGGATTCAAAACTGTAAAATGACACAACTTAAATGATTCATAGGACTCAAAGCTTTAAGCTTGTGACCTGCACAACACCTGCTACAAGTTACACACACTGGGTTGTTTACCACATGACAAAGACAAAGATGTAAACCGCAACGAACTTGCAAATATCTGGGATTTTTTTGGCATAGTCATCTTGAGAGAATAAGAAAAAAAAAATCACACAGGGCTTGATGGCGGTCTACAAAATAAGAATGAGAGCATCTGAGAGGGAAGGAAAGTGACAGGAAATGAAGAAAATTGCCACAACCTACACCATGCTGGCTAGCCACACACTGCACTTATGTACACACACACACACACACACACACACACACACACACACACACACACACACACACAGGAGAAAGGGGTGGGGGTGTTATATGTATAGTCAGGCAGGGTTCAGGTAAGGTAAACAGAGCCACAACTGACATGAGCGGATTAACTGTATTTTATTTCATCTTGATATTGCAGTCTGTCTGACTTTACTAAACTTATTTAACACCACGAATTGAAGTTTCTTGATTTATTTTGGTTCACATAGACTATACTATAAACATATTTATAGCTCATGCAATTAATTATGACTCTTATAGGCATGTAAGTGTATATATCTTGTAAATATCTCGAACTAACAGTGAGGAAAATGCTTATGACTGAGGAGTTGAGCTCCTTGTGAAATAATGACAACAGCAGCCACTTACATTTGAGTAAAATATTCCTTGCAGCTACCATGCAACATATAGCCCAGGACTACAATGGATGCATTATGGGTGGAGATTTTTTTTTTGTTTTGTTTGTTTAGACTTCATCATGACGCAAGACCGATAATATCATGCCACTTTCTATTTCCTGTGGTTTATGTGTTCAAAAGTGCTGCCCAACATGCTAATTAGACTACAATTTGAGGTGATTAAAAAAAAACTACAAATGTTTATCAGATCTGATTAAATTCTCCTAGTGGCGCGTGGTAGTACACTTCTGCTGGAATCACCCACCATCCTCCGGCGTTCAAAAAAAAAAAAAAAAAAAAAAAAAAAAAAAAAAAAAAGAAAGAAATCTTTCACATTTTCGTGCTGTTACTTCTATGAAAGTTCAAGTGTGTAAACTTAGTTTTAGCTGCTAGTTTTATTCTAAATTAACTCTGGTGCTGTAATGTCAGCACATTGTCCGGGTCTGCAGTTGCCTTTAAAGAAGGAGAAGCGAGGGAATAATGCATCGTATTAAAAAAAAAAAAAAAACCTATGCGTCATACAAATCAGGCACTGTAAACATCAAGCCAAGACAGAGGAGGGGGGGATATACTTACCCGATGATATGTCGCTATTCCATAAACTGCGGCTGTCCGCTGGCGCAGATGTGGCAGGCTCTCTCCCCCTCTCTCTTCGGATAACCTATAAAGTTTGCGGGGTGTTTAAAAAAAAAAGAAAAAAAAAAAAAAAAGCAGGCCCCGGTTTCCCCCTCGTCCGCTGGCTCACTCTATCACTCTCGTCCTATCTTGGCCGCTCGTCCCCCATCTCTCTATCCCACTCTCTCTTCTTTCTCTCTCTGCCTTTGCAGGAAGTGAACGCCGCTCACATGAACAGTATACGGACTGCAAGCAGCCTGACATCATGCACCACTCGGCAAAGAGTTTCTTTTTAAAGACACAGACATTTTACTCCGGACCTGCCAGGTTTACTGTAGGTACACTGCCCTACTGTAGTCTACGCGGTCAGCAGTGTTCGGTCATATCGTGCCGCCTTTACGGACACATGAACTCGCTGCACTCTGCGGGCTTAAAGGTGCAGACTACTGTAGGTGAAACAAAACCACACACACCGGGCGAGTTAACCTGCTGTCAAAAAAACTGTTTAATGTTCAGAAAAGACAATAATAAGGCAGCAGCGTTTTGGTACCACAAGTACGACTGAGGGTCCTTTGTTGTGCTCCCTAAATAAAATGTACATGTGTGGTTACCTCACGTGTCCTTTACGTGATGACAGCTGAGGCTACATGATGCGCATGTGTGCTATTCTGCTAAATTATAAGCGCCAACTGCTGGCGGTGTGACCTCAAGTCAACTTTTCTTTACTGCAGGGCACACATACAATATGACAGAGCCACAGCTCGCTAAATCACAGCCACAGGGTCAAACTGTGCTTCACGGTGAAAGATAATCTTCATCACATCTCTCAGTCTATGTATATTTAACATATTTATAATGCAAGTTCTACCCATGATTCAATGCTCCTCATACGCATGCACATATGTAATATCCACAATAAGTGGTGGGAAGTGACTACAGAAGTATAATGTTGAGGTACTTGTGCGTTTCATTCAATCAGTCATGATACTTTATTGATCTGAAATTAATGAAAGTGACAACTTACCCCAGCAGTATGATAAATATAAGTATAAATAAGCACCACCTGTACCTGTGAAGTGATTTATTCAGGAATAATTAAGTATTATAATGTACATTATTCTGCCATTCTGCATAATAAGTAGTTTTAATTTGTCAGATGCTTTGTCCTTTGATATAAATGCATTATTTCTTTCTTTCTTTTTTTTTTTTTTTAACTTTTATTCATTTGCGACAGCTGAAGGGTGACAGGAAGTTAAGGAGAGAGAAAGAGTCATGTAAGTAAAGGGCCATAGTCTGGGCCACTGTGGCAAGGCCTGAGACTTTTGTACATACCAGGTAAGCTACCAAAGCACCTGGCCTTATTTCCTTACCGTGGTATTGCTACTTTAACTTCAGTAAAGACTTCTTCCACCTCTGTCCACAGTACATTTACATCTACCTAGAGCCACATGCACCAAGAGGTGGAGGGATTTGATTACTTTATAAAGGCCTGACAATATAAAAGCAGTTCAGCAAAAATAAGATAAATGTTTCCTTCATCACCTTGTGACCCCCCTCAAATTTATCCCATGATCTTAATGAGATGCCTGGCCTCCCAGCTTGAGAACCACTGAAAAGCAAGTAACTAGCAAGTACAGGCTTCTAATAAATGTTGAGTAAAGACAAGAGTGGTACTTAAATTTAAAGTAACAGTGTGTAGGTTTTCTGTTGCATGTAGTGGTGTAAGTGTTGCATTGCAATCTTTTCACCTCACCCTCGCCACGCTAGCGTGAAGGAGACATGACAGTGGCAAAACACATGAAAGACGCTGTCTAGAACCAGTGTTTAGTTTGCCCATTCTGGTCTACTGTAGAAACATGGCAGACTCCAATTGAAAATACAAAAGGCACATTTTAAAGTAACAAAAACAAAAAAAGATTCTTATTTTCAGGTCACTATACACTAATGAAAACATAGATATGCATAATATATTCCATGTCTGCCATATTTTGAAAATAGAGCCCCCAAATTTTACACACTGGACTTTTAAGTACAATAAAGGTCCAGTAAACCAATTTTGTAAATGTATTTAGTTACTTCCCACCTCTGTTTACACCTAAGTAAGATTATCTGCAGAGGCCACATCCCAATGTGTCTACTATTATTGTTTGCACTGGATTATCTTTAATCCTCTTATTATATTATGTGATTTCCTATTCCTAACTAAATTTCAAATGACGTGTATTTATTTTCTATTAGTCCTGTAATATTTCTGTGGGTTTATGACATTTAATAAAGTCTACAGTGTTCTTATTGTACCTCTTGGTATTTAAAGTGTATGGTACCACTATGATGTTCCAATAGGCGCTATCATGTGTCTGTGGTACTCAGTGGTGAGTTTATAATGATCTCATTGTACTTAGGTCTATGCCATTCGTAGAATTTCATAATCATTAATGTTTACAAGGAAATTAATGATGCTTCGTTGCAGCTCATTGTTCAGCTAACCTAGTAAAACTACAACTGTAGCCTAATAAAACGTCAGCAGACAGATTTGTTTTGGTTCGAACTGTAATGACACATCAGGTCAATTTTCATGATCAAAGTTCTGCAACAAAAGGATGAATAAAGCACCAGTTTTAATTGATTATGAGAGAGTCAACATATGATAAATCATCCTGTGATCTATATTTTTAATGTATGTTATGTAATGTATGGGCTCAAGATCTGATCTGGAACACAGAAGAGGCGTTGTCTTGGTAATTAAACAGGCCAAAAAAAGATATATATATATATATAAAAAAAAAGGCAACTCATTGAGACTAAGCAGACCACTTCAGCTTTTCAAACAAAAACAAGAAATGAAACTGAGAAAGCCATGATCTAATTGTCAAGCTCTACCTATTGCACTATGTTGACATCACAAGACAATCCATGTTCTCTAGTTCTCCTCTGGTGTAACTGGGCCTGGCTCAGAGTCCGAGGCATATGATGTGTTTATCCCCAGAACAAAAGCTTATTGTTGCCCCCTGATTATCCATTTACAGCCTGAGGCCATACCAGTCTCAAGCATGTCTCGGTCAGGCCACCAGACACTGTGTCGAAAGTTCATATCTAAAGATGGAGTCCCAGCAGTTTCCAGTGTCTTTTGCTTGGTGTCCTGTACTAGCCGATGATAAACATTGAGGTCTGAGCTGAAGCTGGTACATGAAGAATTCAAATCTTTACAGTCATACAGTGTGGAAAAATGTTCTGTTACACCTGAAT
The DNA here is from genome assembly GCA_028641955.1 of Protonibea diacanthus. Taxonomy (NCBI): domain Eukaryota; kingdom Metazoa; phylum Chordata; class Actinopteri; family Sciaenidae; genus Protonibea; species Protonibea diacanthus. The sequence continues at coordinate 11,852,231 of CM053991.1, read as the reverse complement.
TAAAAATGTTACTTGTGTATCCTACACAAGTAACATCTTAAATCCACAAATTAGTGGCATCTAGTGGTGTAGTTGTTAATGCAACCATCTTGCCTCACCACTTCCTAGTGAGGTGGCTGTGAAACGTGAAAAACACAAAAGGCCTCAATCTAGAGCCAGTGTCAGAGCCTTGGTTGATGTTGTTAAAAGAGAAAATGTCACAATTACCCAAAGCAATACCATGACAATGTGTGTTTTGTCCAAATGAAAACCTCAAAATTATTCAAATTAAGCTGTCAAATGTGGTGGAGTAGAAGAAGAAAGCGGCATTGATGATACTCAAGTAAAGTACCCCAAATTTGAACTTCAACAGAGTACTTGAGTAAATGTAGTTACATTCCACCACTAGCCCTCATTAGATCCTGTAAGCATACTTCATGCCATGTGAAAATGAGACTATATATGGGGATTGGAACACAGCCATTTCCATTGTTATGCTTGGCAGAAACAGCGGGGTCTAGTTGTGGCTGGCGTTTGCATGCTGGAGGAAGCTAAACAGAGAAGTCTGTCAGAGTAGCTCTCGACTGATGGAACACTTGACCCAAAGACATTCTTATTTGAACTGTCACACACTCTTATGACACAGCCCGAGGCATGCCATCATGGGTGTTACAAAACACAGTCAAGACATTCACTTGGTTCGTGCATTTCAGAGCAGACAAGATTTCATCAACAGAAAATTGATTTAATAACTTTACAAAAAAAAAAAAAAAAGTTAATGTTTGTCACATACAGTCCGTTTCTCCTATTTTGCCACACAAAAGCACATTATGCACACTTGTTTTTGGTCACTTTATCCACCATAAGTTACTGTATATCAGCTTCACCTCTGCAGAACATGTATGCATGTACGATAATATTGTGTGTACACACAATACTATGAAAATGATCTCAACCTGGGAATCATGGTACACTTTTATGTTTGGAGGCCAACTCGTGTTTTGGCACAAATGACTGTCTTGCATCACACCACCATGATGCACATCAGTCATGTGTTCAGGTCACTGTTTTTTTTTCATGCAACAATGACATTCACATTTTCCATCATTGTAAACAAATGAGTTTCCAGTCAAGATGCCCTTTAAGATTTGTGAACATGGAGAGTCCTGATGACTCAAACCTCGATTCTCATTATCAGACTTCGCACTTCATGCATCATTTTGACTTTTCAGCAACCAGGTGGTTCTCATGAACGACACTTTTAAAAAAGGACTGCACACACACATTTGTTACACAGATTCTTATTGGATTCTATCATATCTGAAATTAAACCAGTAAGATTTTAAGTTGATGTCAAAGGGTGTTTTAAGAGTGTATGTTGTTCCATAACAACACACAATGCCGAAGTTACAGTGTGAAGCATCCACATCATACACCACGTTTCCCAACGCTGCTCACGTTGCAGCTACATGTCCACAAACACCATGAAGCACCAGCCGAGCCCCCCCACCAGAAACATGGTGATCTGCATGCTGTAGATGATCAGGTCATTAAGCACCCCAAAGTCCAGGCGCCTGTGCCCCAACAACAACAGGATTACCGACAGCTTGTACTGGAGCCGCAGGAGCACTCGCACGCTGACGTACTGCAGGAAGAAGAGAGCGGAGAGCGCCACCCAGAGCAGAGAGGTCAGCAGACTGCAGCCAAAGTAGAGGAGGAAACGGAGGAAGCTGTACATGCAGCGCGAGCGCAGGTACAGGTCAAAGTTATTGTACTTGGTGCGCACTAGCTTGGAAGCGTGCGTCGACCCACAGGCCGAGTGCATGCAGGTGGTGTGGGGGCCATGGAAGCTGCGCACCCGCCGTGGGATGGGGATCACAGGCATGGGTGGGCTACTGGAGCCCAGCACGGTGCACAGGAGTTACAGGGGGAGTCCCGTGTGTATGCTGCTTCTGTGGAGGCAGTTAGCGTCATTTGGTTGTGGAGCAAAAAGTGGCTCTTGCAGGAGCCCAGGAGTGAGATGGAGCTGGTGGTGGTGGTGGTGTCGGCCTGCTGTGAACTCCGGTCAGCGAGGGTTTCTCCTTCCAATGCAACAAGGTCCTGAGAGGAAATCACAGAGTTACTGTATGATTTTAAATACATTTTCTAAGATGCACATGCTCACAAACAAGAAATGCAGGCCTGTGATTGCACGTTAAGCTGAAAACAATAGGTGTGGATACATTTTAAGAGATAGGTTCATGCTCTTAAAGCTATCTTTCATGACTAAATCATAGCTAACACGCTTTATCCTACCCAGAAAGCACCTTTCATGCATATTCTGCCTCTAATAATAAGTGATCGTGCAGAACCAATGGGGATCTTACATGCAACACTACGACGTCGTCCTCCTCACCAAAAAAGCTGGTGTTTGACTCTCAGACGACAGGAGCATTGTATCACATTATAAACACTTGGCTGGTGATATAAACACACGACATTTGACACTGTGTTTAATAAGAGCGGAGATGAGGCAGCGACGGACGGATGGCGAGCCGGTGCTTGTACGTCCTGTCGCAAAATATACGAGTCATCCTGCTGTGACGACAGCTGCCCACTTAAAGGGGAAGCGCTCCCCGAGAGAGGGTGCAAGATTTCATGTTAAAATACTGCTCAGCAAATATAATGCAGTGAGTGAACAGTGTCTTCAGTGTGTGTGTGTGTGTGTGTGTGTGTGTGTGTGTGTGTGTGTGTGTGTGTGTGTAACTTTGCCCCAGTACATTGGGAAGTAAAAGTCATATGATCGGAGTTAAACTACTGTGGAAAAATGCGTGATTTAAGGTCATCTCACAACCACTTGGTCTATAGACTCACTTCCAGTGGTGTGGGAGGTGTTTAGATATTTTAACTTAAGTAAATATATTTTATTTACAAAGTAATAGCAGCAGTACCACATTTATCAGCAGTAAATGGTCCCCGTTGGTGTTTTACTATGATAAAAGATGTTTTTGGATCAGTTTTACTGCTGCATTAAGGTTCAGATTTATTTGTCATATGTTGACACAGGGTCAGCAGTACAATGGAATGTGTTTGGACAATGTGTGTTCTTATGATAAGTTTATAGTCATCTTCTTGTTATAAAATCCCATCGAGAAAACATAGAGTAACAATACAACTAAAAACACGTACATTAGACACACACACACACACACACACACACACACACACACACACACACACACACACACACACACACACACACACACACACACACAAAACCACTCAACTTGTCCTAATATAGGATAGAATTCAAATAATATTTACAATTTCCTGTCAGGTAAAGCCTACCTTTCCATCTTTAATTATGTGTTTAATGCTTAATGTTGAGCTAATTGTAACTACTTTGTATTTTGTATACTGGTGGATAGTTTAATCAACAGCAATGTGTCATATTTTAGAAGATCAACGTAAAAAGTCAGTAAAAACTCAGAAAGACAGTCTGCCTTTAGCTTTACGACAATGCACTTCACAGCTAATTCATGTTTTGTAAAACAGTTTATTTAGTTTAAGAAGTAGGATTTCCTCCCCTCATCAACAATATAACCATCAGTTTATCATCCATCCATCTATCCTGCCATTTTTGTGTGTATGTAGTTGAGTAAAATGCACACTATTGGCCTCTGGGATGTAGTGGAGTAGAAGTATAAAGTAGCATAAAATGTAAAGTGCCTCAAATTTGAACTTAAGTACAGTACCACAGTACTTACTTATATTTAATTCATCATCTGCATTGGAAAAGTCAGAAGATGTAAGTTTGCGTTTTCTATGTTCAAAACAACATTGGGAAAATGTCTGACTTTCCCCACTCCCCCACAACAAATAGAAGATAAGAAGATAATAGATTCATTTCACAACTACCGGATCTATAGACTAATTTCCTACAGCATTAATTAAATAAAAAAAACATGCAATGACTCATAGTGTACCCACAATATGTCACAAGATTTGTGGATATGTCCCTTGCAGAGCAGAGGTGGAAGAAGTATTCAGATCTTCAAGTACCATGCAAAAATATGTTACTTGAGTAAAATTACAGAAGTAGCTGTAAAATGTAAGTGAATGTAAAAGTACTCATTCTGCAGTGAGTGTCACTGTGACTTTATTTAACATTTATCTAGCATGCTATACTTGCAGAAGCCAAAGTAAATTGAAGTTTTACAACTTATACTGCTGCAGTTTTGCTAAAAAAAAAATAAATAAATAAAAAATCCCCAAACTTTGCAAAGGTCATGTGTAAATTTGTATTCATGTGTCTGTAAACCTCACAGAAGGTTGCACAGTGTGCTCACAGGCACATCCTCAGCAGTGTGTGAGACACATAAAGGTGTTCTAGCCTCTCGCTCTGTATATCAAGTAACCTTCATTGGGCCGATTTATGGGTCGGCCGAATGATTACATCTCAGCTATCTGTCAGCAAGCCAGATGGCAGCAGGTGTCAATAAATCATAATAAATACAGGCTTTTTTAAAAGAAGAGTTTATTACAGTTGTTAATAGTGCGCTGGATCACTTTACTGGGAATTTAAAGGTGTATTATGCAAAATTAGAAAAACAAACCTTATAATATTTAATCAAACATACATAAAACTGTCACTGAGGCTGAATATATTAATCTGTGTACTTTGCTTTCACATTATGATTGAGTTTAGTAATGAAATCCATAGCATAATAATTTGAGTGCAGCCAAAGTCTGAAGTCAGCTCTGGCCGTGAAAATTAAAATAGCTGGATTTATTAAAATGGAGAGTATTTTCTTTGTCCACAAGAGAGCACTCACTGCCCAATACTTACCTACGATTTTAATGCTACAAAAACTGACATTATATGTTCACAGTTATCTACACCTATCAGTACAGTTCTTAAGAATGTCCACAAACGGCACTATACAATTACACACAACCCCATTTGTGCAGGAGATGCTTTTATATTAAATCCTGCTTCACATAATAATAATCATCTCTCAGCTGCATCAAGTATCTTAAGTGTCGCTTCTGTCAACACGAAGTTATGATTAAAAGTCTTGCTCTGAAATCCACTTAACATCAGCCATGTTTATTTAGTCTGTTGACAAAGGTTTTGTTACATGATCCATTTACCCAGATGGCTTATTTTTTTTGAAGTATTCTGCATGAAGGTTATCTGATCTTATCTTTATTGGGGCTGCATTATTAAGACTCACTCAGGGTCAAGCCAGTGCATGTGCTGCATTCACTGGAAGAGCTCTCATGTAATCTTATTGCTCATGTGCAAACTTGATCTTTGCCTTACTGATGCCATAGCTGTGACAAACAGCCTTTGGCCAAGATGTGAAAGTCAGAAGAAGAAAAGAAAAAAAAACAAAAAACAGAAGACCTTTCATTTCCAGTATCAATAAACAAATGTTAAGTCAGGATATATGTCATGGAAACTCTGAACATCATACACCAAACAATAGTTCACTTGCAGCCACACAAATCAATTTCCTGTGCTGTAAATCACCCAGTTATCACACCCATTTGGCAGCAACTTGGTTAACACACTTCTTTTCTGCAGAAATCTTTTTTCTATCTTTGCTCTGAATTGGATTTTTAGATCTTTGGGACCACTTTGGGACCAGAACCTGCTGTGCAAGTTGTTGCACTTCCATTTGGCAATAAACTTTTCTGCCTATCTTCCTCTGCAACTCCCTCGAGAGGTGTTCTTATAATGGGTTGCACTATTTTCTGGTTAGAAGATTAATGGTGGCCATTTAGGGGGGGGGGGGAGTACCTTGAAGGTTATCCTTGCTTGTCAGGTTGTGAGGAACTAGATTCCTTTCGCAGGGATAAATGATGCTGGCACACTGGGAGAGAACACAGGTCACAGATAAAGGACAAGGCATCAGCATGATCTACTCGACTGTTCATGTTGGCCAAGTGCAAAAATATGCAAATATGGATTTATTTCATCATTTGATGGCAAATCTTGAAATAGAAACTTGTAAAAAAAAAAAAAACATAAACATAAAATATAGAAAATATTCAAAACGACGGGCAATTTACTGTTGCTGTTGAGTCTTAATGAGTCTTAATTACATGAGCTGGCCTATTTACAAGCCTCACTGATCAAACACAACAAACCAATGTTTGAATTTACTTGTGATGCCAAGTTCATAATTAGTGTTTCACAATGGGATATCTGATACAATCTGCCCACAGGAACACAAGCTAACAATAAGAGAAGTTTTTTTTTTTTTTAAATTCATCTCTATATATGTCAGTCATATTGTATCTACGGAGAATCATTAATTTTCATGTTTCATATTTGTTTGCCAGAAACATTTTATTGCATTTTCATTTATTCACAAGAAACAGCTGACTGAACTCTTTGTTGGATGTTCGCCTGGAAGATGAGCCCACAAGAGAAGACATTTTGATTTTACACCACTGGAGGGAGCTGTTTGTTCAGGTATCACTGCATGTTAACAGTGCTTTCCAATCCAGTGCTTGAGAGGAACAGCACATTCAATCAAGGGCATGGCACCAAGCTATCTCCCCTCCTTCTTATATGGGTGTATTTGAACAAAATCCAGCTCCTACATTACCGCCGTCTTTGATAAATGGACACATACAGCGCCATTACAGCTGCAAATGGCACTAAATAGTGCCAAGTTTAGATGTTGCCTTTCCCCTACATCTGGTTAATAAGTGCACCCAAGCTGAGGAAGCTCCTCTGTCTCGTACCATTATCAAGAAAAACGATGTCAATAAAGTCCATGCTAGTGATTTAGGCATCCATGTGCCCTTGTAAAGGATGTATACTGGTTCTAATCATGCATTATGGCAATATTATTGACTCATATTTTTCTCTTCTAAAACATGAAGACCTTTGGAGTATTGGCTCATCTTCTTGGTCGGGGAAAGTAAATTCCGTGTGCGTTTAAGTTTCTTTTCCAAGTTTTAAAGTATCTGAAGAATAGTGCTTTAGAAGTGTCATTGCCAAGGCTACTTCTTCATTCAGTGACTGCGAAAGGCCAAATCTACTCTGTAGAATGACATTTGCAATCCACCCTTCACCCCCTCAAACCTTTGCCAATACATAGCCTTCATGACCCAAAGAGTATCTAGAGTAAGCAAGATTAAAGGGGCAACATGTCAAAATCCTCTTTGACTCCTCCAAATACACTTGGGCTAAATCAATTAATTCATTAACTAAGTAGAGGTCACAGCCAATAGTTGAGCTAAGACAAATTAAATCAATTAGTCGGGCTAATAAGATGAGGGAGACTTTAATTAGTGAAAGTTTAATCAAAGCCATGTTTGCGCCGTGCTGCGTTATGAAGCGGCTCAATAGATCTCCTATAGAAAGATCCATTAGGCCTGTCAGATGAAACTTTGCCCGCTTACTTGAAAACACGTGTGTCCTTACTTTTATCTGCTTCTATGTTTGTTCCACTGCAGTAAGAGGACTTTCTGCCTGCTTTTATTCGTTTTTTAAGGAATGCAATGCATCTGGTTACCAGCCTGTCCCTCAGGCTGAGTATGTTTTTTCCACCAAATGAAATAATTCATGAAAAAAAAAAAAAGTAAAACAAATAAAATTAAAAGATGAGAAAAGGACATAACACTGTTCCACTTCCAGGACAGTTAGGTGTGCAGAGGATGCCAAGCCTCAAGAGCAAATTAAGTACCCAATTAAACTAATTAAAATAAAACATGATGCAGGCAGTCGGGTCAGGCAGTTGCTTCCAAGTTTCTTTGGTATATAAAGTTGAATTATTAAGGAAATAGCCCTGAGCCTGTTCAAACACTTTCAATCTCCTTCAGTGGTTTTTCATCTCTTGTGCATTTGTGTCTGTGAAGTGCACAAATCCGTGTGTTTTATAATCCCGTCAAGCCATCTGTTGTCATTAAAACCTGCTCCTGTTGCACCATAGATCCAAAGTATTCATCTGGCCAGATGTTACTTCAACATCACTTTCCCAAAGTTTTGCCAGTTGTCTTGCACAAACAGGTTTGAACATGGCACGTATCAGCCACATGCTAAGTAACACTGTATCAGCAGTGGCTGTGAGTTACACTTTGGAGAAATGCTTCAATTTGAAATATAAAAGCGTTATCCAACATTTTTATTTTAATGTATTGCAATGGATGTTTATCCTGCAAATTTAGCATATAAATAGCACATTTTGAATAAGTTCACAGGCATCATTGACTTAGTTTCCTTTTCGGTCTGTCTCATCTGTCTTTCTTGTTCTCCCTCTGTCCTCAGCCACATGTGGCTGGATTGGGCCTGGAGTGTTAATCCTTGGCATAAGGGGGCTAGGCTGGATTATCGACTCATGTGGAAACATCTGTATGGCTGGATGAGAGGGTCGTGAAGCTTGGGCCTAGAAATGGAGGAGGGAGGAGGGGGTGTTTGGGGTGGATTGCGACCTATGGGAGCGCACTGAGAAGCCAGAGGTAGGGCCGGAGACGAGAAGGATAGTGAGAGTCAGAAAATAGCATTTCTTTTGTTTCTTAGTTGCAGCAACACACAAAAAAAGCATGCTTGAATGAAGACTTTGTAAGTGTGTTTGCACGTGAAGATCACCATCTGATCTTTTGATGTGTGTCCTCTCTCATCTTGCCATTTTAGTACAAAGTTTTGTCTTCACTGACAATTTTCCAACACGCAAAGCTGTTTAAAAATCTGAGCCTCAAGAAGATCCATAGCATGGATTTTGTGCTTTGCATATTTTGCATATAGACTCATTTCTATCTGCATTGGGCTATTAATATGCAGGGATGATTTAGAGGGCAGGGAAGACTGGGGGGGATTAGGCCTGATTCAGTCCTCACTGGGGGGAGTTTGAGGAAGGAGGAGGTTTACATCAACAAGCCCTGATTTACGTTGGTGAACAGATGGTGGAGAAATTGCTCTGTTTGGAAAAGATGTGCAATTTATTTCAGTTGATATTGTAGTTAAAGAGAGGGGGAGAGAGATACAGAGAGAGAGAGAGAGAGAGAAAGAGAAAGAGTGCTGATTGTTGCAGAGAAAGAGGGCTGAGATGAGTTTAGTTTAAAATTGGCAGGGTGAACTTCACTCTCTTTGTACGGTAAAACACCGATTAGCATAAATCGTGGTAGACCAGAGTGCAGTGCAAGCACATGGCAGTTTGTTTTGAGCAAACTCAACTTAGCAGAGTAAATGGCCAAAAACATTTAGGTTGCTGCCACAGACAGCTTTACCTTCCACCACTAAAGCATTCCAACCTTTTGCTGTGAATCTGGAACGTGAAGGGTCGACTCATTCAAGTTGCCGACCAACAGCTACATCCTTCCTTCAGATCAGTTTTAGACATGGAAAAGTTTGAATAAAAGTAAAGAAGAAAGTTGTGAAAATAAATTACAGCTCATACAAACCTCAAACTCCCATGTGATCAAGACAAACAGCACGTTTCCTGAATTGACAGAAGCATTCTGTTCGTATCAATACATGTTGGTTCTGTGCCAAGTTGGATCCTAGCTCGGTATCAGATATCAGAACTGTAAATCTGTTGCCCTGGCACAATTATATGTTTTAGATGAATATGAAATATGAAATATCGCACCTCTATGAAACATTTAGATCCAAAGAGTTCTGAAAAAAGGGTAAAGGTTGTTTTGATTGCTGCTTCATGAAATGCGGTTATTTAACTAAACTAAAGTGATGTTACCTCCATGAGCTAACTTAAACCTTGCTTGACCCATTTGTTTCTCATGGCAACCTGTGCACATCTGTTCTGATTGTTTGTCTGGAAAAGAAATAATTTTATCACACCATTTTTGGCACATCTCAGCTACTGTACCATTTAGATTATACACAGAAGTCACGATTCGGCTGATACCTCAGTTTAGGAGTCAGAGTTCCTGCTGTACTGCAAGTTTTGTACCCAAAATGTGTAAGTATATGTTTCTTTTCGCCTGGGTGATGCCTAATGCACATTAGCATTTATATTAGCAACCGTGGAGCAATGGCGAAAACACTAACCTTGTCGTATCCACAGCTGCTTTATTACTACTTTCTGTAGAGTACCTTGCACAAATGTTAACTTCAACATATGTTACTAACTCTGAACTTTGGTTGTGCATTACATTTACTGTGATGATTTGACATAAATGCACAAACTGTTACAGCCCTATGATGTGATGCTGTGATTTAAGTATTTCCCAGAAGTAACAATGACCACTGTAAGTCTTACAGGCACCCTGTTGAAGTTTGGTTTCCGAACCGTCACCTTAAGTTCGCCCTGTGTCTGGAGTCACACCCCTGATGTAAACCCTCTTGTCAATTAAGGATCCATACACTACCATTACATCAAATAAGTGGAAACATGATACAGTTACCACATACTGGATCCGATCAATACAGTCCCTACTGCCACTTCCCATCGACACACATACACACACACACAAAAGAAAGAGCATTTTACTATATAATTGATTTATGGAGATTCAGCCTGCAGAAACATATTGATCCACATGAGGCAGTTTTGATGGAATATGGTGATTCTGCATTTTTATGATTAATATAAACAAGTGGTCCCAGAAGGGTGTATTTTGTACATTTTATACAAGACTGAAAACTGTGACACAAAAAGTTAGTTTTGATTCCGGAACAGGTCAAACAAGGAACAAGTCCTACAGTGTTATTGTATTATAAAGTGAAGTGCTCTAAGGCCTGCTGATTTTAACAAGCAGTCAGAGAAAGAAAGGTCAATGCTAACGTGAGTCTCTCAGTGAAGAGGGTGCCAATACAGGCAGTTAAAATTGAGAAGGGTTAGAAACCTATGGTGTGAGATAGGCCTGGATGTCAGTCTGTGTTTGTGTGTGTGTGTGTGTGTGCATGTGCGTGTGTGTGTGGGCACACAAATAAAGAATGCAAGTGAAAGGATACCAGTGAGGTAAAGCTCAAACCACTAGCCACCATTAGCCTGATTGGCCGGAGAGGTCAGCAGGGGTCAATTGATGGGTCAATCACATTGTCGATTTGATGACCCAACCACATTGGTTTGGCAAATAGAGGGCTGGACGTTGGACACACTCGCTCTCCCTCCCTCTGAGTTATTGCGCATGCCAAAGCTACGTTACATTAACACAGAAAAATCTATCCGATCACTTATGCTGATTTACGCTAGGACTGCACTGCCCCGTCAACCCTCTTGACCAGCTCAAGAGAACATTTTTAATGCAGGAAGATTTATGCTGCAAATTACTTCGCAGTGGTAAAATATGAGTGCATGAGGTCTGACATCTGAAGTGTGTTCGTGTTGGATTTTTGAAACCAGTAACTGAATGTTAAAAGAAAAGAAGGTCGCTCTCTTAAAACAATTTCCCTTGACTCTTTCCAACAACATATATCACCGCTGTCACTCAACATCTTTTCACTATTGTATCAATTACAGCCATCAATTTTAAAAAAGCCAGACCTACATGTGATTTGAACCAAAACGTGGCCTAGATAGAAAACACAAGATAAACGCATCAGTTTTCGAAGCCTGTCTCCTAATCTGTAGCAAAGTGCCAGGAGATCTGCGTATCTTTATCGGTGCCCCATTAATGATACAGCAAGTACAAAAGTACCCCAGCTCGGATACCACTCTTCCTTTAACCTGCCAGATCCAGATCCGCCTGAGCCACCAGAAAGAAATACCTCCACACACTGCTCCTGGCGACATGATGTCAGGGGTCAAAAGGTTAAAGGTCAGGAGCACAGGTGACCTTTGACTGGTACTATCATCACTGCCAGCTGTACTGCTCTATTATTATTATTTTTTATAAACATACTGTGCATATATATTTATATTGTTATATTTTAATTTTTTAAAATAGTTTATATTGAGATAATTCTTGTCATGCACCAACAACACCAAAACAAACTGCTCGTATGTGTAAAATCGTACTTGATAAAGCTAATAAAGCTTAATAAAGCTTTTTCTGATTCTAAACTCATGACGTCATTGTCACCAATGCAGTAATTAAAAGGGGGTAAATAGTTATTTTTGAACTGCATAGAAATCTGAATTTATATTCCTGTAAAAAAATCGCATTCAAAATCACATTGTACTGTAATAGTGCAAATTAGAGACAAACAGCATGTCACACAGTTAAGTTTATATGTCTAAATAAGACAAAGTATAATATCATAGTTGATTTAATATTTTTGTTTTGTGGCCTTTAATGAACAATATTTTTATACTACTCTACACCATTGCAGGTTAAATGTCACTAGCTTGACAGAAGAAGTGAGTTCATGAGTGAGTCAAGTGGTGTTTCAGACAGTGAAGAATACTGCAAAAACAGTTACATTAGGACATTACTGTACATTACGATAGAACAACAGTATCCACAACACGTTAAATGGTTGATATTGTGGAAATGGAACTTTTTTTTTAACTTGAGCAGAGCAACAAGCATGTCATATGATAAAGTTAATAGGGGCAAATGTTAGCAAACAGCTGCCTATTTACACAGCCTAGAAGATACTGAGCAACATTAGCATTCATTCGGAGTAATGTGTTGTGTCAACCTGATTAATGTACGTCCAATATTCACTGCTGCTGCTTCTAGCTCTACTTTGGTCTTCAACTCCTGAGGGAAATATCAGGCTCTTTAGCAGCTAAATGCTCACCAGCTAGTCGCTAACTTTGCCTATCTGTCGCTCAATGCTGGGCTGGTAGCATACAGTGAGTCTTTAAGAGATTTCCCATGGAAAGGATGCTGATGAGTCTGGTGAACGTGAACCATGACAGTAAAATTGTGGGTGGCTAAACCAAAACAATGACCTGAAAGACACTAAAGCTGCATAGAGTTAGCGAGTGAGCAACCTGTTTCACATCTGTGTAGTTTTGATATAAGAATATTGATTCAAGCAGCTCGAGGGTTTCCAATTAAGTGCTGTAGTAGCTGTTCATTTATATAGACAATAAACCCCAGGAATCCTCACTGAGAGATTACACAGTGGTACAGAAACTACAAGTTAGCCCAGGACTTGGGCTGTGTTTCTTTGTTTCTGTTCCCTGTCCTTCACTTGTCACATTAATTTCAGTTAATTTGTTTCTGCTCACTCATTCTAGTGGCTCACTTTTCTCCACTATCCCTCCACTGGGCAGCAAGCGAGTTTACTCCCTGCACCACTGTCCACACCTTCGTGGTATATTTCCGCTCTCTGTCTTTTGCTCCAGATGTCAGCAGAGGGCTTTAAGTATCTGAGTGATTGCTCTTGTACCTCATATTTCTCCGCTGGCTGACGGGAGATTACAAGTGTCAATTACTGCATATTGGGATTCCCGAAACTCTCTTAAAAACCTGAGTCTTATTGGAATAAAAACACAAGTTGTTGCGTGTTTATAATTTTCACTATTTCACATGCAAATATTTCAGTTGATTAGAAAGGGCTGTGTGAATAGCAGCACTGTAACGTATAGCGCACATAAAATGTATCAACGAGCAAATGAAACAAAAATCAGGTTAAAGATATCAGTCCTCCAGGCCGCCGTATTTACAATAGCTGTGTTCAGCAGTGCTGCAGATCAGGTGTCCAGCTTCACACACGGTGACCCCAGGTTTGCAGGTTTGCGGTTACCTCAAACTCCTCCAATATTAAACACAGACGTCTATTATCTGCATCTGGTCTCTCTTTACACAGCAACACACGCAAAGACACACATGCACGCACATAAACAAGCATCAGCCTGTACAGTGTGCGTGCGTGTTTTTGTTTGGTTGTGTTGTGTGCCTGTGTGTGTATGTGTGTGTGTGTGTGTGTGTGCTAAGAACAATGGATGGGCTCACAATGAAATATTTAAGAAAGAGCAGCACATAGCCTGTAAGGTGTTAGAGGTCACATCACCGGGGGAAAGAGGAGGAGAAAGAGGAAGAAACAGGTAACATCAAACTTTGTGGTTACAGTATGTGCTTAAAACTGTATCGATCCTGCCATTCACTTCCTTTCCTTTCGTGCAGCTGTTTCCTGCTCCTTTTAGCTTTAGCTTTGAATGTGTAACTTATACATATATAGAGTATTATGTTTTTACTTACTTACTTGAGGTGCTTTGTGAGTTTGTCTCCCAAAGTGTACAACATATTTAGGTTATTATTTCTTCACATTGATATATGTGTATTTTACTTTGGAAAACAGGTTGGAACTAAACATCTTTTGCTTTTTTTTTTTTTTTTTAACAAAAAATGTCCTACCATGCCATGGTTTAGAATTAGTTCCTCCACAATTCCTAGCATGTAACAACATTTCCATGCTACAAGAGCAGACTTGCTTCAGAGCTTGTGGCGGCTTATCCTGCCCAGGTGGGGTTTTGTCCCAGTCTGCTCACTACAAAGAGCGTTTAGCCTCTCTTGAATAATCCAATGAGAACATCCGGTAGATGGAGACCTAGGGTTCGAAACCTGAGAGCGACATCTGACACATAAGCACAGAGGGGATATGGGGACTGGATGACTTCAGATGGTTGTTGTTATTGTTGTTGGTGATGGTGGTGGTGATGCGGCTTCTGGACATGTCATCTAACCCACCGCTCTCTCTGCCCCCCACCTTTCTTCTTTTCCCTTGATGATGCCTAAATGAGGCAGAGTAGGTAGTGGTTGGAATAAATACACTCTCTCACCTGGCCTTGAAGGGTCCAGTTTCCACCAGAGAGTCTCTGGTCTGGATTGGATGTCTTTTTGTGGTCTGGCTTGATATTTTCCCTCTACTGCGTGGGAGTCCGTCTGTATTTGATTTTACAGCCAAACAAATATGCTGAAGAAGAAAGAAGGCTGTGGCAATCTGAAATATTGCCTCACACGACAAACTTGGATGACTTCTTTTAAAAAAAAAATATTTGCAAATAGCCATTTGCAAAAACAAATAAAATATGTGACAAATGATCAGACGCCGGCCATTTGAGAAGTGCAATGTTGCACCTTTTTCATACATTTCCCACCAAAGCACGTCATAGTGTGATCCAGCCTTCACAGAGGTTCATGTCGCAGCTGTCAAGCAATCACAATTACTGTGTATTTGTTGGCCACCTCTACGACTCGCTCTGAACGTGCTGCTCAGTAACTTATCGCCCCGTCCCTAACCTTTCTGGGCAGAGGGTGCATCCATCATCTTAAAGTGCGATCTATTCCGGTCTACCTTCAGTCAGGAGGGGAAAGGCCTGAGCCAGCGTGTATGTGTGTGTGTGTGTGTCGGTACAACTTATGGGCTGTCAGCACAAAGTGCAGAGCCTTGCCGGAAACTGACAACCACTGAATGACTGACAGGGACATTGCACCATTACATTCCCTATATAGATGTGTGTGTGTGTGTGTGTGTGTGTGTGTGTGCATGCTTGTATGCTTGTGTGTATAATTGTGCACATTAAACCTGCCTTCAGTTTTTCTCTTTGACCTCTCATTTTTTATGCTAGTCTTCATGTAGATGGCTTCAACTTTCTCACCGAAGAATGTGATTGTGGCAAATTGGACAAGCCTCCATTGCTACAGTAATGATATTCATCTTTTCCCAAGATTTGTATAATTTTTTCTTTTTAAATTTAATGTACCTCTATACATTTTCATATCTTACGCCCCAAAAACACATTAATCTCCTCATGGAAAATGAACGTGCACCTCTGTGTCTCTTTGCGTCTAGCTGTAGGTCTTATTCGCAAATTTTCTCCTGCGTGACTCCTCCTCCTCCAGTTCTCCTTGTTTTTGCTCAGTTTCTCTCACTTTCAAATATTCTCGCCTGTTTTTCCGCTCTCTCTCTCTCCCTCTCTCTCTACCACGTGATTCCACTCGCTCCATCTCTCCCCCTGCCGACCCTCCTCTTTCCCATCAGCACCCAGGGGCTGATGAATGCGTGGCCTCCTATTGATCGCGATGGGTGATGGATGATGGCTGGGAGATGAGTGATGGGGTGCAGGCAAAGGTGCCAATAAGGGGGCAGCCGGAGGGTGGGGTCTCCCCTACTGTTGCTAATGGGAGAAGACTAGGGGAGATGGGCCGCTGTGGCAACTGCTCAGCCCCCCCTCCGCCTTCTCAGCCCCAACCACAAGTGGTGCTGCGTTTCAGCTCTGCTTTGCATTTTCTATCCCACACATGTATGGGTCACACTTGTTCGTCCTGTTTGAGATAGACATTGCATTCAATTGTGTGTATGTGCATGTATGTTTTCTGTAATTGCATAAGGTTGCAGTAAGTGTTCCTGTATGTGTGGCCATGAGTGAAAACATAGGGTAAAGGGTGTGTATGTGTGCGTGGGTGGTGAAGGAGAAAGAGGGGGGGGGGGGGGTTTGGAGTGCCCAAGTAGTGGTTAGTACGAAAAGATGATGGATGATGGGGCAGGAGGAGAAGACTGCTTCACAGCTCCAAATTGATATCCCAGCAAATGTTTTTGTCTGCTGTGAAAAATGGTGCTGCAACTCTCATCTCCACTCCACTCCACCCCCCCTCTTTGGTCTCTCTTCGGGCTTCTCTCTCTGCAGTGAATCACGCCCTGCAATCCATTTCCAACACCCAAAGCTTTACTCCCCGCTCCTCCGGTATCCTGACAGCACCTGATCACTGCACCGGCCTCCTGGCTTTCTGCTCACATTGTATACCTGGCTCTCATTTCCTTGTTGCCATAGAAACCTGCCTGGGATTATTGTTCATCGCCCCTCATCATTTATCCCTTTCTTTGCCTTGCCCTTTTACGCACAGTATTTACAGAAAACTACCTATCAGTGTGGACTATCAGTTGTGGACTATTAGTGTAGCTGTGTTGGGGGAGGACTGGAAGAAAAAGTAAAAGTCCTCCAGGGAGAGGGCGGCTGATTCTCTAATTGGTATGGATGATGTGGAAGTTTGGTAATAGAGATATACAGCTCAGAAAGGCTATGATGTACAGATTTTTCAAGATAGTAAAAAAAAAATAGTTTCACATTTATTATAAAGCATCAAGTGTGAATTAAAATGCACAAAATATCTATTATAGTCTCTCTCTCTCTCTCTCTCTCTCTCTCTCTCTCTCTCTATATATATATATATTATATATTATTATAGACTTCATAATAGAAAATGAAAAAATGGAAGGACCATACTGTCATACCTTTCCCATTTGTACTATGCATGTTTTAGATTTTTATGTTTATGTTATGAATGTATTTTTTCCCACCATGTCAGGCAGCCATTGTTTTCCAGTCTTTTCTGTAAAATATGAAAAACAATTAGCAGACTCTAGACTAAAACCTGATTGGGTTGTTTAATCTGTCACATTGAACATAATGTAACTGTGATCACTGATCACTGAAATCACAATTAAAACTCATTTAATTAATTTTCATATTGTATAAAAATGGAAAAAAAAGTGTGTAAGTGAGATTTAGGAGAATGTTTGCAGGACTGTGTAGGTACTGATGTAGGAGAGAGAACTGAGGAGAACAAAACAATTATTACAAGAAATGCGACCTTGAGCCTTTGGTTGACTGGTGTAGATGACTCTCTACTTGACAGAAACCGCTGACATAACTTTTCCCGGTATGCAAGCGCAGACTATGGCTATGTCATGACTGAGTCACATGAGAACACGTAGTCATCACTTTGATTTATACTCTGTACTCGATACTGGCATGAAAATATGAATGAATATGAATATGAATGAAAATACTTAATACATATAGTTAAGTTTTAACACAAAACATGAGTTATTACTAATAGCCAGCATTAGGTAAGGGCACATAATAACCATAATGAGATCCGCATACTTTAGATACATAGTTAGCATTAACTGTGACAGTAACCTGATATAACCTAGTATAACGTCACACGGAAATCATACCAACTAGCTAAACTAGCTGGTTAGCCCAACATGTGCTAATGTGCTAGCAGACTGAAAACAACTTCTCACTAACATTACAAAAATTTTACAGACAGAGAACAAAGACATTTCACCACATGAATCCCACAGTAGTAATGTAAATTTATACATGGTCAGCGACTTTTGCACCAAATTGACCGAAGATGTGCAAAAATAGGAAGTTGCAACTGCACTGTGCTGGCCCTTTCAGACACAAAACAGCAAGCACTGTGTGCTCGAACCTGTTGTGGCTTGTGACTCGAATCAGATGCATTATGTCTGAAAAGGCCATCATTTTGAAATAAGATTTCAAAGTCTCTGAAAATAAATGTCTCTGAATCAGAGGAATTCTTACTCACTTATATATATTTTTTTAAAATCTCCAAATAGAGTTGTAAAGATATTCTGGCTGAAGCGTTGACTTGTTTACAATTTGTTCTATCATCTGACCACTTCTTTTTTGCCATGTTGGATGTCTCTCTAACAGTGTTGCCACATTCACAGAACTCAGTGATTTGCTTTGGTGAGTACGATGTAATCACAATCGATAGTGATGTTGGCAAAATCAAAGAAAGCTGAGACTCCTGTTGTAATAAACTAGAATTTTCCTACAATAGTTTATTTAGGTTTTTTATTTAGACTACTATAAGTAAGTAAGTGAAGAAAGGCTGACACATTTACACCATTGAAAGTGCTCTGTGCTTTATGGTTCTGAGGGAAAATCAAGTTTTCAGGATGAGAAATGAAGCAGTAATGTCGGGAGAAAGGGATGAGAGAGTTGAGAGATAACAGGGGGATAACAGGAGAGATAGGGATGAGCTCACTTCTTTTGCGGTGCTTAAGGAGAGAACCATCTGCAGGAGAGATTGTGCCTCAGATTAGGAGTGAGTCGAGGCTCCAGTGGAGAGGATTACGCCTGTGAAACACTAGAAGCAACACTAATAGAGGACAATCCAGCTGCCTGGAACAAGCTCTGCCAGCCACCCAGGAAGACATATTAGCAGAAGAAAAAGAAAAAGAAAGAAATACAGACACACAGAGAGATACACTCAACGTTAAAACTCACACATACTTACATTAAAAGTGGATTTTAGAATTAATGGAATCAGCAGCAACAAGGCAGCGGGCCAAAAGCAATATTTGAAAGACAAGTGATAAATATTTGTCTATGCAGACATCATAAATCAGGCTCATTATTTCTCACCCTGACTGTTCTGTATCTGGAACACCTTGTTAATTTGTTTTTTATGTGGACATTGTTCTAATGCTATCATCACTGAACACATTATCATCAAGCGAGTGACAATGGTGCTAAAACTTGAGGGATTTGATGAAAGCATTTTGAATTGTTCAAAAAACATGTCTTACAGTGAACAATCTCTAAATCTCTGGATATAGTCTGGCGATGGTTGGCTCTGGGATATGTCATAACTCTAATCCTAGTTCACTAACTGGGCTGCCCAGTGAAGGGGCCAAGAAGACCATAAGACCAATCTATCTGACATCTGGGCCTCTGCCTTTCTCTGGGCTCCAGACAGATGTTGGATGATTGTTAAGCTCCCAGGGTTCTTATGGAGACGTGAGAGTTGTCCATGCTTGGACAGTGGTTATGAAATAGTTCTGTGTTAATCAAGCATTGAAGCATGACAAAAGATTTGTAGATGCTGGGGGTGAGTTCTGTAAATTTAAAGACCATGTGCTAAACCTTTTAGCCATGCTAGTAGTGCCATGTTGGTCTGTTGCTTGGTCAAAAGTATGGACTGGCACACTATTACTACACACACATGGTAAAATGCAGTACGCAAATGGTGCACAGTCAAAATATTGAGCGTGGACACTGGAAACTTGTGCTTAATGGTCGCCATTTTGGTTACCACTTAGCAGAAGTGGAGGGACCACCAACATTGTGAAAGTGGCAGTCAAGGAAGCTGCTGGAGATGAAGCAGTTGTGGAGAATACCACAATTTACAAATGTGAGTTGTACATGCTGTTTTATATTTATATTTTGGCAGTCAAATCTTGATGGTAATGCTCCTCCTGGCTGCAGTTCAATGAAGAAGAAGCGGTAAAATGTTGGTGGCAAAATCGTGTCATTTTCAGTGTGTGTACAATGTCCGTACTCAAATTAAGACATTACCCTGCTGAAATGAGGGCACTGGCAGGAAGTACATAGACCAGAAGGGCCTGGTGCTTTTTCTGCAGGTACAACCAAGGCCCTAAAAAAGCCCTCCAAGCATTTTTTTTAACCAATTCATCATGATAAATCCTAAATAAATCTTTGGCGTTTACTGCAGTGTATATGTACTAAAATATTACCATATTATTTATGGATTTAATCAAGTCACATTGAGCATCCTTGTATTGGAACAGGCAAAGGTCAGAACAGAGTTCAGGTCAGAAAAACCTTCTCTGCTGCTTCATCAAATCCAACTTGACATCAGTCAGCTGTTTTCTAACCACAGAATGACCTACCGTGTAAGTCATTCAGTCAATGTAAACGTGCTAAAACTCCTATCAGGATCGTTTTCCTGCCTCTGCTAACTTTAGCACTCTCCTCCAGATTTACAGTTGGAGGGTCAGATCCCTTGTTCTTCTCAGTCTACGCAGATTTATGGACTTTGGGTGAGTCTCCCTGGTCAGCCAGTACTGAAATAATTAACACATCAGGGAGTTGTTTATAATAAAAGAAAAAACGCAGGACACACACATCCATGCATATGTAGACTATCACACACACACAATGAAACATAAATGCACACAAATTAGGGTTAGGGCTAGGGTTAAGGTTTTGAATGACAATGTGAAAACACAGGGGATTGCTTGTAGTGTTGAACCCACAAAGAATTGTCACCTAAATCTGCAGCTTCCCTTGGCAACTTTACTTTTCTGGTTCACTATCACCGCTCTTATAGGCTTGTTTTCAGCACAAAAGCAATAAAAAACACTGTGCTGTACCTGCTCAGCACCAAGCAGCAGACAGCCACAGTTTGCAACTAACTGGTGAACACAGTGGAAAATTGATCAGCTAAAAAAAAGGAAATATTTGCCTCAGAAATATGATAGCAACCAATGTATGATAATATTGCTCCATGTACATGAACACAACATCGACCGTCCATCTAACTCTAGTAATAGAGTCAAAAAGCCGGCCCACCAAATGTAAAAGTAATGGAACATTAATGTTGTTTGAAAATGTGGTATATAATTACGAAATTACAAATTGTAGTCCCTACACTAGTCGTTACTAAAAATAATATTCACATGTTACAAAGTGGGTAAACACTGGCCATGTTTCCACAGGACACGTGTGTGTTGTCTAATCTGTGTATCTGTAATCTCACTTCATATGGATTTTAGTTTATCTCTGCAATTAACAATCATTCATTCAAATACCGAACAGTGCTTTGAAGCTCAAATGATTTGTATTTGATTAGTACATACTGCCTGGACAATACTTTCTGGATGCTTCATAGCGTAGTAGGCTAAAAGATGCTGAAACGTGAACCCACCCTGTTCACCCCATAATGTCTAGTTGTCTCTCTATAATGGCCATGATATAGTTTGATTGGTGGATTAAACACTTATCCCTCCCCTCAGTCTGCCTTATTGATTCCCCCCCACCTTTCTCACCCCCCCCTCTCTTAAAGGTGAGGTGGATGCATGGCCTGATAAATGGCAGACGATTGATTCGTATTTAATTAACAATTTGCTGGAGACTCTCTCTCCCTCCCCGCTCTACTCCCCATCCCTCCCTCTCTTCTTTCTCTCTATAAGGTCTCAGACGGCTTGTGAGACACGCAATGAGGAGAGGAGAGGTGATGCATGGGTAATTTATAGTCTGATCGATAAGTCCTGGCCTAACATCTACACTGCCTGGATATGAGGGCCGGAAGGAGTGTCAGGGTCCGCCAACTGGGAAGAAGGTGAACTCTGAAAAAGAAAGAGGAAGATTGATAGAGGCAGGCTGAGACAGGAATGGTGCCAGGGTCACAGAGAGTATGAATATCATATTTTCAGACAAAACATAATGAAAATGACAAGCCATGGCAGGTTCACATGCTGCGATCGAGGAGAGAAAAGTGTTGAAAAGCTTGTGTAGTTCTGGATGGAGACAAGTACATTACACTGTTGGAGGTGGAGATAAGATGGAAGAGAGGATGTGGTCAAGAACATTAAGCAAAAACAGTGGGAAGTGGAAATATTTGATTTAATTAATACAATATATATATTATTTTTATATTATATTTATATTTATTATAGTTTGCATGTGCTGCCTGAGTTACCGGGTACTCCTGCTTCCTCCCACTGTCCAAAGACATGCATTTAACAGGTTAACTGGTGACTCTAAATTGGCCATAGGTGTAAATGTAAGTGTGAATGGTTGTCTCTATGTGCCCTGTGATGAGCTTGTGATTTGTCCAGGGTGTACCCCCGCATCTCACCCAATATCAGCTGGGATCAGGTCCAGCCCCCCCCCGTGACTCTGATAGGACAAGCAGTTATGGAAACTGTTTGGATGGATTTACTGATAACGAACATTAATATGCAGTTATGCGGGTAACTGATCATCAGAATATATTTTCAGGCAGAAAAAGCCAAATATCTTCTAGTTCCAGCTTCTCAGTTGTGAGAATTTGACTGCTTGACTGCTATGTCACAGTAAATTGAAAACTTTTGGGGCTTCAGGTGCTTTTTTTCCCAATCTTCTGAAATTTATAGACAAAACAGTTCATATTTTCATCAGCAAATAAATATATGATGACAATATTTTTTAGCTGGTGTCCTGTTTTAGTTATTATAACACTCATCACACCTCATCGGGATAAGATGCTGTTATTCTGCCACACATCCATCAGGGGGCAATGCTGAGTTTAGGTCTGTGCTCCTCATATCAGCCCTCACACAGAGCAGAAAAGGAAAACATGTACAACACCTCTTCAAGCCCATTTGTGCGCTGTCTGCGCCGCACAATGAAGCCCTCATTATGATAAAATGCCTCAAGAGAAAAACAGATAGTCATAAAAGTAATGATGCTCAGCTGCCTTCCTGCAGCAAGACAGGTACAAATAAGATACAAGTGTTTGTGTGATTTGAGAGAAGGGGGACAAATTAATTTACCCAGAACCAACCTGGACCAAGGTGAGCACAAAGACAATTAGTCAGTGCTGCTCCCTCCCCCTCTTCATTTAGGATCACTGGATCTGGACACTGGACACCAACCCCTCCCCAATCACACACACACAAACACACACACACACACACAGACGAAATGGGTCGCTGAGTGGGCACAGTACGGGATGAGACCGCAGCATTTACAGCCCTCCCCATAAAAATGTTTTATCACATATCTTGTAATGCAACACATTAAGGGTTGCTGTTGTTATTTCCGGCAAGGTCATTTTTACCCTCTTCCCCTGCATCTCATACTCTGCATCAGTGTCTCTCTCTCCTCTCTCTCTCTCTCTCTCTCTCTCTGAGCATCTCCTCCTCTTTGCTGTTCTTAGCACGCCATGACACCGAGGCATGATGGCATTATTATACTCATAAAGGTGTGAACATTGAGAAAATATACACATGTAGGAATAGCAGAGGGCTGCATCGAGACAAGGTTATCTGTAGCACCGGAGCATCTGCCCCACATTGGCAAGCAGTGGTTTATCTGTGTGTCTGTGTTTGTGTACTGTCTGTGTGTGTACATTTCTTCAGCCCATATGCACATTTCTTTGTTGCGGAGCTTATGCGAGATGTGTGTGCACTAAGTTTCTGCTCGCTGTGTGTAATCAAGTGTTTGCGCAACCGTCTTCTGTGTCACCGCTGAACTACTTTTGAGCTTATCTTGGGATTATTATTCTGTGTCAGACCTACTTTTACCTTTTTTCAGTATTTTTAGCCCTTCTTTTATTCAGGTTTTTCATTCAGTCATCATCTTAATGAACACATATATGTTTTTTTTTTTTTATTATTCCTCCCTTCACATTTAAGTCCACAGGCTTTTCTGGTAATCCTATCAGTTCAGGCCTTACCCCCCTAACCCCACAACTCTCCTTCAGCTCCAGCAGTAATAAAAGAAAAGCATAATCCAGTGTTTAGAAATATGAGATTTGCTTGTTGGAATCCAACAAGCAATGTTGGATTAAGGATGGCTGGCCTAGGCTGGCCCAGAGGAGTTGGCTCTGTGCCTTCTGGTTGCCTCTGGCACTGGAGAGGCAGGGAGGAGAGTGTGAAAAGCACAAGTTTGGATAGTGTGATAATTCCAGTCGGTGACATCAAAAACGTTCCTTTATCTTTATCGGTGGCAAAAATCAGTGCATAGATAAACAAAATAAAATAGTTCAAATATATTTTTGTACCTTGTGTGAAAAAAGTAAGAGAAAATTACCCTTTGCTTAGATGTGTGTTTTATTTTATTTTTTACTGTGCAAGTGTGTATGTATAAAGGTGATCGAGAGAGAATGTGTGTGTGTGCGTGTGTTCATGTTATTTATGACTGCCAGGATTTGAGATGATAGAACAGGAAATTGGGCCGCTTTTTCATTTTTTTCCCCCTTCCTATTTTACTGCACCCCGCTCATTTCTTTAATACCCTCTAAAATGTAAATCCGTATGCACACATGCATCCTGGACAATGCGCCCGATGTGAATTTTATGTAAAATGTACCCATAACTCTAGTGGACGATGTAACATATGACTCGATGTAATTTCATTACGTAAAAGGCTTTTGTGTTTGTTGGTGAGCTGGGTGGTATATGCATGTGTGTGTGTGTGTGTGTGTGTGTGTGTGTGTGTGTGTGCGTGTGTTTGGTTAAGAAGACAGAAGAAGTGATTATTAGTAAAGCCTTATGTTTGTGTCATGCCTGTGCGTACTGTGTAGGGTCGAGGGTGAATGTGTGTGAGCATCAAGATCACAGAAATGCAAAGTGGACAGAGGCATTAAATAAAGAGGAGAGCCTTTCATTGACATTAGAATAATCCAGGCAGTTTTTTGTTTAGAGATTTTACCATGCACTCATGTAGGTAGGCAATCTACATATGAATTGAAAAGGTCCGATCCCAATCATATCTAATATTCTAAGTAATGAAAAACAGAGGCTGATCTCAACTTCGATAAACCTTACGAGAAACATAAATGAAGATTAGAAATGTTATTTTGTTATGTATGTTTTATTGTGCCATTTTTATACAAGGAATCCCATACAATCACACAAATGGTATCATTTTATGTTTCTGTATATTAACATATTTTTTTAAACATTTGTTTATAAATAATTCATAAAGCGTATACATGTATTTTTGTATGTGCAAAAGAAAGATGCTGCACATGATACCAAAATAGGAAATAATATGAAATAAAGCATACTGCAAAAAGTTTAAAAGATGGAAGTGGCCAAAATAAAGTCAACGATTTTAATTAATTTAATCATCTTCAAAAGTGTTTGTT
Organism: Protonibea diacanthus; assembly: GCA_028641955.1. Lineage (NCBI taxonomy): Eukaryota > Metazoa > Chordata > Actinopteri > Sciaenidae > Protonibea > Protonibea diacanthus. The sequence continues at coordinate 11,826,977 of CM053991.1, read as the reverse complement.
TTTTTTTACCCATGATGCACAATTTGTCTTGATCCCTTGTTCCCTGTTGACTTCATGAATTCTCATGATCAACACCTAAAAAATAAAATATACCGTGTGTACATGCATACAGTTTATGAATGTGTATTTGAATCTCTCACAGTCCTTTGTTTTTATCACTCCGCCCGTCCTCGTGGGTGCATGTTAATATCGCTTCATGCTGCTCTGCTTACGCCATAATTCTCATATGTATATGTCCTTGTGTGGATTTCATTAGTGTGATTAGAGGTTGAGTTTGGCTGAGTATTATATATTTTACCGCTTTATTTTACCGCTTTTATTTTTTATTAACCTTGTTCACACTACCTTTATGTTTCCATCTATGTGTGTGAAGCAGCCCTACAGTTCAAAGGGTGATACACTGAGCTGTTTCTTCTTTTGTATGCTGAAAAATAGTCTTTGCACATTTAAGAAAAAGTTGTGCCCATGTGTCCTTTCTGGATTTTCTTATGTGTTTGAGAAACCTTCAAAAGAACTAATGTAATATACAGTCATGTCTTTCTTTCCAGTATCACTGCATAAACAAGCATAGACTGTACACACACTGCACACGCATGTAAACATCAGTGCTCATGCACCTTTTCTTTTATTAAGGAACTGCCAATCCATAATGTGGAAATCATGCTCTGCTGATATTGATCCAGGGTGCTTGGGCGTGGTGTGGCTGTTCAGTAGCAATTGCAGCGAGGCCGCGAGTGTATTCCAACATATATATTTGTGTGGTGCGTGTGTTTTTATGTGGCTCTCTCTGTGTGTGTAAGCTGTACCAGACACTCCAGTCTATTGGATTGAGATTCATTCGCTATTTAAGGGTCAGGGTTCGGGCCATGTGTGTGCTGCATGCCTCACTGATCAATACCGCTGCCACACACCCTGCCTGACCCCAGCATTTTGTCACCGTAAATCCCAGAGCTCCCTTTTTCTACCGTTTCGCCACTCCCTCCTCCTCCTTCTCATCATCCTGTTTTTGCTTCTTAAGTCACTGAAAGAAGTGATGGATTCAAGGGGGAGCACTTTGTAAGATCTAAATACATTTAATGTAGCCGGGGATGGCCCTTTGATGGGTAATGCTCAGAGAGACTCAAGTGATGGTCTTGTCTCAGGAGGGATGTGCTGAGAAAGGAATTTTGAGTTACTCGACCGATGATGACTCAGTTGGTGTGAGGGGAAAGTTGGAAAAGGGTTTTTATGATGTGGGGTGATGTGCAGATCTTACTAGTGCAAAAAAAAGTGTATTTTTTTTTTCATCTGATATACACAAAAAGTCAGCTATTACACTGAACCCTGACCAAAAACACACAATTTGTTGGTTAAGGTAAAGGTGATAAACTTTAGTAATGCTGTAATATTACATAAGATATGATACTAACAAAAGTTTTCTTCATGTATGTCTGACAGACCCGTAAAAACACAGTGTCAAGTGTTTAAGAATTTCCAGGCCTCCTTTTTCGGTCTTTCAAAACCACCAAATGCACACACACATTCATGCACAGGTACGCAAATACACACATGCCAAAATAAAAACACACAACACATTTTGCCCTTCCTCTGTGTCCTTCACACAGCCTTCAGTCTGCTCCTCATTCCATACAAAATGCAAACACGGTGCCCCTTCACCTCCCATCACTTCTGCTCTACATACCTCCCTCCCTCCACCTCTCCCGCTTTCCTTCCTACCTTCCTTCCCTTTTTCCTTCCCTCCATCTCTGGGCCGACTGTGGCAGCCGTCACACCGCACAGACATGTCTGCCTGTCTGCTTTGATATAGTGGCTTAAGGTTTGCCTGATAACCAAGGTCAGGGACGAACAATCTATTCAATCCACTCATTATTATTAGGGGTATAAATAAATTTAGGACGGGAGGCTGCACCTTGAACCTTGAACCTTTCCCCTGAGCTGAAATTTATCTTTTTACCATTTTTCCCCTGTTGCTTGGTGACAAAAGGCGTCTCTTCCTCAACCTCTCTACCTCTCTGCCTCTCTCTCTCTCGTGGCCTTTGGTCCGAGTGTGCAACGAATCCATTAACTGAATGAGATGGATGCTGCCACTCTGCATATGCAATATTCAGAGATACAGTTTCCGTATGGACAAATATCTTGTTCTGCTATACAGTTGGACAGATGTATCTGTTTACCAATTTATGGCACTAATATTGTTTTCTTTGATTGAAACATAAGGATAAAAATAAACCACGTTTCAAGTTACAGTACGTTTTCATTCTGATTCTTGACCAATGTTAACACACACACTGGTAACAAACGCCACAAAGCTTTTGTAGTATTTTTTGTTTTTTTAAAAGACAGAAAAATATACTGTACTAAATCCACAATCTGTGAACTTGGTTAACGTAACACCACAAACACTGGACAGGAGCTGAGAGTAAATAATGCTGTCCTACATTACATTACAGAGACTGGTTTAAATAGACTTTGGGAGATTCAGTGCTGTCGAAACATGTATGATGGGCGATGTCTTTTGAAAAGTGTGAAGATATCTAAGCTTAAAAATCACAACCTGAAACTCTTGCAATGTACTGGAATCCGCTCCCGCGTTAACAATAGTTCAGCGTCTCCCTCTCGCTTTTGTCCCTGATCTCTCCTCACCCTCCCTACCCCCAGAAACCAAATTATAAAATCATCGAGAGCATGATGAGATTGCTGCTCGGTTATTAATCTTCAATAAATACATCTTGACCCAGGGATTAAGTGTATGCCCTCTCCACCCCCTTGTCCGATCCACTCCCCACCCCACCCCACCCCACTCCGACCCCAACACACACACCACCCTCACTCATCTCTCCAGAGATCCTTTGACATGAATTATGAAAAAAAGGAAAGAAAACAACAGCCAAGGGTTGGAGAGGAGGGAGAGAGGGGCTGGAACAAATGTTCCAACCTGGATTGAGCTCCGGCGACTGATGGCGGCGACCTTGGGGGGGCCCTCGGGCTGAAGTGGGATTACTTCTTCTCTCTGGGAAAGACAAATTGCGTGGCTGGGAAACAGTGAAATAGAAACCTGGGCCCTCAGGTTCAGGATGGGTACAAGGAATGAGTTTGCAGAAGTGCTACTTTTTCCGACATGCTGGTTTCTAAAATAAGATTTCAAACAGCATCAGATTATATTATACCAGCAGCTTTTCAGAATAAAACTATACTGCATGTACAGCTTTATATCATAACTAATTAATTAGACATGAGGTGCGAGGTAAACCAAAATCATGATCACAAAAAAAGAAACTCTCTCCATCTAAAAACTGTGCTGTTTAGACAGATAAATCCATAAACCTTGACCTGTGTAATAGGACTGGTAAACTGTGGTCCTGTTGTTGCTTTATCATGTGACAGATGTCTTCCCTATTTTGTTAGGCCTAATGAGAGAAGACCTGGTTCCTGCCACATGCTTCTGGCCTCATTGATTACCTGTTGCCCCCCAGACGCAGCACCCGACGGGGGATAAGCAGTAGGGGGGTGAGGTGGGTAATAAATTTGTGGATACAGTTGGAAAATGTTAAAAAGGATCGAGGGCGTAAACACATACACCGAGGCAGAACAGGACAAGGAAGTAATTTAAATCAATGTTCTAATTAAAGGCTTACAGTAGGCAGGCCATAGGCAGGCCATAAACAGGCAGCAGGTCAAAACACTGGGGATCAGATATCAGGTGGAAAATCAGGAAGAGGAAAGCAGACACCGGTGCAGACAGAGTGCACAACATGACAAAGTGGCAAAGGGAAAAGGACCGGTGATCTGCTTATACACACTGAAGGACTGTTGAGACAATATGAGGCAGGTGTGTCAGCAGGTGAGCAGGTGGATGTGGGAGTCAGGTGACCAGGAGTGGTGGTGGGGGAAGTCTGAGGGCATCTGGTGGACAGGTGGAGAATGGCAGGTCTGTTAAATACGAAGCTATATATTTGAGATTTGAATTTCTGTTCTGGTAACATGTTAGTTAGTGAACTTTAGAGGTGATAGGTTGTTTTCTTTAGACAGAGCTACGCTAGCTGTTTCAAGTGTGCTAAGCTAAGTTAAACATCTCCTGGCTGTAGCTTCCTGTTCAATGAACAAACCTGATATTGGTGTCAGTGTTCGTGAAAGCTTCAGATAAAATATTGCTGCATATTTTTCTGATCAGTTTCCAGTCGTGATTTTGATAGGTTGCCAGATTACAGGTACAAAAAGGCACAATACTGTGAAATAATACATGTTGGGAAGAGCTTTTATCATGAGGTACTGGTGCCCATTAAAACACCTGCAAGACACTCACAATTCAAACTCAAGAAGAACAATTGTGTTATAGCAACTTAACCTATCTGAACGCAGATATTTAGACCTATTTTTGTCTGAAAACAGCCAATGAGAAACCTCACTCAAGATCCTCAATATGCTGCCCTCATTTTCCTCTCCCCACTACGAAGCAATATTCAAATTAAAACACTAACACGCAAACATGCAGGGCTGCCCTCTTTGTCTCCCCTCCCCTCTCTTCATTTCATCCAGGCAACAAAAGTGAGCCGTGAGTGCTCCAGCTTCCCTCTCCTTCCTTTGCCATTTCAACTGTTGGCTTTAAAAACAACAATTATACAGAGTGATTTATCGCCTCCTTTAGCCAGAGATCAGAGCAGACTGTGTACTGGGAAGATCCTCACAGGAGATGTGTTACAGCTGCTTTGCTGTCATGCAGTGTATCGCCGGTACACTGGAGTCTCTTCTTTGGGTTTTCCAAGTTTTGGATGCAGGAATTCTCTGCCTCCCATCCCTCCCTCGCTCCTCCCCTATCCCCTGTGTCAGTGAGCACTGACAGCTGAGCAATGGCCTTTCCCAGAGCGTAGCGATAATTGAAAAGCATGATGGCTGGCTGCTGGTATAGCGGCCATCTGTGAGTCTGAGTGGTTTGGTGAGTGTTGCGTTTGTGGGCGGGGAGGTCGAGGGTTATGTGAGAGCCAGACAGCCTCCCATGGGGAGCTGTTAACACCTCATAGATGCCAAAAGGCCCCGCGATGGCCCTTTGCAGAGCCAAGGTTCCTAATGAGAAAACGGGTCATTATCCCACTGTGAGGCAAATATAAACACGTGCTGTTATGAATCCTGACAACAGCAATAAGAAGGCAAAATCCAACAGAAATACGGTTCAAGTATCAGCATTTAAATTAAAAAAAACAAACAAACAAACATGTATCTCAGTTCCTGTTCTGGCTCAACCATTGCTATTATATTCTACCAGGAAACGTTTGTGAATAAAATTGTACATAGAAGATTTATTACCTATAAAAAAAACAATTAATGCTGAAATGATTGCTCAATTATTCAGATGATCCATGGGAAATTAATTAAATCCAGATTCGAGAATCATTTTGTTCTGGTCATTTATCAAAAATGCAAAAGAGCGGGTTACTTATCTTTGTTTTCTGTCATGAAAAATTGGATGATTTTTCTTTGAATGTTGGTCAGAATAAGTCAATAATTTCATCATTTTAGCTCAGATAATTTGTAAAATGTCTTATTATTTCTGACATTTCTTTCACCCCATACTGCAACTGAAATGATAGACTTGAGAATAAAAACAATACTTGTGACATTTATGTAAACTTTTCATTCGTACATTTTTACATACAGCTCAGACGAACCTGCTGTTAATGATGATACTTCTGTCTGGAAATCAGCATGCTTCTCATGTACACCCTCCCGGGTTAATGCCTGTATGAAGTGCTGTGAAGATTACATAAAAAATGACAAACACCTAAATGCCAGCAGTGAGAAGAAGCGCTGAGTGATGCATTAGCCGATACATTTCTAATATGAATGTTCCTGAATGCATTTCAGTCAACCATTGCAGACAGATTACCAGATATTGCATTCCCGTCTAAGAATGAAATGAAGAGATAATTATGCAGCCGGCGGGTAATGGAGAGGTGGAGCTGTGATAGATTTGATTAAAGTAGTCAGTAAAAACACACGCTAATGACCATGTTGATTAGTTAGATTGCTTTAATGCCGCTGCTGCCATTAATCTATGGCATAAACAAAAGTATCCTGTTGGTCAGTGCTATGCTTGCAGTTTGCCTCTGTGTGTGCATACAAAAATTTTTTTTTTTTTACACTGCACCTATTTATATTAAGTTTAAAGCAACTTTTATGCCTAACTTTTTTGTGCTGTTATTTGGAAATAGGAATATTTAAAAACAAATCCATTCATTTGTTTACCAAATATGTTTAAGGCATGGAAACTGACAAACCCAAAACATGTTATATGACTCATCTTTTCCACATCCTAGTCCCCTGTCCTCTTCTTACAACCAAAAATTTTTTATATACTTTAAATTTATACTGAGTCTATGCTATGGAATTTTACTCAAATATACATTGTGAATGTACATCTGAATGACAATAAAGTCTGTCCAAAGCTCTACCCACTGCAGGATCTTATTCATTAACCCGTTGCTTTAATTGATTGATATCTGTACCACAGATAATCCTCTGTGCCCCCCCCCCACCCTGCATCCCTTCATCCCTCCCCTCCTCCAGTGGTCCCAAAATGAAAAAGAGCACGCCGCTGCTTCCATACATCTATGCATACATTTAAAACACACACACACACACACACACACACACACACACACACACACACACGCACGCACCAAGCGGCCTCCCCTCTGTTGCTGCTCCATTAGGTCTGAATTGTAGCTGTGATGTGTGGGACCCAAGGGAGGTGTTATTGTCAGAGCTGATTTACTCAGCACCATCTGACACGAGGCTGGGGGGCGTGTGTGTGTGTGTGTGCGCGTGTGTATGAGAGACAACAGGCGTACTGCCAGACTTAGAGTCCTTTACAGAAAGGACAGTCAAAAGCAACAGTTTAACAGTAGCTGCAAAGCAATAGGCAACCTTTACAGGCACTGCAATATAAATGTAGAATATATTTGATGATTTATACCTTGTAGTTTATATTTCATAATTGTTGCGCTGCAATCGTGACTTTTATTTTACATTTATTTTAATTTTATTTTTGTAATTTAAAAACTGAAAACTTACCATTATTTTACTCCTGTTATCTCTCTCTTTCTATATATGTGTGTGTGTGTGTGTATATATATATATATATATATATATAGTACATTTAAACATTGGGTTTACATGGTTTAATATTTAATACTGAGTTACCCACATATTTTTTAAAGCATTCAGAGATTAAATATTTCAAATATTAAGATTTATATCCATAATTGCATGGCAGATTTTATTGCTAATCCAATCACAATCCTGTCTCAGCGAGCACCAATCAAAATCATATATTTATCGATTGCTAATGTCTTTTAAAACGGGAGTAATGTTGGTTGGTGCAAACCTGAAATTGGTGCTAGTGGGGTTATTATGAGACTCAGAATTATGAGATATCTAATAGGATTTTGGGGCTATTCAGTTTCAGTGGACAACAACGACTCAAGTGCGAATAATTTCATCACCCTGTGTTCTCATTTTTGTGCAGATTAATGACATTAACATTTCAGCAAACTGTGGAGACACACTGAGTCAAAGAAATGGTGAGTAAATGAGACATTAGACAAATTACATGCTTCCAAAGAGTTGACTCGAGATGCAGTATCAGTGCCTGAGACAAAGACAAAACAAAAGATGGGATAAAATTGCCAAGATAGCTGCTAAGAACAATGGACCAGGAGTCTCAATATGAACAGAACATTAAGGTCAAATTGTAAATATTGCTCTCTAAATTGTTGTAATAATTGAATATGACAGTGGCTTGTTGTGATATAAACAAAGGCCATTTTACTGCAATACTTTACAGCTGTGTTGACGAATAAGTGTGTGTTGTGTTACCTGCTTAAACTGATGTTTTCTCACTGTAAATACAGAACAGGTGAATTAATTCAAAGTTTTTGATCAGTTTTGAAGCCTCTATTCATCCAGAGTATACGGCGTATGATTATTACGCCAGTTTTAATGTCACAGAGGAAGCGTTTGGTTTAAATCAGCACTTTGCTTTATTTTTTAGTCCTCTCTCAAGTTTTTCTTTCATGCCCTCCACATGTAATAGCTTTAAATTACCTTCCTACATGACTTTGAATTAGGCACAAGATAACTGACACCGTTGTATCTTGTATCTTGCTGCATCCTCATCCTCAGCAGCTTTACACTTCAACAGGAAGGGGGATTAATATAGCCATGTTTTGTCTGCCAAAGAACGAGATTAAGTTAACCGTCACGCCAGTCGTGCTTTCACTTATGTGTGCGCAAGCCGCCGACCTCTGCTTTCTTTTTTTCCTCACATCATTTTCCCACCATTTTCCTAATTATTGTGAAGCTACCTACATTTATATTATTGACACTAATACCTCGCTGACAACTCCTTTTTCTCACCCTCAAGCCATCTGACAGATTGCATACCGAACTTAATCTAATTCTTCACTCAGAAAATGGTGGATTTCCAACCCAATCTGAAAGAGTGGGGTGAGATAATCCCAGTTATTGGTTTAGAGGAGTTCATCCCATGGTCACCAAAGTCTCAAACCTGCTGTGTGACAGAGTTATTAAAGGTGAAGGGACGTGTGATAATTCAAAACTCATTCAAAACTATCTGTGCAGTCAACAAATTCTAACAGTTTTTAAAAGTTGTACAGTTGCATGAAGATTTAGCATAGGTGGTCTGTTTCTCAATTCCGTAAAACGTCGTCTTCATTAACAGAACCACAACAAAGAGATTAGGCTTTTCAGCAAAAAGTACTTTGTGGTTGCTCTGCGGCAAATCAGCCTGTCTAACCCCAAATACAAACAGCCTCGTTAACTGACCAAGCCAGGTACCTGGGAGATTAACACAGCCTTTCACACTTCACTCTCACCGCCTTTCTGTCTTTGCCAAACACTCTTTGGGTCAAGTTACACACCTGTTGCTTTTGAGAGGCAACAGTGATACCTGCCACTCAGCTGGAAGGATTCAGATGAATATCCTGTCTGGTGTTCCTTTTCTTGTTCTGGGAACCTGAGGAGCAGAGCGGGCAGCCATTAATGGTGGAGGAAGTCGGAGGTTGCACTCCCAAAAGAAAAGGTTTGAGGACAGCTGGCTATCACCTTCATGCATGTCATACTTTACAGATCTGCACACGCGCGCACACGCCTTTGTGTGTAAAGGTGCACATTCGTGCAGGCGGACGTTCATGCATGCAAAAACACAATGAGCGCGCAACAGTATTTACTTTGAATGCTGTGGTCTGAAACGTCACTAATTTTGTTCACGATTGTCTGATTTTGCATGAATGAAGCGTTGCATAATTAATTCGACAGTGTGACTGCATTAACTTGTGGAAAAAGTACTCAGATGTAAGTACATCTATACTAATGTACCTCTTAGCTGAAACAGAAACGCTGTAGATAAATAAATAACAGATTACAGATTAGCATACTAGGGTTCAAGTCATTCAAAAGTGTATTTAAATACAGTACATGAGTAAATGTTCTTAGTTCCTTTCTAATATGTCCAAAATAAACTAATTTAATTTAGTTTATTCCAAATTGTCTTTGGTAAACAGTGGCTTTAGAAAGACTCCACGGATAACCATCTAAATAAATAATAGATAAATAAGTAAATAAATAAATAAATAAATAAGTAAAGTAATAAGTAATAAGTAAATAAATGTTAAAGTTTAAAATATGACAAATGATCTAAGGGAGTGGTGAAAACAAATTCTGTATCATTTGATGGTCACACTAATGGAAGAATGTTAGCACCCACATAAGTATCACCAGCCATTACAGGAGCAAATACATAAACATGCAATTGCACGTGCACACACACTCACATGCACGCACCTATGCATATACTGTTTAATCTACTTAATTGAACCTGACTTTGAATAACTAAACAAATGAGGAAATTCACAAGGGGCACTTGATCCCTTCTCGGCTAATGGATTGGAGATTCCTTTCCCATAGGGGCATTTGGGCAAACAAGACCCAGTAATCTCTGAATTGATGAGTTGACTCTCTGTCTGCATCAAATTTCTCCACTAAAGAGCTGTTGAACCCCTGATACAGTGTTGGTAGTTAGCCAGATACTCAATTTGCAGACACAGGCAGAACTGTGGGCTCGCTCTGGTTTCACTATCAGCGCTGTGATGTGCTTTAGATATGCAAGATAAATAAATAGGATAGATGCTGTGTGTAAGATATAAGATAAATGCGAAGGATGACTGGTTTGTTGGCTACACATATATCCAAAACACTGTTTTTCTTGTTTCCCATTATAGTTCTTTAACACATTGATATTTCGGACTTATTACTCAGTTTGACTCATGGGATGCACAATCTTGATTTTGGTGACAAATTTATTAAAGTCCTGTCATTTAATCAGGAATCATCATCATCATTACCAGAAGGAATAAATAAGACATAAAACATTTTCCACATAAACAAACATATACATCAGACCCCCCGGGTGCTACAGCAGTTCTTCCTTTGGGGTTGTTTTCGGTAGAACAAAACGAACGAGATACATCTGAGAACACACAAATGCATAGAAGTAATTGGACCCCTAGGTACCATTTAAGACAACATCTACATTTTTGTCTAGATCCCTGTTGAAGAATGTACAAAGTCCTCATATCTGGGTTCTTATTCATGTCCAAGAAGGGGTTTGTATAAAAATAAAGTCTCCACAATGATAAACCATTATATATATATATATATATATATATATATATATATATATATATATATATATATATATGTAGACATTTGGCAACAACCAGACATTTAAAGACTCTGAACGTTGAACTGAATTCTGCACCTAGACACAGAGCTGATAAGAAGAAAAGGGGGAAGTTTGTGAAAATCCAAATGATCGTAGTCTAAACTTTCTGAGTCTGTGGTCTTTACATTGTTGTGAAAAAGCTTATTATGGTATCTGAACACATGGTTTCACTACTGAAGGACTATTGTTAGGCCAAGTGCTTTTTAATGGAGGACATTTTCTCTCCTTTCTCTATCCAGATCACAGATATTTAAAAGACCTGGTAATCAGATATTGGTGAGATCCAAGGACAGCAGTCTAGTCCTTTACACAATCACTGTCCTGTGTGACTAATTTCCGGTTTTTAAAATCCAACAGAAGACACAGAAAACCAAAAAAAAAAAAAAAAAAAGTTCAAGTTCAAGAGTCCAATTTCTTGACGTTGACAAATCAAAACTGCCCGTGGTCCACTTCATCTAACCACGAGGCAGGACTTGCAGGAAAGTCCGGGTATCCGCCGCTGCTGCCAGTGGACAGGTCCGAGCTGGGGCCGTTGCCGGCCCCCATGGAGACCCTCACGGCAGGATTGATCCCAGGCCCGCTGCCCTGGGTCATGATAGAAAGGCCGGAGTCAGGGTAGACCAAGTTAGAGATGATAGGTTGGTGTCTGGGTAGCGCCTGGAGGGAACCCGGTGACTGAGGAAGGCCATAGGGGCTGTTGGATCGGATGTCGTGGAACTGATCTTGAGAGGGGAGAACGCTGTGTTCCAGGGGAAAGGAGCTGTGGTTATTGCCCCCTTGGCGGCCCCCCATGGCTGGAGAAGACTCACTCAGACTGCTGTAGATGCCGTTGGTGAGGCCAAGCTCTGACATGGGTGGTTCATCTGTGCAACAAAGACAAGAAGAGGATATTTGTTGCTCTGATTGGACTGCTTTTAATAAATGAATTTCTTGTATATTTCTCTTGTACCAGCCTGTATTTGTACCACTTGATTGTGCAAGCCATTTTAAATTTTAAATAAACTGTTCCCACTTATTGTCCTGTTAGCGATTAAGCTAACATGCTTACATCGCTACATAATGTTTAATAGCACTTTTATTAAACAAAATAATGTGCAAACCCAGGAACAATATGCCAGGGCGGGGTCAGCGACACAGTACAGGGAAATTACAACCATCTATTGCGACCGCATACTGCTAGCATGTTCCCACCTGGCTAGTGTGTTAGCAGTTAGCTCTAGCTAGCTACAGGAGTTTGGTAGCTGTGCAACTTTCTGGTGTAACTTAACTGAGCATCAGTTATGAACAACAATTACATAATTTCAACTGGTCTATACTGGTCACAGGTCTAAGAAATGGCAGGTTTATAATAACTTACAATACAAGATATTTTTGTTACTGGTGAATAATTTGCTATTAATATTCTACAGCCTTTAATTACATTCTTAAAAGGGCCTTGGCAGTGACACACCTAAAAAGAATATAGTCGTCATGTGCTATACCTGCTTCACCTACTGACAAGACAGCCATTTTTATGTGTCATTGTAGGAAAAGCACAGGTGTAAATAATAAAATGAATGATGGCTATATTCCATTTATCTGCTTCAGGTTCAGGGCCCTGGTATAGTTCATACTGGTTTACTGTCTGTCACGGTTTACTTGAACTGAACAGAGCCATCAACCATGTGTCAAAATGTCTGCTGTGAAAAACGCCTTGCTTCATTCATTTTGTGCGCCTGACTCTACCTGTGAAGGACACCTCGGCATCACTGTCCATGCCCTCCTCCTGGATGCTGTCCTTGTCGGATTTGGAACTTCCCCGTGATCTCTTCATGTTGCGGAAGTACTGCCCCCACCTCTGCCGACCGGCGTCTTTCTTCAGCCTTTTCTCTTTAGCTCGTCTATTCTGAAACCAAACCTAGAGGATAAAAAGACGAGATGCGTTATTGAGACACATGGTTTACAACACAATCAAAGATTAGATTCCAGTAACAACCAAAAGCTCACAGTGTTATTTAGTCATCATGCCTCTCATACACAAGTCCTTTTACATCCAAAGTCCTCTGCTCTTTCCTTGATACACATTTTTTTTTACCTTAAAGCATTACAACAAAATTAATGTTCAAGGACTGTCTGGACTCGGCTTTGTGAGGCCGAGTGAGAGGCTGAAACGGTGACACTGACCAGTAATCGAGGGACCAGCGTCCCTTACACCAGATTTATCACGCATTTAATTAACTTCACGACAGCTACAAGTTGTCCTCACCCCAGAGAGCAGACAGGTTAGCGTGCCACCGATTTAATTTATTAAAATTTTTCTATATCCACTTTTGATCTGATCTATAAATTTTTAGCTTGCACTTTAGAAAACACATACACAAGGTAGTCATAAACTTAAACTGCCTATAACATCACTACCTCACTGCTTGCGTATGTCTATGAAATCTGATACAAAAAAAATGAATAAATGCCCCATTTCTTATTAATTTGATCTTACACACAAAATTAATTCATTTTGGCCACAAGCACAAAAAGCAGTTTTACATTCTCCTTAATGATATTCCGCCCTGAGTGAACCCTCTTCACCTCTTCCCTTTCACTGAATAATGAGGAGCATTTTAGTGGCTTCCGTCTCTACTTTTGTCCTTGCAAATAAAACAATATATATGACCACCACCTAGCAACCAGCGTGAGGCTCCTCAGCAGCAGACAATATGCGAGGGGCCCTCTTAGCATTGTTAACGAGCTTGCACTTAAACCATGCTGACTCTCATGTGGACTTCATTTTACTCCATCTAGCCGTAAATTCCCCCTCCCCAACACACACACACACGCACTTATTCGTACAGTAGGCTTGTGCCAGTTCAGGCCACAATTGTGCCTTGATAATGCAGCCAGGACACTAATGGAATAGACCTTAATGGATAATAATATACTTTACCTGCACAACCCGCATATCCAGGCCTGTCTCTGATGATAGCTGCTCTCGGACGTGACGGGCAGGTTTGGGAGAGTTATTGTAGGCGTTCTTCAGCGTTTCAAGCTGTTTAGCAGTGATGGTCGTTCGTGGCCTTTTTGCAGTTGAGTCTGCTTCTGAAAAATGAAAAGACAACACAAGCTTGAGGGTAATGGAAGCCAATGCTGGACAGTTATTTTAAAGTTGTCAGTTTTTTTCAGGGTTTCAAGAGTGAGGTCTCGAGAAAATCTGCTTTTACAATGATTAAACAAAGAAGGTGAATTAGATGATGAACACGGTAAGTATATGCAGTCTAATAGTGATTTTCACTCTATGGACAGTGTTTCAATTCATTACTGTCAATACAAAAAATCATATATGATAATACAATAATGCTACCAACAAGAGAAATCTTCCAATAGAGTCCCTGTAGCAAAGTCTTTATGTATTTTGGGTCAGTAACATGAAAATATGTGATAGAAACAGACACTCAGAGCAAGTGGTGACATAAAACAGCTTGTATAATATACAACTTTCTAATTTAACACAAATGGATAAATTCCCCTCTGCCTATAAACCAAAATCTGGCATCCTGTGCATAATTGCATCATGTCTGCACATCTGTTGGCCAGCACAGCAAAATACAAAACCATCATCCAAATGGATGCTGCCCAAGTAATTGCGCCCTCTCATTAGTAAAATAAACGTGTGTGTTTTTAGTGAAAACTTGCGTTAACTCGCTGCATAAATCAACACTTGGTGGCCGGGCAGTAAATTCAAACAAACAGATGGGGAGATAAAAACATGAGCATGCACAGGCTGCCCCATCAGGAGCAAAGCCTGCTGGGATTTTCAGTAAAGTTAATGTGGCGTCAGTTAATAAAATCAGGGTTTCTAATGAAAATGTTGGGGGATAAAGCTGGAATGCTATTAACTATCAGATGTTGAAGTATATTTCTGTTTAAAGTAATGCAAATACTTCAGCTTTTAAAATGTGTGTTATATTAATGAATAATTCACAATGAAGGTCTAGTTGTAAAAGCACATATTTACTTCACTGAGCAACAAATGACCAAATATTACTTTTGTCTGGTCTGTAACTTTATATGTTAATTTGAGAAGAGAACTTTCCACAGTATGTTTGTGAACAACTTCTTCAAATATTTGGAAGAAATTGATCTCCACTTTATACTTTTTGTGCACTTTAATAAACAATAGGAACATGCTTTGATTAGTTATTACAGATAGTAACCTGAGCTCTTTTGGGGTAAATAAAAATAAAATATTTACCAACACAGAAGCACAGTTAAAGCTCTGATGCATTGTGACTTTATTTTTTTTCTAGAAAAGAGAATTATATTATGCCTCCTTCTCAAAGCTCAACCTATTTAAATGTTAATAAAGTTACTGTTTTTTTTTTTTTTTTAAATCTTCACACAAACTACATAAAACACGTGAGTTAAAGTGGGGAAACTACAGATTTAATTTACAGTAAATGTAGAATTAATCAATTAAATACTTCACTTAAATTTTCACTTAATTACATTTAGACATTTGAATCAGTATATCTGAAGATTTGCACCTATAAAATAATTAAACATAAAAAATATATATATTTTTCCATATTGTGAATGATATGAGCTGTGCAAATAATGATCCTAATGATGAACATGATTTGTGGCACAATACGAAGTTACTGAACGCTGAACCACCAGAGCGCCACTTTGCGCATTTTGCTATCGATTGGTTTGCAGGCAATGGTGCAATTAGCACAGGTGGGTCAGCGTTTATGGGTGACCTCACTGTCACGACGAACTCCAGTGTAATGTAACTCACAGAATAAGGTCTGATAATGGCGCAGTGGTTTTGTAAAATAGCGCATCGTGTTGTGGTTTTGATTGGTCGTCAGTTGGGCCCTCACCTCTCTGCTTGGCGGTCTCGTAGTCGGCCTTACAGACCAGCCTGCTGTCCTCCATCAGGTAGTACTCGTCTCCCGTGGCCAGCTGCCTCTTGCAGACGATGCAGGCGAAACAGTGCAGGTGATAGACGAAGTCCTGCGCTCTCCTCACCACCTGTGTGGGCGGTATGCCCTGCTGACAGGCCGCACATTTGGTCCCGAATCTCCTTTTGGGAAATTAGACGGTTGCCATCAATGCATAATAACTTTTTTTTTTTTTTTTTTTTTTTTTTTAAACAAGATTATGGTCTGGGTTTTAATCAGTTAAAGAGAAGAAAATATTTGAGAGGTACTCACTTGAAGAAATCCTCTTTGCAGTAGACGCTGTCGCCTCTGCTGAAGCACTTCTCCGCCAGTTGCGCCTGACAGTCGCTGCATTTCAGGCACTTGCTGTGCCAGTGGCGATCCAGCACTTTGAGGATAAAGCGGTCCACGATGTGTTGATTGCAGCCTGCACACACTGGGATTTCTGCAGGAGACATGATGGAATCACTTTAGTCAATCCAGTTTATATTGGATACGTTAAACGGCATGGAGACGAAGAATGACAACCCAACCTGCGTATGTGCTTTATATCTGCACGATTATAGTAATTATCCGTTGATGAACACGCCTCTCCCTCTACATAACTAATTATGCAACACCCAAGAAGGAAAAGTCACATTTTATTGCTGAAATAAACATCAAGAGCGATATGATTCACTTTTTTGTACATATTTATTTTATCTTTCTGTGTTTTACAAAATTTACTATTTATCCTTTTATTTTTCATGATCTTATAAAATAGTCAATACATTTTTTAAATAATACACAATTTTCAATAGGAGGTCAAATTATATTGGCTCGTATCTAATAAAATAGCTTGTAAGACCGTTTCTGACTTCGCCATTCACCACAACTCTTACCGAGGACGAACTCACAATATTAATGTTATCAATACGCAATTATTCGATATAGTAAATGTAGTAAAACAATGTCGCCCAGTTTTCCTAAATGCAGATCTTTGGTGGAAAAGAGCAAGTAAACGCAGCACACATGATCAGCCTCAGTACAGTAGCAGGTAAGCTGTAAATCAGATAAACAGAACTACACTGCAGAGTACAAACACACAAACAGACTAAAGATATCACGTGTTTTCCATCGTTACATTATATCATAACAACGTTCCCTCCTCTAAGCATGCGTCCTTCCTTTAGAAATGTCTGATGGCGTATGACAGCGATATAATGCTCGGTGTCACCTGACATTGGTGCAGGGATAAACCCACAGATTTCTTCAAGCATTTAGTTTCACGTAATCGAAGAAAAAAAAAAAAAATCACAATCACCACCTGCCTGCAATATATCGGAATATTAAATAAATATTTTAAATTACAGTCCAAGCAGTCCATGTTTGGAGTGGAAAAGAGGCTTGCATGGGCTCGATGGAGCTTTATAAAGAAATTTAAATAAAACATAACAAAATAAAAATAAAGCTTGTATATCTCACTAATGTGAAAAGCGTTAAAACTCTTTAAAAGTGATGAATTTATATGAAACCTGTTTGGACTGGAAATAAATATGGATATCACTGTAAAATGCAGCAATAACTAGACAACCAAGCTATTTTTTCTTTGTATAATATTCATGATATAAATGGACATGTGCACACTTAATACTACTACTAAAAAAAGCTCACAAGCCATTAGAAAATAAAACCAATCCAGCACTGTGTACCAAGACCGAGGAGTGCAGGTTTGCAGGATTAATTTCACATTTCTAAATGCGGTGTAAGATACAGCATCACCTTGGGAATGAACAGCTCATCAATCGAATAATGTTCGTCTAATGTTTGTTTTATCACGTGGTCATCTTTAACAAGCAGCAGCCACATTTACGCACGATTTCAGTTTCAGATACAAACACAAAATCACGTGTGTGCTACTTTAAGAAACACCAATGATGGATTTAAAAAAAAAACAAACAGCTTTTAATATTAAAAAGAAAAAAAACAACAAGTCAAAATAAGGACAACTAAAATGTCAAGTAAGACCTTATCAGTCCTCTTTATTACTAATTAAAAGAGGCTCAACCACTTCATATTCCATCCGTGCAAGGAATCGCATTCCTATTGTTCTGTTGTGGGCAATTCGTGAAACATTAATGAACCATTTCTTCAGGCATCACCAGCGAAGCCCTGCACAAGTGTGGTGGGAGCCACGTCAAGAACAGGTGTATCCAGGTCATCATTAATTCAACGCGCTCTGTAAAACTAGAAAGCCGCGGCCCATAGTCTCACGGTACAAACCAATAAGGTGTCTGGACGATTTGCTCACCTTCTGTGGACCACTAGGAATATTAACATATTTAAATGCCAATCGAAATCTAGTGACTTTATGATATTATCTAAGTTTGGAGCAGGTGGGAGTTTCACGTGTCATTTTCCCACAACTAATGGAAATGGAAATAAAATGTTGCAGTATGACGATCTGACACAGTGCACAAAGAAATATTTTAATATATATTCCACACCTTACATGTGGTTAAAACTGTATTCTTTAACGTGTACAACCCTTCATAACAAATATGTAAAACCGATTTCCAAATGAAAGCTGAGTTAGTCCTGATTTAGCCTCCAAAAAAGTGCACTAAATATAAAATATAACACATCAGAAATGAGAACAAGCATTCAGATAAATCAAAGGTTCAAGCCTGGTGCGTAAAAGTTGCATTGCCGAGAACTGGAGCAACTACAAACAACCTAACAGCTGTACAACTGAATCGCCCGACAGGACAATTTGCTCAAATTAAAACGATTGCAAAGCTTAGAGCATCCATCATCCATCATCCATACAGCAGATATGATAGCCTGTACACGCGCAGTGGAAACATCATCAACACACTGCAATTAGCCCTACAGCCACACTTAAAGGCCAGCGTGTATGATCACATGCTACACACACAAATACATTTAATATAAACTGATCAAAAAATGGATTAACTGATCATATTTTGGCCTGAGGTTACCTTTCCGGAGCTCCTCACTGTGCGACAGCAAAGCCAGGAGCATCTCCGTGTTATTTGGTGCCTCTTTTGGAGAGTTGCGCTCACCAAGTCCATCCATCGCTCATGATTTACGCTTCACATTAATGCAAATCTGTCTTGTTTGAGATCTATCCACACTGATGCGCGAGGCTAGGAGTCGTCAAATTTTGTGTAGCAGGAGCCCCTAAATGAGAAGAGAAGCGCGCGTGTGTGTATGTATCCGTGTGTGTGCGCGCGGTGGAGTTTGCTTTAATGCTTCACTGTGTTGAAGCCTGTGCAGGATTACGCTGCGCCGTTTCCCTGGGCGACGGGGAGATAGATTAACATCACCTACCGAGTACCTTTACCCGGAAGAAGAATAAACAGGAGGTGAGGAGGAGGAAAAGCCAATAGATTTTCAGTGCTGGGTGGTAACGTTACTCAGAGACACGTTACAATATTATACCCTAATACTCTCCAAATAACATGATTTATTTATTTTCTTCACATCCTCTTGATCTGGTCACCAAACTGAAGTCGGATTATATAAAATCCACTTTTCTCCAACTCTTCATGCTATCTTAGTTACACATTCCCACTACATTGCATGATATGTTGTGTTTTTTTGTGGCTGGCCTCCTCAAACATAATATAGTTTTTTAAAAGGTCAAATATAAGCAAAAGAATCTGCAACTAATCCTGATAACACTTTTAGTATTACTTGACCGATTTAATGTAACATCCTCTTAAATGTTCCGAGTTAGAGGCCCAACAAGGTATTCGTTTAAATAGAACATGATTACATGAAATGTTAATGATCTCCCCACGGTGAAACTGGACTGATGCAACGAGCATTTGGGTACAACAAAAACAAACAACAAAACCAGATCCACAGCCTCAAAAATACTGACAAAAAGTGGACACTCCTATTGCTTATTTATTATGTAGATCGAGCAAAGTGGTTTCTCGCAAGGATTCGCCATTGCAATCCATTTTTTAAAATTTAGATTCCAGTACTACCATGCGTAAACGAAAGATTACACTGCAATCGTGTTTACCCTTACCTTGGCCTGCCTTTTTGATCCATTTATTTATTCTTGCCCTGTGTTTATTAGAAAAGACAATTCAAGATTTTTTTTTTTTTTTAACTTAGATCATAAAGTATGTGCAAGGATTTTTACATTTGGAAGAAGATAAGAAGGTGTTTTGTTTGTTTCTATTATTAATAATGCATAACTGCGAATTTTAAATATATTTCTTGTGGTGCAATGTGTATTTAAAGCTATCCATCCGATCAGATTTTAAATAAGTGTTTTTAAATATCTAACACACACACACACACACACACACACACACACACACACACACACACACACACACACACACACACACACAATCTCCATCTCGTGTGTTGAGTGGTCCACAGACAAGTGTTTATTTAGGGGAGAGATTGGCTGTTCAATAACATGTTGATCGGGCCAACACCCCAATGAATTTTATTGACACTGATCTTTGGCACAAAAGAGCGTCTGGGGAAATCACGGGTAGTGCCACAGCCGCCCCGGACCGCTGATGAATCTAAAATCAATGTCCTATTTGCCTGTATTTCAGAAGTATATGAAAGACGTTTTGGAGAAAAAAGGTGTGGGGTTCATGGGGTGCCCCTCTTTACTTTTCAGCTTTGTAATAATTTTTATGTCATATTGATCGCTCCACTTTTGGAGGAGGGTGAGCCCGACAGTAATGTGACAACAAAGCGATAAAATGACCATCAGAGTAATGGTAAGTCAGTTAGAGAAAGTCGCCGGCATGAGAGAAGAAATTCACGTTTTTAGTTTTTAATTTTTGGGGGTCAGTAAATTTGGTTAAAATCAATTAGGCGACCTGATTCAAACATGTATTTCAATTACGCACACTGACGGCCAGACCCCGTCTAGTTCGACTAAAATGAAAATGTGTTAAACAACACAAACTATATATATATAAAAAAATGCTATCTCCAATATTTGCCTATATATATATGCCACTAAATATTTGCACAATTTTGCCATATTTATCGGAAAGCGTTGACTGTTCCGGCTCCACCACCACCTCCACTGGCAAACCTCAGGTGTCCCACCTGTCGGGGCAGTTAGGTGACACCTGTTGAGCATTTAGTGTCGGTGGGCTGCGGGGTGGGAGCAGCTCCTGTGCCTGCTGGCAGTCTGTCGTACACGGCCGCAGAGAGGCTGCTGTCCGGTGGTCTCTCTCTCTCCATCCATATACGCTCTCGTTACAACCGCAGGCGGCGGTGTGAAATGACAGCACGCGCGTAACATCTGTTGGTGTGATTCTCCAACAATGAAGGCTCATTACAGATTCATAACGTCTCCCGCACGCAACGCAAAAGAAGCGCCTCTAACAGTCAACAGACATCAACATGAGGTTTATCTACAACTGCTGCATCATTTTTCAATGTCTGGCTCCTGGATGAACGCACCTGAACCACACATTAGAAATTATAATTAAAAGTATTTTTTTTTTTAATAGAAGTGTGGTTGCTTGTCACTATAAAACACTTTACAATGTCCATTTCACGGTTGTCACAGCCGCCTTCAGTCCTGCATTATCCTCCTATTTCACGCACATTAACGGCCCACAGGACATCAATTAAAACCCCAAATAGTGCACAAGTTTTCCCCCAAAATTTCAAAGCAAAAACAAAGTGAAATTAGTGGGCTTGGAGTCTTACCTTGGCCCGAACTGTACCGGGAGAAATTTCCGCTGTTTTGACAACTTGACCCCGGGTGTTCAAGCAACATGTTGAAAATGTTCCGATGTTCCAAATTGAAGAAAAAGCAGCGCCGAAAGACGCGCAGTGTATGTTTGTTTTTTTTCTTAAAAAAAAAAAAAAAAGAAGAAGAAAAAAAGTGAGAAGCTACCGAGCACTCAACGGAGTCAAACCCGCACCTTCCTGGAGATTTATCCTCTCGAGAGTGAGTTGCGCTCTGCTCGGTGGCGGCTTGATTTCTGCAAAACGTTAAAAAGGACGCCTTTGGTCAGCCACCGAGAACGGGAACTTTGAATATTCATCAAGTTGCTCTTTGATTCCGTGTAGATAAGCTCGAGATGAGGTGGAGACGAAGGGGCGGGTGGAAAAAAAAAAGAAATAGGTGGAGAAGTGTCTGACCATTAGCGGCGTCAGCTGACTCTACTGAGCCCGGCAGACTGCGACTTCACCTCGGCTACAGGGAGCGGCGGTCAGCGGTGCCTCTGTCCAGGGTGCTGAAAGGGGGAGTTTCTCTAAACAGGCCGGAGGCGTGTGTGCTGCTCCTATATCCCCCGTGGCTATCTTTAAGCACTCACACACACACACGCACATACGCACGCGCGCACACACGCACACACATTTGCCCTCCCCTCTTTTTTCTTATCTATGTTGTGGTGCACGTGTCTGTCTTTCAAGGCGCACAATGGGGCAATTGGGCATCCCACTGGACATTGTTACGCGTTTCCATCGCTGCGTCTCCTCTTTTGTTCGGTTAAAAATAGACCGTGCATGCCGTTATGTTAGCTCATGGTTAGACTTTAGTGAAATGAACACAAGTGCGTGCATATCATTAATGAATTATTGTACATATATAAATTTTAAAAGGCTGAAAAACTGTGATAAAGTTTTTTCCATCAGCTGATTCTCTAGTCACTAGCTTGAGAATTATGGGCACTGATATACGGCGCAGTACATTAATAGTTATGGGTGATAGGTAAAAAAAATAAAATAAAAAATACTGTCCTTAATTTATGCTTTCCTGTAAAACTTCACGCGCTTGCGCAAAGACGTGCGGCTGTTTGGCCGAGTGCCATTCCTCCGTGCTTTTGAAGCTGTGCCAATTACCACCACAACGCACAAAAAACTACTCTGACGTAGTCCTACAGCTTTGATTCAATTTTGCTCACCCAGCACGCCCAGCACACAAGTGGTGTAAGCCAATTAGACCTATGCTGTTCATTAGTCCACTCAGGGCAATTAGCCTTTCCAAACTTGGAAAGAAATCAACCATCTTTTTCATTTTCTCATTACACCTCGCTGACTTCACACCCTCTCTCTGCCCATCAGGGATTTTCACTACATTCACAAGATTTTAAAACAAGAAAAAAAAAAAACAAGAGAGAGATAGAAAACACTATCCAGTGGATGTTTGTTTTCAGGGAACACATTTTTGTGTTTTCGTGAACGCTAATCTCTGGTCAACATGTCAGTGTGGATCTTTATGCAGATTAAGGGAGAACTGTTTGTAAATCTGGAAGAAGCTGTGCTCAGTAACCTAAAGCCAATGCAGCGTCAAAAGGAGCTTAGACTACAAGCACAACAACAGGGCTGCTTTCCTTTTCCTTTCGTCAGCTGTGAGAAGGGTCTTTGCTTTTTTCACTGGAACAATATGCATGATGGAGATGTGTTTGATTTATGTATGTAACTCTAGGATCTCGCACCATGCTGATACTAATAAAGGATAACTGATAATCTATAAATGAGTGTTTATATCACCGAGTTACAGTATGAATTATGACAAATCTGAACAGACATCTGAGCCGAAATCAAAAATAGAAAAAGACTATGCTGCTTCCGCCACTTTCTACGGCCACCCTCTTCCCTATTTCCTCTCCTTGGCTCCCCTCGCATGAATATTAAGATGAGCCAACCCCTACAACATGCAGAGTCTTTTATCCTGTTTTGTTTGTGAAACCTCGAGCATCATCACAGAAAATTGGTAAAGTGTTAATACACCTGGGTCCTACTTGAGAAAGCAGTTGCAATCAGTCACTAATGGTCCTCCATAAAGACTCGGCCTTTTGCACCTATTAGAACTTGATTTTTGACCTTGAATATGAGCCGGTTCAACAGACTCACAAGTGCTCGGCCCTTAAGGATTACTTCAAAGGAACAAACAGTGCGCTTCGCAGGAAGCCTTTGTTTTCCGCAAGTGAGGACCCTTCTGAGGGCGTCTTATGAATACAAATCTTTACTCAGATTGGGGCTGCGTTTCATGTCGAGAAGAAGAGCTTATATTTGTGTTTTTGCAATAAAAGGGTTTTCAATTGGAGCAACACCTCATCACCTTTTTCCTGCAGGAGTCAACAAAAATGAAACATTTAAAAGTGATACTGTGTGCTCTAAGGTTTATGTTTAGAAAAAGTACTGCTTATACGTATATATTTATACAATATATAACTGAACGATATGTTTCCTATAAAATAAGTTTAGCCACGTTCTTTAGGCTGCCATGTATGATGTAGTTAAACAATGATCTGCAAAGTAATGTTTTATATATTAAATGCAGCATTTTTCTAGGTCAGCAAACAACCACAAGCATTTTTTTTTTAAGCTTAAAAGGCCTCAACTTAATAACAAAAATATAGAAATATGAATTAAATATTTTGAGGAAAAGTTCCATTAGTCCACTGCTGATATCTCATAGGAGATTTCTCAGATTATATCCAGATTCTTCTGAAATTTGCAGTCAGTCTGACTGTCAGTGTTTTTACGTGCACATATTGAAGCACATGGTCTTGCTTTGTTTCTATCTGTCATTTTACGTGCCTGCGTATGTCCACAAGTGCCCGTGTGTCCTGTCCTGAATTGTGTACATATATGTGCATACACGTCACGTGCGTTTGTGTGTAACCGCTTACGCACAGCTGAGTTGGGTGTCCACGGGGGGTCTATGTGCACCCATACCACCCCTCTTGACACCAGGCTGCCATTGTGCTCCTGTCATGATCAATCATGTCCTCCAAAGACTGGCCTTGTTCAGGAGGGAGGGGACCAATCACACGCCTCATTACCCAGGCTTGGTTACTCCTAAGCGGAGTAGTCCCAGGACACCTCGGCCTGTTGCTGTCTGGAAAGAAAAAGGAAGAGAGCAAGCGTGTGTGAAAAAGGGCGAGTTATACAGAGAAATAGGATGTCAAAGATGGCAGGAGAATATCATCTGAATCTGAAAAACAAGCACTGCGAGAGCATTATTGGATGTTGTATATCGATTTTCAGATAGACCTGAATTAGTTGCTGCCACAGAGATATGTCAGTAGCGGTTTTATGAAAATTTTAAGGAAACCAAAATTTTAGCTGCCCTCAAAAGTTTTTTTTTTTTTCTTTTTGCAAACCCAACCACCACATCATCTACTGCAGATAAAGGCCCACACTCTGCATCCCCTGAGCAACCAGCCTCTAGTTTTCAACCATAGCAAAGCAGCTCTCATTGTTTTGAAATGGCTCCATCTGGCAAGGTTTCACTGACCAGGCCAGCCGTGGCTCGCTCCCCCAGCAGCTGGCTAAACTGCCCAACGGCTTTTACGCTTGGCCCTCGGAGTAACCGACACTATCTGGTGGCTTTGCCCCTCACACACACATACATACACACACACACAATAACACACGGGGCTAACTGCCCCCGGCCTGCCAGTCCTAGGGTCAGCTGGCCTGAGTTGAGAGAGGGGTGGGAGGGAGGTTTGCTGGAGGGGTGGTGTGTGGGGTAAGAATGGGTGACACCATTTAGCCCTTTGTTATTCAGCCAAGAGACCTGGAGAAATGATTGAAAAGTGTTTCATGTGTAGTGCAAGACGTCTCAAATGATCTTTGGAAATGTAAAGAAAAGGACAAAATGGACAAACGCTCAAAGCTGGGACTGAAAGTCACCTCCACTTTTAGATCGGTTATGATTCATCACACTTCTTAACTCAACAGCTGGCCCTTAAGAGTTGAATGCACGTTTCATTATTTGTGTATGAGGGTCTACTCTAGGCTAAAAAGGCTGCCACCTCTGTCCAGCATCAGCCCCTTTGAATATTGATATGCTAATGATGAACAACACAGGGAACAAAGCCTGACTGCTACCACTGGAAACCAATACAATGGCCCTTCAGTCAGGCCTTGACACTTTTACCACCCAACATGTGTCCCTGGTTTCATGCTCAGACAATAAAGGCCAACAACTGTCCATCCATTTATATGGGGGATGCTGTTACTCAGTTTGGATGCACCGTCTGGGGACCCGACTGGCTACGTTGTGTTTCACATGTCTTTGTCCAGGGTGGGAAATATCAGCTTTTTAGAGCAATGATAAGCCACCCCAGAGCCATAATGCCTGAGAGGTCAGAGTTCAAACATTTCAGGCATAGCTGAGGCTTGACCTAGCTTGTCATTACAGATGTTGGCCTGCTGTGGGGTCTGTCTGGTTTGCAGGTGGTATATCTTGGTAGAAATGCAATAATATAATAAAGGAGCTTACCAGTCATATGAGCTTTACATCTGTCTCATTTAAGTAAGTTATTTAGACCTAACCAGCTTTGGAAGGCTTGATAGGATATGTTTTATTATGTTACGCAGTAACATGTTTTGATCCAAAAGAGGCATCCATGTAGTCAAGGCTGTGGTCCATATGAAAGACCATTTAACATAATCAAATATATAAAAAATGCTGCAGTATTATTAATTTTTATCTATATAGGCCTATGCTAACTACATTCTTCATATTTAAGTTTTTATCACAATGCTCTGCAACGCACCTACCTAATTGTCAAACAGCTAGTTTCAGCAAAGTTTCGTCCTTGGTATATTTTTAAGGAAATTTGGTGAGAGTTGTATTTAATTTAATTTTAAAAAGGCAACATTTTTGGAGTCACTACGAACATTTGACTACATTTCAGGTGATAGATTAAAACCTTAGCATTTATTTTTCCCTCCAAAACTGTTCAGGGGTGAGAAATCAATAACTCTGTGAAAACAGTCTTCTTCAGGGAAATACAAGTTAAATCAAATGTAAAAGCCAATTAAAGAAAAAAAATGACAGATCCTAGTTTAGTTGGTAGGTGATTTTTATTTTACAGAAGAATTGTGTTTTGGACCATTAGAAACTCAATAAGTGTGATTTTAATTATATAGTATAGTTTAATTATTATAGTAATACTGATGATGACCATTGAGCATTGACCAACACCAACAGCAAGTAATGTCACATACTGTGTGTTCATGCTGACAAATTTAAAGCTTCATTAGTCGCCTTAAAAGAAATATTTAATAATAAAAGCTGAATTTGGGGCTTTAATTGTGATGTGCCATGTAAAACTATAGATTTCATGGTTTTAAAAAAAATTGGATATGTTTCATCAAACATATTCTATTCCCTTTAAAAAGCCCTGACATGTGACATATGGTTAGTCTATACCTTTATAAGACCTAAAAAAATCGCTTGTATGACAAAAAATACTTAATCCTTAATACTTAATAATACTTTTTTTTTTTTTTTTTTTAAAAAAGGAGGTCATATGTGGCAGCGAGTGCTTATAATTGAACTTTAATTGAAATCTCCGTCCTGCCCCCCTCTCTCTCTAATGAACCCTGCCAAGTATGCTGGACCCCCAATCTGGATCAAAACAATGAGATGAGCTGATCACAGTTCTCTCTGCAGCTCTTGAAACAGCTCAATTTCAAAACACAAACTATTTTCTCTTTACTTAATTTTAAATCCGCCAATACTCCTACGCCATCTTTCTTTTCCCAGCTCTTACTTTGTGCTCTCATTTCAAAGTCGCCGCAGTCCCTCACTGATGTATCCCTTTCTTTCACCATCAGCAGGTAGAAAGTAGAGCGAGGGACACTGATTAGCAACTGTACAAGACAACGGTGACCTCGAATGATGGATGTAATCATTCGGCTGCAAAATGAATGTATTTATTATTAGTAATTCATTTGCTGATTAATCATACTCCATGTCAGAGCATACTAGACAACTAGCCGGCCATTAGTATCACAGGGTCAGCTGTTTAAAAGCTAGCATTTATCATGGTGTCGCTATTAGATGTCATTATTGCTGAGCTGGTTGGGATTCGGTAAATTATAAAACACTTTAGTGGGAAATGGGTACAAATCACAAATCCTACGGTGATATAACAACAGTTTGTTTACTTTTATGGAAACAACACCATGTTGTAATTGTTGTGAATATGTATGTCCATTATTTAAGTTGAGCAACATGATGCCTTTTTTCTTAATTACTCACTCAGAGATGGACATTGGGAGTCAGTTCTGAGCAGGTTTATGGATGTTTGTGTACCCGTGGATGGTGGTGGGTAGGTGTGTTTCTTTCTCACCGAAGGGATGGGATGGGGGAGTCTAAACATTAGGGATAAGAGGCAGCCTGGCACACGCCTGCCTGACGGTCGGTAATCCCACAGTCTCAGACTCATGACCCACTTTCTTGGAGGAGCGTGATGGAGCAGCGACCTCTCACACAGGAGGAACCTCCAGACGCAGGGTGGAGGGGTGGAAAAACCCCCCTACTCTGTCAAGACAAAGGAAAAGACAGACTCTTATGAAGCCAAATAAGAGGTTCAGGAACACTAATACCTCAACCTGATGCTCTTATCATTCTATCTAATATATAATTCAGAGGACGTGCCACTTTGGTCTCGGTGCAAAATATCTGTTAGCTGGGGGCTTCATTTATTGTTGATCGCACCTGTTGTTGTGCTTGAGATCCCTTTATAGACACTACACCACTTCATCAAATTTGACTTATGGAAATGTCATTTTATGCAGATATTCGATATTTTACTGTAAAATTCAAAACTCAGGTCAGTGGAGTCAATATGCCTACGTTGTAAGCTTCATGTCAGATAACTATGACTCTTCTAGGGATGCTTCTTAACACCGGATGCTCTACAAAGTCCCAAATCTGGAAATACCAGTAATATTGAGCTAAGATCTGAGCCATTTCCTAATTAAACCACTGAACTAAGCAGCGATCATCCACTAATACAAAGGAAATGAAAAGAACAGCTTCTCCATTATTGCGTCTTATCCCTTGAAAACATACTGACCGACATCGTGGCACGAGCCACGAGCAAATGGGTCAACAAATGGTGCATTGATGTATTAGATCATATCACCACCATACATTATTTTTTTTATTAACCACCCCCCGGCCCCTCCTCTTTCTTTTTTGTTGTTGTTGAAAACATCTCTCCGTGCACATCACAATACACGCCGCTCTTACTTCTCTCTATCTTAATCCCTGGCAGACTTTAAGTGTCTGGCATCGGGGGCAAAATCCCAAACTGGAGAGGAGCATGTTTGGAGACCTAATCCCCTTACCCATACACTCGAGTTGCCCTCAATTCACCTCTCCCAAAGTAGGCCAAGAACAAGGAGCCACAACAAGAGATAGAAGCGGCTTCACGAGAGCTCAGCATTATCACGCTGCCAGACAGACAGACAAGAATGCCACACACATAGGATGCATGAACAGATGTATATAAACTGATATGCAGTACAGTATAGATGTACACACCCAGAGGCCAACCTGAAAAACCTTCCATGGATACTCTCTTGCAGTCTGTACATAATGCTGACTAACAGACAAATCCAAACAGTCTCCTGCAGTACTTCCCTGTTCTTCAGCAGTCACCTTTTAATGGTTGATTTGGCTCCTGGAAGGCAAAAAAGATCAGCTTCAATCCAGCATGTATAGTCTCTGTTTCGATAATCACTTTCTTTGATTGTACAGTGGCCTAATGGGAGATAACACCCTGCTTTCAGTATGGCATGAGGCGCTGAGTATAAGCTGTGAACACAAATCAATAATTTTCTTCCATTTCAGCGATCTGTAGGCTTGAGCAGATTATACCCTAAGTCACAAGTCTGTTGAAGAGCACATGAGATGCTAACTTTCAATGGCTAGACGACGACAAAGTGTTTGCACACTGACCGTTGCCATGGCCTTTAGTTACGAACAGCATGAAGATGAATTTGTGTAAACATGTGCATAGCATAGACAGCATAAAATATGGATGTTGTTTTTGTGATCACCCACAGGTTTCTAAAGAGCCATTGTGAAACCACCGCCATCTTGGCAGTCCTGCCTCTGCGGCCTCCCAGGTAATCTGAAAAAATGGGCATCAGTGGAGCTGATGCGGGCTGAATGAAGCCTCAAACAAGACATCTGTCAATCAAAGTGGCCATGCTGGTAATTATGCATAACTTTAAGTCTTAATATAATTTGAACGGATAAATTAAAAATAAAAGCAGACTCAGTATAGTTGCCATGAATAGAAAATTAGCTACAGAGACCAAAACTGTTTTTTGTACCAGGCTGTAAACATGTTTATTTCTGCTGTGAAGTTGTACATTTTAATATGGGGGGCTTAGAGAGATGGATCCATTCTGGAGCCAGCCTCAAGTGGCCATTTGATGAACTGCATTTTTTTTTTGGCACTTTCACATTGACTTCACTAATTTACAGCTATGGAGGTTGTCACTTGGTGCATACAGGACCCCTCAATGACAAAACTGCTGTAGTCATTCCTCCCGTCCATACTGGCTGTTAAGTGATCTCTTCCAAATATACTGCAAGTCTCGAGAGACATATGCACGTTACTTGCCATGTGCACGTTTGCATTTATCAGTTCAAAGTCAATATGAGGTTTGAGAAATTAGTCTTTTCAGTCCAACATTTTCTCTTTGTGTTGCCATTTCTCCACCACAATACTGTCAGGGGAAACACAAAGAGGACATTTCACAGAACAGACTTAAATTATAATCACACTGGGAACAGTTTTATGGGGCCAGTGAGGACATGAACAATTCTTAAAAAAAAAAAAAAAGAACAAAATCAAAGAAAGAGCAAAACAAAAGAAACAATTTTAATGCACATGCATGTGAGTACTGGTTTAAGATTTCACAATTCATGGTTCAGTTTCATTCTTCCATTCTTTCCTTACTGTCTGCATGGTGTACTTTATAACTTTCACCTTAACAATTATCCATCTTGAATTAACTGATGACGGAGGGGAGTAAACACTGCCACCCTTTGGGCTATCAAGAGCAAATCTGACCCATATACTGTATATTCAGTTGACAATATTGCCAAAATACACAAACGTAGTGTATATAGCTCAGTAGACAGCATGACAGCTGCATAGAAAATCTGAAGATAGATATTTGTGTGTTATGTATAACCAGTCGACTGCAATCCAATTTGTATTAACAGTTAATGCACACAGAATATATGAAGCTTGTTGTAAAGTTAAAGTAGACCTAGTATAAATCACTTCCCATGATAAACATTATGGAAAACTGAGTTAACACAACTCTGCCTCTACATACTCTAAGGGGATTATTGGAGGCCTAAGCATTGTCTTAGGGATTGCTACTGGATCACAGGTGTTCAAAGAGGTTTAAAGATCGATCTGAGAGACTTCAGCTCAGGTTGGATTCTAAAATTCAAAGGCTCGTCCCTCGCTTTGCTTTTCCTCCATTTTCCCTTTCCTCCCTGCCCCCCTCCCCCCTGGCTGAGGTTCTGGGGAAGATTAGGTCTGATTTTCCCATTATGCAAATTGTTTTGTCCATTTCACTTCCCTGTCAGAAGAAGAGATTGCTTCATCATTTGTTCCAAACTGCACATAAAATAGCTAGGTTTTAGTGTAGTGTATTATAATGAGCCATGTAAGCCTGTTGTCTTGCTTTCAGATTATTAGAAGCCCAGATGTTTGATAGGTAATCATGAGACACAACAGTGGTTGAGAAAAGATGCCATTTCTCATGGATTCACCAGATAATCTTGCTGCAGTTCATGGATAAACAATTATAAAGTCTTTTATAAAGCTCAAATTAGTATAGTTTATTATTAACTGTATATAATTTTTTATTATTGTCAATGTCAAAAACATTTTTTTTGAGAATGCCTATCCAGTTGATTCTAAACTTGGATGAATGATAAACAAAATGATAACCCAAGCACAGTTTACAGTTTCCATTATTTAATCTTAAAGTCACTAGAAGTAGAGTACATTGGATACAAAAAACAACAACAAAATTCAATATTCACTTAACATAAAGTTAAAAGGCTTATATGCATGTCTTTAAAAAACTATAAATCCCACTGATTAAATCAGTGAGGGCACAGATTGAAAGTAATCTTCAAACTGCCTCACATGAGAGGTCAAGTGGTTTTAAACTGGCTTAATCTATACGCTGTATATACGGTCAAGCTTTACATATTTAGCAGTCTGCACATTTTACACTTCACACCTTCTGTATATAAAATTCAAGCCATTTTTTTTCTGCTTGTTCCTTATTTAAAAATCAGCTTTTCATCTTCAGCCCTTCTCTTGATGTCTTAGGTGGAAAACTTTATCAAGCATCTAAATCCAAAATTTTTATCCCATAATTATGAAAATGGGGTCTTTCATGCGGTCTCAATGTGTGATGTCATGTTTGTTGTCTTGAGAATCAGTTTCTAACTCTAACTCTTTCTTTTTCCTTTACTTTCATTTCATTAACAAAGACAGATTTGAGGTATTTAGCATTTATCTCATTTGTATTTGATGTTTTGCCCGTTACTTCATTATCATACACATACTGTAACAGACCTGCAGCTGACTGACAAAAGCAGCCTTCTATTTCTGTTGGCAAAAAATTCTAACCAGCAGCCCACTAGTTATTGATTTCTCAAGAACAAAAATAACAGCTCTGTGTGCTTCCACTTGTAACGCCAGTTACAAGTGGAAGCACACATTCTCATATGATGCAGATGGTACACGGCTCAGGATGCTTCCTTATTGCTTTGAGATCGCCTACAGGAGAGAGGTCAGAATCAATCAATCACCTGGTGCTTTTTACTTTATCTTTCAGTCTTTTACTGGATCCCACACTGCTATCAGGGGATAATACAGCACTTAATCATACAGGATTTTCATTTATCTATCTGGTATCAGTTTTAGGATTCAAGCCAGAAAGGTTTTCAGAATATAAAATACCAATGGTTTTCTGTTCCAACTGGCTAAAGTCAAGCAGAAGTAAAGTTCAAAACATCTCTTCTCTTCTATGGCTAATTATCAGCACTGAAAATTAGCACCTACAGAGAAGCAAAACTCCAGTCCTGAATGATACTGGTTTAGGTTGTCAGTAAGGCCATGACGAACAGCATCAAAAACTCCATAGACTGTCCTGGATGTTTTGGTGCTGTGATAAGAGAAGAAAAGCTGGCACAAACTCCCAAGACACTGAAGACAGCCGATCGCTCCTTACTGTAACAATCACAACTGCTGCCACAATAATTTGTCTTGAAATCCTAAGACAAAATATCAGAGAGGACTACAGATATCAATCTATTAACCACACTAATTTCTTAACTGAGTTCTGTGGATGTTTCTTTCAGTGATGAAAATGTCATAATGCAGCAAGTATTTAGAAAAAATACAATATCATCTGTGAACGTTCATATTATCAGGTAGAGAATCAGAAATGCAGAAAATCTTTTTCCAATCATGTTTTCAGAACCAAATATGGTTAAGTTAAAAAAAAAGAAAAAAGATGTGATCATTGTAACTCATGGTCAATCATATACTTAAACCTCCACATTAATCTTTAATCATCAATGACAAAAATGTTTTTATCCAGAATGCATGGAGTAAAATATGGAAATGTAATATGTAATATGTAAATATGGAGAATGCATGTCCCTTTGATACAGCTGCACTCTCACTGTGCCTTCTGTAAGCCAGTGAAAAACAGTACACAATGTAGAATACCTACGAGATGCAGGCAGATGGTTTTGTTATTGTAAAAGGGGCTGCCTCACAAAAGAGAAACAAATATGAGTTGCTCAGTTTAAATCTGCAATCAGCTTACCTCAATCTCATTTTGCGTTCGTTGCTCCTTGTTGTCTGTAATGAGTTGTTGCCAGTGCCGCCATGCTCAAGATCCAACAGATATACGGCTGGAGGATTAAGGCAAAAACACAACAGAACATAAAGCAACAGACCAGGAGGGGGGAAAAAAAGAGAAAAGAGAAAAATTTATGAGTTTGAAGTAGCTGCTTTGTGGCACTTATTATTTCAAATGCAAGTGGAATTTCATTAAAATAAGTGGTTTCCATTACAATAATATAATAGACAAAAACAAATACAGTAGAAGCATACAGTACTCTGAAGATTAGTGGGTGGCCATTTGTCCTCTAGGAACAATTTTCTCATTTTAGTTTGTTGAAGCGGTTCTGAATAATAAGACATTTGACGTAATATTGATATTGTAAATAGTATAATACTAAAATTTATATATTATATATTATATTATTATTTTTATTCTATTATATTTTTCCTGCATCAAATTCTAAAATTCATAGGCCGGCATTTACTTAAAGATGAGCCATTAAGTATATTATTTATTCCAACTTATCCTCTGTTTAGTGGGAAACACTTCATTTCTTGTTTCCTGGACGTGTGGCTCTATACATTAATAGCATTTTGACATGTCTGAATCTCATTATACATTGTCATGTTGCTATCAGCATATTAATGCTACGGAGGAGGAGCATTAAGGAGTGCTGAAAATCCGACAAGACCTGATACACCGCAACCAAAACAAGAGGATTGTCAACATCGCAGCACAACAGCTTGAAGACTAAATGGTTGGCCTGTACACGCTGTAGCTCAAAGTGACCGAAAATCCCTTGATAAGAAGCAATGAATGTGATATATCATTCTGATATAAAAATGTGTATATTAAATATGAACATCATCACATACACACACAAATAATTGTGTGTTATAGAAAAATAACTTGACCTGTGGTGCTTACATCCATTTCATGTATGCCAGCACTGGTTTGTGTGTATGTGAAGTGCACTGAGGTGTTTTCAAATGAATACACTGACAGGCCAATGATGCAGAGCAGTAATAAAATAGTAAATAAATCTAAATACTGAAATATGTCCGGTTATGAGAATTCAAAAATAGGCAGTAATAGAAAAATATTGCTGAAATTAAATACCACAAACCACAATAAGAGTAAATCTGCAAAAATAATGACTAAGCGGCAAACGTTATAGAGCTTTGAGCACACTTGCAACTGGCCAAAGGCCATTCAATTATTTTGGACTTTGAGTTTTTTGTGATGAATGTAGCAGATAAACTGAAGCTGGATTTTATCATGACTTTATCTCATTAAAAATACATTAAAAGAAGTTAGAATGCAAATAATTGCAAAGCTAGCATCTTGTCATCAAACTGTTATTGTGTGTATTTTCTGTTATTGTGTCCACCCTTTGTAGTTCTTTTCATGTTTCTGATGCTCCAGCACAAGAATACAATTGTACTTGTTTAGGCTCATCATTTATTAGTACAATGCTGCTCTCTTATGGTGAATATCAGGTATTGCAGAGGCATCTAAATTATGTAAGGCAGAGTGGGTGACAAAACCAAAACATACCTGAACAAGCTGATCATTAAACAGATTCTTGTACATTACTTTACATAAATTCATTTTCGGGCATCTAAAAATTACTAAGTCATTAAGTTACTTTCATACTTTCTTTTAGTATATGAAATGCTCATAACCTATAGACCCATGCCTTCTTTTGGTGGATTGTGAGTAGACACTGTTTCATATAAAGAGGTTGAAGTCAAAACGGTTGAAAGATTACTGACTTAAAGCATATTTTAGTAATAGTTCAACATTATAGCTGGACAGAATCTCAAGAATCACATTATGGCTCGGTGCTTGTTGCCCTTTTAACAGTCAGTATGACAGTGGAGGGTTCTCAGGGCATCAAACCACTTGGTGAGGTGGGGGGGCGACATTGTGGTCTACAGCTTCACTTTAAGGGGGATATGTATGAAAACATTTATATAAATGGGCTTAAATAAACAGTATGATCGTTGTTATGCTTTAGGATGTTCCAAGGCTCCAAGTACAGATATCTGGAGGCATTAGAGTACAATCCAGGATCGTCAGGAAAACTGAAAGCTGCTGTGCTTGCAGTTTGGGACTATTGACTCTACTAATGAGACAAATCAGAATTGCTCTTTAGCTCTAAACTGACAATATAACAATGATTCAGATCCAAATGTCTGGATGAGGTACTGACAGCCAGGGGAGAGAGAAGTCCCAGGGCAACTGATGTCGCAGCATATAGATGCCCTGAATAAAAAGAGAGGACAAAGAGGACAGAAAGATCGGTTTCTCCCGGGTCACGGATCCATCCATTTTCCAACACTTCACCCCAGCTGCATCCCCACCAACATGACAGAGGAGCCTTGAAGGGAAACCAGTTCCTCTTTTGCTTATTACATAACTGATCCTTCAGTAGTATACAGTATACTGATTGATCATCTTCCTAATGAGTGTCTTATTGTGAGCAAATGGGTCAGACATAACAAAATTTCCAGGCAAGTTCTTTTCTTTTAGAGTTTTTAAATCTGGTGTGTGTGACAGCATTACCACACTGGCAGTGATGAGTTTTATGTCAACAAGATTTGGTTAGCCAGAGCTGAAGGAGGGAGCAACTGTAGTGACAGAGTAGGCAACAACACCTGGGAGTATGGCAGAGGCATACATCATAAGCATCCGTTGACAGTGTTTGTGTAATTACTGTCACTTGCAGAAAAGAGATCCAGAAAAGTTCCACACGGCAGGTTTAGCTTAACTTATTGTTGCCTTTTCAGTTTCCACAGGCTTTAAAAATTTAAAACAAGCAACCTAGGATGACATTTTCAGTAATTTTAAGACTCAACATTTTAAAAATTCACTGCTTTTACACTGATAATGACTTTCCCGTTAGCTATGAAACATGCACACCTACATATACGAGTAAAGTCACACTACCTGATGAACGATGAAAAGGTTTGAGGTTGTCCTGTGAGCCACAATGAAGCACGGATGGTGGTTGAGGGGCCAGTAGAGAGAGGGCCTCTTGGTGAATCTGCCCCACAAACACACAAACACACATTAACTTAATGAAAATACATTACAAATGTATTAGCTGTGCAAACAAAGTCACTGAGCTATGTACCTAGACTTCAGGTTTCCAATGTTAGCAGACATTTTGGAACAACTCTGATGCTAATGCTAGCTAACATGAGCAATTATGCCTCATTAGCAGGTGGGTTTCAAGATAGCTATGCTGCCTTACAACATTAAATTCTAACCACACGTTGATTCTGTTTTGAAATCATCAATATGTTGACTAATTTGGTAATTATCACATTATCCTGTACTGCAAAGAATTGATACCAGAGTTGGTTTCATTTGTTTTTACATTGTTTAGATGGAGTGCACACACTGTAACACTGTTTCTGTTACCATGGTTGTTGGGAGGTCCCTTCCTCCTGAAGCAAAAGGTGTGCCAGGCGGGCTCAAGACTCCTAAATCCTGGAGCCAGCCCACTGGACTAAACCATCTGCTGTCATGGCATAGGGGGGTCATTTGGGTTTAGTTAGTTTTGCCTTGTATTTAGTTGTAGTTGTTGTACACTTTGTTTATCCCTTACTTGGTTTGGTCAAACCAGTATATATGCCCCCCCTGTCATTTAGTTAGGTTTGATCAATTAACACCTTGTTTATTTATACTTCAATTTCTTTAACCCTCTTCAATAGGCAAAAAGTCTGCGAAACATCTTGTAACATGAGAGGGGCTCAAAAGGGCTCATTGTCAAGGATGTATCTGTGGAACAACACAAAATTAGGCACAATAATAGTGATACACACGCAAAAACATCAGTATTTCATCACTCTTTAAGAAGTCACAGACATGATTGCTGTAATCCAACTTTTGTCATCCTTGGCTTGAAACACCAGGTGGTGGTATTGATACAAAAATATGCATCTGAAATAGCTGAACTTCGTCATGTTCTGTGACCTTTAGCTGTTTTACCACTGTAAATGTTTTATCATACTTACTACATATATCATACATACTTCATTTTGATAGGTAGGTGTAAGTTGTGCACACATAGTTTTAAGATAGGATAACACATTTTGTTTTTTTTTTTGTTGAACAAAAAATGTGACCTATCTTTTAAGATATACGATATTTACTGATTAATTCCATGTATTCAAATTTATTCCACTGGTTTAAAAGAGATGGGAATAATACAGTAATGTTATGTTCTCACTTTTTATTGTCCTGCTACAATAAATGAGCTGTGAACAAAAATCTGACTTTATAAAAAAGAACTGGGTGCACAGTATCTCAGAAGGAGTGACTATATATGACTCTATTTAAATTGCTTGCAGATAGGGTTTGTTTCAACAATTTTCTTTTCAACAGCAACTGAAAAATCTTATGGACCTGTCAGAAGCCTACATCACACAGTCACAGGCTCACACTTGAAACAGCCAAGTACCAAGCCACAATTCAATTTGCAGTTGCACTTAAAACAGGAAGCCTATAGAATACACTGAGCGTGTTTTGCCAGTTAACAAGTGCCTGCATGTGATCACAGCCGAGTGAGTTCGGGTAGTTCAGTGAGCGCTTGATTCTAGCTGATTCTACTTGGATGAGATGTACAGATGAAGAGATGAACAGATTTACTGATACTGCATACCATGCTCACGATTTCTGTAGATTATTTATTGCATAAAGGCAAACATGCACACTATCTGATAGATAAATCTACTTGCTCGTCTAGCTGTCAGCATATCCACATTCCACATTTCTATTTATTTTTGAGACACTGAGTGTACAAGCCTACTGATGGATAGAGGAGCTTCATACAGTGCGACATCTGCTGGTTATGTTTTGTAACTACTTTTGGTGTGCTTCCTGCAAGTTGTAGGTCACTGTTCTTTAATTATTGATAACAGACTTTTTATTAATGGTGATTAAAAAAAAAACATAAAAAAAAGTTTTTAACTTGTTATAAAACCGTCTCAGTTTAATCCTGATACGTACAAAAACAAACAAGACCAACAGACCAGAGAGAAGGCTGGCTATATATATATATATATATATATATATATATATATATTCTTAATATCTACCAACAGGGTAGATTCAGTCAGACTTCCCTTGAAATCTGCTTGAAACAGACGAGACATGGTGGTCGAAACACTACTGCCTTTGTCCACAGGGGCCACCAGAATCAACACAAAATTAAAGTTCCATGTAGTTGCAAAAGTAACTTGAGATATATGAAGGGTACTGACAAATGTGTTGTCACTTTACATGACGGTCTGTAAATAACACCCCCCAACAAGTACAACACCTGAAAATAATTTTTTGCTGACCACCAGTGGTATAAGCCGATTGCAGATTGCAAACAACCCTCACCTCCCCCTCTTGTTTCAAGCATGATGGAGAAACTACAGTGGTCATGAAACTCTGGAAAAACAAACAAACAAAAGATCCGATGTGGAGTCAGTGTTTGATTTGTTCCCCCTGGGCTTCTGTAGAAACATGGAGGTTCAACATGTCGGACTCCATTAAAGAGGACCCACTCCCTCCGTGGATATCATTCTAGGGTAACAAAAACATAAGAGTTTGGATTTTTAGGTGATTATACATTAATAAAAACATTTTCTGTCAATAGAACCCGTTAAATCTCACACACTTGACCTAATTTAATTAAAATAATAAATATAAATGGCTGTAAACCAGGCAGTATATTTGAAATTAGCTTGTTTGAAATACACAAGATAAAAAACAATCCTCTCATTTTGACTCTACCGCTCTCCTTTTGTAAAGTCCTCTAATTGTTAGCCACACTTCCCCAGGAGCTAACACCTTCATTCACTGCTCACAGGATTGAGCAACTCCCCAGCTGTGTGACGTGTTTCTCGGGGGGCGGGGCTGAGCGTTTTTATGGTTTATTTGCACAATACCTCACTTCCTCAGCAGCAGCAGCAGCTGCCATTGCTGTGGTGTGTGTGAGAGAGAGAGAGAAAAAAAAGGAAAGAGGGAGAGACACAGTGGTAAAGAACGAGAGAAAAAGGGGGCAGGGAGTGACAGAGAAGCGGAACTGCTCAAGAGAGAAGAAAAGGGTCGCCACCTCGAGGGGGGAAATCATTGTGAAGGGAGCTCATAGCTGAGAGGAAGCAAGCTACTAGGAGGCAGGCAGACTAGCAGCGGTTCTATGGCTCAGTCTGCTGCTAACGGTGTGGACCAGGACCTGGCCAGCAAGAGGCTGCACTCAAGGTAGGGCTCTATAGAGAGGGGGTCAGCCTCGTAGCTTGTCTTTGAATGGCTGTCAGGAAAAAAGAGAGTCGATAGGGAGCGGCTAGAAATGAGAGGGAATAACAATAGAGAATAATGAAGGCTGCAAGCCCAGTGCTGTTGCTTACTAAGGAGGAGCTAGGCAAGCGGAACTTGACCGAGCAGCTTTCACAGATTTTCTTTTTCTTTTTTTTTTTTTTTTAAAAGCTCAAGACCCAGCCACAGTTTCAGCCAGAGAGCCCGGTTCCAAGCCTCATTCCTGGCTCGGGTCATTGAGCTGCTGTGGCTGGAATGTACAGACTGAGAGGAGCCTCATAAGATGCGAACGTGAAGGGGGGGGATAATAATAATACTACTACTGTAGCGAGGATGTCTGTGTCCAGGTTTGACAGCACCTGCACCATGGCTGTGGTTTAAAGGTGTGTGCAGGAGGTCAGGAGATGACATGGATACATGTGGTGTGTATGTATGTGTGAAGCAAAATGTTGCCTCTTATTTGCATACTAGGTATATATGTCAGATCTACATTCCCACACATTTGCAAATTTTTAGTCTTTTCCTGCCTGACTATATCTGTCTTTTTAGGCCATTTGCATGTAAGCAGTTTTAACTTAACTGTCTCAAATGCCACTCCTAGTTGAGAACTTTCAGTAGTTACGCAAAATTGTGGTTATTCAATTTCGACTCATTTTCATTATCAATATTTTCTGGCTGCATGTTTGCCTATAAACTCCAAAAATATTGGAAAAAAATGGCTATTATTATGTGTTCAAATTCAGTGTTTTATCTGACCAAAAGTCCACAACCCAAAGATATTCAGTTTGCTATCAAACGTTACACAGAAAAGTATCAAATCCTCACTTTTTACAAGTTTAAAGCAAAAAATGTTGGGCCTTTTTTCTTGAAAAATGATCACAACTGTCAAAAAGATGCACTTGGCGTACCTTATTAACGTACACAACGTTTACAATGACTTTGGGACAGTTTGATGTGTTGTTTGTCCTTGGGTCAACCCCTCTCCTCAGACACTACTAATCAGATTTAGGCAGAAGTTATGAGAATACTAATCTCTGTTTTATATTTTGACATTATAAAAACTAAAAGATCCCTCCACATCTACGTTAAGAAGTCAAGTAGCATTATTACAATATACCACCGACAAAGTGCATCTTTTTGCAAGTGAATTCAAAGTAATGTAATATAAGTTTGCTATTTTGTTTCTGGGGGACATTTAGAAGTTCTAATTGTGTATTATAAGTCATACGTTATTTGAAGCCCGGTGTCTGTGACACAGAGCAGACTGCAAAGTTCACTGTTGAGTTGGGAAGTGACATTCATAAGCTCTGCAAGGTTGTCATGTCCCTGACAAACGCAACACACACACACACACGGTCACACACACACACACACATGGTCATACAAAGATAAATACATAGAGTGACTCACGGTGCTGGTTATGGTCATGTGGTCAGGTTTACCCTCTGATTGCTTGTCCTCTATTTTACAAACAGATAAAGTCAATACATGACCTTTCTACAATGAGGGTTGTAGATGTGTGTGTGTGTGTGAGTGTGTGTGAGTGTTTGTGGTTTTGTAGATTATGAGGAAACACAGATGAGCCACAAAGAGGTATTATCTGTGGAGTCTTTGTTAACAAACAGTTGCTGTAAAATGTTTTGTTAGGACTTCAGTTCCAGGCTTAATTGTATTTTTTGGATGTTGCCTAAATGAAAACGATGTTCGACGATGCATAGAAGCAACTCAACAAATTATTTCAGAGCTTATACTTCTGACTTTGCTTCAGATGTCTAATCTTCTTGCTTACGCTTTAGAGCTACAGTAGGTAACACTGGAGCAAGACACAGCCTGATTTTAAAAGTGTTGAGTCTAGTGAAACATTTGGCATGGTATATAATAGCCCTCGCCACAGCCAGATATCTTAGATCTTTTTTCCTTTTTTTTCCCAGAGCATTTGATTTATTTATTGCTGTTGTGATGTGAAGGGAATTTCAACAAATGTAAGGGCTTCTGAAGTACAGTACCTATCCTGGTGTCCTTAAACATCACCCCGTTGTGAAAGGATCCATATGAAGGAATTGCTTTTTAATTGTTTCTGTCTTTTTCTATTAAATTACAAGTTAAATTGACACATTTTTAACCAAATTCTGCAATTAACCTCAACTTTGAGATCACAAAACTCTAGGAATATGTCAAGTATTCTTCCCTAAATGCTTTGCTCTGTTATTTTCTCTCAGGCGACAGAAGACGATACCACCCCATTAATATAACCACAGACAAAAGAAACTGAATCGCAGGAAATTTAAAAAGCAGTTTTACAAGAGAATCCGACAAAAGAAGAAAGGACACAGTTCTGCTTTAACTAAAAGAGACATGCACTGCAAGAGGAAAAAACATTCCTAGAGAGTTTCTCTTTGGTTTCCCTGACAACTAGCCATGGCACTCTGTAATTATGGCTGGATTACTACTCTGAGCACAGAGTTTCTAGCTAGGCCAAGAATAATGGGGACAGTAGGGTAGAACCCTGAATATGGATCTCCAAGAGAAGAAAAAAAATGTCATATTTGTTTGAAAATAATTGTCATGATTTAATTGGGTCAGATCTCATGGTTCAGGTCTGGTTTGGTTGTATATCTGAACACTAAAGTTCTAAATTGTACTATTCATTATGATTCATATACCTTTCATAGGTTATTCTGCTCCCCTAAATATGCCCGATGAGTTGTGTTTTTGTATTTACAGCATTGTGTGTACGTTTGTGAAGTGAATATGTACAATTAGAGCCATGTTGAAATGTTCCAACAATTTAGGCTTCAGCAGGTTTCACGATATCAAATGTGAAATGGAGTTTTGGCATTTAGCATATTTGAAAGATGGTGAGCATGGGCAATGTTGACTTGGACTTTTGTTCATACAAAATGTAATGGAGGTAATTTATAATTATTTACATTGTTAATTAATCCGCTTTTCTTTTATCGATTCATTGTTTGATCCATAAGATGAGTAATAAGAAAGTTCTTAAGTTTTGTCAGAGTAAGAACTTGAAACTTTTAAAGACATTGAGTTTGCATCATGTAAAACAGAGAAGGGCTGCAACTAATTATCACTTTTATGATTGATAGACGATCTGTCGAATGTGTTCTCGATTAATGGATTTGTCTAAAAATAAAACATGAAATCTTGACATTTGATCCAGCAAATGTTGCTTTAAATGGACTGGATTATAAAACAGATTTTATTTCAAACCACTAATTGATTCATCGGTTAAGCACAGAATCTCTAAAACTGAGAAGAGCAACAAATTCGATGGTTTATCTAACATGATACAACTAGAGCTGAAACAATGATTCAGAGTCTACTTTATTTACTGTAATTAAAAGCACTTCCTGAATATTCCAGACTTGTCGTTATGCACACAACATTGCCCCAAAGCTTGTTTTATGGCCTTTCAGAAGGGAAGAAGAAGTATTGTCTACTACCTGCAGTATGTGTATGTAGTACCTGCACAGTACCATTTATGGGCAAAATGTCACGAGCAGGTCGTGGTTTTTGATAATTATTCCTGTCAGGCCCTTTCCTTTCTTTGCTTTGTCAGGATTTAGCAGCTCGGAGTCACATCCAGTATCTGAGCAAGCATATATTTCACTAGACTTGAAATTTTTCACAGAGGACATATTCACTAGTCATTCTAAAAAAGCTGAGTCATGATTCCTAAACTTCCTTACTTCCCAAACTTTCAGACACCCAAACCTAGCCTTAACCTTAGCCTTAAGTTTGACTTCTTTTCTTTTTGCAGTGTAATCTTTCTGTGGTAGACACACCTGATCTTTGTGTATTTACATAAAAATGAATAAATAGTGATTCATGATTTGACAAAGGTTCGTTGTTCAAATTATGCTGTTCTCTACCGAAAGAACAAACATGGCATAGTTCATCTTACGCACAACAGCTTAACTTACTCCTTGAAACCTGTCCAATATGTTACATGCTCGGT
Source organism: Protonibea diacanthus (assembly GCA_028641955.1). Classification (NCBI taxonomy): domain Eukaryota; kingdom Metazoa; phylum Chordata; class Actinopteri; family Sciaenidae; genus Protonibea; species Protonibea diacanthus. Next base: position 11,783,305 of record CM053991.1, on the reverse strand, counting down.
GCTACCATGGTAACAGCACTGGGAGACTGTCTCTCTTAGACCACAAGCAGGCTATTATGGGATGAGTGTCTCCCAAGCAGACCAATTAGAGTGGTAATCAGAGGAGAGAAAGGCAGACTGTACTGCACAGATCCATTCTTACGCTGACCACAAAGACGGTAAGAATGAAAGTCACTTGTGAAAAAAAACCTCTCAAGGAGAATAATCCCTTTTTGTCTTTGTCTTGTCGTGTATTTGTCCCTAAATGTCTCACTTCTCGTCTGGTGTTCTTTCATCCTTCTTTCCGTCCGTCAGTTAGCCCTCAAGCTAACTCTCATGCAGGACTGTTTAGTAAGTTTACTCACTTTGATCAAGATGGATGATGATATATTGCGGCTTCTAACTTTACAACTGCACAGCTTAAGTTATTTAAAAATGTCGCCAGGCGTTCTTAAGGCTACACCCTCTTTCCACAGTCTGTTTTACAACTCTGGGTTTTTACAATTCACTCGTGGTTTCCAGAGGCCCCTGCACCATCTGCAGCTGGACTCAGTGTCCTTATGTCTTCCTCCTCCTCTTTGTCTTTTCTCCTTAATCACTATCTCGCTGTTACAAAGATACTGCACAAATGTGTTCGCAAATCCTCAGCATCCACCTTTGATTGGATCGATGCCAGGCTTCTGTGCTACCTGGTACCCGCATAAGACTCTCTCCGTCGTCACTGGTTCAGTAGCCTCCTGTTTACGTCAGACAAATTTGATTGTATGAAAAGCAAAGGATTACAACCGAAAGCAACATCTTTTTGCTTCGAGCACATCTGTGAGCCTCCTTAGGACGTCCTAAAATCTTATGTGCAGCATGAGAAACACCTGAAGTTGAAGGGACAGGCTTTACAGCTCCATGTGGTGTCTTCTACATCATAGATATGACTGTTCAATTATAAACCTATTCCCTGTGTAATATTTTGTAGCTCCTTTCATCCCTCTGGCTACTGCTGGGGTATTTCTCACTGAAACATTTCAGGCCTACAGGGTATCTCCTCAATGTTATAGAAGTAGTTGTTACTATTTTAAGTCCCTCTTGTTTTATGCCAAGAAGTTGACCTTGCACTTACTTCTAAATCAGACTTATAATAGCCAGACTTATATTAGCCTAAAGATTCAGGTGTTTGGCATATAGAGATTTGATATGCATATGTAGAGATTTTGACATGCTGTTTATGCCATTAAATCTTCCTTTTTATTATCTCTAGTTGTGGTACACTATGTTGCAATTCAGGGACAGGACAGCTTTAAAGTAACGTCGAAATGTTAACTTATTTTGCCATAATGTGACGGAATAAGGTACTGAATAAGTCAACAATATACATTTCTGTCTGTTTATGTCATTCATGAACAGTTTCATTCATGAACTGATGGGAACATTGACACCACAATATAAAAACATGTATCCCAAGAGTAATATAAGCAACAAGAAAAGAAAAAAAAATACAAAAGACCATCTGGTGGTCATTGCCATGGTGAGTTACTCCCAAGGATATTCATGTTAGATCAAAGAGGATATGCTTCTCTCTAGTTATGGTCTACTGGAACTCTTTCACAGAAGGTCAGCAAAGCTAGCTGACACAAAAGACATGTCTAAAGGCAGACAGAATAGTGGCTGCTCCTAAACAGAACATTGATAATTAAGTCTAGATTTTGATATTTCACCCCCTTAGTTCACTAGACCTTCTTCCCAGCATGCATTTTTGTTATAGCAGTAAACACACAGGTCTAATTAAAAAAAGGATTAGTGGCTGCATCCCGTCTAGGTATTTCAGCGGAAGGACCTGTGCATGGTGTCATGGCTTACTGACGTACCTAAATGGAACAGAGCCATCATTAATGTTATTAGTTACACTAGTGGCAAGCTTCTGCCATCTGTGTCAATAGGTTTCCATGGCCTTGCACTGTGTACAGTCACAGGAGGTGAAGCGTGAGCAGCACGATGGCAGAAGAGCAGCAGCAGTGCTCCATGTTTTTCTAATTGTGTATTCAATGAGCTACACTCTAAACTGTATCAATCCAGTAACTAATGTACTTTCATTTAACATTTTTTTTTACGGACAATTAACATAACACATAACATAAATTAAGACATTTCATCCATTTATTTATTTTTAGTTAAAATATTTGAAAATATATGCACTCAAATGACATTTATAGCTCCATTACCTCTTGCTTTACTCACAGCATTACTTGTCTTGGCTGGTGACCTAATAATGTTTCTGCCTGTATCAGCAGATAGTTGGATTAGTCAGGACCAATCAGTGCACTGTGTAGTCTCTACCAAGGAGTTGCAAGTGATTGGATTAGTAATAGTCTCTCTCTCTCATCCTTCCTTTCTGTCTCTCATTGGGACAGTGGTCATGCGTAGAAGTATTTCACTCACCTAGAATGTTCCCTACAACATCCCTTTCATACACCCTCCCTGCAGTGGGAATGCAGACAATGGATCTCGCCGTCACTGTCGAGGACAGGTTGAAGGCAATCAAAGGAGGAGGACACATGTTTGGGATAGCAAGAACGCGGTGACCTCACAGCAACGGACATCTCAACTTGATTAAATCCAGTTGGATTAGTTAAATATGACCTGTGTAGACGTTTAAATCAACATGTTTATGCAAAGAAGTACAATTGTAACCAGAGTTTCTTTTTTTTCGTGGAATTTCCTACAGTTCCCTTCTGACTGGCTTGACTGTGAGAGTAGAGGGTTCAACAATTTTTGGAAGGCTCTCGAGGACTTGAAAAGCAGATGTGATTCTTGGCTGGTCTGGGACTCTGTGTAGAAATTCCAGTTGGATTGTGTCCAGGTTTGCTGCAACATTGCTGACATTGTAGATTTTTATGGAGGACTTCAATGGAAAATATGGACTTGGACCTGGAAATTTCATCTTAATAACCTATATTAGCTGATATCACCAAAAGTATCAGCACTGCATTATCAGTGATCAAGTACGCTGCTTGAATGAACTGCAATCTCTAGGTAAAGAGTTGCTAATTTCTCATTTGTTTTGACATAGCTAGTCTTGTCAGCACTTGAGCTCATGGCATCGGAGCCTTGCCCTCTGACTGGAGCTGAGAGAGCTATGTGTAGACTGGTCCACCATGGACCCCGACCTCAAGCCATGCTAAGGCCTCTACACTTGGAGCTACAGGTGTATGTGGACAAAATGCGAACCAAGCAGAAACACAGGTACTGCCAGAACACCGAATTTTGTTCCATGGCAAGCAATGGTTTGCAAACCAAATGACCACGGGGAGCACACTGATTCTAGATCAGGAAAAGTTGACTAAAATATCACTTCTTGGTAATGCAAGTTATCGTTAATTACCTGTTATGATAGTGATAATGGTTTTATCATTCAGGAAAACAGAAGAGACATTTGGATCTATATTTTTACCTGATTGTAAATGGCTATAAACTACAGAAGGGCCTGCACTGAAAAAAATTAAATTAAGGAAGGTGTTACAACGCTATAAGGAACCTAAGCAGTGGTTTGAGTGGAAGTGAAATGATGCAAACATCTCTGTGTGCCTAAAATATTCACGTATGTATGGAGGTGTGTTGGAACAGGTAGATTAAAAAGCAATAAATCAATGAGACTGGACTGTAACCAGAATAAATAGAGGGAGAATAAAGAGAATAAATAACTGGTATATATATTTTATGGGAGACGAGGATTGTAAAGTGGAGGAAGAATGCACCCAGTATCTACTAAAGCTGCAGGTGAAACCACATATGGTACACATCTCTGCTTTACTGAATGGTGCCATTTGTAAAACAGATTAGATTCAAGGATAATCCTTTCTTATCTCTACATTCTACTACCTTATCTGGAATTTAGAGCTGCACCCCAAATTGGCTGGTCTTTAGTTTATCCAGGATTATACAATGAATCTGGGGGCGGGGGGGTATACTTTCTGGATGCAATTCACTGATGGAGCCTTGTTGTGCCTCTTGTGACCATGCACACTTTCGGTTTGATACATCAATGTTTTGTCACTTAAAAGTCCTCTCACATAGCATGATTTTATTCTCAAAAAATAATAGATCTATGCGTTCTCTATATTTATAACTGTAGGGTGCTCACTTTTCAACTTATTAAAGTGGTTACGTTAAGAATTGAGAAAGTAAGGAAGGAAGCTGGGAATACTCTTTCTTTTTTGTCCTTGTACATTCCCTGAGTCAGCATCATTGATCTTGCAGTTGCCGTAGTAACCTATGCATTGTACCTATGCAAGTGGCTGGAAGACTCTTGTCTTAGCTTTTGATAGTTATTTCTGTTGTTCCTTCTATTATTTTTGAGCTTAACAATGTAGAAATGTAGTAGAAGGGAATTTCCCCATGTTTACATGGACTATGAACAATATCAGCTTGTGAATTACTCATATGCATTAATATCCACATAAGGCAATGTTGCTTTTATTTCACATGGTTTGTAAGTGTAATATGGCTAGATATAGTCAGTCAATAATGCAAGAGAATAGTGTGTCTTTATCCATCAGACTCTGATATTTGCAGTAATAAGTGAAAAAGTGCAACACCTTTTCAAGGTACTCATCCTGGAGTCTTCGACTCAGTTGCTAAGGCAACAGTCCACAGATACGGCTACAGCAAAGCTACAGATCTTGTCATGGTGACACTGGCGATTTATTCATCACCATGTTGCACTGCCACCGCAATAAGTGTCCATATTACTATACATTGTTCTTTATATGATAGCCCTCATATGTTAATACTGTGAACTTGTGTGTGCACCATTTAGGATGGAGGCCTCCTGCTTGGAGTTGGCCTTGGAAGGAGAGCGGCTGTGCAAGGCTGGGGACTTCAAAGGCGGTACAGCGTTTTTTGAGGCTGCAGTGCAGGTCGGCACAGAAGACCTGAAGACCCTCAGTGCCATCTACAGCCAGCTAGGAAATGCCTACTTCTACCTCAAGGAGTATGGCAAAGCCCTGGAATACCACAAACATGACCTTACCTTGGCCAGGTGAGCATCTTGTGATAGCCTCTGCTACCATCTACAACATGTTTTCAGACGTTCACAGTTTTGTGAGAACATGTGCTGGAACAAACTTTGTGTTACTATAAATTGAGTAACTTACTCAATTTACTAATTATATATTACACATGTAAGTATTTTTATCCAGTCAGTTCACAGTTTAATCAAAATGAATCCTCTTTGTTTTGTTCTGATAATGGTTTAATCCTTTTGGCTTGATGAAGAAAGTTTTGAAGCTTAGGCAATGGAAAATTCCAAGAAAATGTGAGGAGACATTCATGTAGTACCAGTCCACTACTACCTGCTGCTGTCTATACTAGTAATCCGAACTCCTGCAGTGAGTGCATCTGGTGCTTCAGCAGGGAAGTGATCACAGACCCAGGAGAGATTTACATTGTTATATTACAGTCTCACCAGGGCCACCGGGGACCTGGTCCTAGGAATTAAGCATCCAATTAAAAGTGTACAATACGGCATCTCCTAATTAAATTACCTTAATGACTATCGTTTAACTAAAAATTGTCAACATAGAAGAACTGTCTTTGCTGAAGACAGTTCTGAACGTCATTTCTTTGCTTTCTCAGAACAATAGGAGACAGAATTGGAGAAGGGAAAGCCAGTGGAAACCTTGGCAACACGTTAAAAGTATTGGGGCGCTTTGATGAGGCTGTAGTGTGCTGTCAAAGACATTTGGATATTTCTCAAGAGCAAGGCGACAAGGTGAGTTTTTATTTATGGCATGTCATTAAAAGAAATTTAATATTTGTCTTGTATTTTTCTTGTATGCACTGTATGCATTCTGTATTTTATTGCTGGAGACGTGTGGATGTCCAGATACACACAAAAAACATCTACTCACAAATATTTACCTGCAGAATTTCTTCTTTTCTGTGTCTCTTTATTGCTGGGCTGTAGGTTGGAGAGGCCAGAGCACTGTATAACGTAGGAAACGTGTTTCATGCAAAGGGCAAACAGCAGTTATGGGGCTGTACCCAGGAACCAGGGGACCTGCCTCCTGATGTCAGAGACACACTGCAAAGGGCTACCGGCTTTTATGAGTACGTATTTTATGCTGTGTAATGAACATATCCAACAAAATCTCTAAATCACAGTTGATTGATTTAAACTGTATTTTGTGGCGTTAAATGAATCGAATGCAGGGAAACAATCCACTCCTTAGTTTGCTTTTCCAAAATCACATCCAGCAATTTAATTTGAATTGGCATGTGTCACTACTTTGATTCCTACTTTTGGCACACCCCTGGCTTTTATTATTCTTCTCTAACAATATACAGATATTTCCATTTCAGCTTTGGCTGCACGCTGTTTGCTCTTGTTGATTTGATTTGGTTGTGTGGCCAGTGTGTTTCATCAAAACTAAGTGCAGCTTAGATATTTTCCTCTCATATGCAGAATAGCGTGTATATAATAATCATTGTTCCATTTATTCTTAAAGTTGTCACAGATGCTAAAACGCAGCCCTACACAAAGCTGTCACTGTCATGCTTTTGTACGATTGAATCTTACTTTACATTGTTGCTGAAGATTCTTGTATTTTATTTTCATCAGACCACAGTATAATTTACTCCATGCTTTAACAACCTCCAGGCTCGCGTTTGCCTCTCTGTAAAAAGTGTTTTTTTTTTTTTTTTTTAAGGCCAAACTGCCTCAGTCCAATTTTGTGAAATGCTACACTAACTGCTGTTCTTTAGACAAGATCTTCCTTCAGTAGATCAGTGTTCATTTAAAACTTATTTTTATCTGAGGTCCAGCAAAATGTAGAACAAGTGGCATTTAAATACTTTCTTAAAGTGCAATAGGAACAGGAAGCTCACTGGGAGGAATGCATGTAGCTCCATTAATTTGAAGCAGGCTGGTGTTGAAAAATAGCATGCATATTTGGTGTTTCCTGGATAAATCAAACACAATGAACAACTAAAAATAGCTCATCTCACAGGGCAATTATCTAGGCCCTCATAAAGCTGATTATTATTATTATTTTTTTTTAACAATGGAGTAGTTAACATTAAATTGAAAAACTGTCAAAGGTAAAAGAAGGTTCATACATGAATACATAAAAATATTAAAGGCTCAATGAGTAATTTATATCATTTACATACATCACTAATCATAATTAATATGTAGAAATATTTACAAAATATATTGCAGACATATTTAGCTGTTGTCTAATGTCAGTGGATTACTGGATGTACAAAGAAGGAATAAAACTGACTTTTGTGTGCAATAATCTTTGTAGGATGAACTTGTGTTTGGTCAAAGAACTTGGAGACCGAGCTGCTCAGGGAAGAGCGTACGGGAACCTTGGCAACACCCACTATCTGCTGGGAAACTTTGTCGAAGCGATCAAGTTTCACCGTCAGGTGAGAAATTCAAAATGTTTACAGGTGTCATATATCAGTACTGGTGCATAGATAAGAGTTATCAGACTGACTTGTTGTCAAAAACAAAACAAGTGACCTTGCGACTCTAGAGCAATGTCCCTAATTTGCTTCTGACACAAGTTTGTTCACCTTGCAGCTATTTAGTAAGCTCTTCTTCTCTCCCCTTTAGATCAGGTCTCACACATACTGTGAACATAACAGAGGAAGATGTGTTTAAGTAATGTCCAGTGAGTGTGGTTTGCTTTGTCCAGACCATTAACATACACATTAAAGTGTGGTTTGGGTGTGTTTTGGTGGCTTTTGCGCATGCTGTGTGGCCATGACGTCTTTCAGTGTCCTCCCTGAACCCACAGGATAAATTTGCAGTGTTTGGTTGTCATCCTGTTCAGCCTCTTGCACGTGCCTCTGTCATGTGTAGTTCAGAAGCAAACAAGTGGTTACCACGTAATTTACTGTTGCTCAAAAATGTTTGCATGAGTTATTATAGGTGCAGTCAGGCTACACTGCTGTACATCTCGAAGAAGCGAAGAAGCAGCATTTGCTTCTTGTTGGAAAAAGATCGTAACTCGTTTGCATTGCGCAGACTTCAGTCTGACCTAAATTTCACATGCAAAACAGCAAGACAGGCTAAAGCACAGAAAGTCTAAGAGTGAATGTGGGACTGACCTCTCATTTCAAAGTGTTTACTTTTGCCATTGCATTGTACCGTCAGATTTAATACAAACAGCAGAGTAGAAGAGATGGGTTTGGCGGCAGTGAGTGCGAAGACATGGTTAGAGGGTAAAGACAAAGTGTTTCATCAAAATCTTTGTTATTTTCTTGTGGGATGCCAGTGTGTCATAGTAGTTTTAGTTTTTTCGTGAGTAAATAATATCACCTTAGTGAGTTTTCAGTGGGTCACGATCCACCTCATGCAGTACCATCACACACTGTGCAGAGATTGATGTCCTCTCTTAGAAGAAGAAATTGAAGGAAATTGGTTTCTTGGTGAATCAGTGGCAAGCATTTCCTCAGGCTCTGTCTCCCCATGTTTCCTGTCACTCTCCATTGTAAACCACTTGTTTCCTCGTGGGAGAAGCCGGTCTCCTCTCTTTCCCATTACAAATCTATCAGTAAGCCATGTCGGGGGAGCACGCTGCTATTTAAAGGGAATCAGAGGAGCTGACAGTGTAGCAGCACATCTTTTTCATGGAATCGTGTGTCCAAAAGTGCTTGCAACTTGAACTTTCTTCTCCTTGTACGTTGAGTGACAAAGAAAAGAAAAGGCAATGTAAGGTAAAAAGATATGAGAAGTTAACTTTGTGGTGTGATTCAGCTCCTAAAATTAAAAAAAATATATTGTTAATTTGGTTTGACTTGACCTTTTTGCTCTGTCGTTCACAGAGATTATCCATAGCCAAAGAATTTGGGGACAAAGCGGCAGAACGGCGAGCCTACAGTAACCTAGGCAATGCCCTGATATTCCTGGGCCAGTTCAACACAGCCACAGAGTACTACAGGTAAGGTAAAAGAGGGGAGGCTGACATCTAGTGGAGATAAAGTGAAGTGAAGCACTTTCTGCAAAAATGAAGACGTGACACGAGTACAAACTGAATATGAAAAAAAGACTGATGCATGATGGCAAAACATTACTGCTCTTGTTAAATCTACACTTGAAATGTCTTTATCCCTCCGTTTCTTTTCCTAAAGGAAAACTTTGCAGCTGTCCAGGCAGCTGAGGGACCAGGTGATGGAGGCTCAGGCCTGTTACAGCCTTGGAAACACCTACACTCTTCTGCAGCAGTATGAAAGGGCCATAGACTACCACCTGAAGCACCTGTACATAGCCCAGGAGCTTACTGATAGGTAGATTGAGCATGAAAAATATCTAATGCATACATACAAACATGCATGAGCATGGGGATGTTATTTTTAACCGTTGTCTGTATATTCATGCGTCTTTAGAGTTGGCGAGGGCCGTGCCTGCTGGAGTCTGGGAAACGCATACGTGTCTTTAGGGAATCACAAACAAGCTCTTCATTATGCCCGAAAGCACCTGGACATCTCTAAAGAAGTGAGGCCTTTTTTTTTTTTTTTCTTTTTTTTTTTTACAGACAGTAATACTGAAAAAAAAAGCTTCCTTGCTGAAGTCAAAGCTTCTTTTATTCACCGTAATTGAATGGTCTGTTTGTCTCTTTGTCTCTGCCTCTTCATGTCTCTCCTCAGATTGGAGACAGAAATGGAGAACTGACAGCTAGAATGAACGTGGAGCAACTGATGGAAGCTCTGGGGGTCAATGAGAGCGACCTTTCACCCTCCAGTTCAGAGTTTGAGATGCAAGGTGAACTAATAGTTCATTTTTTTTATGGTTCACAGAATTCATTAGCTTTTGAACAATGTCAAAAAAAGCAAACTGTTGCTAAGCTAGCTGGCTGCTGCCTGTAGCTTCATATTGAATCGATGTAAGAGTGGTATTAATCTCTTCATCCAACTCTGAGCAAGAAGGTGTCTTTCCCAAACTGCTGAAAATATCTATACAAATTCAGAGTGGGAGAGTCTGATTCAAGAGATCCTTTAATATTTAATTTTTTCTTAGTAATGGAATAACACTAGAAGCCTCTTATTATTACTTTGTCATTAATGCATTACATTGTCACCGTTTCCAGTGATAATAGTTCTTCAGATAATGTAATGTGCGTGAACAGAGTGGCGCTCTTTGTCCTTTGGGACTACTGAAGAGCTTTTATTGCAAATTGTGAAGAGCTTTTTGAACAGAAGAGCTTTTTTTAATGGTAAAATGACTATTAAATATGGCAGTCAGGTATGCTGGTTATCGTGTAAAAGCACTGTGAATGCTAGCTTGTTATTTCAGCTGGAAAACATCCAATGTGCTTAACCACTGAGTTATAATTAAGTTCGGTAATGATTGTTATGTTTGTATCTTTTATGACTTGGTCTGCTGTAGATTCACGCAGTGTAGAATGTTTAAATTCATATGCAACCATAGGTTTGGCAAAACAAACAAACATACAAATGAAATAGACTTGAAGGAGACTAAAGACTTTAGAGTTTACTGTGTTTTACATGCATTCATGTCACAACATTTTTTTAAAGTTGTGTAAGGAAATTACTGTTTCCTTAGTCATGGCTGAGGAAAGGGCGCGTCAGATGAAAAAACCCCCAACTCTGTGTGTGTGCTTGTATTTGTGTGTGAATGTAAAACAGTCTTGTCTGTTTGCACTCTGCAAACTGTGGTTAGGAGAAACTGTGTTGGAGCTTCCATCTCACAGAAATGGGTATCAGTTTTAAACGTGTAAACCCGGCCAACCCAGACAAGTTTGTGAAATGCATGTTTCTCAATTTTCACCTCAAAATTACAGATAACATGCTTTTAAATTCTGTCTTTAAATAGTTTGTAGATTATTTCAACTTCAATATGTAACAAAAATGTGATGTGTGGGCTTGAGTAAGCTAAATGGAATAGTGTGTGTGTGTGTGTGTGTGTGTGTGTGTACACAAGGTGGCCATTTAAATTTAAAACTAAGATGACCAGATGAGAGAGACATCACACACTGACAGTGTCTGTGTTTACCTCCAGTCTGAAGAAGACGGTTTGTTTTCATTATCCTCAATAATAAAATTGGAGAGCACTTGAAACATATAAAATGAAGCAAGGAGAAACTATCTTTATCTGCAGCCTGGCTTTCGTGTGATGTTTGCGTTCATGAACCCTCCTCTGGGCAGAAACTCACACCCATGTCCTACATTTGCCTCTCTGGTGCAAAGCTGGCAAACAGACTCTTATTCAGATTGTTTGCTCGGTTGTCTGCCTAAACCGCATATCCACATCAGGCATCATGGGACCTATGCTGACATGACAGGCTGCTTGCAGGGAAAAGACAAAGAGCGCCTTACATGCTTTATTTGGGTCTGAACTTTGAGAGATTCTACAGATTTATTTACAGGAATATTTTATTTACTTAATGCATTATTTCTCCATAGGTGCAAGGCCGAAATTCACAAAGAGAAACAGCATGGACAGTGTAGAACTGTGGAAGTACTCTTCGGATAAGGTGATTTCTCTTTCTCACATTTCAGTACGACACCCCAGAGAGAAATGTACCTGTAAATGCGATCCACTCATATCTCCCTGAACAGTCATACTCTAACAAGCTTACTCTTTTACTGCAGAATGGTGAGAACCAAGACTTGGAAAGCATACCCAGGAGATCCAAGAGTCAGATGTCGCAGCCAGGTAAAAGAAAAGGCTATCCCGACAGTCAGTCATCAGATGAAAGGCCGTGGTTGGACTCTCCTGTAGACACCGATGACATCACTGTGCAAGTCACGCCTTCAGTGCCTGTGAGTAGCTGTGTTTATTTTCTTATTAGCTTCTTACTGTGACCCAATTAGGCTCCTTATGTGGTGCAAGGTATAAGCTGATCTCTGGACAGAGCTGTGCTAGCTGTTTCCACTTGTTTCCATACTTTATGCTAAGCTAAGATAACAGACTGGTGGTGATAGCTTCATATTCACCATATGAAGATGTTTCTGAGCAGAAAAGCATATTTTCCAAAACTGTTCCTTTAAACATTGTAAACATCATTTTTATTGCCTTCAGCCTTATAATAGTTTTATTTTCCATATCATTTTAATAATTTGAAATTGATGATAATTGCTGCTATGATTATAAAATAAACAGTGTCCAGATTGTAGTAAAGTAAGTTCAAAAATTCAGATTCACCTCCGCTTTGAGACATGAGTTGTTGCAGTTTTATTTGATAAAAGCCAAAGAAGAAAGAAAGAAAATTCATGCCTCAGAGTATTAAACAATCCACCAAAATGCATAATATCAGCCCCTAGTACATATTCGCTGTTCAGGTAAGATATTTCCACCTTTTAAGTCATTCACTGAGAGCTCACCCGGGAAAAGGTGGGTGTAATTTTACCTCATAGAAAGCATCAAGAGCACCTGAAACACTGACTGCTGAATTCACTTAACTGCTTTTTCCATTCTTGTCTTATCTTCAGGGCTTCGGCTTTAAAGAGAAAATTAGAGAGAGTAAATTGGGATCACTTCCCTTAATTTCCCATGAGCATATACAGCATGATGTAAGAAGTCAGATAAAGTGTAAAGGTGTCTTCTCATTAAATACCAACAGTGCTCCATTTGCCATGAACTAGATTCTTAATGCTGCCTCGCAGCTGTTGTATCCCAAAAATCCTCTCTCCCCGCACAGCACACAATCATGCTGTGTTTTTGTGACACTGCTAATTGTTGTAATCAGCAAGCTGACGGGTCAGAAAAAAAGTGAAAATTACTGGGCTGTGTGATGATAGTTCATCACAGGGGCCTGGAAATGGCATTCAGGGATAAATGTTAGTAATCCTGATGACATTGAAGCATACCCTTTTTCAAATCTGTCAGTCTTTGAAAGACAGTTGTGTGTCTGTGCACTCTCACTCGCTCCTAAAGCTAGAAATCAGAGACAAAGCCACCATGTGATGTCATTAGGATGTACTGCTAGGAGCAAAATAAATAGTACACCAACTTTGGGAACATCAAATGATTAGTTATCAGAAAGAAGTTCACATTCTTGTCAAATAAAATTAAACATGGTACTGGTCAATAACAATGAAAGAATGAAGAAGAAATTCTCTCTGCTTTAGTTCTTTGACTGTGTTTTGACTGTGTCCTAGGCCTTTAATAAACAGCGTGTAGTTGACAAAACATTCTCAACTCAAGATCTGTTAACTCGCTTTTGACCACATCACATGGTCTTCATCAGCAGATGTTAGCTCTGTTGTGATCTCCAAACTTTATATAGACTTCTTGCCCATGTTGGCTTAAAAGTTGGTCTTAATCCCGAAAACTGATCTTGATTTAAAAACCAACTAGCCTACTTGCTTATTCGGGAGCTTGCTAAGCTAACGTTAGTGCCAAAGGTTGGTTGGTATGCAATGGGTGGCTAAGCTAAGCTAAGCTAAGCTAAGCTAAAAGACTTTAAGCTAAGGTAAAAGGTCAGCCTCTTTACCAGATGATGATCCACATAGCAGGCATGTAAATAAATATAGGAGCATCAGTCTTGTATTGCAGAGTAGAGCTAGTTAGCTACGATTGGAAAGTTAGCAACTGTAAGTTGCTCATTGTTGGTTAAGATTTAATTTCTTTTTCATTTTACTTTGTTCATCTGTAATTAATACCTCAAATGTAGAACATTTGAAATTAGAAAGAACAATGGTGATGTAATCCAGGAAGAACCGCCACACACACACACACACACACACACACACACACACACACACACACACCTTAATTTCCCTACCTCTCACTCTGTTCCTCCCTCCTTGTTTTTTTTCCATCATCATCATGTGTTCCTTCCTCCCTCGTTCTGTCCATTTGGCCTACTTGATTAATTGGACAATACAGAAAGGGGAAGTGAGGAGATCGACCATGGGGCCAAGGACAGGAACCGCCATAAGTCACAGCTGATTAGAGTGCAAAAAGCAACGAAATAACAATCATAATGGAAGTTTAGAAAAATGTTTTTAATTGCAAATGGATTCTCTGCTGGCATGCAGTTTACTCATAACTGTAGCCTCGCACCCATCTTTCCACCCCCTTTTTCCTCCACCCCCCATTTAGCCCCCTCCTCCCCCCATACTCTCCCGATCTGCTGATAATGTGACCTTGAACACAGAACTGCTAACCCTCCCCGCAACCCTCAACCCCCCCCCGCCTCCCATAATGAGTTGTTTTCCCACAGTGGGTGAACGGGACAAAAATGGCCTGCAGGAGAGCCACAGAGAGAGAGTGAGACAGAAAAAAAGAGGGAGACCGAGAGGAGGAGGACGAGAAGGGGGAGTGGATGGTAGAGATTAAAAGACGGCTGAAATAGAGGGATACGAGAGGAGAGGAAATTAGAGGGAGGGAGTCGAGGACAGCAGGGGAGTGATGTAAAGTGGTGGGTGAAAGTAGGGGAGAAGGAGGTGTGAGCCAGGCGTGTGGACAGAGGGAGAGGGAAAGAGAGCTCACAGCGACATGAGAGGGAGAGAGAGAGAGTTGGATAGATAGAGGACAAAGAAGAAGTGCTGCTGGTAAGATGTTTCATTTATGTTTCACAGCTTGAATATCAGCATGGTGCCGAGGACACCAGGGCTTATTAACTCTATTTTACTTTATATTTCTCTATTTCTGACAGTTTGTGTGTTTTTACCGCATGTGTATATATTTTACTCTGTCTCTGACACACTTTGAATGAAGAACTTTGTATGATAAATAGCAAAAGTTCTGTTTTTTTTTCTGTTTTCTTTTTCTGAAGTAAAGTTTGACTTTCCAAAACAAAAGTTGCATTAGAAACGATTCCTAGAATAGAGCTGAGTGAAATCAGGTGCCGCTGACGCTGACCTACTTCACCGATCGCTGGAAGGCAAAGTGATTTGAACTCCATCCGCTAGTTGGTGTAAAAGGTGTCATGTCTTATTCTGGCTCAATGATACACTGAAATACTTTTTAATTGTGAGTGTTGATTGTTGTAAAAAGCCTTCAAAGAGACACATCATCAGAGTTTTCACCTGCTTTCGGGCATGTTGTTGATGTGTAGGCTTTGAAAAGACTTTTGCAATGGTTCATTTTCCTAAATTGTGAGATGTTTTGAGTCCTAATGCATCATTAGTTTAGTTAATTTACTTTTATATATTTAATGTTTAAAAAAACAACATGTCAATATGATATTTTGCAGTGAACGGACCTGTATGTCTTTCTGTAGTTTTGATAGAATATAAGAATTTATGTTTTTTTTAAAAATTAGGTTTATCAAATATTTACAATAACTCTTACGTTGATTAGTTATTTAGGCTCAATCTGTCCTTTTCTAGAATTTAGTTTGTCTAGTTTTTACCTCCTTACTTTGCATCAAGGTTGTTACATTTTAAGGTTTAAAAGGAAAAAGGAATCTGTTCCAAGAGGCAGTTTTAATTATTTATTAGGTTGACTTTGCTGAATAAAAGTCGCAGCAGTTTTTAAGCCTTTGAAATTTGTAAGAGAAGTTTGAGGAAGTACAATTTTAGTTTATTATTGTGTACAAAGATACAACTCAAAGCTTATTCTTGTTATTATTTTTCGTTTTTCTTTTTATCTAAAAGTTGAACTACTTTCTCCAGATAATATCCCATCAGGGTCGTTTTCATTCTGGCTCGACGTCATTGTGTACAAGCAGTTTGCTCATTCAGTATCATAACACTGCAGTGTGATTGCCCGAATATTTCAGTCGCACTGCGCTAACATAATAAATTCCACATCTGCTTTGCTGGCTCTGTGTTATTTATAGCTGAATCATGGTTCATTATTATCCATTTCAGGTGCAAAGCTTAAACACGTAAGCTAGACGGTGACACTGCGAGAGGGAGCATCATTCAGCGTGATGCAAGAGAGAGCACCTCAGAGCACTGTCACTGTCAGAGAAGAGGAAATTGCATTCAATCAATCAGCGACTGAATCACTGATCGGCTGATCATTGATTAGAGCTGTATGCTCATTTCCTTCACTGCTGGCTGAATCTAAAACACAAACACAGTCTGTGTTTAACGCTTCCACTACTCACATGAGCAAATTTAAACCAATGAAACTAAATGACCCAAACGAAATCTGTGACAATAGTTATATATTTCCATATTTCCATCTGATTTTACCAGGTACCATTATGTAGGCCATTTTACTTGAATGCAAATGAGTTGTTTATTTTTACATGACATTTTATGACATTGTTCCACCTTCAATATCTAGGCCAAGGTAGTCTCAACAGGAAGGATGCCCCTCGTGAGTTACACCTTATTTCTGTCCAACTCATACTGGCATTGAGTTTAATAAATTTCTCTGCATATCATGTTCCTTGCATTAAGGGACAGTTCAACATAATCAAGTAGGGTTAGCAAAGCACTTCATTTGTGCAGTCGCAGTATCACGTCTCAGCTTTTCAGAAAGAGCTGTGAAATAAAAGCTTTTATAAGAAAATGCATTAAGGAATGGGGGCAAGTGGAAACAGGGCAGAATTACTTACTATAATATCCAAATATATATTTCTTTGCCTTATACTTTAAGGAAATATTGATTCCAGTCAAAATAAATCAACAAGACAGGATTTTTAGATATTTGCAGTCCACTTTGTCTGTTTGTGCTGCACAATAACAAGAGTATTACTACCTTCTTTCTTTCAGAAGCTGGGCCGTGACCCCTCCGATGAAGACTGCTTCTTTGACCTCCTCAGCAAGTTCCAGAGCAGCCGCATGGATGACCAGCGCTGCCATCTTGATGATCCACAGAACGGAGACAATGGAGAGGGTGCTGCGAACTCCGTGTCATCCCTGAACGAGATGATAGGTTGGTCACATGCCTGTTTAGACCTTTGTCGGCTTTCTAAAGGACCCTGGGGACCCTGGGAACCCTGGGAGCGTTAAATATATTTGCACTCACTGGGCTCTTCTCTTGTCTCCTAGATCCTGCGATTACCACGTCCCCCCAGACTGAGGAGCTGTTCGATTTGATTGCTAGCTCTCAGAGCCGACGCCTTGATGACCAGCGGGTTAATGTAGGCAACCTCCCAGGACTAAGGATCACTCACAACAATCTTGGACACCTGGTGGGTGAGGGAGATCATCAGGAACCCAGTGATGACTTCTTCAACATGCTCATCAAGTGCCAGGTAAGGCCAGAATTCATTTATTATTAGTCATATAGACTATATAGAGATTGTTGTATAGGGAACTAGATGTCAAGCATGGATTCAGTGGTGTCATGTCATGTTTGCCACTCTAAATGTATGAATCTTTCTGACTGTAGTCCTCTAGGATTGATGATCAGCGGTGCTCTCCACCAGAAGCAGGCCCCCATGCGCCCACAGTGCCTGATGAAGACTTTTTCAGTCTAATCCAGAGGGTGCAGGCCAAGCGGATGGACGAGCAGCGTGTCCAGCTGCCCTCAGACGACCAGGACAGCCCTCAGTCCCCTGAGCCGGAGCCACCTGGTGGTTTTTCCAGCTAGGACTCTATTGAAAAAAAAAAAAAAGAAAGAGAAAAATGCTGCGCAACTTCATGTCAAAGAAAATAAAAGGGGGAAGAAGTGAAAGAAGCATGAGCCAACATTTAAAGACAGCACTGAAAGGTGAACTAACAAGATTTTTTTAATAACAAGACAAATTCCATGTGCAATAGGTGGTGCCCTGTCAAATGTTGCTTGATGTATTATGTTTTAAATGTGTGTAAATGTAACAGGGAAACAAGCAGAATCTAAGCTCAGTGGTGGGAGGGCGAGAAAATAAGTTTGGGATAACGTTTTAAACAACAAACATGAAATATGTACTCAATCTAATGCCTTAATCAGCATTTTTTTTCAGACTCAAGATTGTATTTCCTGGTGTCAGACATGTGTTGTAGAAGCACATGATGGGCATACAGTGTAATATGGACAATTAACACAGAGACCCGAAGCACGAGTCTGGGAAATCACAAAGATTTAATGATGAAATCAGCAGAGAAATGACAGATTTGCACTGAAATCTGAACCCGTTTGATAAAGATATGAATTGTTATACATAACGTGTATATGCCAACATTGTTTAAGTCAAGTTCTGATCAATGCTGCTTTTATTATTTGATTTTTGTGGTTCCGACTGCTCATGGAAAAACTGGTGTTATTTGTGCAGTAACAGTATTAGGGAGGTCCACCCAGTGTTAAATAAACTGCTTTGGTCAGTTTAAACTTTCCACTGACCGATAAACCACACGAGACAAAATAATATGATTCATGACATATTTTCCACATAAATGTAATTTATGTGCATTCATGCGTTTATAAAAATGCATCTCTTCACACAGTATGCAGTAACCTTGGTTGCTGGGCAAATGATATGAAATAGCTGCTTATTTTATAGATTGAATATTAGAGTTGTGTGATAATTCAAGGTCCAGTCAATGTTTCTGCTTAGCTTTTTTAAAATAATGCTATCTGCTGCCCATAATGTTCTCAACATCTGATAACAGACTACTGCTTACTGCCATTATTATTGTTTTCATAACAGAGAAATAGAAGCTGATGAATAAGATGGATGTGACAGTACTGAAGCAGTAATTCTAGGTTGTGCTGCCTCCCTGTGGTCAAAATCTTGCATTACCTCTGTAAAAAAAAAAAAAAAAAAAATACAGAGTGTGGTCTGTTCCCTACTCTTGAATATTTGTAACCGCAAATATGACAAATCTGAGGACAAATCAACAAAGTTTTGCCAGCTTCTGATGTAAATGTGGAGTTTTTTGCCAATCCTTTCGTGTCATCAAAATCGGGTAGATCCTATTTCTATCCGTTTGCTGCAGTGAAAGTTCCAAAATCCGAAACCTTTTTGCTGTACAGAAAATCTGTATAATGGTACTGTACAGAAACTATTTGACCTTACATATGGGCTTGCTTTTTATTCAGACGTAGTGCATACCTCATTTTGTACCTCAAAGCTTATGAACCTTAGAGATATTCTGAACCGGGAAGGATCATGTTCGTAGTGGTTCTGTTTGGTTCATCTATCTTTGATAAAACAACACATTGGGAGCTAAAGTTAATATTTTTGTTTTCTGTTTTTTTTTTTGGTGAATTAACATTTTTAGAAAATACCTGGTACGCTTCTATTTGTCTCTGCCATAATTTGTACATATAAATATATTTTGTATTTATGTTCCATTTGAGGACATGAATATGTCCCCTCATGCTTTTAATAAAATGTTTCAGATGTTTCTTTGGCCTCTATGTTTGTTTATTTGGCAAAAAAAAAAAAAAAAAAAAAAAAATGAATAGGGTGACTTTTCCAATGGAACAATTCTTCTTTTTAAGCTTCGGGGAATTGCATGACTAACAGGGACCTCTTGAGCACAGAAATATCACCACATTGAGTGCATTGGAAAATTAGCCCTGGACCTACTGGGGAACAGCGCAATCACTAGACTGTATTTCCTAAGATCTAATCTCTGGAGTAACAAAGCACAATGGACTGACCAAACCGGTTGGTTGCATAACCAGGAGTCGTTTGTAAATAATTTATAAAGACACAGAGACAGTTTCTGTTTCGCATTGATATACTTATTATATTCCAGTTTTGTCATTTCTAATATTATGATTATGACACCTAAATTCCTTGACATACTAGTTCCAGTTCCTTATATCTTTCTGTGAGTGAATAGGAAGTGAAGCATAAAATAAATTTAAGTTTAAAAGAAAGACCTGAACTAATGAGTCGTTCCCTCTGTCAGTGCCTTCCCCTCCCCTTCCCCTGCCTCCTTCTGTCCATCATGCCTTGTCGACCTACCTCACTCTCCTTGTCTGTTCTTCCTCCCTCTTACCCAGAATGCAATGCAGGCTGAGCAGGCTCAGCGGAGCTATAAAAAGGCATGGCATGGGGGAGGGAGGGCTGCCGTGCAGCAGGGACTGTGCAGACACACACACACACGGGGATCCAGGGACGGCAGCCCCTTGCACTGGGATCTAGAACCACAGCACGAAAGAGAGGTCAGTACAGAGGACAAAGGCTCCATAGAGGAAGAGGGATGAAAAGACAGGGACAGGGTGAAAGGAGAGATGTTAGAGAGAAAGAGTGTGGGCAGGCACAGTGGGCAGGGCTGTTTGAAAGGGATGGAGAGTGAGAAAAAACAGACTGTAATGGTGAACTGTCACTTTGGTTAGTTTCACTATTTAAAATGGTTGACACTGTCAGAAGAACAGGCATTTCTGCATAGTGCAAAGGCATGCTGCTGTTGTGTGCCATTCACAGTGATCACACTGAATGGATGACATGATTGTTTGCTAAAAAATATGCATTACCATGAGTAATTCTTATTGTTTTCCTCCAGACGTTGGCTCTGACATTTCATTTCACTCTGATGACATGTTAACATTATCCTCCACCTGCACCTATTAAAGGCCATTTTCATACAAGCTTTTCTAGCCCTTTAATTCCACTTCCATGCTTCTAGCCTCAGTAATGATCATTAACAACTGTTTAGAGGCTGAGTACTATTGATTTCCTGTGAGTAGATGCTGCACATTAAAGTGAGCCGAAGCTTGCAATTTGGAACCTAAACGCATCCACAACATCCATGACCAACACGGAAATTATCTCCATCCATTGACAAACATCATGGAATATCTCCCACTGCACTGACGTCAAAGGGTCCCCGGTTCTCCCTTAAAGGGACAGTGCGCTCAATTAATTTACTGCGCGCCTTAGTAACCAACGGCACACAGAGAATGCACTCATGGATCATGTGCTCAGTACTTTGTTTTCAGCCCAGTTGCTTCGAGGGGCGCTCAGTGAAAGCTCCGTGCCCATGTGCTTATTGAGAATGGTTGACATGCTATCCTTTAACAGCTGCAGACTGACTGGGTCTTTTTTTAGCAGGGCTGAATGTTAAAAACCAGTAGTAAGACATGAGGGCGGGACAGGGGAGATGGGCTATTTGGGGTGGGTGGGTTTGTGGTGAGTCCAACATCTCTAAATTTCAATTCAAGGATAGGATTTCGAAAATCACATGTTCAGTCTTCATGTATCAGGTTCTCTAAAGTACTCTTGCAGTCTGCATTGACAGAGCACTCAGTTGCATGGTATTACATTATTTATTTTGTTTGTGATTCAGGCATTTTAAGGAGAAACGTTATGGATCCGGACCAAGTACAACATTCACAACGCTTTGTCCACATGAAGATAAAGTCTAGTTCAAACACCTTGCCACATTTTCCAACACTGATACAGCTTCTGTCGGAGAATGGATTTGCATGATCACACTGCAGCAGAGCCATGCAATGTTTTTTTATGCATAGCAGGTTTCTGTACTGTAATACCATGCAGAATTGAGTGCAGTATCCATGCCAAGAATCATGTAATCTTGTTCGCACCATATTAGAACAAGAACATGTCAGACATGCCAAAGAAGCAGGGGACCTACACGATGGCACCATAATAGGCCAGAGAGGGATTCCCAAACCGGCTCTGTGCTGACTCAGATGTCAGTCTCCAAGTGA
The DNA here is from genome assembly GCA_028641955.1 of Protonibea diacanthus. Taxonomy (NCBI): domain Eukaryota; kingdom Metazoa; phylum Chordata; class Actinopteri; family Sciaenidae; genus Protonibea; species Protonibea diacanthus. The sequence continues at coordinate 11,761,851 of CM053991.1, read as the reverse complement.
CATTTGCACAGACCACAGGGTTAATGGCCACTTACATAAAACTGGACACTTGAGTAGCCAGTACCACCAGTACTGAAGAGTATTGCATGTGAGAATTAGATAACATGCTGGCAACACTTTGCAGATCTGGATGAACCAAGAAACACATGTTAGCTCTAGAAATCCGGTCATTTGGGGCATGTAAAGTGGAGTATTGCTATATATATTTTCTTCTGCTTGCTGCACAACTGCATAGCCACAGTGAAACAACTCATATCACCTTTCCAATATCTTACATTCCCTAAAGCTTATTTATCAATCTGGCTCTATGGTGTTTGAATAAGAGGCCAGTGTGCCAGTGAGCAAATAGCAATGTTGTCACAAGGTCAAATTCAAGTCTTGCTAAATCTAATCTAATGTCACCCCTCCCATTTGTTTCTCACGTAAAGCAGCAAGACTTTTGACAGTTCAAGACAGTCAGATACTTCCAAACTTGGACTGAACTGTGTAACAGAAGCAATCAGCCCTTTGAGTTTTGTGAAACCAGATTTGTGACAAAAGGTCAGACGAGCAACATCTCAGGTTACTTGATTACCATTGCATGCATAAAAGTATTTGGGTGACCAGCAAATACAACAAGCTAAACTATGGAAGGCACAACTGTAAGGGAAAGCAACTATTACTGTGAAATCATAATGGATATAGACAATATATGATCCATATACCGCACATTTACAGGTGGCATTAGAGCGCAAACATCAATGATAAATAGCTGTACTGAAAATATCAAGTTCTGGCCTGTGGAGAATGTCTCTTCAGTCAAAGCTGATGCAAAGCTAGTTGAGTATTTTGACATAGGCAACACCTGTTGAGTTAGATTATTTCATGTCACTTGTTTCAAACACACCCACTTTCACCCTGAGACACAAGCAAGCAGCTACTTCAACATGTCTTTTTACATGGCTGCACCCATGACTAACCCGACCTCCTTCCTCATTATTCTATCTTGAACCCAGCTAAAAGAGAAGTAAACAGGAAACTTTGCGGCTGTTGTCTTCTTTAGATATATTCACCACTGTTAACACTGCTAACGCTATGCAGCTATAGCCGTTCCCTGTCCAGATCAAGGGACTGGACCTCGCTTGCCACAAGAATATAATTGCTGTTAAAGGGTGCAACCACATGCTGTTAAATATAACACTAACATTTTATCTGTGATGACACATACTGTAAAAGCTACTTTGTACTGTCAAGCCGTACAAGTGTGGCTATATAATAAAACATTTGTATCTTGATTCCTCAGTATTTTAATGACAAAAATGCACTCTGACCTTAAAACATATACAGAAATTCACATGTAAACCCATACATAACATTACCAGCAATACTAATACTATTACCAGCAGCTACTTCTGTGTTATGTGTTGGAAGTGGAAGTGAAAAACCTCACAGCTTGAGTTGAAAGAATTGAAAGGTACAGAGAGAGCAAGTTACTGCCAAAGAAGTGAATTTCTTGATAACAGTAGAGAGTGTTTGTGTATTTTAGAAAATTCACTGTAAAAAAATAGATTAAATGTTTTGTGGTTATGCAACGCTTCAGTGCAATGCTTTTTGGACCTTGATTATGTTCCTTCTGTAACAAAATAAATATAATAACTGTTAGGACTTCATTTACAATAGAAAAAACTGATTCATCAACAACATACCATTTGTCTTTTTTATCTGTGTGGCGACATTAAGCTTTGCCTTAAGATTAATGTAATGTAACACTTAATTTCTGCCTTTCACAAAATCCACAATATTCAGTGTAACACAGAATAATATAACCTAAATTAAATGTGACCTTAATTGTATTTGACTTTCTTTGTTAAAATATGTGCTGTATTATTCACTTTTTTTGTGGCCCTTTCTGTCTTTTAGTTGAAGGACAACACTCATCTAACGCAACACAATGGCAGGTAAATAAAATATCATATAATACTGATTAATGATGGACAAAATGTTTGTTTGTATTTCTATTATTAATCTTATGGAGTACAAATAAGGCAGAAGCAGCCTTGTTGTCTTTTCTTAGACTCTACTGCCCCCTTTTGGTGGTTTTTGAGAATACAGTGGTGGCCTTACATTTAACATTGCTTATATAATAATATTGTTATCAAGATATTACACTTAAATATGGTACTAGACTTATATAGAAAAATAGTTTGTTATGATATAAATGATATATATTTAAATAACAACAAACTGCTTTACAATGATCTAATTATCATTTAAAATAGTTTGTAGTCTGTACATTATAGTTATGAACAAGTCAAAATATTTCCTCATTTGTTAGATTTACATTACTATTATATTATTATTATTATTGTTATTATTATGTTACCTTTTTCCTGTAGGGAAACATTTTCCTGTGGTTTCTTGTTCACATAACATTATTAGGTGACAACAGTTGCCATGCCAACACTGTTTGAGTAATAGCACAAACCTCCACCAAAGCAAGCACAGTGAAAACAGACTATAGTAGATCAGGCAGCAATTTGCCCTGCAACTAAAACATGGGAAACACATGTACTGCTGCTTCCACAGTCGACTGTCGAGATGGTTTGTTGCCAAAGTCTTCCATTAGTGGATTTAACTGATTTATTGACTTACCTATGGACTCATAACTTCTTTTGCCCGTTTCAGACAAAATCAAAGACGCCAAGATCATCTTTGTTGTGGGTGAGTACACTCATTTTGCACCATGCGAAACATTAAAACACTAACAGCTATTCATGATCATGCTATAACGCTTTTTGTCTTTTCTTTTCAGGTGGGCCTGGCTCTGGAAAGGGCACCCAGTGTGAGAAGATAGTTGCAAAGTATGGCTACACCCACCTGTCATCTGGGGATCTGCTCCGTGCAGAGGTGTCTTCTGGCTCTGAGAGGGGAAAGCAGCTCCAGGCCATCATGCAGAAGGGAGAGCTTGTCCCCCTGGTAAGAGACCGGGCCCTTTAAGTGTAATTTAATAATTAAAAAAAAAACATATAATAGAGTGAGAAAGGATCACTTTATACTCATCTTTATATGCTTGTGCAATTGTTTTGTTGTGCATCAAAATGTGTGGACAGAACAGACAAAATGGAAATATGTAAGTTATTACAATATATACAAATATAGATGGCAGTTTATTACATACACCTACACTGTAGTTAAAATTAATGCAGTGTAGTTAACGGCCTTGCAATAAATCCTACCTTCATGAAGGTTATAATGTTCAGTTTTTTGGTTTCGTCAGTCTTAAAGAGGTGTTGGTTCAGCTTTATTGTCATTTTGGAGGCTGTAGCTTGTGGTGCTGTTGAACTAAATTTCATTATACCGAGAGGTATTCCTGTTATTTAGCCTGCCCTTATTGATATTAATGGTGAGGACACAATAACAGTAACACCTGTCAGTATAATAAACTGGCAACTAAGTGTATTTTCTAACAGAGGTGTCACATCATTGTGAAGGTTGATCATAATGTCCTGGGTCTGCTTTCAGGACACAGTCTTAGACATGATTAAGGACGCCATGATCGCCAAAGCTGATGTGTCCAAGGGCTTCCTTATTGATGGCTACCCCCGTGAGGTGAAGCAGGGCGAGGAGTTTGAGAAGAAGGTAGGAGAGAGGGCATGAGATGCTGGTCTATAATTCATCCCATCCCAATGAAAAATAAACGTTTAATCCATTAAACTGTCTTTGGTTCCAGATTGGCAAACCCTGCCTGTTGCTGTACGTCGATGCAAAAGGAGAGACCATGGTCAAGAGGCTTTTGAAACGTGGTGAGACCAGCGGCCGTTCTGATGACAACGAGGAGACCATCAAGAAGCGCCTGGACCTGTATTACAAAGCAACCGAGCCAGTCATTGCCTTTTATGAGGGCCGAGGCATTGTCAGGAAGGTGTGTATGACTGGTGCGATGGTGAAAACCGTAAACACAAAATCATGCATAAAATTGTTGTGTGTGCAAGATTCTCACATGTGGTGCCATCTCGCTCTGCCCAGGTTGACTCCGAGCTGCCAGTGGATGACGTCTTCGCCCAAGTCTCTAAGGCTATTGATGCACTGTAGTAAAACAACATAGCTAGATGAGCTGTGCCTGTTGTTGTTTCGTTTTTTTTTTTTTTTTATTCTCTCAGAATCAATTTCACAGGGACAGAACATGAACAACATCAGAAGTAATACCCTACCCACTCATTTTGCTTAAAAATACTTAAGGCCATTAATAACAAAAGATGCCTTAACTCTACTCCTACTCCAGCAATGGGACTTCAAGCTCACACAACAATGAGTCTGCTTAAAGCAGCTTCTGGGAAATCCATTTGTTCCTTTATATAAGTCTTGCTTCCATTCTGTGCTGAGCATGTATGTGGATGTCTCATTTCAAAAGGTAGCTGTACACAGGAGGTGTCAACCATCCCCTAACCTTTTAAGGCATGTTCTCTCTGGGGAAAACCTGCACTTTACACAATGTTTTCCCCTCCTCTTTAACCCTGCCCTGTAGTGTTAGAGTCCAGACTTCAAGGGAAAATAATCCTTTATGATTGTGACATTGAGCAGTTGCAGAGATCGCCCACTGTGGACAAACTGGTTGAAACTCTGCATACATGTACATTTTAAATTACTACTGAGTTAATTTTTTCAACCTTCATGAACTTCATACATTTACAGCTATATTTAAAGCACAGAAACGTTCTATTTTTTTCACCGAGATGTATACATGTAACATGGGTGTCTATAAAGTGGTATATGTAACAAAAAGAAAATTAAAGTATAAAGTAACTATAATATTTAAAATTATTAGTCTATTAGTGGTGATTTTGTTTAAATACGTAAAAAAAAATACACTTTCTAGTAACATGCAATCTTTAATACTACTGTCCAGTGATATATTGTTAGCAATCCTGGACAAAGACGCACATGCGCACACAAACACTGACACATAAACAAGGCACTTCAGTGCTTCAAAGTTGGAAAAGGAAACGCTTTTCTCTTCAGAAAACATGGTCAAGGTGCTGGAGCATGTAGACACAACAGGATACAGGACATGCTGCTGAAGCCATAGCTCAATGCTGTTATTATAACTTTTAGCCTCGTGATGACCAACAGGTCTTCCTTTACCTCTCACCTTCCTCACACATACACATACACATGCACGCACATGTCCAGCTGGCCAAGCAAACACTGCAACAGGTATCCGGACTAACCTCCAAGGAGAGCTCTGATCATGACTCCGCGCTGTAGGGATTAGGAAGAGGAAAACGGCTTCTGAGAGGGGACAGGATGTGTCCATCGGAAAGTCAATCAAGAAGAGGCGTCTGTAAGCACTTTCATAAAGTCATTGAGGATGCGGCCTGAATGCTTGGAATGCTGCTCTTACCTCATAAAGGTACAAAACAAAAGGGAAGAAAGGAGGTGGTATTTATCACGTACAGCAGAGAGAGAAAGAAGGAGACACATGTCTGTGAATGTGGGGAAGAGAGGAAACAATGAGCCTACATTCCTGTACTTCAGGGAAGTGAACTTATGACTCAAGTTTGAAGACAACCCCTTGAACTGCCAAGTGAAGAACATTTGAGCGCCCACGACAGGTGACAAGGTGTAGGATTTGAAAACGTCTGACCTCCTGTGGTGGCATGATATACAGCACCATTTTCAATTTAATATTAGACTGTCATCTCAAACCTCACTACATCTAATCATCTAGCCTGTAGATCATTTTAAATAAAGCAGTGGTGCGAAGCCCTACAATAAAGGAGTGGAAAGATATATATTCATTTTTACGGCTCTCAAAAATAGTAGGAACAAACGGCCACATGGATTTATTCAAGCATCACATATACATACAGCAGATGCAGCAGAAATTAAATCCATAAAAAAAAGGCTTAAAGACCGTAGAAAGTGACTAATAAGGAATTTGCAAATGTACAAACAAAGGCAGGTAAGATGAACCTGAATAATATGTGCATGCTGTATAATTGTGTGCACTTACTGTGGCTGCAGAGTCTGACATAATTATGTGCAATCAGCTATGAATATCACATACCAGTTTGGTATCACCTACTTTTTCAATTAGGCTGGTGGTACTAAAATAAATCAGTTGGAAAACGTACTGTGGCATATGGCAGCTCTCACAAAAAAAGAGCTTGTCATAGATATACTGAACACATGCATTCATACTTTTGTTTCTGCTGCGGGATGACTGTGCTAATATTACAAAAAAACAAAACAAAACAAAAACAACTAATAGTCCAGAAATAAACTACATGAATGTCAAATAAAAGCTGGTCACACAGTATCTCATAGGAATCATGTAGGCTGCCAGTGAGTTATTCATCAATGGGTGACCTTCACAGCCTTAAACATGGCTTGCTTAGAAAAGAGCTGTCTTTTTAGACTGTCGATTACATTCAGCTTTGTGACTCCGGTGTAAAATGAATCAGGACCACTCGCTTAACTGAATCTAAATTGCACTACCGGCAAAAACCCTGAATTACATTCAAAAGTGAGATATGATTGTGCAAATTGGGTGTCTACATAATAATGAAGGTCCTAGTCAATTAGCTGCCTTACAAGATTGTAGATGTACATTCATGACTTTGCAGGGCTGACAGACTTCTGTTCATCGAGTATCAGTCTCGGATATGACCGCTGCAAGGCCATGCGTCAGATCCCCCCTTGGAGGACGATAAGGAAATGAGAAAGCTGGCACATAGACTTTATTTTCTCTCTCTCTCTCCTCTGCTATGTACTGTGGCGGGCTGGCTGGCTGGCACCACAGAGACCCAGTGGCACCGTGCGGGAACCAACGTCAACTTGTGATGAAAGACGATGGCCGATTGTTTCCTGTTATTGAAACTCTACTCATGGGTGGGGGGTGGAGAGTCGGGGGTAGGCACCAATAAAAAGGAAAGCCATTGAAGGAGAGTGCTACTGTAGAAGTGTCTTTTGGCCAGCCCCAGATGCGATGGAGTGCCAACTGTGACATATGCCTCTAAATCCAAGTTGTGTCAACTACTAGAGGATTGTAATCATTTAAGTAACACAGAGTACAAGCGGAGTAAAATTATCTCGACTTAGTGTGGGATCCCATGTGCATTTCTTTGTTCTTGCTGCCTGAAGGAATGAGGTCAAGGCAAGTTCACAGAGTCAATGAGGAGAATATCAACTAGTCTCACGAAACGTGGCGCTATGCACATGGTTGCAAATGCACGGTGGGATTTTAGCACTCTTACATGTCAATTAGTCAAATTAATCATCAAGCACTGATGATGGATTACAGAGATTTGAAGAAGTTTGTTGAGCTGTACGAGTGCACGTTGAGCTCAATTTAAAATGATTGAGGCGGAGTTGTTTTTACAGAACCTTGGGCACGTGAATTATTAGCTGAGATGAGTTGACTGTGAATTTGTTTACTGACAATGTCATAAAAGACTCCAGATTTCCTAGTTGTGATGAGGTTTTGCATTACTTTGCAGGCCTATACTGTTATCTTCGAGTGTTTGCCATGTGACTTGCCTGCACTAAATCTGTAACAATCAGTTTTTGTTATGCCTCGCAACTGCACTTTGTTCCTGTGATGTGCAGGTACAGTATGTTCCCGAATAACAAGATCCATATACGGCAAAGGAGATCTGCTTCGCTTCAAACACTCCTTTCAACTTTTTTTTTTTTTTTTAAATATCAGGATTTGGAACAAATCTAGCTGAAAACAACTCAAATAGCTTTGTTTTTTTTTTTTTTTTTTTTACTGAACATTGAATAGACGAGGATCAAGCTCATTTCTGATCTCCTGGCTGTTATGTACCAGTGTTGCTGTTACCATACAGCATGACACACACAGTCAAAACAGACAGAGAGAGATTGACAGGGTTGTGAAATGTGTTTATTTTGTCTGCTACAGCGGTTTTGTAACTACTCTAAACGCTTTTGTGGCGCTGCTCAAGTGTGGTCTATTTATGTGATTTTCTTTTCTGCTGCTCCTTTTGTTCGACCGATAGACTTTGTGGGGAGAGCTGATTTGACGTAATGATGACTCCTCTGACTCAGTTTGGTGCAGAAAGGATGTTGTGTCTACTCCTTCGTCCAGCCTATTTTTCCTCACAAACCACACGCGGTGCAGTAGTTATGCCGTTCCTTCGAAAGAACATTTTGTTTTTTTTTTTAAATCGTTTTTTAGCTTTAACAATAACGATCAGAACTTCATAACACATTCCATTAATACCATCCAGTGAGTTCAGAGTATATGAACAAATGTAATCTAATAACTGTGTGTGGCTACTTAATTTCAGTGGTCAGCCCACACACCCACAATATACCCAGAGGTGTTTTCACTTAATTTGGTTTCTCCTTTAACTGTGTGCGCATGCACACGCAGAAGTTGATAGACCTTTTCAACTAAAACATTTGCGCCTGTCACAAAAGCACAGGTCTGAATAATAAGATGAATTCCACTTGTTTTCCACTGTTTCCGGTCCTGTTGTAAACATTTTTCACAGCTAGTTCTAACAATTGATTGATAACGTTAAAAAATGACTGCATTCCATTTAGTTGAGCTAGTTCCAGGGTTCTGATATTGTGCATGCTGGCTCACCGGCATGGCTTAGTAGGACACTTGATGGGACTGATCCATTATTAAAGTCTGTGTCACCTGTGTCACCTGTTTTTCTGCTATGACAAGTCAAAATGTCTGCCTGTTGTCTATTGTGAACGTTAGCTTACAGTTCCCATCTGTTTGTTAGTATGTGGATTTCCAATACGTGCATAAAAAAGTGGAAATCCTGCAAATCCAGAGAATAAAAGTTTGAATATTGCAAAAACATAATCATTTATCACACATACAAATAAATCATGACATACATGATGCCATGTATCTGCTTCATGCTCTAACTGTCTTGTCAGCTTTGATTGTTCTCACCTGCTCACCATCGTCACTCACTTATTTGCCATTCCCCTCATTACTCATCAGTATATACAGCAGTCCTTAGCCACTAGATCTCAGATCCCAGATTGTTTATGTGCCATAAGCCTTGTTCCAGTTCTCCTATTTATATAGCCACCTGTTTTTTGACCTAGCCTTAAGTATTTGGAATCTGCCTCAGCCAGGCCCTTCAGCTTTGTTTAGCTGCCTGGATTTTGTATCCTTGAACATTTTTCTTGTAAAGACTCTTTACTTGATTTTTGCCTCCTGAGTTGTGTATTTGGATTCTGTGTTTTTTCTGTCACACAAGCCTCTGCTTGCAAAAAATGGTGACTGACAAAAACATCAGATCTGTGTGGACTGATTTCTCTTTGGCTAATCTTTATCTTTAGGTACATATGTTAACTGTAACTACAGTTCCTCTAAATAACATGCAACTTCTGTAATGTCCATTGTTTGATTTGACGAGTGCCACTTTTACTTACTTTTATTACTTTATCTTGTTGTGCCGTCTTCTTCTGCAGTGGTTTAATCAGATTTGAGAACTAGCACCCAACTCCTAATATTTGCACTAGAGCAGTAGATGGGAACACACAGTGAATCATACTTTCTTTTCCTTTTCTGACTGTTTGGAAATTCAGTTTAACTACCCCCAATATACCCCACAGTTTACTCTATAATGAGCAATAACTCAAGAGTCCAGACACTTATGAATCATCTACACTTGGCGTCATTGCTGACACAAAATGGTGGAGGGTAATCACTCTGCCCAACTTCAACAGAGGGCTAATCAGCACAAATGAAAGCATCTATATGACTGTGAAGGGTCTTTGATAAAAGCCATGTTTATGGGTCAATAATGACTAAATTGTTGCAGACTCAAATGCACTGTAAAATCCAACACTTTTATATGCCAACAACAGCAATTACAATGTTTAAATTGGGCAGAAAAATGTAAAATTCAAAGGCCCTGCTACATATTTCAGTCTAATTTAAGGAGTAAGCATTTACAGTTAAAACCTGACTGAACATTTCACTAAAATAAAAATCAGGCCTTCCTCCACTTGCGTACAATATGTGGTGACAACTTGTTTCGTTCCGTGCTGGTACTGTAATATCTTAGAAATGCATCAATTTCTTGTGCATGGCTGGTTAAAAAAGGGAAATGGTAATGAAGAGGTTTAAAAAGAGATGTTGTTTCTACAGTACAAACTGAGACACAATTCAGATATTGCAGATTTGTGTTTGGACAGAAAACATTCTCGCAAGTGTTGAAGTATTGTAAGGAAAAAGTTCAAGGTCAAGTAAGGTAAATTAAGGTAAGTGATCAAGACTATCAAGAAAACCAAACATTTTTTTCCCCAAATGATTGTAAGGAAATACTGCATTCACATCTTCTTGACAGAACGGGAAAAACAAACAGTCCGACAGAACGGCAGCATGGCAAAGTGAAACTGCACGACGATAAGCTGCAGGAGTGAAGGCAAAAGGTTGAAATACTTTACCTTTGGAGGACAATGCTGTCAACTCTTGCCCTAGACAGTTTTCTCTGTTGGCCTCACCTGATTTTACTGTCCTGCTCTCAACCACTTAAATGATATTCGGTTTGCTGTCTACCATATACGTGAGTCCATGTGAATGCAGCTTTAATCTCACCTGTAATAGCGCCTAATTGATCCACAATTGAAAACAGGTAAATAATTTTCATTAAAACAGACTTGCTAGTATCTTTAAATTATGCATCCATTTCCTATAAACCTACAGACCATAAAATACAGCATTGACCTTTAACTGAGTATAATTTCCATTTTCAGAGTGGTAATTACAATGAAATTACCTCCCCGAGGCACACGAAAACTCACTTCTACATTATTAAATTATACTTGAGTATTTGAACAGGTATATCTCAACAAATGGAAAACAGCTTGATTAAAAATCTATCTGAAGATAAATGAGAAGAAAGCTCCAAAATTACAAAACAAAGTCCTAGACCTAGACTGCAACATAAGAGGCCACAGCATGAGACAATAAAGAGAAAACACTCATTGAGTCTTGCTGTTCTCCTTAATATAAGTGCTGTTCTGGTTTAATTTGCCAGCTGAACAATGACAGACAAGTGTTAGACTATGTTGTCTAGCAGTGTCACATGTTCTGTGGAGGTGGAAACAGTTGTGTTCTCTGTGTTTATGTGCTAGCCACATCACAATTCTATTTGAACATTTTAACAGATAATAACAGATACAAAGCAGAATGGAACTCAGGAAAATAAACAAAAGAGTTTTTTTCCCCCATATATTTCCTGCTCACCCGTCAAATAGTTTTAGGAATATAACTAAAAGGTATACTGAAACAGGTCTGCTAAATGAATTTGCATCTATGAGAACATCTCTTTCACAGTACTGTTTTTTTGTGTATTGTACTTTATATGTGCCATTCTTACTTTTGATCACACTGTGCTGATAAGCAAAAATGAATCTGACAGAATATTTGAGACAATAATGTTAGGATATTACTAATATACAGTACGTGACTTAGGTTTCATGCTAAATTAAGCTACTATGACTCATGAGGTTTTTTTCCACAAAATTCATGCCTTTTCCTTGTAAAACCTTTCCTATCCACCCTTTGTCTAAAAACCATAATGTCATTCCAATTGGTAAACTAAATTGTACATGAATTGTACTGTTGTACAACTAGCCACACAAATTAAATCAGAGAACATAAGAAAAATTGTTATCATTTTGTGATATTTGTTTTCACCGTTTTAAGCTAACCACATCCAACTGGATAAGGTTTAATTATAGTACCGTTTTTTTGTATTTTGAGTTTATTTTTTTCTTGGCAAAAGGTAGATGAAACGACTCCTATCACTTTCATGTCCTCCTCTCATGTCCTCATGTGAGAAGTCCACTGATTAATAAAGAATGGACAGTATCTGTGATATCACCCATAGGTTTCAAAAGAGCCGTTTTCAAGCTCAGAATGTGGTGGCTCTGATTGTCGGCATCTTGGCAGTCCAGTCTCTACTGGCTCTCGGCTAATCTAAAAGTGGGCAAAGACGTAGATTGTTGGTGGACCTGAGGTGGGCTAATCATGCCTTTAATATGTTAAGCCTTAATATATTTTAAACGAGTGAGTTAAATAGAAATTCAGACACAGTACAGTTGTCATGAAAGGGAAAATTAGCTATAGAGACCAAAACTGTTTTTTGTACCAGGCTGTAAACATGTTTATTTCCACTGTGAAGTTGGACACTTTAATATGGAGGTTTATGGAGATTGACTTCTGTTCTGTAGCCAGCCTCAAGTGGATGTTTGAGGAACTGCAGTTTTTGGCACTTGGCACTATGTCTCAAAATGGTAGTTTAGCTTAGCATAAAGACTGGAAGCAGTTGGGAATTGCTAGCTTGGCTCTGCCAGGTAAACAAAATCCCCTAACAGCACTTCTAAAGCTCAATAATTGACATTCACTCACTTATTCACTTATATCTCTGTTTTTTCTTTTGCTTTCAAAGAACAATGTTTAAGAATGACAAATTGTGGTTTTATGGTAGTCTTGCAACCTCACGCGATGAAAAAACTCCACAAAGACCGAGAATAATCAACCAAGAATATTCAGCACTGAACCCACAACTTGTTTTTACATTTTGATTTCTGTACGGATTAACATAAATTAGTTAGAAAGACTATGTTAATAGACCTTTTTCACAGCAAAGCTAGCATGGCTCTGTCCAAAAGTAATTGGAGGTCATTGGAAACACCTGTGTTTACCTTACTATTCCATGTCAAAATGGCTGCTGTGAAAAAGGTCTATTGCAGAGCTTCCAAGGTGCTGGTAGGTGGATTGTTTTTTTACCTTTGGACAGAGCCATGCTAGCTTAACATTAGCTACTTCCCTGCTACTTTCAACGTTAAAGCTAACAACCTTGTGGCTATAGGTCCGCTAACTTTAGCTAGCTCTCACCAAGAAAGCCAATAAATACATTTCCCAAAATGTTGAACAATCCCTTATGGAAACTTATAATGCATTATTATTTGTGTTAACTGGTGCCATTAAATATGATATACAGTATTTAATGGCACTGGTGTAACATTTTGTCATGTAGGCTAACAGCTTTTTAAAGCGTCTGAAAAGAGGGTTTGAAAGAGGCTGAAGGCTAAAGGTAACTCTATCTGCTGTAGACAGAATTTATGTTAAAATATAGGATGCATAACTTTAGGTAATGACAATAGCTAATTATTAAATAGAAAACAAATTTCAGTGAGTTTTGAGTTTTACATGTATTTTAATATACTCTATGTTGACCAGATGAGACAATACCATGACAGGGGCAGGAAAAGGGAGAAAGAGAGAGAGAAAAAAAGGCCGGTGGTGGGAGGGGTACAAAAGTAACTGTACACCGCCCAGGCATCACAGAAAGTTTGGAAAGTCCTGACATCTTTTAACGTTACATCGCTGACCGCAGACACACGCTCTCCCGTGGATTATAACGCCTGCCTTATTCGAGGAAGCCACCTTTATCTAAAAAAAAAGTAAGTTTTGTGATTCGCAGCTTTGTTTTCACTTTCGTATTGCTCCAGTGGAAGTATGTGTGGTCTGTTTTTTTTTTTTTTATTATTTCCCTCATAGCACAGAGGGCTGTAACTTAGACAAGAAAACGGACTTTTCCAGAATAAAGGAAATAATATGTCTGTTTTGAAACGACTATTCGATTGTAAGCGTGTAAAGTTGTAAAAATGAGAGCTTAAAAAACAACGAGTTACGGCTAAAAAATGCGGATAGTCGCATGTGAGGGATTTTTCGCTTCATTAATACCCCCATCATAGGTTTATTAAAGTTTATTAGAGGACTTATAAAGTGCACTTTGAGTAGTCATGTTGCTAGATGAAGACATTTTCCTCTAGCAGTTATTCAGGGGAATAACGTGACTTTTTGTTTTCCTTTTGGAAGTGCATAAACAGTTTACACAGGCTCTTCCTTTCCCTCTATATGAATCATATAACAAGAGCAGTCTCCTTTCTTATCTGATCTCGGCATTGTGGTATTATTTAAAGAAAGCCATGCCGTAGTGCTTCCTGAAACAGTCGTTCAGAAGTTAGTGACCAGCAGATAACCCTTGGGTTCAGACCCTCATTGTACATCAGGAAGACGGGCATAAGTGTTGTGGGATTGTCTCAGGAGCACAATCCTGTCATCCCACTGAAGGAATTTAAAACATCTCAGCAACATTTCCCTCAAAGTGTGTTGAATAGGTTGTGTAACCAATGATGTGTTTGCGTGTTTTGATGCATGGAACTATCATTTAATGATATATCTTTTAATGTAATCATCAATACTTCATGGTTATTCAGCATCAGAGAATATATAACAGGTATTAACACGGGATGTGTATGGGAGTGACATCTGCAACTTTGGCTGCTGATCACATCCTTATCAAGCAATTTTTTTTTTTTGCTGACCTTTCGACACTTAAAGTCCGAAACTGTCTGCTCTTCCACCGCCACAGTCATTGCTGCTCTGCCACCCGACAAGGACACTTCAACCTTCAGCACTTCACACCCAGTGACACACAGACTGAACAGAGATGGAGGGTCACGTGGCGCGGTTCGCCCTGCTTCTGTGCATCACTGCTGCAGCCTCTGGTGAGTCTACTACCTCATATCTAATGTTTTCAGCATTTAGATCTCTTGTTTATTTATTTATTTATTTATTTATTTTTACTGTATTCAGTGTTTTTGTTGAAAAGTAGACAACAGGCCATAGGCCACAATATTTAGTGAATTTTGAGCCTTCAGGGTCATTTCTGTTTAGCTAAGTTCAAAAGGTAGATATGAATCCTGTCCCATCCCGTGTTCTGAGATAATTTCATTCTCAAGACATAAAAGAATATTTTATGTTGTGGTGTTTTTTTCTTGCACACTACATCAGGATTTTACAACCGGTCTGTAGAGAGAGGTCATGTGCAAACAGTGGTTTATCCGTACAGCCACTCAAAGATTACACAGCATACAATATTTCAACAGAGTAGGGAATTAAATATCATAACACAAGAGCTAAGTTCAATACATATGTAACTGCAAACGACAATCAGACTATTAAACCACTAAGTCATCCTGGGAAGCGTTTGTTTGTGTAGTTATTCGGGTTTTAGTGATACAGAATATTTTATTGAAAGACAGCCCAGCCACAAGAAACAAGAAAAACATGTGGGGCACTCATTGATTTTATGTGATCCTCCTCTGTTGGCACCCTCTAACACTCCCCCCGCTAGCTGCCTGTGGCTGCCCATATCAAATTCAAACCTGTAATCCATACAAGGTGGTGAAGGGAGCTGAAACCGTCCCTATGCCCTCAGGCCATAATCTCACTCTCTTACTGATTCTCTGCATTGCTGCTGCGGGGTGTCTGGGTCTCGCTACCCTGCAGCAATCTGGCATCTGCTGTGGCCACATAGTTTTTATTTAATGAAACAATGCTAAATTATTTATTCCTTGATTATTATTCCCCGCTTGTCCAAATATCTTCAGTATAATGTCCCAAAACTGATTTATAACTATCAGCATATATAAAAGTGCAGCTTGATAGGCAGTATATTGTTTTTTTTCCCCCAGTTAGAAGATATATAATTTTACATGTTCTAAACTAGTACTAAATTATAACATGTTAGAACAGTGTTAAAAGCATGTTTTTGATATTTGAGTTTACATGTGAAGAACAGTTTCCCTCAGACTCTAAATGTCAGAAAAGAAAGCATATTGCATCCTGCTGTTTTGTAATCACTTTAACACGACCTGTCAACAACTGTCACTTGTCTACATCTTCTTATTGTGTGCCCATAAACACACATCTGAAAAATAAACTGAACACGGTAAAATTATCCTGGCAGGCATGCATCACTGTTAAAGAGTATGTGCCAGAAAAACAAGCCTGTTCACTGGAATCTGGCTCCAGTGCTGACCTACAGTATGACAAATCACAATATTGCCACAAGTGCTAAACACCCTCTCAGCGGGGGTGCTGGTGGCATGGATACAGAGGTATTTTTTTGGCCAACTGGCAGACTTGTGGAGAGTTGACCTCATGTAGCTTCCACTGCAGGGGACCAGTCTCACTGTCTGCTGGTGGAGTCTATAAGGAGCTGTTTAGCTCAGCCTTAATTGCCCCTGTGACACATAGTCCTGAATTTGCTATCATTTTTTTTATATATTTGAAAGAGGTTTTTTCTCTTCCTCTGTTTTGCATCTGCTACAGCAGCTTTAAGAAAGCTTTAAGACCCAGAGGGAGCTGTAGCACTGTTTTCAGACAGCCGGTCTACCGAATGTTGAAGCATTAATCACAACATTGGTGCGACATGTATGAGTTCCTCCATCTCAGGCGTTGTTTATTTGACATGATGTGGTCTGGTATTGTCATATTAATTTGTCATTTCCTCAGAGATTGTCTCCTGGGCTTAGTACGGCAGTCTTGAAGCACAAACATCTGTGTGCCACACACCCAGGGCCAACAACATACTACATACCATATGAAATCAAATTTGCACATTCCCACACTGAATAAGGTGGTGCGAAATAACACAGCGCCCATATATTCACTGTGATTTGCGGTCTGCTTGTTTAATAGCATCCTCGCCAGCTGCAAGCCACTGTGGGAGCAGGCACCATGTGAAAGTTTCCTTGAAGGAAGAAGTAAACACAGAAAAAAATAGAAGTAAATCAAAAATAGCCCGCAGTCTGTAACAAATCCCATGATACCCTTGGCCAGTTGCAGGCGATGGTATATTGTGTTTTACTTGAGCTCAGTTTTACTTTAGCTTTATTGAAACTTTTTATGTTTGACCTTTAGTCAGCTCCTTGATATAAGGCTTAATAAATCTTTTTGGGCTATCTGAAGCATGGTTTGATTATATAGCAGCTATTACGCCCATGGTCAGATCTATTGTATAGATCATAATATATAATATATGATATAGATAGATAGGACCTTGCCAAGTGACTGAGTAAAGACTTATAGTCTTAGACTTATATACTTGCTGATCCACTTCATTTCCTGAATCAGGAAGCTTAATTCTTCCTTCAAGCACCCCCTTTGCCTGTGTCATGCATTTATTAACTTTTGGACAGATGCAGTATGATGGCTGGCTGATAAATGTAGGAACTGATGTTGTGCAGTTTCAACACTATCACTTTCAGTGCTGTTATAGCCCTAAAAATAAATCTTTCAAACAATCTGACCAATCGTGCAAAATTTAAAGGCTCTCTAGTTGATGGAAAGCGCTAGATGGCTGACAGCCTCCTCCAGCGATATCAGAGTAAAACTGTAGTTATGTTGTTAAGCCCACCAGAGTCAAGGTCCTCAATTCAAACACTCACTTTCTGCCTAAACCCACAGGCAAAAGAACCCAGACACAACTCTTAATTTAACCCTGGAATTTGACATCAGCTCTAAAGCATAAAATCAGCCCCTACCTATCTCCTTCACACCTCAAAAAGATCGTCCTTGCTTTCAACTCACACTGTGATTGTTAAAATTCCATATATGTTGGGATAAATCAAGTCATGCCTGCAGCTCATCTACAATCTCTTGACAGGCTTCAGTCAGGCTCCAATAAAACAGACAACATTGCAATGGTCTTAGTTTCACTGCACTACCTCCCTGTGAGGTTAATTGTGTTTAAAATGTTTCTATTTGTTTTGAAGGTCTTAACACGGTCCAGCCTACGGGTTTACTCTGAGCGCCTGTGGTGCCACAATTCCGTCTAAATCCCTCTTCTCATTTAACTGGGGGTATTTGTTTGTGCCCGAGATCATACAGGCGGTGATGCCTTTGCAATAGAGGAATTCATTCACGCTCTATGTTTGGTCAGCTGAGTCCTTCCTTTTGAATAAAAACAAGCTAAAGGATTACCTTCTCTCCTAGTCTTCCAAATGTATTGCCTGTTTTCATTTATTTGTGTGGACGCTTCTGTTTTATTAATCTTGTTTATTTCAGTTTGTTTATGTGCTGCTACTAGGCACTGTTGTTTAAAGGCACTTAATAGACTTATTTAATTTGAGGCAGATGTTATCATATCCATCAGGCACCAGACACGGAAATGTAGATAATTTACTTTTAAATACATTTTTATATATCTCTGGAAGGGTTACTGCAGCGATTTAATATTCCTCATCCACAGTTGGGGGACAGACTGAAAAAAGAATAAACGAGGCAGAATTGAAGCAGCAGAAGTTTAGATATTCAGATTTTTTTTATAGTACAAGCTTTAAAAAAGCCTATCCCATAATGCAATTTGACAGTGTCTTTTTTATCAGACCTTCTCTGGCTGCTAAATGCCCATGCTTTACAAATCACACACCCTCAGTGTATTATACACAGACTCTTTGTTAAACATGTGTAGTCTCATCATGATGACAGCATCAGGGTTATTTTTCTCACACATGACAAAGCCCCTCCAGAGACACAGAGGACATTATGCAACTGTTTACACGGGCAAGTTAGTCCTCCACATGATGAGTAAACAGATCTTTACAGTATGTGTAAATTAGGTGGAATGTCCCTTTAATTTTAGCATGCATTTATCAGAACTAGTATTGGCAGACTGATGTGCCTTTAAAGACCTTAAAGAAATGGATGTTCTCACATTCTGCCGGTTTCTAACTGCTTATTACGCAGGAGATAATCGTATAGGACCTCCACAGGAGAGGATTTTCAAATGTTTATTTCCAGATCACCATATAATGACAAGCACAATAACTGTGACCACTTAAGCTGACTAAATCAGTTGGACATATTAACAATTATCTATGCGTCTGGCTGCAGTCTTTGTAGTTAGCGATTTTATCCACTGTGTGCCCGGCATTTCCTGGCAGGGAAGTAGTGTTGAATATGCCCCCTGCTGCAACAACTTTCCCAGTGGGAGCCAGGCATCATGATGTTAACTGCCAGACCTCCTGCTGTATTTGTGCCTACCCCAGAGTCTCCCTCCACGGGCTGAAGGAAAAGCACAAAAGTGATTAGCAAGCCGCTGGAGAAGGAGGGGCTGGCTGTCTGAACATGAGTTTTAAAGAGGGAAAGAGAGACAGACAGACAGACAAACAGAGATAACAGAATTCATAAAGTCTGATTCATGGAGACAGTAAGGGAGTGGGGGGTCAAATTTATGTGACTGTCAAAAAGCAGATAAGTGGTTCAGAGGGAAGATGTAGGGAAATAGAAGTAAATAGGGGATTCAAAAAACAGAGATAGGAAAAAGGACAAAACAGAGATAAAAGAGGAGATGTGGAGACCCAGTTCTAAGTTAGAAAAAGTCTGAGTAATTACATAATAAGTAATAACATAATTGCATAAAAGAGAAAATAAAATAAACTATTTGTTAGTCAGTGATTTAAAAAGAAAAAAGGAATGAAAGGAGATGACAGGGTTTTCTCAGAAGGCATGCTGTAGTAGAATAAGGCAGACAAAAAAAGAAAAGAAAAGAAAAGAAAAAACGTCATGTTAAAAATGGCGTTGAGAGTCAAAACAGTCCACTTCCCCTGTTTTACTGTAGTGAGCCAACACTGCCTGCAGTCAGACTGGGTGGCAGGGAGACGCGACCACTTGTCGCTGCCTCAGACCGATTTCAATCTCCTCCAATGTTATGCCCCTCCCAAATAACAATCCATTTCTGACTGCCTTGCTTTTCCTCTGTTTGAATACAGAATGCAGTGTGAGAGAGCCTCACTAAGGCTATGTTCTTCTTCTGTGTTTGTTCCCACATGATTTTCACCAGCTAAGACTCGCCTGTTTATCAAGATGGTTCTAACATGCGATGTGGCATGTAAATAATAATATTTTTAGCATTCCAGAAGGAAAATGAAAGCAGCTGAGTCTGAGCGGCAGAACGCATGATATATGGGGCATATGTTGCAGTGTTGGACATTCTTTCGGTCTTGGATTTTAAAATAGATCTGGGAATTTATCAGTATTTGTTTTGAATAATAAAAAAACAAGTGAGAATCAGATAAATCCTGCAATCTATAGTGCCAGTATTATTATTTTATTACTCAGGAGGACTCTGGCTAATCTGCAGCACACTTGGCAGCTCTTATGTGTTATCTCCCCATTTGTCTTTTCACTTTCTATTACTGGAAATATATTTTAGGCTGTCCTTGCCATGAGAGGACCCTGGTTTCTGAAAATTGTGTTTAGCAGTGTCCTCATGCAGAAAATAATAAAAAAAATATATTTTTGAGTGAAACTCTCAAAGATGTATATAATGTTTGATATCCACCTCCGTGTGACATAACTGGGCCTCTCTCTGGCACCGCTTTAATAGTCAAGTCTGATTCTAAATGAAGTACAGGAAGAGATTTATGAACATCTATAATAGTGATAATAGATCAGATTTCAGATTGTGGCCCTTTGCTGTATCTTGTCTGAATTCCTCCTGGTCATCATCCCAGTGTGACTACAAGGTCTTTCACCCTCTGGCCCAGTGCTTTTTATTATGCAGTTGCATGAGCACAGAATGGCTCATTAGTAGTGGGTGAGATAAACGCCTCGTCAGCATGGCGACCACTTGTGCTCATGTCAACATGCCTGCCGTCTGCGCAGATAAGGCATGGCATTATGTACTCTTATCTCTAGGTCTGTCTGCCAAGTAGTCAACCCTGGGGTCTGCACAAACGCAGGAAATGTACCTGTACACTGGGACAAAATTTGGAGGGAAAAAATCATCCGCTGACTCACCTACAGCAAGACTTAAAGTCAAAGGTGCTCAGCGCAAGGTTAAAGAAACCTCTGGGAGGGTTTCCGATCTCTGTCAAAACAAGATAGTGTTTTACATCACATGTCTTCATTTTACTGCAACTTTATTCACTAGCAACTCAATTAATGAGGGTACTGTGTGCAGGGCAGAATCAGCCACTTAATCTGTCACTGGCAGAGTAGCTATGAACAAAATGTTCTCAGCTAAAATGCTTCATGTTATGTTTGCACGAACGTAGAGGCTTTGCTTTGAACTTTTCCCTTGGTCTAAAGGCGATGGCAAAAATCTATAACAGTAAATGTTAATGCAATTACTTGGCATTTTCTGTAAGAGAACATACTGTCTTTCTGCATAGATGTGACCTGATTTCTAAAGTGGTCAGCGCTGTACAATATGTACTCTGCAGTTCAATGTTGTATAATGGCAAAACCTCTCGATTCAAGCACTGGGTGGGTAGTTTTCCTGTTGATTCAGGTGCCACACCGGTCAATCTGTATTTAGATAGCTGAAATCTCTTTCTGATGTCTGCCTGTGTGTGTGCAGCATGTGTGTATGTTTGATGTGATGAAAGAATCCTCACTGGATTTGGACAGTGGATTTTTCATTTTGCTCGTATTTCTGCGATATGTCAGGAAGCATAATATGTGACTCAAAGAAAAAGCCTTGAGACATCTGACAGATTATTTTAATCTGCTCTTATACTGTAACTACAACAAATCCAACAGTCAAACTCTGGATACTTATTAATCTTTTCACAGACGCTGGAGGGAATAAAGTTACACTTGTCAAACAACTCTCCCTAGTTCAGACACTTCCATTAGTTAAGTGAAAATGAAATCATAAACTTGAAGCCATCTCATAGACCTCTCTATGAGATCATTCAAAGACATTTTTCCTCTTTGAGGCTCAGTAAGTTTTTGAATGGATCTTTAAGCATATAATTTAGCCATTGAACTACAAAGAAAATATACTTATCATAATAGAAAATAGGCTTCTTTTATTGATGTCAGCATCACAAAGCAATGTTTGGTTGTTGTCTGGTGTCAAAGTATTAAAAGAGCTACAGTATCAATCTGTTTGGGAGTGATGACTTCTCTGATGCCACTCTTTTGTTTACACTTGGATCATGAATTGTACCTTTGACTTCACTCTGCTTCTTGGAAAAAAAATAAATAAATAACAACAACAACAACAAAAAACTGGGTCTTCATTAGTATGCCACCCTCATATCGGAAAGCATTAGTATTTAGTGGCAAAAATCAGTCAAGAAAAACAGGCTAATCTCTGTTGGTTCTACTCATAGCATATGTTGTGCAAAGCTACATTAATCTTGAATGATTGGGAGCAACCACTGTGCAATGAATCTAACGCTTCAATCTGCTTTGGTTTGCTCGCAGTTAGCATGAAACTTGCTAAATTAGTCTGTCTATGCACCAATTAAAACTCAGATGATTAATTGTGTTTTGCCAGTGCTCTTTCAGTGTATTGGGGAAACTAATACATAAGTGAGTGGAAAAGATGCACTATACCCAGTAACTGATGGTGTCTAAAATATAAGAGATCACCTGAGACTATAGATGAGCATTAACATAAAAATTATGGTATATTTTTCATGCCCGCAGCTACTGCCTGCTTACAAAGAACCACAATACATACAATCAAAAAAATGGAATGACTAATTACTAGCAGCCGACGGGGCATAAAGTTAGTAAGCGAACAACGGAGGAAGTGAGCCATAGACCTTCCATACGCCACTGTTGGACTTGTTGTTCAGCCGGCTTCCGACAACGATGAGACGACGGACGAATGGCTCCCAGAGGTGTAAACAGAGCTAGTGTGAAGACAGGCTGTCTCCAGACCCGCTATCACATCCTCAGTTCCTCTCCAGCAAACATTGGACGTAAGACTTGGCACACAGGCACACACATGGAAAAAGTCTTCAGCCATTAAGCTGACAAGACTAATCAGCAAAAATTTTTTTTGATAGAATTTCAGGACTTTGGGGAGTGGGGGGGTGAGATGGCCAGGAAGCCTGTGTGTGTTGTATGGTGTGTGTAATGTGTAGTATGCAGGGGTGAGAGGCCAGGGGACAGTGCAGGCCCCTGCAGAGTACTGATAAGGGCTTGTTTACCTTCCTGTGGATGGTCAGGCCTCAATCTGCAGTTGCGGAAACGCCGGGACAATAGGTGTGTGTATATGTGTGTGTGTATGTGGAGTCCAGAGAGAGACTTGAGTTAGCCTTGAAGCTCCCCTTTCCCTCTCCGACTAACTCTGATAGGACTGCTGACCCCTCCCTCCCCCCTTCCCCATCATGACTCCGTCGTCCGACCCTGGACACAAACAGTTTACTCTATCCCAAGGGACCAAGGGAGACAGTTGGTCTTGACGTTGTCTGCTGTCAGGGTTTCCCTTCTGTTTTCCCCCCTCTTTCCTTCTTTTAAATCCAGCCATGCAGTGTAGCTTAAAGTTCTACAAGTCTTCTTTTTGCATCTAAACTCTAGTCAAGTAGCTGATGCTCCTTTCCACGGTGACTTACAGTGAGGGAAGGCATGAAAGACCGGGCATGAAATCAAGCCCCCCCACCGCTTGCTCGCCTGAGGTGAGTGGAAAAGCAGCCGGTTATTGGGCTGCAGGTACTCAATCCCTTGAATCTAAATCAACATTTAGTTAAGGTGTGATAGAAATTTAAAATTCAAGGCCT
This sequence comes from Protonibea diacanthus, assembly GCA_028641955.1. Lineage (NCBI taxonomy): Eukaryota > Metazoa > Chordata > Actinopteri > Sciaenidae > Protonibea > Protonibea diacanthus. The sequence goes on along the minus strand of CM053991.1, from coordinate 11,738,487 downwards.
CGTCAGTACCTGTCATTACTGCGATGTCGGCACAGCACGGATGCTCAGAGTTGTGGCAACAGTGTTACAGACAGTCAGGCACCTCTTGAGATCTTTAATTTACTTGCAGAAGTAGTTAGCAAACATAAACAGGCCTGGCAGTAGCACTAACAACAAACCTCATCCACCAAGTACACCATTGCACATATGCTGTGAAACACTCTAAATATGGAAAACATAACCTCAGGAAATCACAGCAAACAATCAGCAAAAATCTGTTTGTTCCAGGAAACATTTATCTGAGTGCATCAAATCTAAATTCTTAGTACTTTTTTTTTTCTTCGAAAAACAATTCTTTTCTCAAGAAGTGAATTTTTGGTTCTCCTGATTATTTCCTCTTTTACTTGACTTTGTTCGTTTTTGGATTTAGTTAAGGTCATTTCTATTTTTGCTGACCAATGAGATGCTGACACTACAGAATGTTAAAACAAGAAGTGATTAGTCAGTCAGATATACAGTAACTGAAAAATGAACTCTGCTTCAACATATACTTCTGCTTTTTGTGAAGTTCTAGACAGTCAGGAGCCACAGTGTGCCAAATGAGAACATATGATATGACCTCTAAACTGAATTATCGCTTATGTAAATGAGTGGAGTGACAACAATTCATCGACTCACTTAAGGAGTCCCAGCCTCTTCAGGGTTTTTACTTGCAGCTCTCAACATTCTCTCCCCTCACATTAAAATAAAACTCATTCCGCTTTGCTCCATAAGATGAGTTGGAACAGATTCATTTTTTCTTATCACCATTATGTTAACATAGCGGGTAACAATATAGTGAATGCAACCCTAAAGATTATGGGCTGTTAGCATAATGTAATGCTTGTGGGATGGAGCTGTGTGCTCACATACCCTACAATGCCTTTTTGGCCTTGCTAATACTTCTGTGGACGCCCACATGATGGGAACTTATTTTCTCGAACATTCATAGCACTTTAATGTCATCTGGTCCACCCAACTTTGAAATATGAATGCTGCTTAACATTCGTAACAAATTCTCTGATGATTCGACAGTCAGTGAGTCGTCCTGTTTTAGAGAAGTCTTTTGAAGAAGTTCTGATAGGGTGGTGCATTTGCTTCTGCTAGCTCGTGGCAATCAGGGACAAGCACTTCTGACACAAAGCAGCAGAAGAAGGAGAAATACAGAATGTCAGCACTGTGTAGGTCTACTTTGATCCATAATGATGATAAATCACCTCAAAGCCTCCAGTAATGCCCCAGCACTGCTACTGGTCTCAGTGCATAATTATGGACAGTGAAACTTAATTTAGGAGGTTCAGGTTGGCAACCTGAATTAATTACATTTTTACAGTGTTTTAATTTGAATTTTGAAACAATGGAGATAACACTTTGATCCACACAGTCATTTACACAGCTAGCCTATAAATCTTTTTTAGCTCACTCTGTCCAGCAAACTGTGGGCATACCTGTAATCAATGCAGCAATATTTCAATCAGCAGAGACAAGTGAATATAGTAAAAATAATGTTTATTTTATGACAGATGATATATGATAATAAGTCTTGTCAAAAAGTCTTTTAGCGCTTCGAAATTTGTGATCGAGTGGCATCTGCCCTCAGCAGCAGCATGATAAATCCCCCCCATGGAGTCCAGACACCAGTGCTGGTGGAGGCTGATGACTACAGAGACTGATGGGTTGATGAGGCTGATGAAATGATGAATCTGCAGAAGGCTGGGCAGTGATGCAGAAGAGGGGGTGCACAACAGCAGTATGAAGAGGCAGAGACAAAGAGAAAAACATTAAAAAAGGCAGCAGCAAAATTATAGACTAATGATGAAGGTGCGTCACTAAGCTGTTGGATAGATGTGACCAGCTGATAAGAACATCTCGTATCATATTTAGGCTCTGATAACGACAGCAGGGAAATTAGTGTGGGAATGAATCATGGAAGGATGAATGAGAAATAAACTATAGCTCTAAGCATGCAAAAGAATAGTCTTCTTACTGCTTCATTAAAATGTTATGTATAGTACACCTCAAGCTCAACTTGCCAGGCTGAACTCTGAACTGGAATGTCTGCTGACACCCATAAGACTCAGCTGCACTTCCAATATCCTACTGTGTAAAGCATATGAAGTTAACCTGAACTGGCCTACCTAAAAACTGACAAGCAACCTCAGCCAAACACAGCATGTTGAGCTAAATCCAACAAAGTAGGCCTATAGATTGATGGAAGCAGAAAATAGTTGTCCGGCTGATCGTGAGAAGCCCTAAACTGGTCACAGCAGTGATACTGTCTTAATGATACTATGCACGATTGAACACATGGGAAAACGGATGTCTGTGATTTGATGACCTAGTCTCCAAGTCTCCTCATTTTACTATCTTTTTCTGGGAAGCCCCGGAGGGTTAGTAAAGAAACAGACCCTTTCAGAGATCCAGCCAGACTCTGGACATGTGAGGCTACCAGATGGGAGCCTTTGCTCTGCTTGTTAGTTGTGGCTCCAGGGTACTACAGAACCAGGTGAACTGCTGAGGGCTGTTTAAAGTGCATCATACTGTAAGTTGTTCATGGCTCCTGGATATTGGCACACTCCACAAAAATTGTCTGTCTCCAAAGGCTGCTTCACTAACAGCAATTTGTCCATTATTGATTTTGGTTGTACACTCATTGGCCTTAATTTTATAAGCATTCGATCAGTTTGCTATAATGTGTTTAATATGTTTTCAGTCAAATACAAGTGCCCATTTAGCCTGGTAATTTGGCCATATAGTGTTATGTTATTAGTGTTATTAATCGTAGTCAGCAGTACTGTATAGAAATGAATTGAATGAGGATAACTACTAAAATGTAATTTGCATTATGTATTAAAGAAAACTTCTCATGAGTTGAGGCCATTTTCTGTCCTTCCTAATGTCCCCTAATGTTTTATATTCACATCTCTCGCTCATACCTAACATCTTAATGGAAATCACCAGCATCCATAAACATGTCTTCTCATGGAATAGGAAATGGAGGGGACTGATATAAGTAGATAAAGAGGACAGGGAATGGAACGGTTCTTCTATACCTCATTTACCAGCAGACCGCTTAGCGAGGCCATTGGCATTTCCGGGGTCAAGAGGGCAAAATGAATGTTCTTCATATCCTATGGTGACTCGTAAAAGGGAGACCAGTGACACATGCATGTACCCACACACACACACGCAGCCAGTGTGATTTATACCAAGACCTCTCGGGTGACAGTCATGGGCCGTTGACTCTGTCACAGCAGAACAAGAGAGAAATAACTTTATGGATGTGGATATTGAGCAACAGACATTAGCAGAGAGGGCCAGAATAACAGGAAACCAGCCTTGACCTCTGTGGTGAGACTGGGGGGGCCAAAGGAGCATGGACGACTCTCCATCATGATTTGCAAGAAAAGCAGCAGTCCACAAAAGCTGAGCCAAGAAGCAGTGAAGATGTTGGCCCAAGAATGTTATAGCCTCCCTAAATCCTCTAATTAGTACCAAATGTGTCCATGATTTGGAAAATCTACGACTAAAGGGCAGTGGCATGATACTCCCCCAGAAAAGAAAAAGTGTTTCTGTGGAACACGAACAAAAGATGTTTAATCTCTGAAAAATGTCATGAATTAGCAGCATCTGAGATATTGTGTGTGCCAATTGTTAAAATGATCAAATTAAAATAATTTCTCATCAACATCCCTTTTTCTATCAGTCGTATTGTGAGTCTGAGATGTCATGAACAAATGAATAAGTCCATAATAACAACCCTCTTTTATTGTGGGGACAAAAAAACAGAAGAAAGAGCTGATTATGTAACATGTTCTAGCTCGTTTTTTTTTTCATTGCATTCATCACTTTCTATCCAATTTTATCTCCGTCTGTCCATTCTCCACCACTAGTGATGACATTGCCTCAACCAAGGTCTTTGATTAGTGCCGCTTCTAAATAAGGCACATCCTGTTGACCTACCAAACTTTGCAATTTCCTATTAACCCTTTCCTCTCTGGTCCTCTGTCTTTCTCATCTCACTTGTTTTACACCACATCTCCTCACTGAGGCATTGTGTCCTGCTGGGTGAGCAGACCGCATACATCATAAAAGTCAGTGGAGCAGTATGTCATGGAGCATTTGCATTTGCAACAACTAAATTAGTTGTTTCTGTTATCATATCACACTTGCTCGCTTACATGTCTCAGCACCAGCTGTTTTGGGGGTGATTATGGCATGCGTAGTGGATGCTTTGGCGTATATTTCTTTTATTTATCGTATTGTAGATAAGCTTATCTAATGTTTAGGTTCAGTACAGAGGAGTTCTGACTGATCCTTTGAGAGGTGGGTGTCTTTAAGGGTTTGTCTTTAGGAGTAAATCCAAATTAGAGACCATGTCAGCGATGCTACCAAGTCTGCAATGTCACAGGATGCCCCAGTCAGACCCTTCCTGCTTTAATCAGCAAAAGGTGGGAGATGGGCCAGGAAAGAGATCCCTGATTGAGTTGGAAAAGGTATCTGACCTTCTACACTGTATTCTCCACTGTTCTTCTTGAGGAAAGAGGAAGTTTGCTGGAGAATATTTTGTCCCTTCCAGTCAGGCAAGTTAGAGTGAGCATGTGCACATGCATACTCTAATCTAACACAATAGAACACACACATACACACACACACACACAGCCCAGGTCAAACACCAGGCATTTATACCCAACCTCATCCATGACCGCATAGCCTCGGCTCGATTAATTCAGCCTCCAGAGACACGGATCCCCAGGTTAAACAGCATGCTCGTAGCAGAGAGCAGAGTGAGCAGGCTTGATGGATGACTGCAGTCCAGTATCCTGGCACGTCTGATAAACGTGAACCGGCAGATTAGTTTTTAAACAATGTAGTCCTACCTACACATTTAACATCCATACTCTGAGACCAGGCAAAAGCTTTCAGAATGACTAATAACAAATTTAGCCCCTTTCAGACAAGGAATCTGTAACATTCCTAGGTTCGTCTACCAGTTAAATAATGCATTTTGGCTTTGACACAGGTCTTCATTCATGTGTTGTTGATGTCCAAATATAACTGGATTGTTGTAGAGCTGTAATCTCTTTGACCCACACAGTGAGATAATGCAAGAATTTGCGTATTAATGTCAGAATAAATAAATTATTTAGTATAACTTTGTGCTTAACCATTTGTACTGGATTTCTTTCAGCCTCACATCAAACATGTAAACCGGAGAATGCTAATAAAAACCCATGGGTGCACGTGAGAGAGATGGCAATTGGCTGTTGGACCAGCTTCATCAGCAAGGACAACGCAGAGGTCCACATCCTTAACCTGAACTATGTGCCAACCACGGTAAGCATGTCAAGGTTATACAAATGAGATGCTGAGCAGCTAATTATGTAAATGCGCAAAAATACTCTCACTTATTACTTACATAACGAGCAGTGAAATTCAGCAGGCAAATTAAACCTTTTCAGTAAACCAGATAACAGTTGCAGAGCTGAACTGCAACAGAGCGTAGAAAGTTAAAATGCTGCACAATCAGCACTATACATATCTGTCAAGCTGACAACTCGGCTTACTTGTCATTTAAATCTAATACCACAGCCTGTCATGGGTATGTTATCGTCTGCTTATTAATCATCCTTTTCAGTCAACTGTACAATATGTCAAGTCCAGTCACACCTAAGAAGCAATGTGTCAGTCCATGCATTGCACACATGCTCACCTTGTATGCATTTTATCCCTTTCAGATAATAGAATATGTCACTCACTGTTACAAACATAGTGAATCTGTCGGAATTCAATTTTTTCTTTTTTTTTCTTCACCTTTTTTATTTACAAAAGGTGAAGGCTCTGTCGGACTGCATGCAATATGTCCCATTATTAAATCGTAAGCTAATAAAGCAAAGTGGAGGCTGAGTTTTATGTGAAGGACATGCGTAGGTAGGAGCCTTTTGTTGTATAAAGTGGTCAACTATGGTAAATACAAGGTGATTAAGTCACCAAAATTAATTTCCCAAAACATTATTACTCCTTTAAAATGTTTAAAAGAATTATCAAATTACCAGCAAACCGGCACAGGCAGAACAGAAAAGGCTTTTTCCACAGGAGACATTTTTACGTTGACATTTACTGGGGGCACTGGAATGGAACAGTAAATGTTAATAGTTAAACCTGTGATTTTCCTGCTATGACAAGTGAAAATGTCTGCTGTGGAAGAGGCACATAAAGGCTGGAAAAGACAACATGGATAACCTGACAGGGACTGACTGATAGCTCTCCTCTGTATATACTGAGGCTAATTGCAAACAAGGAGCAGCTGGGTAGGCAGGTGAGTCATGTGACGGGCTGACTCAACACTGACGGTTGGCAGGCAGGAGAAAAATGGCAGATTCAGACTGACCTAATGAGAGGTTAGTGTGCACGATGCACAGATTCATCAGACTCTATTCATCAGAACTACAGCCAGAAGAGGCAAGAAGGAAGGATGAAGCAACTGAGATACATGTAATATGATTTTTCTGGTATAATATTATGGAACTCCATTATTTTTGCCACAGTTTTTTTTTTTTTGATTCTTCTTTGATTTTTATCAGTCTATTTACGGGTATGTTAAAATCCTTCCTAAAATCGGATAAAATCTCTCGCTAATCAATTTTCTCTTGTGATGTCACTTGTGTAATTATCAGTTCGGACTACAAGTTTGAAAATATGACATTTTTGGATTGTGGAGTTAATAAGTGAGTTTATCAAACCTCTGTAGCCTGCTTGTAATCTCTGAAGCCACATGGCTAAATTAGCACTAGCATAACATACCTGAATCTCTGCCTTGACTTTATGTGGTTGAGTTGCATTGTGGGTATTGTAGGCATATGTACTGTATTTCACAAGATTTCACAAGGAAGAAGAATGTATGTAGCAAAAAAAAAGATAATATCTAGAAAATCACTCTAAATAATGTTTATTTTTTTCCTTTTGGTTAATAAATGCTGACCCCACCGTTTAAATAAATAAGGCCCAAGAAACTTCTTCCCACACTGTGAAATGTAAACAGACAGAATCCATGTGTAACTTTTTATCAGCCAAATAACTAGCTAACCCTCAACAGATGCCAGACAGAACAGGAAGATAGGATTTCCCAACATGCCACAGTTTTTCTTTTTAAACTAAACAGGCTTCTATGACATGTCAGCTCTGCAAGTTTCTTTTTCCAGCCAAGCAAGCACACACCATATTTGCAGATAGTGTATTGGGTCATTTTGATTGTAAAACTTTTAGCTTTAGGGAATGACACCGGAAAGTAACAACAGAAAACTTTTAATCTATATGCTGTTATTGCCGTGCCAGACTCCATTTTTCACTGTCCAACATTGTCGGTCAGCTCACATTAGTCATTTCTTTATCAGCGTGCTCTGTTTGTTTGTTTTTTCCATTTGTTCTCACTTAGAGTTCTTTATGTAGTACTTTCACATAACTTGTGTTAAGCAACTACTGTTTATTTATTGTCTCTCTTTATTTTTCACTCTCTTGGTCATTCTTTCTCATTTGGTAGTGATTATGAGGAGCAGATGTGCTATGTGCAGTCTAGCCAAGGCAACATCACAGGATGGTGCAATACAATGCCTGCCTGAATCCATCACATCTATAAATCCTTCAGTTGCTTCTAGGAAAGCTCTAGAGGATCCTGTCATAATTTTTCTCTTACAGGAAAAACTCTCACCAGTAAGCTAAGCCGACTACAGTATGAGTGCTTTTAGAATTCATTCTTTTGAATTTGTCGCTTGAGGATACTGAAGTTTAATTTTGAGGTTACACAAAGACACATTAAGGGTCTGAACCCTGCAAGAGGTATGTTTCCTTACTTAGTTGTGTTTTAAGTAAGAGTGCTAACATTGTGCAAGTAGATGATTGTCTTTCCCTTAAAGACTGGGCTATTGGCATTAATATTGCCAATCTCTTTTGCCAACTCTTTAGTCTCATTTAATGGACTGCTGTGTTACAGCATATTTAATGGACTGGAAATCAGAAGGAAAAAGCAGTTTGATGACTAAACAGATTTAAAGTATATTAGGAGGGAAATGCTTCTCTCAGTCAACTTATTAGGCCCGAAGAGTAAAACCAGACACATTATGTTGCGTGGGAGACTATAAGAAAAAACACATTTCATTGCATAAAGTTGGAGTTTTTTCAAGAAATGGTGCAAGTTTTCTTACAAAATAGTATAAATTGGGGTAGAGTATGTGGGAGGAATTTGGCTCGAGATTGATGTGATGCAATGGATGTTGTACAGAGTTAACATATTCGGTTCTCTTGTGGGACTATGAGTGGATGTTTCATCAAATGAAAGAAGAAAAGTGGACATAAGATCTCCCAGCACAGACCCCTTATCTGCTCTTGACACTGTTTAAAACAGATTTTTCTTGTAATCACACAGGAAGGCGAACGTCTTCATCACATGCCAAACTGTCCAGTCAGATGGGAGGTTTGCTCTTGCCTCCCCCTTTTTTTGTCCTTTAAATTTTCTTATCACCTTCTTCCTTATCCCCTTTTGTTTTTCATACTGATTTACAACCTGCCAGAGACAGTTGACTCTCACAGTTTGACCGCACAGAGAATTAGAACGAGAGCATCAAGGGCCTGCCACAGGCCAGGAGAATTCATAGGGAGGAGCTGCTTGTGCAGGGTCCATTGATGTCACACACTGGCTTGTAGTCAGGGTCTTGGCACAAGGCCGAGACTAGACCAACGGAGCCAATTCAAGGGAGAGAGCCAAAAGAATAACTGGAAACTGCATCAGCAAAGGCCCTTCAAAAAATGCTCTCGAGAAAAAAAAGAAAAGTCTGAGAAGGAAAACAATTGTATCTTGAAAGCACAGGAACAAAAGTAGCAAAGGTGAGTGATCAGGGTCAGCAACAGTCATGATTCGGAGTTCAAAATGAAAGAATGAAATTCACAAGAGGATGAAGGGAGGGAAACTAGACAGAAAGACAATGAAGCTCATTAGAGAAGAGTATTTAAGGAAACCACCTAGTGAGTTATCTCCGTGTGAGGCACAATGAACTCCCTCGGAAATGCCATTCATTCATTTACTCGAAGTACTTGCCACAAGATTCAGGTAAAAAGTGGAATTTCTGGGAAAAAAAATGCAGTATTACAATTCAATGTCTCAGACTCTGATAAGCAAGACTTATAATAACCCAGCCTGTTTTATGTTCCTTCTATTTTCAGCACAATCATGCTGTATTCTTTTAGTATTAATTCTGCAGTGAAGATGGAAAAGTTTTGTGTTAAAATGTTGAAATGATTACAACATCCAACATCCTGACCTCTGGTCCATTCAGGAACAAATGTCACCATGTTTTCACCTGGGATTGCAGTAACCCTTTTGGCTATTTTTTTGTGTTTTTTTGTGTTTTTTTTTTTTTTTTTTTTTTTTGTGTGTATATGTGCGTGATCCCTCTGTCCATTGCACTGGATGTGCAAGCCTCTCTTTCCAATGCATCTTTGTTGTGCTCATAGGTAATTTGTTGATGGTCTCCTTAGACCTAATTTGTTCTGTACTGGTCTGAAAATTTCCATAGCACAGGCCTGAGCTCATCACAATTCTCTTGGATCGAGCTCTGGCAGCATCAGGTAGCAAGTAAATGAATTTAATATAAGGGATTCACACTGTTTCCACAGCATGCTCGTTGTCTCCCCAGCAGACTCGGCTCTGAAAACAATCTACCTTCAAATAAACAGAATAAAGTATTTGGTGTCAAAGGCATCACGAATGGATGAAGGCAGAAATTTGTATTTATGAATGTTAAATTCCCACAAAAGCATCACACTGGAGATATATTTCCAAGCTTTATTTTTAAAAAAGCTGTTTGTTTCCAATGCACTGAATCATAAAATTGAACCAATTTCAAATCCACGACTCTTTCATTTTTCCAAACCCAATTATCTTGTGTTATTACAGAAGTAAAAGTAATTAGAACTAGGATTTATGGAATTAAGCCAGTCTTGAAAAAAAAAAAAAAAAAAAAAACCTCTAAACTCAGACTTATTATTCCTCAGTGAAAAGGTTTACTCGCACCACTTATATCCGTAAAACTCAGCTGTACAAACTTTACCCTACGCACATGTGGAGCATGGTAATTAAGGCTGATTCACAGAGTGACTGTGGTGGTGATTAGCGAATCACATCACCATTGTGTTACCCTCAGCTGAGAATATGGTTAATGAGGTATTACATTATGTGTTAAATTATGTTAATTACATTTTATATAAATATGGTCAGCCACATGTGGTGGGACACTTTGTTGCAAGTTATAAAAAACATATAAATTGATAATCTTACATCATTAAAGTATAGAGTTTTATCATGTAGTTTCAATGCAGCAAAAACTTCCAGCATAAGTTAAAAAAAAGCACTTCATAGCACATCAGGTACATATATAATTTTTTTTTTTTAGAACTTCTGATTTGCTTTTGACTTTTTCCCCCTTGTTGACTCACACTGGAGAGAGACGTAAGAATAGAACCAAGCTGCATTACCTCATTAATGTCTCTGTCAATACGGAGGCAGACAGCAAAGACAGCTTTCTGTCTGTCTCCACGAGCCCTCTGTAAATGACTGGTATTGCTTTTTCTGGAGAGATGCATGTGTTGACATTTCATAGTTGCGAAAAAAAGGATAATTGTCATATCCCCCACTGATTTTTGCAATAGGGCAGAAATGGAATCAAACTTGTGTAGAATTAAACTGCAGTTGGAACTATTTTTAAACTTAGCGCTGCAAGCAAAATGTCTCTCTACTCCGTCAACTTGAGGTCTGTTCATTTAATGACACTTCACGCCAGATGGGGAGGTTTGCAAATTGGGGAATAGTTATATCCCATTTTACACAGAAAACAAATGCTGGCTTGCAGTCGGAATATTGGCAGATTTTGTGTGTTTTACTCTGCGAAAAGGTCATGATGATCACTGTTCATTGTGTATATTTGTATACGTTTTACATTTTCATTTACATGGCTCAGTGCTTCCCAGTATTCTTATATTCTCAGTATCACTTAGACTGTTTTTAATTCTCAGCATTAAAGTATCTCAGCAAAATATCACACGTTAAGCCTCTTACATGTTTCTAGTTGACAAGACTGCACAGATAAATATATCTCTACACCGTGCTGTATGACAACACAGTGAACAATTATGTAACAGGAGCAAGACACATTGTTTGAAGAACTCCGAACATTTCATAATTTTTTTTTTTTATGTCACTGCTTTGTTTTTATAACACAGCACACACTCAGCATGGTACACTCACCAAAAAACTCATTATAGGCGGCACAGTAGTTCCCGTATGGAGGGCTTCACAGGGTGAGTGAATATTTATGCCACACAATTTCTTCGTGCTCCTAATCAGTCCCAGTGTTCCACCTGGAGATTTACACCACTGCCAAACTTTCTCTGCTTGCAACAAAATCATAAACTCCAGGCCCTTCGGCTTTCACACAGAATTAAAAGTTGTTAATTTATTTGCTCACACTGAATTTGCAGCTGAATAAGTGACATTGTCAAGTTAAAGTAAATGCAGGGATTATTATTTTTATTATTATAGTATTGTAATTGGTGTTTTTTTGTTTGTTTGTTTGTTTTTTGAGTAACAATTCTTTTTTTTTTCCCTCTTAGCATGCTATTTTCCCTCTGAACATGACCATTGCCAGGCCAATGCACCTCATCCTCATGTCATTAGACCCGGCCCACTGTTTATACAGCATCAACCCTGATGTTCACATTTATGTGAGTATTGTCTCTTTCTTTTTCTATGTCAACATTCAGGCCGTGCAGCTTGAAGGGAAGATAAAATGCTGATTATGCAACACACAGTACCACTAAATTAATTTCACTCATTACTCTGTATGTGATTCCATTTCTCAGCTTGTTATTAATGCAGCAATGTTTAACAAGTACTAACTAATCATGAAAAATTAACAGGTTATGGGGACACCAGTGTAAGTTTTTATCTTTTTTCAGTATTGTATAATTTTCAGATTTCTCCAGATGTACTTAGCTCCTGTCAAGTGCCAGCTGTTTAACATACAGTCAAACTGCCACAGCTGTGCAGCTCTCCGGGCCTGTTAAGAGACAGTGAACCGTGTTCGTCTTTCCATAGATATTCCCCAGTGGCTGCTCTGCACGAGGCAGTTTGTGTTTTTGTGTTTTTATTATCCACACCATAAAATCGGTAAGAGAAGTTTTAGAGCGTCCAGCAACGAGAGGGGCTGATGGCATCGGCTGTAGAATTAATGTTCCAATGAAATTAGAGATTCTGACTTTTACACACTGTCCTCAAATTACATCTGTGAATTAAATCTAGTGAGGCCACAAAACAACTTTTATTCAGCTACTTGAGTGTGTAATTAAATAGAGGAATGATGCTGTTATGTGGACAAAGCGGTTGGTCATTGTGGTGTGACAGACTGTGTAGGTATTTAAAATTGCATTGTGGATGAACATACCGAAGTGAATCAAACACAAAAATACTGTTACTGAAACAAACCATATATGTTGAAGTCTTTTATCACCACACTGAATAGCCCGTCTTAAAGAGGAAATTATATTAAAAAGGACTGAGATGTCCAAATAAATGAGCTTGCATGGACTATTAATACTAAATATGTTAACAATGAAACACCTCACTTTTAATGAAAAACATTGATTAGTTTCAGCTGTGATCAAGATGTGAAACTACAGTTTCAGTAGATGGAAAGTTATAAGCATCAATTAAAGCGACATTTAAATCATTAAACATCTCTAAGTTGTTAAAGAATCCATTTACAAAGGTAGTTCTATAGGATTGTTGGACCACTGCGTCAACTCCTTATTACACAACTTGTTTTTCAATGTCAGTTTCCTTTGCCAAAGTTGCACTTTTGTCCTCTGATTAATGTGGTTTTTTTTTTTTGGTTTTTTTTTTTTACCTTTGGCAGTCACTGGTATCAGTTTATATCGGTATAGCAGACAGTTGAACTGAGATTTGAAACTTTTTTCTTCATTTTAGCTTTGTTTCTTTCCACAAACTTACATTATCATTGCACAATCTTGGCTTGTCGTCTTGGGAATGCTTGAGACTTGACAGTCGGCTGTCAAATGGTAACCTCCTAAGATGAAAGGCTTCTTAATTCACATAGCCTCTTTCATGAAGTTACAGCTAGTTGTTTGTCTTCCATGCTCATGACTAATCTAATCTTTTTAACAGCTTCAGCACACAAAAATAATTCCACATTTCACAAAGTAAAGATGAAATAATGTCCACTGTGATCCTAACCCGCTATATACTGTGAAATAAAAACTACTGGAAAAAAGTTTCAAAAAGCTATGATATACTAGTATGAGCAGTATTAATTAGCAGATATAGATGATAGACTAATATATAAAAAAGACATACATAAATAAATAAAAATAAATAAATAAAAATCACAGCTGACCAATCACAATGATGAAATGTTTATAAGAGTGTCATCAGTTAGTGATACGCTGACAGCAGTGTAATACCACATCCTGTATCATGTCCTGTCGAGAGCCTGGACAACATTGCCTGTGAATACAGGATGTTTTCGTGGGATGAGCAGTATCACTGGGGGATAATAGTGTTTTACTGCAGATTGCAGTGTAAGAGAAACAGCATCTGTTCTGTGTCTGACAAAGAACGTCACCAGCTTGACAGCTTGGCACAGTGTCACAATCACAGCCCTTGTTGGCTTCCCAGAGCTGACCTGAGTACACAGGGTTGTTAAAAAAGCAAAAAAAAAAAAAAGCAACACAGCAAGATTTTTGCCTATAAAGTCTTGTGACTCTCTTTTTTTTAATATATTTATTTAACACTTTGTTAGTTGTACAAGTAGGTTTTTCAGTGTATTTCACACATAATGCAGTGTAGCTTAAGAATCTAAGCCTAGCATCTGTAACTCACACACACTGTCTTCACAAGGCAGACTAATGGAAAAGAAGTATTAGAACTTTCTGTAACTCTACACTTTTTTCTCAGAACATCTCTGAATTGCTTTTACTGTGAGTCTGCAGGATATCAAACTGATTTCACAGACCTTAATCAGCATCAGAGTTAAATTCTACTGTAATCATTAAAATGACTACCATTGTTATTTCCCTTTTTCTTCCCCTCTATTTTTCCCTGTCTGCCTGGTTCTACCGTGACTAGTTTTCCCTCTTTTATTTTTGGAGTTTCCCTTCACGCTATTTTTTGATCTTGCGTCAATCAAATATGCATGTAGAAAAACCAATGACTCCCTCGGGCTTTCTTGGCTTTCAACATTTGGCTTTGTGACGCAAGGACACACGTGCAAATAGTCACATATACTAGACAGGTCAGGAGAGGGATTTATCTTATTTAGACAAGCACATTCACACTTGATGAAAAACAACAGGATGGTTCATAGAAAGTCCACTTCTTTCTTAAGTTGATCAGTTCATCATAACCTTTCTCCTTTTCACCTCATTTTGGTGAAATGCAATGAGCTATGTGGTTAAAAGTGATAAAAACACTGACTACACAAAGGAAGTTGAATAATTCTTGAGTCAGAATCCAGTAAGTATGTATCACACTATCCATGTATTGTGTTTTGAAGCTCACTAAAGTGAAAAACAAAAAAGAAATAGAACAAAGCACAATAAAACATGAAATATAATAAGTGGCGCATCAAACTGCATGAAGTTAATCAGAGTTTAAAATTGCACCTTAATGAACGATTTCCTGTAAGTATTTAAGGGCGATGATCTCATTGTACTATTCTATAAAGGTTCTTAGAGTTTCCTTCAGTTGACGTAAGTGTTTACAAAATGAAGAGGAGCACTTTATTTTCCACTTCAGCAAAATTGCTGAGGAAGAGAAGGACAAATCAGTAGACTGAAGGTTGTGCCTGAAATAAAACCAGAACATGTTTTCTGTCTTGAAACGCTTTGAATGCATTTTTATGCTTAACTGTCTAGAAGCTGTATGATTACTGTAGACTCCTGTGTTCCCAGTGCCTCCCCCTCCCTTTTTATCCATGCAAAGCTTAATGTAAACTCCATTATTTCCCATTGGCCTTGACGAGGAAACAGCGATGTCTAGTCGATGAGATGGATGTATATATTTATACCTTGTATGGAGCCAGATTCTAGCCGACTGCGGTGACGCACAAAGCTAAAAAAGGTCCCATTTCCTGGCCCCACTCAGGAAGCAAAGGAAAGACCATGGCTCCAACAGGGTTGCGCAACAAGGCTCGTGGATACTTAACCATAATAAACATTTCTTTTTAACAGGACCCTGCTCAGAGAATAGAGGGAGAGTTGGGTGGAGTAATAGAGGAGAATGAGAGGGATGGACAAACATGATTCATATGACAAAATATGAGCAGACATGAAATAAATATAACTAGATATGAAGCTGACTCACTCAGTTCTGTGTTGTTGCAGCAGTGGGTGACAGTCAGAATTGTACATTTGAGGACATAGGTGATTCTGTCTGGAAATAGCATTGTTATATGAAACTAATTGCTATGACTGACCTCTACTTTGCAGATGAGGAATGACTCCAAAATTTCTCTACATAGTAATGAGCCTTCTCATAACATCCACACTCAAGACTTCCCCACTCAGGGTGAGGAGCTGGTGAAGTGGGCGAATCAGAAGTTTGGGGGTGTGACTTCATTCACCACAATCCAAAATCTGAAATTAATCTCATGGACAGGCACAAGTGGTAAGAATTATTTGTGTTACCTGGCTGTTATATCATTAACATGCTTTTTGCGCCAACAGTGTTTCTCCTCCTAAATAACCTTTTTGTGGCTGTGTTTGTCAGTTTGGACAGAGTGAGTTACAAAGTCTACATGCCAAAATATGAAATGAGGATGCATGCAAAAGATACCTAAAAGTGTTTCAGTTTTATCAGGACTGACATTATGACTTCTACCTGGATCATGCTATCTGCATTTCTATTTGGTCTAAAACAATATTTCTTGTGCTGGAGAGCAAAGTAACAGCTCCAGCTTACATAACTCAGCAGCGAGTCTGCAGTATAGGAATCAAGGATGGATGCAGTGGTGTTTCCAGGGTTCTTTCTGCCTACTAACCTCATACTAAGTGTGTATAAAAAATCTCTCTGATGAAATCACTGAAAAAAAGGAAAAAACGCAATGAACACCACACTGCATTAAAAGAAGCATTTCCTGCATATTCTAACTCTAACTGTTTATATTTTTTACATTTTAGTCAGTGGACCTAAAAACTACATTTGTTGCATTGGTTCTTTACAATATAACAGAGCGACATGGACAGATTTTTCAATCACGGACAAATATATTAGAAATGGCTTGCTTTGGACATTTTTTCTTTTCAAACCAGAAACCTTGACAGCGATGTGACAATAAAACCTGCCCCCCAAAGCTTCATTACATACAGTAAGACACCCCATGCTGTTTTAATATTTGGAATCTTCTATGTCTGTGAGCCCAGCACTGGCTGCCATATGGCCATTCTTCTACAAAAACCATTGAGAGAATATACCCTCTACTGAAATATATCACATATATTAACTATATATAATTCTATATAGTTAAGATACTGAATACAATTCTAAAAATCTGATTGATCTTGTCCAAGTGTAAGATATCCTTAAAAAATCTTAAAACTGTATCATTGTAACATTTAGCATTTGCTGCCATTTGTTTAGAAAATGCCTCCTGACTTTATATTTATACAGGACAGACACATTGGCATTTTATTATTTAGTTAGTTCCTCTCTTAATATTTCCATCCATGTTGTGTGAACACTCATGCCTTTCATATTTAAGATATGCTCACTAAAACTGCCCACACTAAGATGGACAAGTGTCTCGAAATGAATGCTGAAATCCTTCAGCTGTAATCTTTAAGCAGGGAGCTAAACAGTGTCATGAGCAACAGAATTTAAAACCAGATGATCTGTGTCAACGTAAACATTCCTACCTCAGAAAAGTTGTATTTATTTTATATTGAGCACCAACCAGGTGGAACTTTGAGCCAACAGAAAATATTTTGTAGAGTTTATTCCAAAATAAGCAGCTCTACTCGGTTTTTAACACTCAGTAAACCTCTCATAATGCTGTATGTTGGAAACACAAATACCCATACTTTCACAAGCTTGTCATATGGGAAAATCTCAAGTAGTCAAACCCTTAGCTTGGATAAAGTAAAGTGCTGTGTGACTAAGCTCAGAGTTCTCAGTGCTGACAGGGCATCATTGCATGTGACAAAACATTTTGACCGGGAAGCCATGGACAAATAGCCACCGATGCCGAAGATGGATGAAGTGAACTTTCACTTCACGAGCTGGGTAGACATTAAGAACATTATTTGCTGCTGTTGCCAGCAGCAGTAGCAGCGGGATGCTCGATGCAAGCACAATTATTTCCTAACAAAGCTTCCTTAAGGCGGTCTGAGCCAAAGCAGAGCCCTGACATGGCTTTAGATGGAAGTAAGCAGTTATGATGCTGGGTTTTAAACAGTATTTTGAAAAGATTAAGTTTTAATCTCTCTCTTTATGATTGCCTATTCAGGTTCATAGGGTTACAGTAGGTGATGGGTTAACGTCCTTTCGTGGCAATGGCATACTACTCGTTTCCAATTTTAAATGAGTTGATTAAATTGTGATGAAATGCTGTTTTTTTTAGCCACTCTTAGTTTTAGCTAGGGTTTTCACTGACTCATAGTCCACAAGGGCATTCAAATTACTCAAACAGTGAAGCAGTTTACATTTTACTATTTTGTTGTATCCCTTGGCTCATAATAGGTTGTTAGGTGAACTTGCGTAGGCCATGTTGTAGGCGTTTGAAAAGTCTGTGCAGTGACTACACGGCAGTGTGTTGCCAAGTTGAAAGCTCGCTGACGAGAAAATACTTCGTCCTTCAGGTTTTCTGAATGTCTGAATGTGATTTGAAATTCAGGTCATGCTATTGCTCATACAAAAGAGACATGTTAACAGTGTTAAGGAAGTTAGGCAACCTTTGGATTGTAGTTGCTCAGCTACAAGCCAGTCAGGACATACATACAGTAACTAAAAGTAGTTTGAAGTAGCACTGCACAGATTTCTCATTCCTCTTCTCAATTTTTCAACCATGTGCTCAGTGCGTATCAAACACTTTGGCTCAAATATGCTGACTGCTCAGCGCACTTGGCTCTTGGTGTGATGAGGCTATATGAGGTGCTGTGGGAAACGTATATCACCCCAGCATAGTGTTTTGAAACAAAATGTGAGCAGCAATTTGAGCACTACACCAGGGTGCACTGTTAAACCATCCGTCAACATTATTTGGTCAAAGGCTGAGCATAGTGTACCCTCCTGAGACTGCTCCTGGAACATCTTCCATTGCAGGGAAGGCAACTTGCTAATGTGCCTGTCCCAGCAATTTGGTCTCCTGTTGCAGCCGGGGCTATGGCTCCCCAGTGCTGGCCACTGAGTGAACTGTCAGCCCTGTAACCAGCCACGCTGAACAGAAACATTCTCTGAATGCATCACTCTCAGTGTAACTTCTTAAATAAATATAAAAAATAAGGCTTTAATTGTCATTGCATTTTATAGCCACTACCTCTGCCACAAATAAGTATTTAAACAGAAGTGCTGGCAGTCCATTTTCGATAGAAGGTCTGAGCTGTTGTCTTGTTTTTTGTAAGATTATGCATGCAGAAATAATTTTGTTACTCATAATTTCCACTGTAATGTCATTTTTGTTTTGCAATGAATAAACAGCAATGGCAAATGAATGTTTGTCGTTTTACAGGAAGCAAGCCTGGCTCTCATTCCTGCGTACTTAAAAATGAAGATCCATTTGAGAAGCATTTTATAAAGATTGAAGCGGGGACCCGGGCTTCGATCAAATCTTGCACCCCACAGCCAGCGAACCTCAGTGCTGGAGAGCTCCACATCATAAACATCCCAGAGAATGCCAATGTTCGGTAAACCTTGAGATACATGCAGAAGCATCTTATCATGTATAGTTTTGCTGTTTGCTGGCAACCTTTCACTGCAACATTTCGTAATTTTTGAATCTTTATGTTGCAGCAATATATCAATTCGCTTGGAGAAGCCTGATAAGACCAATATGTTTCTGAGAGGTCCTCAGGGCACCGCATGGAACTTTCTCAACATACAACACACAACCTTTGCTGTAAGTGTACACGTACACACACACTCCAGTAGAGAGTTAGCATATTTATTATACCACAACCACGTGAGATAGGATTTATTAAGAGGACAAAGACTCCACGCCATATAGGTCACTAAATTAAATAAATGAGTTTGCACCCATACTAAGCTTTCCCATGCCACGTGGAAATGTGTTTATTATTTATTGAATAATATTATTGTGAATACTTGTAGAAGAAAGTTCTTAAGTGATTTTTTTTAACTTGTCTCTTTCTACAGTCCAACAATATAATCATTCTGCTCCCCATGAATCAAGATTCATCACAGAAACTCACAGTCCAGCCTTTACTCACATCAAACAACGACAGTGCAATGAGTGTACAAAGGGCGGCTTTAACTCATTTTAAAGCCAGTACTTTCACCAGCTACACAGAGCTCAGTCCAGAGGACTCTATGGTTTTATTGGTTCTCGGAAAAATGGAAAAGCCAGCAGGTAAGACGATAGAAGGTAAAAGAAATGTGTTGCAAAAAGCCATAGGGTGCACATAACATGTTACACAATGCCTGCAGTGAGGTGAGAAATTGGGAGGATAATGACTGCTTTGATAATCATTCTCACACCATCATCATTATCATTATCACGCTCACTATATTATTTTACATACATAATGTGTTATTCTGCAGTGTGAATGAGCCCTTTGAGGTCTTTAAGTTCTCATTTTAAGTCTTTTTGTCTAGAGGAGGATATAGAAAGAAGAAAAAAAGTGTTATAAAAGCAAAGTGTACACAGGAAAGGACAACTATTTGTATGAAGGTCACTAGAAACAGTGATAAAAATGAATGGATGCATACGTTTTATCTTTATTTATTTATTTTTATTTCTCTCTTAGTTACAGTCACAGTACCAGAACCGGTCACTCCCATCACAACTACGGCACCCCATCAGATGCCTCTGATGATGCAGCTTTACACTTCCCCAGACTACCGTTCTCCACTGGACCCGAACACCAAGGTGCAGAGTGACAAGAGAATTTATGCAGAGGTAAGAAATCATTCACCCTCTCAGCTGTTTTTTTGTACATGACCTCATTCAACTCCTGCATAAAAATAGCTAATTATATGTTGAATAATGTAGCATAGCAATAAAATGGTTCATTATTCTCCTGCAGCTAATATGATATTGGTGAGTCCGTCTCAATCATAAAAAAAAAAAAAAAAAATCACTTTACTGCACTTACCTGATGCCCATTTGTCAGATTCATTCTTGTGCTTTTTCCATTCTGTTGAGATTCATTTTATCCTTTCTCTGTTTCCCGCAGATTTCAGGGCACACTATAGGGAATATTGTCTTGACCATCAAGGTGATCAGCTGCACTGTGCACTCCAAGGGCTCATGTCCTGTAGTGAAAGAGCTGCCCTTCATACCAGAGGCCTGCTCCTTAAATTCTTGTCCCAACAGCACACGACTCAGCTTCTCCTTAGATCAGATCCAAGAGCTGACGTCCACCACATGGGACCTGGAATGCTCCGTCAAATTTTGCTACAGTGAGGTAGGAAATTTATCAAGTGTTGCACTTAAAATAAATCATGTCAAACTGATGGGTTTTTATTCATAGACAAAATGTAATAATTAATTCATGATTTAAATATGTTTATCATATAACCTGTGTTAGACCTTTACTTTGGTTGGCTTTTGTATTCATTGGCAGTGTAGATCTGTTGTGGTGGGGGGCTTTGACAGGACTTAATCAAAATACTGGAACCTAAGGGAACTACTGGAAGTTTATGGCAAACTGATAACAAATTGACCTTCTCCACCTTAATAGAAATGTGGAGATGGAGGAAGAGTAAAGAGGAACCTGGAAGTTACCCAGCCGTGTCTGCAACCACCAAGTGAGTTCAGTTTAAACTCCAAAACATGGATCAGTTCATTGTGTGTGCTTTTTCACATATAGACTTCACCAATATTATTACATTCTTCTCACAATCAGTGTTTTTGTCTCTACTTATAAGTAAAACAAATGAATTCTACTCAGACTAGTTGCAGTGTCTACACACATTGTTAGGAGATTAGGCCCCAGTCGTTTGTTTTAGCTGATTTTTGCTTCTTTTTTTCTTATTTTATAACTTACTTATTAAAACTGACATTCAAGAAAAAAAAAACACACAACACACTTGCAATAGTATTGTGTTCCTCTAATGCGTGATCCTTTTTTCAGTTTGTTTCTCGAGCCTGATTAATGATTGATTCATTTTTATTAGAAAAATCATTTATTTTTACATCAATGAAAATGCACCAAACACAACAAATAGAAAAAGGTCCAGCCACCAAAATGTCCACAAAAAAATTGCAGCAAAAGTTCTGATGGTGTCACTTCTTGATAAAACTTTGCTATGATGATAAATGTTTCTTATTTAATTCTCTAACAATAAACTCTCTGAACTTTCAGAAGCTTTTAAAACTTAGTACTTTTAAATTTATTTATTATTTTGCCCTCAGGACTCAATTGCTAGTCTGGTTATTGGCCAGTGAATTGCAGCTTGCTGCTACCATTTTCATTCCTATTGTTGCTTTCAGTGCACAAGAAGTGCCGCTCGGGCGGTTGTCATAGCAGTGAACTCAGGATATGCAGTGAAGCCGGTAAGGGGTTGCGGGGCAGGGCCTCGTCCTTTAGGAAGGTCTGCAGGCTGACCTTGTGGCCACAATCAGAAGTAATGGCCCTCAGGGGAGGGGTGCAAAGTCCTTTGTGTTTCCAAGTGGTCTGACTGTGTATGCTGTCCAAACACAGCCACTGGGCCTGGTGCTATTGTCAGACCATTCAACACAATTAACTCAAACAAGGAAAGATGTCTCCAGCCAGATGATTCATTCCTAGGAAAAAAATGTAATGATTCAATTTCTGACTAAAGAGACATAAGGCAGTAGATGTTGATTAAATAGGGGGTTATCATGATCACGTCTTTTATAAAACTGATAACAGATTTGTTTATTCTTTATCCTCCATTTCCTTCTAGAGGAGAAAGATAAAAGTTGGTATGTCAGTGTTGCAGCTGTATGTGCTGGGGAAGCTGACTAAACGACTCATCCATGCTTTCCTGTGTCCTGTTTGTTCTCCTCTTTGCTTACGTAATTAGAAATGTTTTGTTCTGGAGACGGGGACGCACTGAAATACAGGAATGGAACTAGTTGTAAGGAACAATGCTGGTTTGGTAGGTCTATTCATATGGTTCCATTCATTAGCCTAGTGTCAGAGATACAAGGGTTATATCAGCAGCACTAGCAGACTGCATTCTGTTGTGAGGCTTCACTGGGCAGGGCTCCATTCAGCACTCATTCCTGTTTGCTAGTTTTCATACAGGGGGCTCTAGGGAGTCACAGCACAGGCCTGCTGTCTGTCTCCTCCTCTCCACCTGCACTGGAGCTTCTGCTTCCTGCTCCTGTTTACTCAGCTTTGCTGTCAAAGCCTCACTTACACAAACTAACACAGCAACTGATTACAGAAAAGAAGTCTCAAGAGAAAGCCTGCTCAAGTTTCTGTGATGTTTCTGGCCCATTTGGGGTCAGGGAATGTTCCTCACTGGAAGATCAACAAACTGGGTTGGGTGTCTGGGATGCAGTCAACCCCAACGCCCACAAGATGTCACTGTTTCAGTGCTCTGGGTCATTTATTTCAGTTGAAATTTGGTATTGTTTAACCACATATCAGCATGACGGTATTTAATGCAGTCTTTATTTTTATTAAATTCAAATATTAAATTAAGCTTTATCGTGTCAAATTCAATATCGGGCTTTATACTTTCCTTATGTACTTTCAGTTCAGTTGAATGTTGTATGTTCTGATATCAGTATTAAGTCCATCTAGAGCAGTTGCACTACACACAGTTATTCAGATAAACATGATGCACACAGTGGTGGCAAGTTTCTCCAAAACAAACCCACTGTCTTTTGTCCTTCATGTCCTCTCTTTAATGTACTTCAGGAAAGGAGAGCTGTAATGTATGAAGCCCAGTATAGTTCTTAGCCTAGCACATTCCACCAGGAGGCAGGAGGCAGCAGAGGCAGGTGAGAGAAACTCGTGCAAAGGTGATGATTAGTTTCTTCCAAATGTTCTGGATACTTGTGGATGGATCACTACAGGTAGCAGAAGGAGGGGAGAAGGAAAAGCATTTGAAGGAGCACGTGTTTTTCTTGATCCACAACACATAACAAGCCCAGACAAGCTATGTCTGAAAACAATTTGACAGCAGTCTGGTCAGACGCAGAGCATACTGAAGAAGTCAAAGTTTAAGATTATAATTATAACTTTCCAAACTCCCAAACTGCTTTCTGTATCATGATTATGTAAGAACTGATCTTGGTGGAACATTTTAAAAGACGTTTTCAGTCGATAATATCTATTTTCCAGCTTGAAAATCATAAGCAAAGTTTGATTACTGCTCAGTGAGTAGTTAGTTTGTACAATTAGATGTGTAAAGGTTTAAGGTGAAGTCTGAGTGAAGGGGAAAACTGTCCATAATCTCAAAATAATCCTTTTGTGGTCTTGCCAGACCACAGTGAATGGAGCAAATATGTGAAGATGGCCATGCCACGTTAGTACAGTATGTTTGTATGTCAGAAGCAAGTTTTAGTGCTTACCTGTTCTCTCACTCTTCCAGAGCTGAATTGAGGCAAAATGATTTTTATTGCTGCTGGCTCAGGGTTTTATGTTTTCTATTAAGTTTGTTAGCACCGAAGCACGTAGTGTGGGGCAAGCCAGAACACAGCTTGCCCAAAGAACATCACCAATGCCAAACTTGATTGTAAATTGAAATTTGTTTCATTAAATTAGAAGAGAGAAAATGATAGAGCACAGATTTCTTTTTTTATTTCAGTTAGGCGGAGGTCTAACCCTGCAAAAGTAATGACTTTTATTTACTGTGTGGGCTTTGCTTATATTGTTCAGGGAGTAGTATTAAAGAACAAAAATGCATTGTAGTTACATGGTTATATAGCTGAAAGCAGGATTTTCTTATAAAAAACAAAAAAAAAACAAAACACCCACACTGTTATTGGTACATTCCAGGAAACTCCTACATTTTAAATTCAAGATAAAAAAAACAAAACAAAAAATGTATTCGCTCAGCAAGCAGTACAATTACTGTTTGGGTGTTCTGTTAAACTGCAATAAAATTTGCTGCTGGCAACTCGTACTTTGACTTCTTGTTTGCTTGGGTTTCTCTGGAGAAATCAGCCAATCGGATCAGAGCCAATCCTTGAACTTTTTGCTGTTACCCAAGTGAAACATTATATTATACATCTCTGCAAGATATTTACCATACCCAATTTATTTTTCACCGTGACTGACCACCTACTGTGTATCAAGAACATTTCCAGTCTCTGCAAATTTATTTCCACACTGTGTTGACATGACTGTTAACTACCAGTTTTGACTTGTGGTTTGTGAGATTCCTTTTGCTTAAACGAAGCTTGCATACATTGTTGTTTTTTTTTATGTATATGTTTCAGCCCCACCGTGCTTTGATTTTGGCCTACCTGGTGTTCTGTGCATTGCATTTGGAGGGTTCCTGATTGGAGTATTACTTATTGGAGCACTGTGGTTTATCAAAATTAAAACAGGTAAATGTATAACCTCTGGTTTCTGGTTGAATATACATCTGAACTGATGTTTGAATAGATTTGACATTGTCACATTCTGCTTAATTCAGGGTACCCAACTGGACTGGACATTAGCTCTACTGCAGCAAATCTTCCTGGTAAGGATTGTTTCTTCTCTTCTTCTTCTTATTGGTTGTTTTCTTTTCTTCTTTTTATCTTATTGGCTTCTCTCTGATCTTCTTTTTTTAGGATGTCCCTGCTCAGGAGCAAAACGGCAACCTGTCTCTACCAATCCCTCCCCCTCCGAGAACAGCAGCGCCAACGCTAGCATTGGAAGCACCCAGAGCACACCGACCAGCAGCATGGCATGAGATTATGGTAATCTCCACCACCAGCAGGGCCACCATCTCCCTTCAAAGTCACCTATACGGGTTTTGTGCTTTTGTTTTCTTTAATAATGCTTACAAAGCATTCCTCCCTTCCCTGCCCCTTCTCATTAAAAAGCACAACCCACGTCTTTGACACACCAAGCCTGAAATGGATGTGATCTAGGAGTTTGTAATGGTGGATGGGGGGGTGGTGGGCGCTGGGTGACGGATAACAGAAGTCCAATCAATGGCTTCTGACGCTCACCTCTGAAGCCTTTCTGTAAAGTCAAGCTCCTAGACAGGAAGTTAAAGAGGGCAAGAGAAAAAAAAATTGGCTCCCAGCAACAGGAAAAACAAACCATATCCCCCAAGAGCTAACAGGAAATTCGCTGCATTCCTTTCAATGAATTGTGCTTGTGTGATGGCAGTACAATAATAGTTAGACAGGAGACAAACCGGTCAAAAGACTGACTTTGAAAAACAGATGAAAAGCTGTTTTGCATTCACTTCTAAGCTACAAAAATATGAAGGTTTTTGGCTCGGTCAGTCCCAAAAGTTATCAACAATGCCTCGGGGTTTAAAAAGCTCAACATGTTAGGATCTCAAACCAGTCAATGAAATACTCACTTCAAGGGGTATTTGTCTTAATTGGAGTTCGAGGTCAATGATTAACAGCTACCTCCTATTATTTAGAAGTCTGGAGATAAGTTTAAACTTAACGCTAGATTTCTCTGGTGAATTGATCTTATTTTTTGCCTTTTTCAATTTTTGTTTTATTCTTGTATCACTTGGTGAATCTTCTAGTTGACACTATATTTGAAACTAAGTTACGGTGCCATTTTTCATGCTATCCAATAGCTTTCATAATTCAACAATATCCTAAATCATATTTATGGCCCAAAGGTAGCAATGAATTATGAACCATTAATAAAAAAAAAGTACTTTCATTTATGTGAACTCAGACGTAATCGCTCTTGTAATGTACAGGACAGCATGCAGAGATACATGGCTTTATTAACAGAGTAATGTCCCCCTAATGAGGAGTTAGTACCAAAATTCTGCACATCAGTTTTCAGACCTCAGACTTATATATGGAACTAAGTACCTCTCATACAGCTACGCCCACAGGGTG
This sequence comes from Protonibea diacanthus, assembly GCA_028641955.1. NCBI lineage: Eukaryota > Metazoa > Chordata > Actinopteri > Sciaenidae > Protonibea > Protonibea diacanthus. The sequence goes on along the minus strand of CM053991.1, from coordinate 11,712,220 downwards.
GAGTTTCCCCAAAATAGTCTTCCTGGAGGTGGAATTCCAGTACTTTTCCTTTGCACAATGTCACTTCTCAGCAGAATCTGTAATAACCGCCAGACAATTTGTTGTAACTGCAATTTTTCACCATAAATGTAATGTGTGTGATAAAATATACAGACACACACACACACACACACACACACACAATAGAAAAAGAACTCATATAAAGTGTTTTCAGGCCATTATAATCATCTCCACATAGAGCTAGATGCGGCTATTTGTGGTATATAAACCCTATGTGAAGATTTACATTAAGCAATTATAAACTGGCCAACCTGCTTGCATTCAAAATGTAGCCAGACATTAATGTTCTGTTCTGTCTTGTGACTGGAGACGAGTGCCCAGAAGGGAAAGAATTGTTAGTCCTCTAATAGATGTTCATGATGATCGCCAATGCATTTCAGAGGTTTCACTTTGACAAGCAAGCCTGCTACATCCTGAAGTGTCACCAGTTCAATGTGACCAAACTCCTGTAGACTTTTGTTCCACCAATAATACGCAAAAATATTCCATAAAGTTCCACATCTAATAATATTTCTTAGTCAGAAGGAAGAGAAATCTGTGAGATTAAATGCAAATGTTTGTTTTAAACAAATTGACTAGAAAACCCAATTTCCAAGAGAAGATAATTTTGATATACTTGTACATTTAAACCCTCCCAAAAATTGATTAAACACCTGCAAGCTGCCCCCATGTTTCCCTAACTTCTGAAATAAGTCATCAGCTCTGGACTTCAGTCTGCATACTGTATTAATAGTAACAATAGTATGACACCACATCTTGTAAGTACTGTTTGCAACATAGTATTAGTCATTCAGCTGTGCTTTAATTCCATTAAGACTGCTTTGAAAATCAACTTAATGATATGGAAACTGTCATTTAAGAGAGATCTGGAGAGTTTCTTGTCAACATTTTTAACTTCTGCTCTCTACATTGGATGGGCTGCATCAGCCACTGCAGTGATAACGATAGACAGAAGCTGCATAGGTGCATAATGGTGACTTTTATGAGGCCTACAACTGTAGAGCAACGGTTGATCCGTAAACTGCTTGTCTCAATGTACAAATGTAAATGTATTTTATATTTTTATTGCCACTCTTTTACCTCTTTAAAAAAAATAAAATCATTCCAATCACACGCCAGGTCTTGTGGCATAAGTAAGCAATTTGTATCCACAGTACAGTACTTTGCATCAGAACTGCGACATTAAGTCATTTCCATATATACGTACATTTTGACACATGTTGATTTACTTTTACTGAATGATATATACTCACACTCCCAATAGTTACTCACCTTCTGATTTGGATTGCTAAAATAATTTATTCACTTTCAAACCTAATCTCAAAAACATTCAACCATTTGTAAAACCTCTCCTCATTGTATGTGAGCTATGTAGCCTGTTACCCCTCTTAGTCTGTGCGTACATGTACGTTTTTCTCTGCATTTCCGATTTTCTTTGAGTATTTGTGTAGCGACAGAGAACAAAGAGGGCCAGTACAAATTGCCACTTGAGTATTTGTGCAATATGATGAGGTAAACTTGTATTTAATGTCTCTATGTATTATTATAATTTTTGTTTTAGCTTTTTTTGGAAAGTGTTATATGATATGCAATACTATGAATCATTTTTCTTAACCTGCTTTGTTCTTTTACATATTTGGAGAACTGGGACAATTCCTAATTAAGGCACTTATCAAATGCATAAGATTTGTTTTGTATAGTAATCTTTTTGTAATTCTCATATAGATTTTGATTCTATTAAAACCATAGACAGCGCGTGTCACATCATGTCAAAGACAGTACATTTGGTTCCCTGGTTTTACCCCCATTTAACACTCTTAAGATACATGCCACTGTCTAAAAACACAGCATATCTCTGCTGATACTGACATCCTGACATTGTATTGTCTGAATTTCTCACCACAGAGAGGCCTCCGAGTTAAATATTCAGCACTCACAAACTTGTCGTTCGCAAGAAACATTCAAAATTAAATGTGTGAAAAAGCAGCAGTTAGTGAGAACTTTTTTCCATTTATTTTTAGGAAAAGAGTGACAATATTCTCTCTCTTTTTTTTTTTTTTTTTATTGTCAAATGTCAGGTATTCTGTACCTGTATTAAACCAGCCCCAGTGAGTACCAGGTTCTGTCTGAGCGCTGACAGTAAAATCAGACAGCCTGTCAGTTAATTTGTTAACCCCGCAGATCCCTTCGTTACCTCTGACAACAATTTCCTCCTCCTCAGACACACTTCACAGTTAACGAAATATGTCTGTGTCTGTGTGTGCATTATACGCAGTATATATACTGTATGTGTGTGTGTGTAGGTGTGCGTGCATGTGTGTGTGTATGCGTGCGCATCTGTGCGTAGGTGTACAATAGATGCCGACATTAATGTGAGCAGATTCCTTCTTTTAATAATGTCCAAATTCGGAATTTTCACCGTAACAGCTCGCCTTAACAACATGTCAGAATGTCTGCTTTATAAAAGGCGGCATTATTTTTGTGCTAGAGTGGGCACTCTTTTACCATTTAAAATTGATCTATTTGTTGAGACAGTACTCAACTGATGTCATGTACTTCTATGTTGTCTCTAAAGAAATATATGTTTTGTCTGAAATTATCTTAATAAAATAAATCTGACAAACATTTGTTGTGTTTCTAGCGTCTTTCTTAAAGCCTTGTGACACAGTAGTGGGTAAACCTCAAAGCATTATGTAGCACTGGGAAAAACAAACTCCCCAGATACCAAGGACATGTAACATCATGGAGTGATAATGCAGCACACTTGGCAAAGCAGAGACACAGAATAAAGAGCCAGGACACTAAAACTTACTAATAGAAATATAGTCAAGGGTCATGTTGTAGGTCATGAAAATGCTCAGTTATTTGACTGGTCTTGTTTTAAATTTCTGTGACATTTTCACTTGATGATTTGCCTGCATTATAAAGTGTCTGAGCAAACAGAGAGCAAAAGTTACTTTCAACCTAAATAGTGGACACGTAGAGTATGATTTGGCATAATGACTAATGACAGGAGGCCTCACAGTTTACCGCAGTTTGAACACATTAAATCCAGATCATAAGCGTGCAGCCTGCTGTCATTATGCCGCTCACGCTACAGGACAGATTAGATCCAGATTAAAACTTGGGTCACAAGTGTATCTGACTCAAACGATGAGCTTTTAAGATCTTGAAAACAACAACCACAAATCATTAAAATGTCTGTATGTGTTTAAACCTGCATGAAATTACAGACTGTAGCATTTCAACTTGTCAGCTTTCATGAGTGGTGGAAAAAAAATATTCCGATTAAGTAAAAGTAGCAACACCACAATGTAACACCTGCATTCAAAGTATATACAAAGTATAGCAGTAAATATACTTGTACAGAAAAATACCTCTTCATTGCAATATTATTATGTACACAATTAATTATAGTATTACTTTTAGTATTACATCAGTAAAAACTGTATTTTATGTTGGAGCTAATTTTATACAGTAGTGTCATAGTAGAAATAGTAGAAATATTTCACTGTGAGGTGCAGTGGAATAGGGGGAAGTACAGATGGGTGACAAATTAAAGCAAAAAAACAAAAACAAAAAGTGTCTCAGTAAGCAGTAAGGTGCTTGATCTGCCTTTGCATTGATTCTGAAGACTCTGAACTCTGCTGGACTCTGAACCATTCTTCCAAAAGATAGATATTCCCTCATTTAAGAACGGCGTCCAACACGTAGATCCAAAATCTCCTGCTTTCATCTGGGCTGAGATGTGGTGCCTGTGAAGGGCATAGCATGAGATTCAAAGTGTGTTTTCGTGCCCTATGGATTGGGGCATTGTTAGTCCACTCCCATCAGGATAAAAGTGATCACTCAGAATAATTTTGTATTGATCCTTTATCTTTTAAACTTAAGAACTTTTTCTCCAGCCTGCTCGATACAAAATCTGATCATTGCACCTGCGTGAAAGCATTTGTTATTTTCTATATTCCATATTTTTCTTTCATTTGTCACCTCTCTGTTGCATTAGATGAAATTTCAACCTTCATATTGTACTTAATCATAATACAGAGTAAACATACTTAGCTACAAAATGGAGTAGCATCAATGTGTTTTTTTGTGTGTGCATCTGTGTGTAGGTGTACAAGAGATGCCGACATTAATGTGAGCAGATTCCTTCTTTTAATAAGGTCCAAATTCGGAATTTTCACCGTAACAGCTCGCCTTAACAACATGTCAGAATGTCTGCTTTATAAAACGCAGCAGTATTTTTGTGCTAGAGTGGGCACTCTTTTACCATTTAAAATTGTTTTTTTTTTTTCTCACATTAATTTTTTGTGATTTTATCACTTGTACTTAAAATGTAATGTGTTCTTTCTTATGAACATGTGTTTATTTAAATCCCCCCAAATCCCAGAAAATAAAAACTTTATATCTTGTTATTTTCACTCCTTTTTTTCCTTTTCAGATTTATTGCCTTTATTAGATAGAAGCTGTAGAAAGTTATAAGTAAGCTGAGTTGTAGAAAGTTGAGCGAGAGAGTGGGATGACATGCCGCAAAGAGCCACGTTTTAGAATCGAACCCAGGCTGATTCAGCAGAGCTTGACTTATGAGTGACCTGAAACACAATGAGCTTAGGGAATCGAAAACACCATACTATAATGGTGTTGAGAGTCATATATAACCTTTTTTGTTGGGTGAAATGATGAAAATAATGGTGTTTTTGTCCATCTATGGCCTTTCCCGGGGTTTCGAGTCTTCCTTCTTATATACAAATTCAATCGTGTTTTCAGAACTGGAGCCAAAGCACACAATACATGTTTATGCACTGCCATCATCTCCCAATATGACCATGGAACCATTTGGCCTTGCACAGGATACATTATGTGACGTGTGTATGTGTGCATGTGTGTGTGTCTTTATGTGTATGTGCTTTCTTGTGCTTGCTTCGTCAGGTTGTTTACGTCTCAAGACAAATCTGTTCTTTTCTGCAAAATTGCGCCTCCTGAAATTTGTTCGTTATCTCTGCATAAAGCATGCAGCAACAACCTCAGGGCAAAACCAGTCCTCACAGCTCTGTTATATAAAAAATTAAGGTGTGAGCCGGTAAGAGAGAAGAATTTTCCTTTTTCTCTTGACAGTGTTGTGCAGTCTGTGTGTTTATATGTGAATTAAGAAACAGACATCAGTATTGTATGAAACTGAAAAGGATATATCGTCTTAAAACCTTCTGTCTTTGCAAATTTAATGTAAAATATATAGTTGTGGATGGACAAGAGGTAAAAACTATGTGCGTTATTGTTGCTAAGGCATTGCTTCCCAACCGTATACATCATAGTGTGTTGCTAGGCTCTCAAGGGCAGCACATTAGTGTGAGACATTAGTCAGACCATTAGAAACAACGTATGATGAGTTTAAGTAATGTACTATACATGGTAATTGTTAATAGTTTGGGTTAGCCTGTGGGCTTACCTGATAATGGAAAATATTAATTGAGATCATTAAACAATAGTACAATAATCGGAAAAAAAAACTCAACAAAAGTAAGAGAAATGTTTGTCCTGATATTTCCGAGCTGTTCCTGGAGCTTTCTTATGACTTTTATTTCAGATGACAGCAGCTCTTTCATTCCTCACGTACTGTACACAGACAGCACTATGTAGCAACAGCACCCTCAAAAATCAAATAAATTTATCATGCATACTGACATGAGTACGCTTAATTAATTATGTCAGTTTTTCCATGCCAAGCCATTACACATTTAAAAACGCTGTATGAGGGGGGTAATATGCATACTTGTCATGTTTTCATCACCAACATATATTATTAACACAAGTTTGCTAAAGAGTAAACGCCAGCATTGGCTCTGAATGTTCTGCCTACATGGTTCCAACATCATTTGAATGACAAAAATGGGATGACAGGAGGGGAAAAAAAGGGGGGATCAGACAAGGAGCGATGAGCTGAGCTGGTGTGAATAGACAGATCACTGGCAAGTGGATGGAAGCGAAGGCATGATCTCGCTCTGCAGCCTTCAATAAAATTAATCTCATGAATAGAAGACGGATGAATTAGAGGTTGTGACTATGACTTGTTCATTAAGACAACTACAGAAATAACCATTTTATTTTTCCCCAGTCTAAATGTATATTGATTTGAGGCTTCAGTTTCAAAATAAAAATCGGATGATTACGCTGCCTAATTAATCAAATTCCACCAATTTATTGGCTAAATATTTAATAAGTTGACTGCCACAAATCACTCAAACTCCTGTGTAATAATGTCAAGTAGGTGAGGAAGTATACAGTGCAAATAAAAAATACAACAACAACAAAAAAATAAGAATATTGAGTGGGATAAAATATGAGCTATAGGAGCCTTAACATTTAATAAGTTTAATAATGACCCTAAAATTGTTATATACTGTACAGTAATAGACAGTAAAGGTCAAATGTTTAATTGTATGTCCTGGAGCACTGCATAAGTACTCTGCAAACTGTCAGTTGTGCAGTGTTGGCCAGTGACTATGATGAAATGAAAAAGATAAACTATCCCAGTATAGCTTTCATTATAGTGTTAGATTTGCTGGTAACACTGCATAATGAGTGGCTGCAGGGAAACGTCTCATTTAATTACCCTGATAAATGGATTAACAGTGACCACCACCAGATGGTGCTATTTTTTTTTTATTTTCTCTGAATCCTCAGATTACATTGCCTATGAGCAGAAGAAGACAATGAGCCTCATTGTGAAGCAAATTTGCTGATAAATAATTGAATACAAACAGAAATGAAGCAATGCAGCATGAAAGCAGCCGCTGTAACATCATGCCGCTGCCTTTTGACGTGCCTGCATATACATACACCGCACAACAGTGCCACGGAAGTGATCATATTTTACGCATTATTTGCAGTTCATAATATCTCGTGTAGCTATATTCAAATACTCTTCTTAGAATCAGGTTAACAAATCTGTGACTGATCCTGACATGAAGCCCACAGAGCCTTGAGGGCATGTTGAATTTAGGAAGCAACATGTGAGCATAACTGAAGCTACTCGGAGTAAGCTGCCGCTCCCTCAGACTTTCACACCCTGAGGCGCTGTGCTGCACACAAGGTTGTTTACACACACCGAGACTGTGTAGAGGCTCAGCCTCTCTCCCCATCTCTCACCCACACTGAGACGTTCACTCACTCACAAGCACCCATATACTTGCTCACACCTCTGTATCCACAGCCTGGACCAGGGTAATCCTCTAACTTAGAGGCAGTGCTGTGTGCTCCAGGCAAATCCCATTCCTTCAAAATGCAGACACCTCTGGAGCTGACATGTGGCCCAAACACCTCAGAGGTGATATAACATAGCTTTGTCTTCTTTTATGTCTGCTCCTTTCGCTGCACTCCTTGCTCTCCTATATGCCAATAACTATTAAACATATATCATTCAATAAAAATGTCCAGTCTTCAATGAGTTATTATTATAATGTGCACTTTTTGCAGGCTGGATATACAGTATGAGCGCTTATTATAACGTAGTTACAACACACAGGACCTACTAAATAAGTGCATGAAATGCAAATTTACTGTATATACATTTAGTGTGATACAGCATTCACTAAAATTAAACATCGTAATTAGAGAGATTACAGTTAAAGAAAAAAGAATGAGCAGCAGGTGGTTTAAAATCACAGGGTACAGATGCAAACCAGGTAGGCCTGTAAATTTTTTTGGTATTTTGGAAAATTCATTACCACCTCCTAACTAAAACAAGCTTTGTCCCTTTAATTATTTCCGTGGTTGTAATTTCTGAAAGGATGTATACCCTCCTTTTTTTTTTTTTTTACTCTCATGTATAATTTCTTAACCAGTCTGACACATGTCACATGTCAATCCATTCCACCCAATTTTGAATCCACGGTTGTTTCCACACCAGCTGAGAGAAATAAACCTTCCCTGTCGTCTCCTCACTCCAAAAGGTGCCACCTGCAGGGAGACCCCTACCAGAAGCTTGCTTCATCTGGTTGGGAAAGGATCCACAGGTCCCACTTCTGGAGCAGTTTTACCTCCGCATATGCTGGCTCGTTTCCTCGTCAAAAATTGCCAGGTTGTCAAGGGCGCTCCAACTGAAGTCATTTTTTCAAATGAGATACCTAAAAGTGGAGCCTGAAACTGTACATTTTTCCACTGACATAAAGTTAGGTCTTCAGCACTGACAGACATCCTTGTGACAGAGCAAAGGCATGACTGTTAAGTGTATTGACAGAGTCGTTATATTAGACGGATAGGAAATGTCTTTTAGGAAACAACTTGCAGATAAGGAGGAAAGGAAGATATCATTATTGTACCCTTTTTGCCACAACTAACCAGTCAATTAATCTGTAGTTTATTTTAGGAGAAACCTAGCTTCCCGTCTCTTATTATCCCTTTTACATTTGCTTCTTATAAATTGGTGATAACATAATGTAATGTGAAACTGTTGCAGCACTATGCGCTAGAGTAGGGTTTGCTAGCTTCCTGGCTACCTGGCTTAACATTAACTGACAGCAAACTTGCTTTGTATTAGCACTCAGGGGGATTTTCAGGAAAATGCTGCACTGTTGCATTTCAGTGGCGGAATAAGCAAGGTAAGCATTGCTGTAGTACCACAACCTCACCCCACCTGACTCCACGTTTGTTTTCAATATTCTACATAAGTAATGTTTTTCCTTTAAAAAAATCGACCCTTGGAGTAAGACAGAGGGCTCTGAACGTTTTCTCCTTGGGCGTCTTGCCTGGTGATCAAGCAGATGTGTAATTGACCACAGTGAAATGCTTTACAGGTATTGGGTTTTGTTTCTCTTCTGGGTTGGCTCTCTGCTCGCTGCCACAACAGATTATAGTTTTCTCATCCGTGTTGCTCTCTTTTTTAACTGCTAATGCTGCTCTCTCAGAGCACTTTTCATGTCTACTGCTTTTACTGAAAAATGCTGTTGATGTGCAATGATGATGCCCGTGTGTAATTTGATGTACTGTAACTAAACAGACACCACTGGAAGTGGCCATGACTCTGAATTGTGTTTGGTCGGTAGGAGTCGGCTCAGACTTAGAACAATCAAGTGTATATAACAAATACCATGGAAATATAGATAGGAGTTGAATTCTGGTCTGTCAAACTGTTTACTGTGTGTTGTCGACACAGTAGCAATATCATTAACAATCGCATTGCAGAAATAATTTCAGATATTTACACAGAGAATATATGAACTGTAAGTAGCCACATGCGCAAGAAATAAGATAACACCACTCGACAACACCATTCACCAAAATGCAAGTTATAAAGCAGGCATGGTCAACAATGTGAAATATGACTGGCCCCTGAAGTGCCCTGTTCTGCACTTAACACTACTGCATTGCACCTGAACCTAACTCTACCCCTAAACCTTGTTAGCCCATGTTAGCCAATGCCTAAATGAGCATCTACTTGCTGTCACTGAACTTCTCGGTCGCTAATCAATAGTTAGCTAGCGCTAATTGGCAAGCATTGTTGGAAGGTAGCATTATCTAGCTTACACACACACACACACACAATATTACAGCATGTAGATGAAGTTTATAGGATCTAATGGATTAAGGGTGACTTGTATTCGTCCTCCCTGATGAGTAACATTGTTGTCTGGCACCTGAATTTTGTGTTGTGTGCCTTTTCAGAGATCATTCCACCCTAAGTTAATTTGTAATTGGGTAGGTTGTGGTTATTTACATTTGCATAAAAAGTCACCAGAAGGAAGTGTCTAGGGCCCCTTTGTGGCCACTGATTTGCCTAGCCTGGCAGGGCTACAAAATATAACTGTTGTTTGAGGGTGAGTTTAACACTGGCTAATTGGCTGGCAGGCTGGCTTTGGAAACCGGGCAATCAAGCCTTGGCATAATTTCACCACTTAGGTGAAGACATTCTGTTTTTGACAAACTTGTTTTGTTGTCTTGTTTTTCAAAATGAAATGATAAGAGGTGATAATATTGTTTTCTTACTCATCTCAGTTCCTAAGGGTGGCAGCGAGTGCATTGTGCCAAGCTGTTTGGCGTTTGATCTCCCATCAACCATGTGAAGTCGTCAAGGAGATTTTCAGGATTTGATGTTTCCTTTGAACTTGCCTGGCAGACCTTAATTTGCATTTGTTTCATAGGAATGTTATTTTGCTTATTTTTGTTTAGACCAAAATCATTATTGACCTCGTCTTGCATTACTGTGTTTTTTTCTTGCTGGTGTTGATGTTGTTGCATCACTGTTCAGTCTCTCCAAAGTGTATGTGTGCCTATGCTTGGGTGATACCGCACAGTCTGCGGTAGTTACAGTGTAAATGTGATTGATACATTTTCTCTGTGTAGGAAAAGTAGGACCTCTGTGGCAGATATGGAAATAAGTGGAAAGGAAAACACAAATGTAAATTAGTGTAAGCAGTAAGTGTAGCTCTAGATAAACCCCTGACTGGCTGTAAAGACAAGTGCCTCCGTGCACAGAATGCTGAGCACAGCTAGCCCCTTGTAAACAAAGCTTCTGCTATTTAGTTTCAGTTGGCTTAATTAGAATGAATGAGGGGGCCTTGTGCAAAGCGGACAATTTTTTGTGGGTGGAGGGAGAGAGGAATTGGCCATGGTGGATGGAAAGCTGGACTGAGAGATAAAGTTACTAGCGGGTGGCATGGACCAATTGGACAATGACAAACAAAGCCTTGAGCCAAAAAGCGCAGCCATAATGAATTTAGGGGAACAACATACATGTTAATGTCCGTTCAAATCAAATTATTGTGATTATATTCCATGTTTTATCTCTACACCAAAGAGAGAGGAAGTGTGTGTGCGTGTGTGTGTGTGCGTGTGTGCATGTGTTTGTGAGAGAGAAAGATGACGGTTTTATGTGTGCCTGTGGTTGTGAATTTGTTTGATTTGTTTGTCGACTAATATTTAGTCCCACTAAGACACTTCGCCATATGCGTTAAACACAACAGCAAGGAAAACAGATTGTTTGTTATCATTATTTTTAATACCAATGTAATGACTGCTGTTCAAAGTGAACATTTCTTATTGCAGTGAAATTTTCAGGCAACACTTCTAAACAATTTTGCGTCAGATTTGACTAGGATTTTATTTTTTATTATTTCAAAATAAAATTCTGTCTGACTGCGTATACCTGAGTAAAGATTTAGTTGTACTTCTTCACTTAGTTTTTATTCAAATGTGCTACATTTTTTTCAGTTTCCCCTCAAAAAGAATTATTGTGTAGGGTAATTATTGTTCATTTGATGTCTTGAATATTTTTGACTTCAGTAATTTTCATAAAAAGGGGACTGTCAAAACATTTTTTTTTTAAATTTACAGCAGTGTGAATAAACATGGCTAGAGGTTTCTCATGTTTACCAAGGTTTGTTTTCATTTGTCCCTTTTCTTTTGAAATTATTTAATATTCTAGGATTTTGGGTGGTTCACCTTAAAGTGTGAATCCCTCCCAATTAATGTCTTAAAGTCAGACTGTTCACATTCAGTAATGTGTTTTTATAATAAAATGTGAATAGTTTTTTGGGGTTTTTCAAAGGAAGAAAAGGGGAATCATCAGAAATATTTCTTTTCGTCTCAGCTGGTGTTTGATTGACCATAGCTGGCAGGCTCCCAGTGTGCTAGTGTTACACTGTAGAGAGTGAGAGACAAGGTAAACAAACTCAAGCTGCAGCCTACATGTCATGGACAGACGGCGTGTTTTTTTCAAGTGGCAACCTCCGTGACTGGAGCCAATGAGGAAGTGCTAAAAACTGTAATACCTCGAGTGGCCACCTGAGACAAAACATGAGATAAACATGTTTACACCCAGGTTAAAAAAAAAAGTGGCTTATTAGAGCCCCCAGGTGTCATTCGGCTTACCTGAGGTCCACCAATGAACCTCCATCCTTGCCAATATTTAGATTAGCCGCGTGGTGGAAGAAACAGTACATCCAACATGGTGGCATTCTAAATGATTAAATAATTAATAGTCACCTGCATGTTTTTATTACAGAGGTAGTTATACTTTAAATCTGAGTCACATAATAAAACTATTTCAGTATTAAAGGTCCAGTGTGTAACATCCAGCATGTACTGGAAGAAATAAGGTTGTCACAATACCACAACTGCAGTGTTTTTCTTGTCGTGTTTCCCTCCCCTTGTATTTTAGTCTGTCTTGTCTGTCTCTGGGCGTGGCCTCCAGTTTCCCTCTCACCTGCCTGAGTGCTTCACCACCTGTTCTGGATACCACTGTCGTGGAAAAGAACGACTCTTCCACACACACTTCACCAGATCATTCTGTCACCATGGCGGTAACAAGTGCTACGGCCAGCTGTTCCTTTAAACTTTGCTCTTTTGTGAGTTTTTGATCTTTGCATTAACTCTGATTTTCTCCGTGCCTCAGGAAGACCGTCTGCCATCCGCCCACCCTCTCAGCTCTAATTGTTCACTGCTGCACTTTTGGACTCCTGCCACCAGCAGCCCTGCACCACCCCGGATCACCTGTTCCCTTGAACGTTTTCCCTGGTGTTCTCAATAAATTGCCTTAAACTGATTCAGTCTGTTGGTCTTTGTTTCCATTTGAGTCCATATAATTCGGTTTAACAAACACATTACCACAAACATCATAAATGTTATCTTTGTGTGTGTCTCTCTCTCTCTATAAAAATACAGCTGTTCCTGTGTTATACAAAGTATCCCCAAAAAACAAACCTCGCTCCATTAGTTTATCAATGGCAGATGGCATCTTTGTAATTGTAGATCTGTTTGGGTTGTTTTAATAACTTTGGTACTTTAGGGTACTCTAGAAAGTGAAATTAATGGAGATCATACTGCTTTAAACATGTGGTGTTGAAAAATATTGATACTTTTGACAATCTCAAGCACAATGAAATATTTAGAGCATATCATCCTGATAATACAAATTGTTGTGTTTTCATTACCTTAGAATGAGCCCTTTATAGCTACAGAGGGAGCGGGTCCACCTGTTTCTACAACAGCCCAGAACGGACAAAAAGCAATGACTCTGGATGTAGTGTTTTGAATTTTCCATTTCATTGCCACCCTAGTTTCTCCTACATACTTGGAAGGGGAAGTCAAGGCGAGTAGGTTGCAGTCACCACCCTCACTGCTAGATGCCATCAAATCCCACACATTGGACCATAAAAATATGTGACTGGGCTATAATTTTGACTAAATACAGTTCTACAGTTAAACCAATGTTCTTGATAACCTCTGTTTTAGAGTTTTCTTTTAATCAATCATTCTTAAAAGCTGAGACAGGATTTTTTTGTTATATTTTTGTTATATTTGTTAGGCCAACAGTCAACAGCTCCACTTCTCAAAAACCTTTGACATAGGAGGGCTGTCAAAACCTCACGGGAACTGTTGTAGCGCCATACAGCATCAAAATATAAGATTAAGGAAAGCGCCAGTTTCATGTCCACCCACAGACATGACATATTGAGGACGAGAGGTCATGTACACATCGAGAAGGTGATAATGACCAAAGTTTGGGACAAAGCTGGAGACTGGAACTCAATCAGGTATGTGTCACAGCGGGTCTTGTCAACCATCGAACAGTGGATGATAGAGTACCTATTGTTAAATGTAAATGTTTGAAACAAAACCAAGAAACAAAAGACCGAAAATCTTAATTTAAAGTTTTAAGGCTGTAGATGAAAAATCTGTCGTACACAAAGTGTACTGCTTTAACATTTGACATTAACGAATACAGTTAATCTACATTCAGCGAGAAATGCATCAGGCACTGAACAATGGTGATTAATCAACATGTCCCATCTCAGGTTGCATTTTCTCCCCCTACACATTTGGTATATAAGCAACAATAACAACAGAGGTTACTGTGTAATGTGTTCAAACGCGAACAAGTCGCCCATATTGACTTTGTGTCACCCTACCACTTGGCCTTTTGTTTTGGTGGGGATAGCCTGTCACTGAGATGGCAGTAGACGGAGGGAAGATTTCTCTGAGGAAAGACGGCAAAAGGAAAGGTCACGGTGAATAAAAGGCTTTTAATCTGAGTACCTTGTGTCGTGTGCCCAGGGAATATCAAAGTCATCCCATTTCTAGCGAGGTCAGACCAGGGCAGCCCCCCTATTTGGCCACCCTTCTTTACTATGTTTGTGATGCCTAAATACCCAGGGTTGAAGAGCTTTAAGAAAAGGTTAGAAGCAGGATTGTATTTTGTCTCACTGTCTTTCTGCCTATGTCTTTTTCTGTCCATTGTGTTTTTTTTTTTAAAGCTCACAGTAGGGAGATACGATATCAAATGCGGCTCTGAAGCTTATGGCTTTGTGATGTTCTCTAACAGAAGGAAGACTAGATACCGTATTTGCTGTCGTTTTGTTTGGAACTATTGAATAACTGGAGTAAGATTCCGTCGCTTTGCCTGATTGATGACCTAAATGCATCACAAAAGCTATTAAATGTGTGCTGGGTTTATACATATCTGAAATATATTCTAGATTTTGGTTTTTGTAGCCAGAGGGATGCTGATTTCCTCACATGAAGGGCATACTTTTGTAATACAACATTATGCGAGTGTGCGTCTGACCGTGACAGTAGAGATAGATAGTAAAGCTTTAATTTGATGTCAGCGGTGTTGTCAGCTTGGCAAAATGTCTAGGCCTTTATTTAGGAACTCTAGCAGTCCAGGGGATGGCTTGCCAGTCCATTAGGTGTGAAGTGGAATCACGTTTTCCACAACACTGGCCCTGAGCATTCATCATGTCACACGTTCACAACTATTCAGCTCCACTACAGTGCTCTCTGACTGCTTTTAAAGTTGCACTCTGTGATCCAAACGTAAACAAAGGTTTAGACTGATGAGGGATCAAAACTGACTGGAAAACTGACTAAACTGACTGGAATCCACAGGAGAACAAACACATCATATCAGGACTCAGGTCCACAACAGTAGACGCACAGATTTGAGGACAAAATATATGTGTGTACGTGAAAATTGAGAAATCCTTTACTGAACAGGAGATTGGGAATGCAACAAGCATACCTGCTAATTCCAGCACTGTTATTACATCTATATATGTATGTATTTCAGCTAGGAGACAGACCTGAATATGAAACAGGAATACAGTATTAGGTTGTGCATTAACATAGACCATGTTCTGTGTTCATGTTGCAGTTTTGTGTTATAAATTTAATTATAAATTTATACGGTTCATTTTCTTTGGCCACCATACAACAAACCATACTGCTGCAGCCTGTGAGGGATTTTAAACTGTATTTGGTGACTTAGAAGAACACGGTGGTCACAGTGAAATCTGCAGATTGATTTGGCAGGCAGGAGACAGTGCTGGATGGTTTTCTTAGGTCAGAATGAACTAGTCACTCTCTCCAACTGCAGAAACGTAAACAGTCATCAGAGAAGGCACTGAGCTGATATTCATTTATTTCCCTTCTAGCTTAAATGACACCTAAAACCTCAGTCAAATGCACATACACATACATTTTAAAATACTATTAAAACTGTTGTAAAAAATCAGACATGATTGGGTGACCGGTAAGTTTCTGAAGAGACATTATGAAGCTTAGTGTGGTAGCTCTGACCGTCACAATCTTGGCATTCCTGCCTCTGCCAGCAGAAGAAATGAGATTTAGAAGAGATGGACTCTAACCAGCTAATCCAAAAATGGGCAAGGACGTGGATCGTGGGTGAAGGACATGGTTCGTGGGTGGAGCTGAGGCTGGCTGAAGTTTCATGGCAACCACTTCTCATTTAAAACAGCCATGTTCTAAATTATGAACAACTTTAAGCCCAAATAGCATTTTAATGGGTGAGTTATTGGAAAAAATCACCGCCTGTACAGTCTTGAATAGCGAAATTAGCTATATTTTCATACAGTACTTATATAAGTACTTTTCCCTCATGTATTAAGTTTTTCAGCTCACAAAACTGTTTGTGCACTCACAGTCTGAGTGGACTGGTTCTACTAATCTATATAGTTATATCAACAGACCTTCTACCACCATTGTGTAGGCTCGAATAATTGGCAATAAGTATTGCATTGTATTGAGGTACCCTCAATTCAAGGTATCTTAATGTTATAACTGCTAGAATGATTGAATTTAATTGAATTATCAATGCCATAGACCTTTCCATTTATTTTAATTTATTTCTGATTGTTATTTCTGAAAATGTTGAACACACTCACACCCTTATAACGTCATCTATAATGAGTCGCTGACATGGTTTTGACCCTTAGCCAACAGTAGACTCATACAGCACTTAACAACTACTGTACCTTGACTCACATAATTGGATGCACTTTGCACAGATAATTTTTCAGCAATACAATATGTTCAGGTATTCTCTCATGGTGATAAAATGAAGTTATAATTTTTAAACTACAGCCGTTTGAATGATGTCAATGCCATCTAATGCTTTACTCTCCTGTTTGTGTGTATGGTATACTCTGGTGAAACTCCCAGACAGTACTTGGTACCAGTAGCTTAGCAACTATATAGCACCAGAAACCTCACAGAACACCATATCAACCACTAATCGACAACCTACTGCTCGCAGGGGAGACTTCTGCAGCCGCCAAATAGCCCTAACAACTGTGCAGACTATTGTTTGTAACTGATATTCGTTCTGTAATGTAATGGCAGTAAATTGAAATTTACTTGCAATAACATTGTATTAATTATAAAAACAGCATGTGTCGATAAAAAGAACAATAGCTTAAATGTCCTTCTAGTTTAGTCTGTCACCCTCAATTCAACACAGAGCACTATCTACTTGTAGATTGTTGTTGTCTATCTTAGTGTGCACTGATGGAGACAATTCCATTTTAGAAGAGAGAGATGGCCAAGCTCAGAACCAATAGACTGATGGTAATAGACCTAGTTTGTTATTGATCAGGCCCAAATGTATGCCTGAACAAGGTTAACTTCATTAGTGCGAGTATGAAGGATAATGCTGCGGTGTGTTGAGTTTATTTCCTTGATGGCAGAAAGAAAAGCAGAATAAAAGAAAGCCAGTGATATTTAGATATTTCATTGGAGATTTTTATGTTGTGCAGCAGTACGCACAGTATTAGGTCACTGGAAAAGCACACTGTTCATCTACCAGCTTCATGCAGACATTTGCAGCAGCAAAGTCAATGAGTGTTGAATGGGCATGTGGGGTGTATTGATCTATTTCATTTATATTACCCACAGCACAGGATTCAAACAGCTTAGCATCCTCTTGAGTTGGGCTAAATGAGAGATGTCAGGGATGACACATAGGTCAGGACTAGTCGATGTCTCAGTTACTGTTCCATGACTATTCATCCTGACAACATACTCTTCCCCTCCTGGACTGTTTCAGCCCTATAATCAGCTTGCCAGATTGCCTTCATAGAACACTAGTCAAACAATGTGTGCTGCGACACTAGAGAAATCTAACAAAGCAAGCAAAAAAAGCAAAAAAAAAAAAGCAAAAAACATAAGGTCTTGGCAACAAGAGTGGTACGTGTCCCACTTGGTTTGCCACAAGCACACTGGTTTATGAAATCATCTGGACAGGCAACACCTGTTGCAACAGCTTCCTGTCGCTAGTTCCCTCATCAGGGTTTTATCTCCTTTGTCATTTGCTCTTTTTCTGAGCTGGTGGCTCAGGCGTTGCATTTTAAATTAGGATACCGTGGAAGTCGTAAAAAGGACCTTTGAACTATTTTTCACATGCAAAATAAATCTGTTCAGAACATGTTCAGAGTGTTGGGATGGTGGTTACAGGTTCTAAGCTGAAAAAAAAATCTCATAACAAAAAAAAAAAAAAAATTCAATACATCCAGCAGTGCTGGATTGCAAAAGAGAAGGATGGACGTCTTTAATGAGATGGGGATGAGATGCCACCGTATGGAGGTCAGCAAGATGTATTGACAAGAGCCGAGGCAGCAGAGAAACTCACTGTGAAAAGGCCATTTTGCATCAGAGCACTGTGTCTGATGTGGATGAGATACGATAAAAATGCCTTTTAAAAAAAGCGGCTTTCGGACACGAATACCAATTTTTCAGATCAATGAAGATGATTGTTATATGAAAGGTGTGTTAGGTCAAATGTGTGGTGGCCATGCTTCACCAGTGGAATGTGCATCTTGGACAGATTGACCTTTCTTGTTGGGTTCAGGTAAGGCAAAGGCAACACATTTGCAGGAATTCCATTATATTTTATGTACTTTTTCCTCTGCAAAAAATGCATTCGTCTTCTGTAACTCTATAGCTACAAAGTATTCTTGTCAAAGGCTTTTTTTCTGAATTATTACATTCTCCTGTTATAATGAACAGACTGATGTGCCTTTAAATTCTGCCTTTGAGTAGCCCTCAACAGTAGCAAGAATTATTGCTTGGTGATGTGCCAAGGCATTGATTACCATGGTTGGCCTGGGCTGAGCATCATATTAATGGACTAACTTGTGAAGTAATTTAATGTAGAAATTGCTTTGGATTTCTGGCGAGTAATTTCAAAGGTAAAAATACAGAGTGGAGGTATGTGCCTCTGAAGCATAGAAGATGAAACTGAGCCTGACCCAGGCTTAAGAGGATGTGCCTGCCATGTCGCGTTTGATTAATGGCACCACAGGCCTGCTCATCAAGAGGTAATAAAATATGAGGGCATAAGTCAGGCCTCATCCTAGGGTTCTGGCAGGTGTTCAGGTCTTTAAGCACAACCTTCTCCAAGGTAGCAAGGATCTATCTCTTCCAGCTTTTGACCACACCGAGCTTTAATGTCAAATTGTACATTTGTGCAAATTCTGCAGAGCTGTACTTTCTACCAATTTTGCTGTGTCAATATTTCATTCCCTGGATGGCAGAAAAGCAATGGTTTTAGCCTGTTCTTTTAAGAAATAAAAAGAAAAACCTCAATGCTTTGTGGAATTTCCAAATATTACAAAGTGTTTCCCGAAGTCTTCTCCACAGAAATGGACTGGCCAAGAAATATGCTGTCACAGAACGTTATGTTAGAAGATGGCAAATCCTAAGATGGTCTTGAAAAAATCCAGTCAGAGGAAATCTCTCCGTGGTCCCAAAGCCAGCTGCCTGCAACAGCTTGATAGTTAAGTGTAGTATGTGAATGGAAAATAGAATGAGGAATGCCGAACCACCAGAGTTGTTATTCAGGTGAAAGCTTTGGAAATCAACAAACAGCTGAATCCCTTGTTATCTTTGGGATGGGCTATAGTTTTCCATGCTGCTGTAACAATTCACTAGTACTCTTTGTTGTTTTTTCAATTAACTTTAATATAAATTTGTAACAAAAGCTGAAATATTCTATACCTTTCTAACAAAGGTTGACTCTGGCTGTCGCAGTATTTGCATTCTGTAAGTACTTCTTGTGCTGTGTGCGTTAGTCGTCTCGGGTGCCTGTAGTTCATAGCAAATATGTAAATGCGATGCACACACTGGGAATGATCCAAACACAAATGTTCAATACTGTCAAACACAGAAGAGAGGAGCGAGTGGAGACTATGCTAACGGCTAATGAGACAGTAGCTGAATAATGAAAGAAGATGATCTACTGCAGAGCTTTTAAATAAAACACACCAGTTTAACCATGAGGGTTCGATAGGGGTGTTTGCTGTACAAATGTGTTTGTCTTCTCCTCCTAATGAATCTCCAGGTAGAGTAGATGCTGCAAGGCATATTGATGTTCCCTCTGTCAATACTATATTTTGTTCCAGATGGAAGAGTGAAATATTGATGTGATCATCAGACACTGCACGTGTTACCAAATTCACCAAAACAGCACCACAAAATAGTCCTTGGGATACTTGGGGAGCAAATAGTTTTGTACACTTGTACTTTGATCGAGCATATTTTCTCTTCTCAAAGCCTCAGAGAAAAACAGCCAACACTGCAGCAATTCCCTCCACTGCTATTGAGTTGATGATGATGATTTCTATTACAGGCTGCTTCTATAACTTTAGCATATTGCAATTATTACTATCTTGGTATACATATCTCAGGTTTCTTCTTGAAATATTAATGCACAACTTTTTCCTCATACCTTTTTACCTATGTATGCATATTTCACAACACTGCACTTGTTCTGCAAGTCATGTAGTATTACTGGAAATACCTCAATGAATCATGTTTTAAATTTCCTGTTCACAGAGGGCTTGCGATTGTAAAAGCTGATACTGCGCAGCTGAGAGATCAACCTGTAAGATCTTGGCGAAATTGACTCCTTTGCCAGTTTCTTTTTATACTTGGCCTCCCATCTTCTGATACAACAAGAGATTTTTTCATGTTTCATATTGATTTTTTTTTCCATTGTGACCCTCAAAATATTTGTATATATTCACCTTCTCAATGGTCCAGCTGATATATATTGACATTTTTGGCCTTTTTGCAAATTCAAGTCAATTTGGATAATTGTATACTAGCATATAAAAGTGTCAGTCATCTTCCTGAAGGTCAAAGTCAGGGCATATCCACTGGACTGAAGACAGCAACAGTATCAAACCCTTAATATGTCAAACTCAACTGGATAACTGGCCTGTGTTTCAAGTGTTTTAGAACAGAACAGATAACTGTGTTGCCTTGCCACGAATCAAACAAACATTCATTGCAGATCTAAAGACAAGACACCATATAGACACTACATATATATATATATATATATATATATATATATATAGCAAATTAATGTAGGCTTTCCAGGCATTTGATTGTTATAGCAAGTGTTGTAGATGGAGACAGCACTACTGTGTGTTCAGAGGTTGTTCCAATATAAAAGTAGAAGACATAGCAGGAGATTGATATGCTCTCTTTCATCCAATAGACTGTAATGGGGTGCTGTCAGAGTGAACTCATGTCAAGCTGTCACTCCAGACTCAGCTCAGTCAAACTGATGCATTTGTGCTAAAACAGACCAGGCTTTAGTACAAACCATTAAACAAGAGTTAAAAACAACAAATTATATAACTTTTTTAACTTGACTTTAATAGATAATGAGTTACAAAAAATACGACACCCCCAAACAGAAAAAGTTGGCAGGTTATTCACCATGAAAGTTGCAACAGCCATAATTATTGTTTCTTAGACAATTTTTGCACCTAACTAGTCCCACATGCTTTCATTTAGTTTAATATGAACTGTTAAACATACAGCCTCTGGAGGACCTCTTGTGTGTATCCATATTTAATGTTTATACTTTGTTGTTCTTGTTTTAGTCTTAGATACAGTAGATGTGTTAGATATTTTTCCACATTTTCGTATTTTTTGCAAAAAGAATCTGCTCATACTTTTACACACAACATATATATTTAAAATTTCCCACAAGCCCAAATTATCTGAACTGAAGGCTTTAATTTTCCCATGTCCCTCTGCCAACTCTCTGCTTTCAAAAGACTACCCACCCCACACAGGTGGCATTTGGCTAATTAGCCTTCTCCTCAGGAAAGTGTGTGTGTACAGGTCAGTTTGCCTTGGAGGCATATCGGGTCAGTGGTGAGCGCTGTTGACTCACCGTAAAAAGGTCCCTGGTTGGTCCTTAGTGTGGCCAACTTTTTTGTTGTTTAATAAAGATGTTTCCCTCACCAAAGGAATGTCCTGCTTTCAGAAGATTTTCAAACTCTCACAAGTGTCTGGCTAATTAGACCTATCCTCAAAAAAACCTTAAGCTTCTGAAAAGCAGTATTCTTGACAGAAGCGTTAACTCGACACACACCAAAAGGCCTTGATTTCATATTCATCCAGCATTTCTGTTGGTTATTTAAGTTATGTTACTGCTACCATTAGACTTTAACCTGACACTTGCCTTACCATTGAAAGTTTAGCAGGAACATTAGTGATGTGTTTTAAAATGCTGTTTTTCAGCTGAAGTGAGCTTTAATTTACAAGTTGTAGGTAGTTCATTTTGAAAAAAGGTTATAATTATGAAAAAGATGAGCAGAAGACAGAAAAGATAGAGACAGAAGACAGAAAAATGACATTTGACTTGGCTAGTAAATAAAGATACACAACTTTAAGGCCGGTTAAACCTGCACTAGCTGCTAAATGTTTCACAGTGTTCACTGTCTAGTCACTACCTGTGTAAGTCTGCTGTTTGGTGTTCAGTAGTGAATTTTTTATTACTTTTTGGCTGAAAACAGCTGCCCGCTGAGGCCAAAAACGGTGCTATGTGAGCGGTGAGAGTGAAAGCTCTGTCAAGCCAAGGAAGGGCCTCTTTCACACTGTTGTGCTGCTCTGAAATTGTCATTTGATACATCGTTATTGCAAAACGATCCATTACGGCTGTTTTAAGCACCTGATGTTCTGACTATAGACCTGTCTGATTCTGCCAGCTGCCCCCTCAAACACGAGATTTACTTAAGAGCTGAAGCAGAATGTGTTAACTGCTGTGAAAATGAATGCAAACAATCCCCCAGTTGTAATGCATCTCAGTGGCTAAAGACCTCCTAAATGATGGAGCCTTTTAGTGAAATCAAATTTAGTCATAATTGGATGACAGGCTCACTGTGGACTCCCTCAGGACAGTGACGCTCATTTGGTACATGGGTTGGAGAAAATAACAAGAGCAAACTGCAGTACAATGTAATGTCATGCAATAACCCAATAACCATTGTTAAACTTGAAATGTTCAACTTGTTGTTGATACTTTGTCAGTGAGATGCTGATTCAATGCTGGTACAGTATGAGTCCCCAGTTTGTGATATTGCAAAGCAAATATACCATTAAGTCGGAGCCGGTGTCGGTCTAATTGTCAGCACTTTGGTACTGCAGTATTGTTGTGTTTGGCACTTGACACATTACGTAATTTTAGAGTGGTTGCAACAATATATGAGAAAAAGAAAAAAAAAAAACAGTCTGGCCTTTTTGTACTGCAGGTCCTCAGACACACTTGCAAAATGCTAATTGTGTGACCTGTATTAAACCTGACACATAATGCTAATTTGCATTCAAAGTTTGTTTGTAGTATGCTCTTTAATTAGTGTAATTAAATTAGAACATATTACAGGAACTGAGTGACATTACAAGTAAGAATATAAATCCTTTTCATATTTTTTTTTTCTAGGAAAGTAGACATTTTTCATTGCAGGCAGTTTGACTTTGATAGCAGGAAAAGCACAGGATGCTCCCGTTCCATTTGAGTGTCCTAGTAAGATGTGCTACTAAATAAACACAATAGCGAGGCTGTGAAACAGAAAAACCCAAATGTCATGCAGCCATTGTTAATGTTACATGATAATTATACCTGCTCTTTTCCTGCTATGACATGTGAAAATGCCCACCTAAAGGGCCTATTCTGTAACTACAGTAAAGGTTGATAGACAGAAGACCTTATAGGTCACTACGTCCTGAGGTAGGCAGCTTGTTGCGGCAGCTCTCTCATTACTATGATTTTATTGGGGATTAATTAGTTTGCACCATTGCAGAATGTATAGTGTTTTGGGTGAATTGTATTGTGTATTTTTTTTTCTTTTTTTCAAAATAGCTGAACAATATGCTTATATACACCCACAACTGGACTTCCTGGAATACCGCCATGGAGCCGGAGTTCGCTTGTATGCATATCAGAGGAGATATGGAGACGCTGTTGCTGTGCCAGGATTGCTGGTGTGAAAGTCCTAGAGAGGATCGAAAGGGACAGGAAATTTAAATGGTTTCTTCCATCGATCATTATGGCAACTGTGAGGTCACTCGCCAACTAACAGCTTTGGTAAACAGCCAGCGTGCCTACAGGCAGTACAGTTTGCTTTGCTTCACAGAGACATGGCTGAATGGGAATGTACCGGACAATCTGCTTGAACTAGCCGGCTTCGCACTAGTGCGGGCAGATGGAGGAAAGCGCTGAGATCTTGATGTCTTTGTGAAGTCTAAGTGGGGTAATCCTGGACATGTAACTGTGAAGGAATGTATTTGCAGTCCCAATATAGAACTGATGGTAGCAGGATTGAGACCATATCTGCTATGGGAGTTCTTGTATGCCATTGTTGCTATTGTTTATATTCCACCATCTGCAGTGTCATACGTGGCATAGTTCACACATATAACTCTTCAGTTCTGACCAACTTTAAGCAATATGTAGACTAAAATCCTGAACCTCCATGTGAATGAGGCATACAGCTCTTCTTTGACCTAATACGCCTTTGAGCCACCTACAAGCTATTGGGGAAACATCAGGTGGCAGCCCAAGGACTGTGAGGGTCTGTTCTACGGATGTCCCTCCAGGAGTTTTTCCATGTCACAGACTGGGAAGTGTTCCAGGAGGACTGTGGGGATGACAGTGACAGCATCTATCACCGCATAACAGACTACATCAGTCTCCGAAAGGACACCATTGTACCCTCCAAAAAGGTCCACTGCTTTCATAACAATAAACCATAAATTTAATAAAGAAATCGAAGGCCTTGTCAACAGAAAGAAACAGACCTTCAAGTCAAAGGATTGTGATGAACTCCAGGCTGTCCAAAAAGAGCTTAAGAGAAATCTACAGGGAGAAGACTGAAGCCAATATTGGATGAAACAGTGATGAGAAAACCTCAGAGGACAGCCTCCTTCAACCTCCAGGCCCCCACCCTGCCCAACATTCCTATGACAATGGACCATGGTGCTAAATCATAAACCCCTCCACAAAAAATTAACCACTGCTGGAAATTCACAGCCCCCTGCAACCCTCACCATCACCCTCACCACCAGTCAGCTCAAAAGTGAGGCTTCAGGCTCCAAATGAACAATGCCAGTGGGCCTGATAACACGAACACCAGGATAATAAAAAGTGTGTGCTGTACAGCTTGTAGCCTTTCAGCACAGCGTAAAATTTTCCCTGAGGTTGAGGGAAGTGTATAAAATATGGAAGACCTCCTGCATCATTCCAGTGCAGAACAAAGGCTTTCCCTGCAGTCTCAGTGACTACAGACCTGTAGCTCTTATGTCATATTTCATGAAGACGTAGGTTCTGCAGCACGTGAGGACCCTGATTACTGCTTTCCGAGACCTAACACAGTTTCTACACCAGCCACACATCGGAGTGGAGGATGCTATCATTTTCATGGCCCACAAGACCTACACACATGGAGAGACACTGTGAGAGTCATGTTCTTTGACTTCTCCAGTGCCTTCAAGACCATCCAGCCCTGCCTTCTAGGGGAAACTCTTCTGGTGCTGCTGCTGCACAGTATCCATAACCACAGCATGTCAGAGGGGATGACAATACCTGAGGCAAGCAACAATAATGCACCTCAAGGAACTGTTTCTGGCACCATTCCTCTTCACACTTTACACCTCACTTCCATTTCAGCTCCTGTCACTTTTAAAAGTTTTTTCCGATGATTACCTCTATCGCCATAGAGAGCTCTGTCACATCATGCATCAACAATGACTTGAAGCTCAACATCAGCAAGACCAAAGAGGCAGAGAGGCAGAAAGGAGGATAAAGGACAAGAACAGAACAGAGTCGTTTTGGATAACCTCTCTCACCCTCTCCATGACAAGCTGTGGCAGATGGGCAGTTCGTTCAGCCACCGGATCATCCCACCTAGGTGCAAAACGGAGCCCTTCAGGCACTCATTCGTGCCCACTGCAATCAGACTGTACAACAGCAGACTGTCATCACACTGACTAGCCAGTTGTCCACCCCATATTATACTATATTATGTTATATCAATATCTATGTTTTTTTTTTTTACATAATATTATAATATTTTACATCATGTATTGTGGATAAAATACAGTATTTAAGGCAATGCAAATTAAATAAAGATGTTTACCCAATTAGCAAGACACAAATCATTTTTTTTTGTTCAGTCAGAAATGGGAAAGCTTTAATTATCCTCAGCTCAGATGGACTCTGTGTGAAATTGTAACACTAATAGGGGCTTCTGCTCTCACTCACAGTTCTAACCAGTGGAACTCTTTAAAGGGTCTCTATCTGAGGAATGTCCTGCTGGTTTCCCCGAAGGAAGATTCAGGCTATATAGCCTGTCAGGAGCTTCAAACAGGAGCAAAGACAGAAGCAGTGCAGCTAGTGGCACAAATGATATCTCTTCTGTACACACAGCACAAGAAATTAAAAAAGATACTCTTGGGGTAATGCTTTCCTCCTCAGTGGGGAGCTGGGGCGTTAGATAACACCTCACTTTTCACACAGGTACAAAACAGATGAGGTATCGTTAAGACCTGTCACTAATTTGTTTTTGTCAGCATAAAATAAAGGTGATGAGGGGATAGCTAACCCATTTGACTGTCTTAAAAAATGAAAGGCGAATTTATTCATTCTCCCTTAAGCACTGCTTAGGGATTCTAGGCAATATTTGATAATGGCATAGCTGGAGTGCTTGTCAAGATATGTAATCAGTTCAGATTTCCATCCAAGGGATATGTTGACCCACATTTGTGCATAATTGTATGACATAAAGCATAGAATGCAATGCTTTGAAAAAGCGCCTCTGTGGAGAAAGAGTTGAAAAAGGAAAGGACATAAAAAATATTTAGGAAGAAACAAAAGCACAGATTCACACGCAGAATTATATCCTCAACAGCCTTTTTCCAGAGAGTAATGATGCACTTCAAATAGATTAGCTGACAACTTTTAAAACCAATGGCACAATAAAGACGCTTTGAAAGTAACATGTATTTCCTTCCTTCCTTGCTTGCTTGACTTTCTAACATGTCTGGTTGGGCATAAGGAGAAGAAGGAAAGGCATCTGACTGGGCGCTGTTGCAGTCCATCGACTGTTTTCTTCAGAGGGAAAGGTCAGAGGATACAGTACGATGGGACACCTGCTGAAGGTAATCATTAATAAGCCTGCTGTCCTGTCAGGAGCCCCTGGCTTTACCAGATGTGTTCTACTGAAAAGAGGGAAATGTGGCAGGGGTGTCCACACATCATTATTATAATGGTGGACTGTCCTAAGCAGACATACAGCAGTGCTGAAGTGTGATTTTGGAATAGGAGAAACAAAATTGAATGCGGGAAGTGGCATATCTTGGCTGTGGTTAGTTACATGTATGACCTGTGTGACTGAGAAGCCAGATGCCACAAAGCTTTTCCATCCAAGAATGTGTGTCTTATTTAAAGGTTACCAAGACAACCCTTTTTCACACAGTAGATGACTACCAAGGCCAACTGTTAATGTTTGAAACTGGGTTTGTTGCCATTCAAATAGCATGGCAGGCATCTCCAATATAATTAATTAATCCTAATATAATTGAGTATGCACATAATAGGCTTTTTTTGTACCTCAGCAGAGCTGTACACAGTGCAGATGTTTTTTTTTTTCTGTTTAATGAGGTTATATAAAAAATGTAGATTGGCAGCACTATATCCATGATTCATCTTCTTTGTGGCCCTTTCTAACCTCTTCTCCCTTGTTCTCCTGTTTCTACCCGCTATACTTCAATTGCAACTTCATGCAAATAAGTCTTCTGTCCTGCAGAGGAGAAAAGGTGGGAAACCAAATTGGATCGAATGTAATTCAGTTCAACAAGCAGGGAATGAATCGATAATGCTGAGAAATGGCTTTCGAGCACTGAGTGCCCACCTCGGGTAAGAGGTGTCTTCTGTTTACAGCACAACCTGGGCCTACCCGCTCATGTATTTTGTATTTTACGACAGGTTAATCAAGAATCACAGTACCCAGTTCTTCATTCCTGACATCCCTTCTTGTGATGTTCACCGCGCGCCGCACTTCAGAAAATGTCCTGCCTGTTTGCATTCTCAAGTGTGATAGATCGGCTTGAATGGTTTTTCCATTGACTGCAGATTTGCATTCTCATCTTTGTGTAATGTATTCACCGAATATAGCTGAGCAAACAAATTGGTATAGTTTGTATTTACTCTCAGGCCCATCACGCTACTTTCAACATGTTGTGTTTGTATACTTGTACACACAGCATATGCACTCAGAATGAAACTTTACAAAAAACATTTGTTTTCTCTTTCTTTCTCTTAGTCAGTCCAGCACACACATAATTAAAATGGCATAATGGCCACATTGCATTCAGATGATTACACATGCATACTGAATGAATTGTCCTTTTTTTTTTTTTTTTTTTTACAATTGAATACTGACAAATAACTGGTCAGCTCTTAATTTCCATATTAAGAGATAATTATAACATAATTATGTGGTACTAATTATAGTTGTATTTTCATGCAATTATTAGTGCGGCATTTATTAGTACAAAAATGTAATTACCCATTTTGCAAAAACCAAAGGCACTCATAGGGTGAGGACACCAGTGATCCGGAGGGACTTTGGAGCCAATCCATTGCTGCTCTGCAATGAGAAGAGCCAGAAGAGATTGCTCTGCCACCTGATGTGGACTCATTTTTCTTCCAAGAATTTCAGGCACTATCAAGTGAGAGGACACCCTGGCAAAGCACCTGCTGGAAGGACTACATAAGAGCAGTCAGAGATCCAACAAAAGGAGTTGGAAGAAGGAGCTATGGAAAGTAATTCTGGGGTTACTGTGGTTGCTTTGTGCAAAGTAATGATTACTTAGATACCTGGCTTGAGAATGGATAGCTGGATGTATGGAGCACCTAAGACTTTATCAAAAGTGTTTCCTGGCCAAAGGGTTTGGAGGAATCATTGCCAGTAGAAAACTTAGGAAAATGTTAATAACTAAAAGCACCTTAAAATAGAGATTCATCAAACTTTAGTATACTTTCAGCAAATTTTCGTTCTCATTTCATTTATCCTTCAGAAATATAAACTTTGATTTATATTTTGAAATAGTCAGCAAGACAAAAGCTAGTGAATAGTGAAAAAAAGTGCTTGTTGTGCAGTGTTCTCATGTTGAGACACAGGCACAGCAAATATCCATGGCACCGATGGGAGATTTTGGACTGGCATTCTCCAGAGTTCAGAGTTTCAGAAACAAGCCCTGAAGCTGGTGGTCCATAACCTTTGAAAGACCCTTAATGATGTTTTTCTTCTTTCATTTGTATATGTTACATAAGAGAACTGAAAAAAGTGTGAAAATTCACCATACAGCAACTTTTTGTGCCTGAGCTGCCACATCTGCCTCTGGCATATCATGCCATTCACATATTCTTAGACTGCATGTCTTATGTAATCTAATGTTTAGTTAAACAGTAACAGCATCTATTCACTCTGTATAAAGCATAAGGTGGCTAAGGGTGTGTGTCTTCAGGCTGGGCCTTTGTCTCATTGCTCAGTGTAAACTCTTGTGCAGACTCTATGGTTTGCCAGCCACCAGGCAAAGCTATGGAAAGCAGGGATCCATTAGCAGACCATTAGCATTTTGTTTGAACAGTTTCTGGCTGTGCCTCTCTGCTTGATTTAGGATGGAAGTGAGAGGGGGCAGGGAGAGCATAAGGGAGAAAGGCAGTCAAATAGACAGCATGATGCACTGAGTGAGGGGAAAGAAGGAGATGCAAAAAAGTAGCTTTTCATCTTATGACAGCCACACCTCAAAGAGAAAGAGAAGGGATAGCAAAGCAAAGGGAAAGGGAGAGTTAAAAGATGGAAAGTAAGAGCTACAAAGATTTGGAATATTGCTGGAGGGATCAGGAGAACGAGGTAGTGGGAGGTGGGCTGCAAAGGAGCGAAGGAAAGCAGGGCAGAGGCAGCCACTGAGGCAAAAAGACATCAAGCTATAGGAACAGGAGTGGCTGATGACTGATGGAGGAGAGGTGTGATTAAAGTTTCATTAATCTATATTAACATTAAATAAATGTCTGCGTAATTAAACTGTCTGTGTAATGTGTAAAGGTTATTCGGCTGCCAAGACCTACAGAGAATCAACACATAGCAGCTTGCAGCTAATTGTTTGGCTTCTCCAGTCCAGTCCAACTCTATGGATGTTCCCCATTGGTTGCTCTAATCGACCCTATATATAGGCTCCAATTTCCAGTAAACAAGCTCAGACAGGTTGAGTTTACACAACCAACCCAGTGGTAGACAACGAGAGCTAAACACCCAGAGATTTAATCTAATGAGTTGGTGGACCAAACCAGAGACAGGAATTGAGGGAATATTGGCCAGAAAAAAAGACAGACTGTAGACTACAAAGGGATACCCATGTTGCTGTTCCTGCTGAATGTGTAATATGTTTGTTATTGTGAGTCATTCGACCTTGAAAAGTCTCAACTATGCTCGGGCTAAGTTGCTGTGACATTGTTTTGAAGTCTTTCTTTTCTCCAGAGGCAGAATAAAAATGTACTGGATGGATTGGAGAAGAAACAAAAACATGTAAGAGCAAGAATTTAAAAAAAATAAGTGGCTGAAATAATCAAAACAGAGATGCCATTTTCTGACTGCCATTATATCTAATGAATGAATGAAGAGTTTTGATTCTACGCAATTTGCCTAAAATCTTCCAAGCCATGATTAGGGTGAAGGACAAACGATGCTGGCTGCGAAGCCTGCAAAAAACACAAAAGGCCCCATATAAAGCCAGTGTCTACTGGCTACTGTAGAAAAAATTTGTTTCAACATGGTGAGCTCCATCATTCTAAGGTAACAAAAACATAATTGCTCTTATCTTCAAGTGATTGTACACTAATTACAATATATTAATATTCCAATGAGACCCCTAAATCTTAAACACTGGATGCTTATGATATGTCAGAACAATAACTGTTCCCTCAACATTCACTTTTAAGATGAGTTCACTGCAGTTGAAGAGATAAAACTGATTAATGCTAGTGTAGCCATGGATGTTTTGAATAGCACTTAAAAGTACTTATGATGGACATAAAGAGACAGATGTACCCAGTGGCTGAAGTCACCATACCTAAAGAGGGCTGTGTTGCCCAGAGCAACACTGTCAGCTGCTCTTCTCTTTGCCCATTGAGAGGCATCCATGACAAACAAGCATGTCCTACAGCGTGGCTGCGACTGGCTTTCTGCCCTGCTTTCATGTGTGCAAGCACAAAGGGCCAAAAAAAAAATGGATGAAAACAAGTTAGAGTAGAGAGACTAACAAAGTTAGAGAAATAGCAAAGGAAAGAAAGAAACAAAGTAGGGGTGAAGGGTTGAAAACAAACAACACTCACGTTCACTGGGGCTACAGCACTCACAAAACAATGGATTGGAAATTAATGGGTTGGTCATACACACTTGATCTGATGCAGCATTGGCAGTGGCCACCAGAGAGTCTGAGCACAATTAGAACTGGTTTTGGGGCACTGATTTTCTGATAGATGGCTACTTAGAGGCCCTATACCTCCTGAATAAGAAACCAGGGCAGTGTCTGGGGATGTTACATCAATGCTACTCACGTAACATGCAGAAAATAGAGGGGGTGACTGGTGGTAGGGGGGAGCTGTGCTATTTGGAGTAAATCCACTGATGTACAATGCACCGAATGCACATAAGTAGCAGCAGCAAAAAGGTAGACAGAGAAAATGCAGGCATAATAGGATTGCAGGTACACAGAAGCTCAGATAATAGTTTGATTGGCTTTGACCAATTGTTGATTTTGTAGATTTTTAATGAAAATAAGTTAATTCAAGGACCCCTTAAACAGAGCCTACAATTCACAGTCTTATACTACCATTTTTGAGTTTTTTCTCCACATTTTTAGTTCAGATATATTCATTGCCCTTTTAGATATAATCACAAATATTCAGCAATATTCAGATTCCCTTTAAGATGTATTTATTTACTGATAAGACATGTATCACACACGTGATGATGACATAGCAGTGTAACCCCTGTAGCAGTACATTTAGAGACTAACAAATATGATAGCTTGATACCATATAATTCCTACTCTTCACTCAAGCATTTTTTTCCCCATTTCATGTTATGTTGTGCTACTTTAAAATGGTTTGTAACAGTTAGTTTTCTTCTAAAAGATGTGGGCTTCACAATGTGTTGAGATTATTGCTATTCAAGACTTTCATCTCTTGTCTCTGCAAGCAGTTCATGGTTGATTTTGATGATCAGTAACATTCAACTTTTTTTTTTTTATCTGACATTATTCTTCCTGGATTTTCTGATACTGCGACAAAATTTTGCGTTTCAGAAAAGAATGGCAATATTTGCTAACCTACACAAATCATGGTGGTGGATGGAATGAATGAAAAAATGAGACCCCCTAAGAGGTAAAGATCCGTTTACAGCACAAAAGGGATACCATATATCAGAGACTCTCTATCAGGACACTTGGCCACTTGGAGTATCTGTTATCCATTCAAATCATGGAAATTGAACTGGGCTGATCTGATCTCAGCTGATTGGGTTTTAGAAGGCATCATGGACTCCTGCTGGGAAATTCCCCAAAGAAGAAATCAACTGATCTGTGCAAGTTACGCTTAGTGCACCCTAATTAGCTGCAAATGTTTCTAATCCAATGAGTTTAAAGTATGCGCTGCCTAGTTACAAATTCTCAGGGAAAGTCATTTTTATCCAACTTGGAACATCTTAAGAGCAGATTTAGTCAAAGTCCTGGATTTTAATATTGTTGTGTGCTTTGGCCAACAGACCAACCGCTTCCACTGGCACTAAGATCAGTGCTTTGCTGTCCACTGTGTTAGGATGTTTCAGTGTGTAACTTAGTGACAGCTTGTAATTCAGGTTTGATAGAGGTGGCAGATACATATGTTTGTTTTCAGGAATTTTCTTTGGAAATAAATCATGTAACATGGGATTCACAGGTGTTTCCCAGCAATACATTAACTTGAAGAATTACTATATATCCTGTATTGGTACAGTTTTATATGAGTCATTTTTTGTGTAATATTCAGTTTAATAAAAAGTGCCTGAGAGATGCAGAATAAGTCTAGTGCTTATTTTGCTGACAAATGGAAGAAATTTCATATTTGCTAACACTACTGAGGGAAAGGGAGACATCCGTCCTAGTTTGCACCAGCGTGGTTAGGGATGATTTAATTTTACACGACATGGAAAAACTAACTTATTGGCATTATCATTATTACAACTTAAGTGAATCTGTCATGTTTGCTCAAATCATCTGTGGTTTATCCCAGAGAAAAAGTCTCCTATACAAATTTCTGCCTTAAAAATTGTGTGACAATGTGTGTTTGTCTGCTCCCTTAGTATATCCTTGATTGTCTGTAAAGGGCAAATCCACCTACAGCATATGAATCCATTCTTCTACCTTTTCATGCAATATTTACTCTGCTATTGGCTGTCACTCTGTGTGTAATTTTGAAACACTTAGGATTTACTGAAATTTTCTTTCTTACATACATCTCACTCAAACATGATGAATGACAAACATATTACATACACATACTTGCCCTTGGCAAGGTATGTATGTTATGCCCAGGAGGTGAAATGGAGGTGAAATGGCACCTCTCCAGCCACAAGTCTGCACTCCAGATTACGGTCCGTACTGGACTTGAACCTGCCACCCTGGCTGGACTTGGCCTCCCTCCTGTTCCTAAGCTGGGTCCCTGTAGACTGAGCTACTGCAGCCCCAAAAAGATATCGTACAACATCCTCATTTCTCAGCTGCATTAGGAGGAGCCTTTGGAACAACCTTGATGACCCTTTGGGCTTGAAATCCAAGCTTATGTATTACATATGAGTACCAGGGTTTTCGCTGGCTCCAAATGAAGGACCAGCTGGACTTGCCCTGCCTGGGGTTGAGTGACTGACAGCTTGATTGTGTGTGTGTGATTGGTAAGCAGGTACAGTATGCTTTGTTGGTCTACTCATCAAATGTACGGTGCAACAGTATTTTTACAGTTATATAAAACATCAGTCATTGTGATGTTAATTATATGTGGGCAAAGAGGTTGTGGAGTCATTTTAATCCTGTGAAGCAAAAAAACAAAAAAACAAACAAAAAAAAACAGCAAAAAGCTTACATGCACGTACACACATTTATAATTAGATCCATCATGTTCGAGTGATGCCTCTTCACAGGATCTATGCAGCTCTGTTTATAGCATACTGCTTGGCGTCTGTCTGCCATCAGTTGACTTTCAACAGTTTTTTTTTTTCCACATAACCAAAATAAGTACTTAAGTCATGTAAAAGGATTATTATTGGGGGTGTGAGTTTATGCTGTTCTGAGCACAGCATCTGCAATGGACACATTACTGTGGATATGTATATATATATAAGCAATAACATACTGGATTAAAGAAAACTATAGATAAACCACAAAATACTGCATTTTTCTTTGCCACAAACCTCTTATTTTAGAATAAGTCATTTCAGCACTGGTGGTGAAATGGTGTTTGAAATTTTGCTTACAATGTCCTGATGTCTTTCATGGAGAAAACTCCCTCCCATACTCCCAATTATTTTCACACTCCGAATTTGTGTGGATTGGCTCACCAGCCTGGTGTCCACACAAGCACCAAAGTGAGCAAGTCAAGTCATTAAAAAATGGACTTAGGAA
The DNA here is from genome assembly GCA_028641955.1 of Protonibea diacanthus. NCBI lineage: Eukaryota > Metazoa > Chordata > Actinopteri > Sciaenidae > Protonibea > Protonibea diacanthus. The sequence continues at coordinate 11,677,852 of CM053991.1, read as the reverse complement.
TACTGAGCCATATGAACGAAGCACCACTTGTATCCTTCGGATTTGGGTAACAGAAAGCTGCATTTCTTAGCTGCGTATTGAAGAGCCTTTGGAATAGGCTTGTTGCCTCGTTATGATGCATACAGTGTTGAAATATTGACTTTGAAAGCAGCAGCCCCATGAATTAAAACAAAATTAAGCCTCCTTGTAAAAAAAATGCCTGGTCTGTCTTGTTAGGTTAGCTACGAACAAACAATACTTTTTCTCCACTTACACCTCAGTAAAACACACCATATCATTGATTTAGCAGTTTCTCTAAGTGGCATCTGGTGTTCAGTGTAGTCCAAGGCATGTTGGCAAACTTAATAGCTCAACACTCTTAGCATATTGGCGCTTCCACTGGCTGAAAAACTGGGTGCTGAAAATGAATGAGTAGCACTGTCTCAACCTTACTGAAGCGTTGTCTGTTCCTCGACCCTTCATCAAAACTGATAATAACATAGTTGTCTACTTTGTTATATTAGGACGATTGATGATAATCTAATTACTTAAAATAGGACTTGCAGCTGAACCTTATTTCTCAGCAACATATTATTGCTTAGCAGGTTCTACTTCACCTGGGTATTGCTAAGGTCTTATGCAATTACTTTTAGATATGAAAAATATTACAGTGCAACAGTCAATAAGCTTATTTTAAGCATCATTACCTACTAGTAAAGAAAATTTGTGTAATGGTTCATTAATTTGCAAGTTATAATTAGAGCTCAAACAATGGCTCATGTGTATTAGCTTCAAACACATAATGACAAACAATCATTCAGTGAGTGCTGCAGTTGTGCATTAAAATTGCATTTCCTGTGGACCCTTACGTCACAGAAGGACTTCCACAGCAAATTAGTAATTCAAACAACCGTGTCGAAAACTGTCAGTCTTTGAACGAATCGCCAGATGGTGAATATCTGAGCTGACGGCCAGGGAGTGTGTTCTTTTCACCGAAAATGACTCAAACAAGGACACCAGCATCGCAAGACAACAGCCTGAAACAAAACGAGCATTGTTTTCAATTGAAATAACATAGATTGCAGCCTGTTAAAATAAATGAGAAACTAGCGACGGTGGAACACTTGAATCACGAAATTAGAATGACAGTGTGCAACAGTATAAAGGAGAAGATCGTGGCTTTGACCAGTGCGGTTCACCATTAATAGAGGATTGCAATCACAAAAAGGTCATTCCATTGTGTCCTGGCAAGGCAGGGGCTCTTTTAAGGGAGCAATTACAGCATTCACTGCTGCCAGGGCCTTGACTTATTTCTCTTCAGAGTGCGCTGTACACATAGTCCATTTTGCTTTTGCCCTATTTACCATCATTTTGTCTTCACATGCTGTTCTGAGGTCTTGTTACGACTGCTGTGGCTTCTAGTACAAAGACCTAATTACAGTAATGGCAAGGGATAAACAGATAAACAAGCAAGCAGATGAACTGCAGGCCAGGATGGCAGTTTGATAATATGTAAACCTCCCATGCTGCTTGCATAAAATCCATCCTAACCAGCCAGTTAGAAAGTCAGGAAGACCAGCCAAGGGCTACACCAAAGCAGATTACAAATAAGCATTAATATGTTACGGGTCTGGATAATTATTCAGGAGATGTCCGGTGGTCTCATAAAACATGCCATTAAAATTAAATCAAATTCCATTTCAAATGTAGTTTTGAATTTGAATTTGAACATGCTTGAACATCTGCATGGGTGTGTATGTGAAGTGTGAATATATTCAAAGCATGTGCAGTAGCTCCAGGCAAGATAGCAGAATAGGGAATGGGTGACTAATGAGAACTTGTTTTACCACTGTTGCCTCGACTCTCGGGGTGTAGTGCTTAATCGTGACTGTGCATCGTATCCGTCGTTTAACTATGGGACCCTGTCTTCGTCATGAAGGGCTTGATGCAGGTGCTGGAGAAGGATAGAAGAGATCTAGGAAACTGTTGTTGTCCTTGATACCGCATAGTTCAGGATTATTGATCCAAGGAAAAGCACTCAATCATGACTGTGTGCCTTCTGTAGAGCCAGCAAAAAATCCCTTGCCTGAAAATGAGTCCCAAGGAGCAGCCTCCTCCAGGTTTTCAAACACAAGCAGGCACAGAAATCACACATAAAAATGTGTGTATGTGCGCATGCATTTTTGCAATGACGGCTTTTTCATTTAATCTTGTATTGCTGAAAGTGAGCAGAATTGAAATGTGTGCAGTTTGCATGTATGATAGAAAGAAAGAAGAATGTGAAAGAGGAGACAAAACAAAGATGCTGCAGCAAGTAAAAATGAGCAAATTCACCATTCATTCTTCTCAGATAATTTAAACATATATTTTTTTAACCCGACTGATGATTATCTTTCTTCACCCACAACACAGTTTAAACCTACAATACAGTGATGTTTATATGAGCTATACCATGTGAGCAAGACAACAAGTGCGAATGTTTTTTTTCACTCTACAGATTATGTGTTGTCCCTGTGACTGACTTGTGGGTTGCCCAGGCCTGTCCAATGCATCATGGAATAAGACACTCAATACTCACTCAATATAACATCCAAGAAATTACTGGGCTTCATACTTAGAGAAAAGATATGATTCAGCAGTACAAGGATGATATCAAAAACGAAGAAAAATTAAAGAAAATTTTAACCTGAGACGCAATCACGTAGGAGCGAATACATTGTCTGGTACAATTACTTATACTGACGAATAATTGTGTGTGTGCAACCAAGTTAAAAATGTCTGAGTCAAAGTTCTGAGTCTCAAGTGTAAAAGAAAGAGAATAAAGTAAAAGGACAATAGTCAGAGGAGAGAGGCAATGAAGTGAAATATTGAATCGCACAAAAGTACAAAAAGGGATTCTGATCTGCAGAACTTGAATAATCCAAGTTAACATTGTCGGAGGAGCTTGGATATTAATGATTTAGCAACTGAACCTGAACTTCTTCACCACCTAATGGAGTGTAGGTGAGATGAGAAGCAAGGGAGAGGAGAAAGGCCCTGACCTGTTTGTGTTGACGGATGATATCGGCAAGGACAGGCTTGTGCGCCATTTAATCCGATCCAGCACAATGAATTAACTTTTGTGTGGTAATTTTTCTTTTCAGGACATAATAAAACGCTACACTGGTATTCATTTTAAACCATCTTCCAAGAAAACACAACTGTGACTGAAAGAAACATACCAGAAAAGAACATTCAATAGCAATCTGATCTTTATTTGGTTACATTTACCACTTACTTACACAGGTGAACATATGGACAAAGCCATTTCATCAGCCTTGAATTAATCAAGCTAATGGACTGACATGAGCAGAATTTTGATAACACAAGTAACAAATATTCAGAGCCGTGTCCTTCACACCCAGTGAGAAAAAGACGGATAATGAATGCAGTGATGAGTTTAAGAGTATTATGACAGAAATAAACGTTGAATCTTAAGCAACACATCCCAGAGTCTGCCCAAGCAGTTGTTTGCTGCCTGTATAGCAAAAATAACGTCTGCGATCGATCAGTCTCACTCGTGAGAAAGACCCTGAGATTCCTCATGTGGGGCAACAACTCAATCCCAGGCGGGGACAAGCCACCTTTTCCTGGCAGAGCACCGAGCCTTCAGACTTGACACAGTTGACTACAAACCACCCGAAGAAGTGAAGTGAGAACAGACTTGACATACTGCCAAGAATGTGGATGTGACTTCTAACTTTGTTTAAACAAGAACAGAATAATAAAAACAAAACAGTTGGTGAGTTTGAACGGGAAATTTGCTCCTTATCAAATGAGCCTGCCTGCTGACACTGATCAAACCTCTAGTGTATAAAATGTGAGAATATGGAGAAAAATCCCCATCCCAATTTCCCAGAGCTGAGGCGATACCTTCAAATTGCGTCTTTTGTCCAGTAAATAGACTAAGACCTAAAGACATTCAATGAACAACAAGCAGAAAATCCTCACATTTGAGGGAGTGCAACCCGAGGGATGTGGCATTTTTGCCTTGACAAATGACTTAAACGATGAGTTAATCCATCTGAACTGTTGTACATTCATTCCTTTTCGACTAACTATTTGATTCATCAACTAATCCTTTCAGGCACTAATTGAATTCAATGAACGCTAATCGTTTCAGTGGTAGCTGAATGCATTCTTCCAAACTCTTCCTTCCCTCCTTTGCTTCTTTTCATTCCCTTTGCAAAACCAAACACTATGGGACACAATCAGGGACAACTGCCATTGTCACTCTCATCACTTGCACGTAAGCCCTTGTCCGACCCCAAGGACGAGTGCACTCAATAACTGTCCCTGTCCAGACGCGGTAAGCCCGTGCCACAATCCCTTAAACCCCTGAACTCTGACATGCTTCAATGAGGTACATGAAGCCTCCTCCTTTGGGAGATTAAATTGAAACTCTTTCCCACTAAACTCTTGATTAATTGGCTTTTTTTTTTAACAGTGCTAATCTGCACTGTTGTGTATTGTCCTTAAGCAAGTGATAACATCGGGCCTTACTGATGAGACGTGACAATGCTCCAGATCAGGACTTCTAGACAGAAAAATGATATGGTGACAAAGACCTCGGATATGTTTCTCAAGCAGCCGCTCTCACTGATGAGGTTTTTGCGTCACCTTCATCCCTCACATTAAAAACTAATCAGAGCTGAAAATGCAATTTTTGCCACTGCCGTGCACAAAGTTTTAGACCCTTGTTGCTGCTTATTTCATTTCAGCCACTACTCTTATTTATTTATGAATTCAAGATAAATGTGTCAACTCAGTTTCTTTTTGCAAGGCGATTATCTGTCATTTCCTCCTATCTGCCCGCCTGTGTCCTACATACAGTTCTGTATTTACCCTTCAAAATTTCTTTATTTCCTGTTGAGTTTTGGATATCAAATTATAAGCATGGCAGTCTCAGACAGTTTTTTTCTGCCAAACATATTTATAGAAGACTTTTATCATTTGTTTCAGTAGCTAACTTTGTCACATGCAAACTCCAACATTAATCGATGTTATGACAGTGTAACTGACTACAGTAACACATACTCATATGTTCTCATATGTATCTTCCAGAAAAATGACCACATGTACTTAAAGGATCGGTGCGTAGGATTCAGTAGCATCCAGAGGCGAAGGTGGGTCATTGTAATCTCTTCACTTCACCCTTGTCTTCCTAGTGTGAAGGACAAATAACAGTTTCAAAACACACAAAATATCCTATCTAGTGTTTGTCCATACCAGGCTACCTTTAAAAACATTGTGTTTCAACATGGTGGACTCCATGGAAGAGGACCATGCACTCACTGTTGATATAAAAGGCTCTTTAAAGACAACAAAGAAAAATATTCTTTTTAGATTATACACTAATGAAAGGATAGTTATAGATATTATCTTACATGTCACAGTTGTCACACTGGACCTTTAATTGCCTCTTCATTGGTTTAGTAAAAGCCAACCTTTCTCAAGACATATCAAACATAAAGTGACACAGTGCAATTCCATAATTGTGCGGTAGCTCACAGCTGTGTTGGAAGTGTGTCCTTGATCACATACAACAGCTCTCTCTTTCCATCCATCCTTCGTGTCTGTCTTCCTGTCTGTCTGTCATCTAAGATGCTACGCTGCACTTGTTTACTTTTGACTGCACACTATTGTAATCCCCGAGGTGAGCTGAGATGCTAGAGACACGATTCTCTGTGAAGTGAGAAGCAGAAATGAAGACTCTCGAGTTTGTGTGTTTTGGGTGTTTTTGTGTATCTCTGGAGTCAGATCATGCGGCTCTGCGGTGAACAGTGCAGTCACATACTGTGCTGTGCATTAGTTTCACCTATAGGTTCTCCGGCAGAGTAATTGAATTTCTGGCTCAGCTGACCTTTGCCATCAATACTGACTATATATATATATATTTTCACATATATATATATATATATATATATATATATATATATGATCACTTTATATATATCACTTTATGTGAACTGAGCCTTTCACTGGTCTTTCCAAATGTTTACAAATGACTGTTAAATCAGATCTTCAAAATCCTGATGCCACTGTCTATGTATACTGTCTATTACTATGGCTGAAATATAAAGCTTAAAGCTTGGCCAATGCTGTCAATATACGCCTCCCTATGGAAGAAAAAAACCTTGAGTTTTCATAATGACTGTTACAGAGGGCACCTTTCGTTCATGGTTCACTACCACAGTATTAGTCCTCAAGTGTCATTTAGCCTCAACTGGGAATGGAGCTCAGATCACAGACTGATTCTTCAGAGAGCTTTGCTGGATGTGATATTTGGCTTCAGCATCTGAGCTCTTATCTTAACCTCTTTAAGACTCTTTGTGTATGTCGCTGAGAAAAGATATCTGTCATCCTTCTTTTGCATAAAAATCACATTAATTCCTCCAGCCTGTTATCGCTGGATACATTTTGGAGGCATGAGATCCAAGAGTGGTTTGTCACATACTAAGCCATTTGAATTATCTGTCTATTGGTGTGCCGGCCAAATTGTGTTGAAAAGTGACTGGGAAATGTGAAATGACTGACTGACAATATTTTTTAGAAAAAATTTAATATGTACATTAAGATATTGATAATATTGTTTTTGCCTATAAATATTTCATTTTCTCCTATTATACTGCTTTACTTCTAGTTGAGAAATAGATGACAATAAATATAGCTAAATATACTACTAGCCTTTGCATTACCTTTGCATTAAATCATAGAACCTTACCATATATTTTGCTAGTTTTGTTGATAATGTGCAAATCTTCAATATATTAATAAGCAATGATACACTGAATTATAATAAAATCATCCTTGCAGCCCTGCATATAGTGTAACAACTCCTCTTGGCTAAACTGGGAAAGAAAAAAATACTATATTTGCTGACATTAAAGCAGCTACTTTGGAAGCACTGGGAGACATTTCTTTTACAAAGGTGTCAGTGTCAAGGAAGCATCAATGTTGAGAAGTCCCAAAGCTACTTGATATCAGGAAGAAGTCATTATCACAAGTTCTCACTTCACCTTTGGAATTAAATAAAGAGCAATTCCCATCGTGGGAGGGCCTGCTTGTCTTCAAGACATTTATATTATACGCTATGGAAGAAATATGAAATTTAATACATGAGCTGTTAGTAAGTTATATTAATAAATAGGTGGATGTTTTATGATGAATGCAGTTGATCAGAAAACTGTTTCCTTGAATCTATGGTCTAGTTTTGTTAGTTTCATGTCTTCTACCATACAGCGAAGTAGATGATAAAGCAGCATATGCTTTGGGGTGTGGCTACCTTGCGTTACCAACACATTCCTAGTGAGCCCATATACCCAATATACTGGGCTCTCATATTCAGGCAGTGCTGATGAAATATGGATCAAGATTCTGTGGCTGCATTGCCCATTTCTCGACTTAAATGTGTTCAGAAACGTCTCTTCCTTTTGTTTTTGTTTTGCTGTAATAGGAGAACATTTATAAACAAGCACATCACCATTTTTTACTGCTTGAAAACGAAATCAGCTCAACTCGTCATCCACCAGCTCCATGCTGTGCAATATAGTCATTTCTGGCTCTCTAAAAAACAAAAAGACAACATCAGTAATGCTAAACTCAAGGCATCAGCATGGTTGCCCACAGACCAATAGTTATTTTTAATATTTTATAACCAAGTACTGAAAAGGGTTTTTGCACGTTTAAAATGACAAACATGAAAAAATAAATAAATACATTAATATTTATAAACTTTTATAACTTTTTGGTATCATCTGAGTTTGGGTTGTGCAGTTCCCATCATGCTTTGGGGGATGCAAACAGGAAGTTAGCTGTGATTTACCATCCATGTGGGCTACAACCCCTCACGCTTTTAAAGCCTATGTTTGTTTACATTTCGCTCCTGTTGCATTAACAGTTTGAGTTTTCTTTTAGCACTTTTACCCGGGATTCATTTATTAAAACCAGCTGGATTCATTTTGAAGCTTAAGAAAACGGAAATGGCGATTTCGAAGTGGATTTGCGGATATTTACCCTCAATGGACATCAGAAACACGAACTAGACTGGAAGCTGTAAGTTGTGCAGATTCCAGCAGTATGTGTATGATGTTTGTGCGTTCTGGTTTGACTGAGTTATGACTCAGAGAAGAGGGGGGCCACTGACAACTTTTATGCAAAATGGCTTAACAATTAAGTGTGCAGCAGTGAGCCAGCTACAGTACGGAGTAATATAAAACCACCATGATGGATGAGAGAAAAATCAGATCTGTAACCTAGTGTGATCTGCCAGTTTTTTTAATCATTTATCTTTCCTGCTGTACACCCACAGCATCCATCCATCCACTTACCTGTGCTGTCCACAGCTGTGGTGCAGCCCTATGACCACAGGGGGAGGAGGCCACTGTCCATTCCAGTACATCTGAGCCCACCTTCGACATCACTCATAAACCTTGGTCAGGCTGGACGCTGACAGATGAGCAGGTAAGACCTGAGCTGGTATAAAGATTTTTTTTAAGGTTAATTTAGTAAAAAGATCTCCTTTGACTGATCCCTTTTTTTCTTTTTTTTTGCTGTTATGCATATTCTGAAGTGGAGTCATAGTTTGCTTGATCTTAAAACTTAAGTGCTTTGTGGAAATATTTGCAACTGTGTGCAACATCTGAGTCAAAGTCTTATTTGTGTGATATTTTAGAGAGTCAATGACTAACCCTTGAATGGATTTGACTCTGCTGTTAACTTCACTTATTTGTCTGATGTGTCAAACGGCTACAATAAGTTCTTGGACAGCTTGGTCTGAATGATTTTCTGGCTCAGGTTTTGGCCTTCTTAGTGTTACAGCTGTATGCATTCGCGGCCAGCACCAACTGTGTGAATGTTTTAAAAATGTTTTATTTATATCAAATCTCTGTGTAGTCAGATCAGTTTAGCCAAGCAGTTTTTTGACTAGGGGTCTGCTTTTGAATGCATTTCAGTTCTATTCAGTGTTTAACGGATAAATCGGATGAGTTGCATAATGGCTATGCATGGGGATCTATGTATTGGACACTTTATCCCCCCTTTTACTATGTTTTCCACTATAAGTTGGATAGATGGCATGCAAATAGCATATTCTGTTTGGATATTCCTAATTAGGCCTTTTCCTATTAAGACACGTGAAATATGTCGATATAATTCTTTATTATTAATTTTGAATATATGAGGCCTCTTGCCTGTTTACTGTCAGCGCTGTGTGCTGTAAACAAACAAAGCTCCCATTTTCGGTGTGAAGGAGAAACACACCTGTTTTTAAAAATAATCAAAAACTTGGACGTGAACAGGATTTCGAATATGACATATAATATAAGCCATAGGACATAAGCCATTATGTTAATGAGAGTATATACACCGCTGCATGAAAACATGAATATTCATTTTTTATTAGACATTTAGGAGCATTTTCTTTCTCAGAATAAAGGCAAAAATCTGGATATGTTATGAATGTAAATGTAGTCATTGTCTAGTCTGTTAATGGGGTCTTAACGCAGGTGGTGCCGGAAAGGTGGGCAGACGAGGGCTTCGAGAGTGAGTGGTAGCATATTTAAAAAGACAGCAAAAACCAATGACTGAATGAGTCAAGCCAAGAGGATTTTGACTAATTGGATAATCAAGGAAAGCAGGAACGCAGTGAAGTACCTCAAGGTGTAGCTGACAGGGAGCTGAGAATAAAGGAGTAAAGGATGGGTGAGAGTGCACATGAACATTTTTGCAGCAGCAATGCATGAAAGGGACCCATTTCTACCTTAGACATATTAAGTCTGTAAGACCACTTAAGGGAGTCATGGTGTGGGGGCCTCAAACCTCTGAATATGCCTGACACACTCCACATGTCAACAAGCAGTACATGGTAATCACCAGCACATCCACACAACGCCTTGCCTCAGAAGAAGTCAATATCTGTCAGCAGTAGGCATCAGCAACCTGGAGTTCTGGCCTGGCCCCCTACCACAGACCTGTCAGTATGCCTCAGGCATTGCATCATTAGTATAACCCCATGTCAGCACTCACTCATGTTGTAGCCCAATACCCACTGTTTTTGTTCATAAAGAGATATTTTGAAGTCTGCGTGCAAACACCATATGTTCATATTCACCCCTGAGTGAAAGATTGGAATTGAAAGTTGCCTCATATTGAGGCTGACACATTGAACATCATATGGCTTCAAAATATCCTGACCGGTTCTTTAACCGACAGGCTGTATTGATGGTTCAGTAAAACTGGGCTGTAAATGTTGACTGCTTTTGTAAGCACTTATTATGTTATTTCTTAATAGTAAATAGGCTACATACTACTAAATAAAATAAAAATAAAATGCATATCTATGAAAACAGTAACAGTTCCATAAAGTTAAAATGAACTGAAAACAAAACAAGAATTTGTTCAAATGTATTTGTGTCCAGACCGTACTATTGGGTGCTTTCAAACAAGGCTTATAACAATAATACAGACTGCAGTTAACTACAGTTCTAATTATGCCTTGTTTTTATTATTGCTTTGTACATTTCTCTGTCTACACCCAGTCATATGTCCTACTTAATGTTACTTTATGACTCATCTGGAACATATCCAATGAAATCCTTTGGGGCTGCATCACATTTAATGATGAGGACACTGATTAGACAGTCTTTGTCTTAACTGTATTGAGGTTGTTGACAGGGCTGAGGCTCCTAAGTTAATCAAATGAAAACAAAAATCAAGATCTGTAATCGATGGGGAGAGGCAGCAAGGCGAAATGTCAAGCAGTGAGGAAGTTGCAGACCTGCTAAAAGCTCATGCAGGGTGTCTGTCTACCTCCAGTATATTGTAAACACATACAGACTGTATTGCATGAGTGTCAAGATGAGAGACTGAGGATTCCCAGTCATTTTTTAGCCTGATACATGCTCAGTCTGAAGCCTAGGCAACAAATGTGCCCTCTGGGGAGTCTCTGACTTCTTTCTCTGTCTTTACAGAGAGGGAGGATGTATGGCCATTGTCACTGATGTCAGATTCAATGCTTGTTAGAGCACATTTATGAAAGAATACCAACAGTTCACTTCATACATTTTGGTTCAAATGCTGCACAAGTTACAGAATGCTATGAAAGTCTAGATTGAAGAGTGTTCTTCTGTTTTCCCTCTCTATATTGAAAGAACAGAACTGTACTTTTACTTTCATGTAAAATGATCGTCTGATTCTTAAATAGTAAGAGAACCATTTGTTTCTCAGATCAGAGCTTTAAGACTCACTGTTGTTCGTAACCGATCAGATCAGTTCATGCATATCTGCACGGGTTGTTGTGGTAATGACGTAGACGCAAGTAACTATGTAAACTGATGACACGGCTATTCAAGGTGAAAGCATGAGAGAAGGAGATCCAGCATATCGCCGTCCAAACAATCGCATTTGTTCAAGGATTGTTGTTCTCGGCGCTGTTGTCTCTGCTAAGTGCGGCATGGATTCTGTTCAGCCGCTCACTTCTGTCACTCTGTATTTGACTTTGCCATTGTGTGTCACGTTGCAAGTGATGCACAAGAAACTTTGAAATATGATTTGAGCTTCCAAGAGTGTCCAGACTGAGACAGGTCTGTAAATATCCCACTCCATATGTGGCTGGGATCTGATTTGCAAAAATCCTTCCGTCCAGACATCCTAAAAAATCAATCTGGATACAATTTGGCGAAGAAAAAAAAAAAAAAAGATTTGGGCTTGCAGTCTGAACAAGACCTTGGAGTTACAGTGACATAACTAAAATAAGACTGGCTAACGGAAAGTAAGATTTAAGTCATGAGAAAATAAAAAAAATGTGAAACATGAATCATCGGGCAAAGATGGCAACAGAACCACTTTGACTGATGACTAATGGACTTTAGAAAATACAAAGATTTATGACTACATTGACAAGAGTTTGGCTTCAGGTGCGTTTGCAAATTAGATATAATGCCATTATCACCAAACAGCCAAAGACCATCAAAATAAATTAATTAATGTTAATGTATCAGTCAGGAAACACACCGTTCGCACCCACGTCCCCACCCACAAACAAACAAAAGAAACCCAAAGTTATTAAATGTACTCTGGACTTGTTTCTGTGCAGTGCATCATTAAAGCTGAAGGCTCTGTTGCTTGGCATTGAGTATTCATCAAAATGTCCATTCATCTTTTAACTTGAGTTTGAGTACTTTTTTTTTGACGGCAAGCTGAATAAGATGGGCCCGGTGTTTCTGAGCAACATGAACTGCGGCGCTCAGAGCTAAGAGTTGAAAATGAGTTCTTTCGTGTTTCAGTGGGTACCTCCATCACGAAGATAAGGGTGAAAGCTGTGTGTGCAGTTGGAATAGCCTGAAGTGCACAGTAAAATACACTGAGAATGTTGGCTGCAGTCAGTTTTCCGTCTTTATGGAGACTCATTGTCTCTAGCATGCTTTTCACTAGAATGTTACTGTGCAAACAACATCATATTCAGATTTGAAGAGTTCAATGCCAGGGTATTTCAGTAGAGGCTTTGATTGATCCGCAGTCTTTCTGCAGCCTCTGGGTTGGATGCAGCCAGTGCGCTAATGACCTCTCCACATTACTCTTCACCACACGCATTTTTTTTCTCACACGGCATCAATAATACTGTAAAGTATTCTCATGGGTTCAAATTTTTCAACTCTGACATTCTGTCTACTTAATAAACTACAAATCCAGACAAAGATTTAGTGCACATGCATCTCTTGCCTTGACAGCTTGCACCTGCCTTGGCATCTACAGTGGAATCAGAAAGTACCCAAAGTGTTGTAAAAGAAGTCTCTGTGCTTGGTTTCTCAATGCATTGCAATGTTACGCACTGTTAACAAATGCAACTGCGGTGAACAAATCTATATTTCTCGCTGGTAGTTTTCTGTTTGACAGCTCCACAAAGTCTTATTTCTCATGTGTTTTAGGGTGTTGGCCTTTTAGTGGATAGCCTTAGCTGTTTTGTCGTCTTGTACAACAAGAGTCTATAAAAAAAGCCTTTACATTCCTTGACTGCTCTCCATAAGTTTCAGGAGACTATTTTTATAATGGGCTATGTGCTCTAATACAAACCCTGAGTTACAGGCAGAGTATAAACTTTCATCGTGCATCGAGCATCGTGGATGAAAAGCCGTAGTGGCAACTGTGGAGACTGTATCATCCGCCGGTCTAACAATAAAACCTGCCACCTCTCTGGTAAAGTCTTGATTCATTGGTTAGTTAGGAGACGAAAACATAAACATTTTTTTGCAGAATGACATTTGGAGTGAGGCAGGCAAATGACAAAGTCTTCTCCGCTGTGTGTCATGGTGTGTTTTGACTTGAAGGCAGACTGACTCATTATCTGTGCAATTACGCAACTTAATTACGAGTGCTAGGGGCTAGCCCCACATCTCTACTGTCCATCTGTTAAGCATCCTTGAACTCCATCCATCTTTTTATTGCCCCCTTTCTTTAGTTTCAAGCCCAAGAATGTAGAAAAACTGGGATCTGAAGACAGCTGAGGGCTGTCATCCGTCTGTTGCTTCTTTATCCTGATATTGCAGCGACATCGGTTGTCTTGTTTTTCAGCCTTTTGAGCGAATGATGTTCACTTTGAGCTTGAGCTGTTTTCAAAGTTGAGGTATTATTCTTTGCTGAGGACATGGAAACTTTGTCTCTTTCAAATGCTTTCAATCTTTAGCCTGTCTCAGTGGTGACAGACAGGGGTGTTTGAAGGAGTTCTCCTTTTAATGACGCTGACATTTGACTTACCATGTCTTGAATAAGTGCAGTGCTATTCCGGGCTGGTAAAGTAATGTGACCGAATTCATTCCATGTTTAGATTTATTTTCTGCGAGTGGTTGCTAAAAAAAAAGCCATTCATTCTCTGTGGTCATTAGCATTAATCATTTGAATATGAATTCATTAGAATAATGAAAAAAAGTGTTAAAAAAAATATGACTTTTAGAGCGATGTGTGGATGGAGACCTATGGTGTTAGCTGATTAATTGATTAGTCAAAAAGAAAATGAATCTCCAACAATTTAGATAATTGATTCATGATGGAAGCCATTCATCAAGAAAAAGAGAAACAAATATTTTGTGTTTTTGACAGTACGTCTTGAATGAAATACCATTATGTTTTTTTTTTTTTTATTATTATTTAAAGATGGCACCACAGGCTGTGAGAACACTAATAGGAATTTTTCTGGCATTTTTACACACGGAATATTTAATCCACTAATTAAAAAAAGATGAGAGATTAATCGATAATGAAAACTAGGGCGGTGATAGAATTTCTCTTGCAGTGGTTTTGGGTGGCTCGACAGCGCGGTATGCAGCATTTTTTGTTTGGCTTCTGCAAATTACTTGGGTAATGGGTACAGCAGGGTAATGTTTCATCTTAGTACTTGCTTGTACTAATCACCTGCGCTCTCTCTGGTCTTGCCTTTATTGAATATAACCAGTTAATAGGGTCACTTGTTAAACGAAACGCGACCAAGCTAATGCCAGAGGCTACGTGACTTTCTCCTGTGTGGTATTGTACCTGTTATGCTTCTGTGGACTGAGGTATGTTGAGTAGCAGAGGGAGAATCCTCCTGTGTTTTTGACAGTGCTTCTCCTGTACTGAGTCTCTTTTCAGCCTAGCTGCTACGTCATGTCCTGTTGTGGAGCTTACTTGCCAATAAAAGTGATTCTGATTCGGTAATTGCAACGACTCCAATGAAAACAAAGGCCTACATTAAAATAACTGGAAACATAACACATTTAAGCATCTTATTTTATCCAACCAACTCAACAAAGATTTGGTTGATGTACCACAAAGAGATGCAACAAAGCCTCACATTGGAAAAGCAGGAACCAGAGGCTGTTTGCCATTTTTGGTTCTTCAACGATAAATCAATTGTCAAAATAGTTGCCAATTAACTTTCTGTCAATGCACTAATCAAGTAAGTGTTTCAGCTCTAGTCTCGGCTTTATTCTTTAATTGCCCCGGCAGGTCTTTAGGTCTTGATAGTCCACATGGATTTGATCTGATTAATTATTTATTTGTTTATTTCCCCCCTCATTCATTGTTTGGCTCATATATAGGCCAGACCACTGAGATATTTTTGTTTCATCATGTGTTATTTCGTACAGACGATTGGCATTGTTTCCACTATAAGATGAAAAGATATTTGTCAGTTTTATTTGGAAATAACTGTTAATACCAAACTGTTTTTCCATTGCTGATTCTTCACTTAAAATTCAATTCAAAATGCACATTTTTAGTAGGTTCACTACCCCATTACCCTTACATGAGTATGAGTAAAGGAGATTCAAATTTCTGGCAACAGTCGGCCTGCTTTATTAATAAGTGTTCACACATGCTTGATGATTTCCATATCAGTGGGATGTGCAGTTTAACAAAATATACATGACATTTGATGCAGTGAATTGATTCCGTTTAATCGATTAATTTGGATTTACAATGAACGGAGTTCTCAGAAGCTGCACTGCAGTCCTATACTGGGGGACATCAAATGGATGTGTACACACTGACATTATTCATGAAGCTGAGAAATGAAACCATGATGAATGACTGGACTGCTTATTTATGCAAACACACACACACACACACACACACACACACACACACACACACACACACTCATACATAAAAAAAAAAAAAAAAAAAAAAAAAGACAAGCTTGCACACACACACACACACACAGATGCCATACACACATGCAAACACACCGCACAAACACAAGCTGCTTTGAAACCAGTTCGGTGAGTCAAGAGTCAGAATGGCTCTTTCAGTCTAATCAGCAGTCAGCACAAGCTCAAGATCAATCAAGAGAGACGAGAGATCAGTCATTTTTACTTACTTTTAATTTGCTGCATTTATTCGCACTCTCCTTTGGGTGTTTTTGCTCAGTTCCGCGCAACAGACATACAACATATTAATGTCATGAAATGCGGCCAAAATCCAAAATAAGCGATGCGGTTTTGTCACTTCAGCTCTGTTCTAGTCCACGGCCCTTTCTCCTGTGTAGCTCACAGCACTTTAGCCAGAGCAGAAATAGTGAAGGGGGGGAGCTGGAGGAAATTAAAGGGAGGATGAACAGGAGGTTTGGAGCCATGGGATGGTAAGTTAATTTTGACTGTAATGATCAGACCTGGGGCTGAACAGTGGTCTTCCATCCATTTTGCTCAAGGCAGGCATCATGCCAGCGCACATGAACAAGGCAACACGAGCAAGTCTGCATGTGCGTGTTTGTGCATCGAGGGGTAGTTCGCGTTCCCATGAGTGTGTGCGCGTAGCGCATGAGCTCTTGTGTGTCACTACCATGTGTTTACCCGGTGTTATGAGCCACAACCTTGGCACTGTTTTCATACTCCAGACATGCTCTTCCACCCACACAGTTCTGCCAGTGAGGAGATCTGGAATGAACCGTCCCTGCCACCCACCCAGCAGCCTTCTAACAAGTAGTTATGGGGCGTGTGTGTGAGTGTGAGTGTTGCAGCAGGCTGAAATCTTTTCGTTGATCTGGCCAAAGTGATGGAACGGTTTTCCCCAGTGTCGCACACTTTTATCCCAAACAGAGTTGGCGTATTAGCTCTTTTACCCTTTGCCTTCACAGATAATTCGTAAATAATTTACACATAAAACTTGCATGTAAAATGTCTAAAAGTACATCCAGCATACACATTAACGTTACAGGTGTATGACTTATTCTTGGGAAATGAGACAAACCAGGTCTTAAAATTTTAAAACCAACTGTTTAATTAATGATGGGATTGTATCTAGGCCGTTTCTGTCATCAGTCTGGTTCAAACACAATTTGATTTCACTTTTTCCTCCAAATATAACTTCATGTTCCTGATGGAGACAGAGGCCTTTTACAAAAGGCTTTTTTATTTCATTCACTCACACAAATTTCTGGTCCCTGTTGCTAGGTTGCCTCTCAGCCCTTTTTAAAATGCATAAATTTAGTTTCATGTTTTAAAAAAAAACCCAAAACAAAACCAAAACCAAAAATGAGATCATATTGCATTAACATATCATAGCTGTAACTGCGTAGAAACCGGTCTAAATTGTGAAAATATAACAAGCTTACTGGGACCTGTGTGACCTTGAGTCCTCTGAGCTATTGCTGACCATGTGGTTTCTGCCGCACTGCTGATGAAAAGCAAGACCACAACTCAGCAACAAAATACTGAGTATTGTTTAAGATTATGAGCATGTGACGTTCAAGCTTTCCTTTCAGATTACAGTCAGATGTTTTATTGTCTTTTTTCTCGGATGATTTCAAAATGCACATTCATCTGAGGACATGTAATAACATAATGTAGTGTTCTCCTTGTAGGTGCCAGGATATTAAGTACATAAATGTGTTGTAAATTCACCCTCATTCTTCTTCAGGCCACTCATTCCATTCCCTGAAGGCGAGTGTCTGCATATTGAATGTTCACCATAGAATTCAAAGTGTTGGCTACAATATTTGCTGATAAACAACTCCCTGTCTGTTCCCTCCGCGGACCGAACAAGTGAGCTGCACATACACAGACGAATATTGTCCCTTAGCAAACAAATCAATAAAACTCATTTCCTTTTGGTCAATTGTTAATTAAATGCCAGTTTTCCCCTCAATTAAAAACTGACTGAAGTGCAGTATATGGCATATAATCATATTTTTCCTCTGCATCCCCCAAGGCAATTGCAAATACCTAGGGATGATTGCTAATGCAAAATCATTTTCTGATTTGTATCTGCAAATTGCTGCTGCCCTTGTGGTATCATCAAAGCTAGGTAAGCTTTATCAGCCCCCCACCCGGTAAATGATTTTAATGTTGATGGGTTAGATTGCCCAGAGAGTAAGGCTTGCCTGTATGCTAAAGGTCATTCAGTATTATCTAAAGGTTATACCTGACAATTATGCAGAATAGGAATGTGGTCTTAAATCCAAGCATATGGTATATGTACAGTTTATGTGAAATAGAAGAACACACCAGCCATGTTATTCTATCAGGACAAAGTGTTAATTACTGCAATATTCCTCCAAATGATAATGAAATGTCAGAGCGGAGCTGGGACTTTCTAAAACTCTGCCATCGTGCACGGACAACTGCAAGGTCTTTTGTGCTGCAAAGAGCAGTATATTACATGAAACCGATATCTGACCTTATGAGTAATGCATTCGATGCTGGCCTTGGTGAAGTCACCATCAACCAGGATCATCCATGATTGGAAGGGCAGGTGTGGAGAAAAGGGGAGGGGGGTAAATGGAGTGGGAGCAGGAAGGGGGAGGATTGACCATGGATCAAGCCGTGGTGCAGAGATGTTGCTCAGTGGGCCGCAGTCACAGTGAGATATAAAGCTTATGACAGATGCTTCTCTTGAAAATGCATTACTGCAGCGGGCTTGAAACCATTCAACTTCTTCGGAGTGTTGAAGGGAAATACCAAACGCGAATACCCAAAGCTTTCACAATTGTCAACATGCATTCTTTCCTGCTGCCAGCATCCAAATGTTTACACTCACATAGCCTGTCATATTCAGAGACAGACATGTCACACATATCCTTGCTGTCATGCATCCGCCCAAACACATTCACACATGCACATGCAATAAAAAACAAGCATTCATATTCTCATAAAAAACCTCCACGGTTGTAGTCACAAATATATCTGTTCCTGTGTTGCGAAGCAGCCCTGAAGCTAACTCTGCAGGGTGGATTTTCTCTGTACTGTCTAACACCCAGACTATTTGCATCTTCTCCATACCATTTTATTTATTCAGCTTTTACCCAGACGGTGTGTATGTTTATGTAGCATCCACATACAACAAAAAACAGCTTTACGGGCAGTAAAATTCATATACTGCTGATTAGTTTAAAGCCATAGCTAAGTGAAAATCAGACGTGAAACAAACAAATCAGTAGTTGCCTAATGGGCTTATGCAACACAATTGAAATAGCCTCTCAGTATCAGGGTAATACATCATTTAAAATATTCTGATATGCTAAGGTGAAAGGCTTTTTTTGTCTGTTAACACAGCAGGGAGTCAATCTGTCATTCATCTGCGTGAATTAATCTGTTTGTGAGTGTAAGAATTAATCGCAGGCTGCAATTAAACACAGGTTAAGTTGTTGTGTTGCAAAAGCTGCCCTGTGTTAAGTCCACGAACACTTGGTTTCAAATCTTAGGAATTTCTCAACATTTAATATTCACGACTAAATACGTAAAAATAAAAACGTCGACTGATTTTGTTTTACGGAGACTGTGTGGCTCACAGATTTAATCATATTTTAATTCTGATGTTGCTGAATCCTTACTGGTGCACAGAAGTGTGTGATACTATCCTTTTTTCGCTAAGCCCTGTTCACATCAAACTAGTGACAAGGCCAAAAAAAAAAAAAAAACAGAAATCTGGCATGTCAAACGAAAACTGTTGTACCTTGGGCAGAAAAGTATGTGTTTCAAAGGATCCCATTCACTCAGAGCAGGGCGCTGTCTGAGAAAATGGGTTTTCAGAAAATGGGCCTTTGAAAAATTAAACGGGCTGTGTTGGGGTGGATGTGTTGTTCCAGGTACCTGTGAGACAATGAAATACAATTCAGGAAGTCCAGTCTGAGTACTAGATTCATATGTTTGAAGGCTTACCAGATGACAAAACGCTGGACAGTTGTTTACAATTTTATGTGGAAGGATTGTACTGCTCTGAAAAATTATCAGTCATGAGGTAAACAGTAAAAATACAGTGTTCATATCATGAAGTAATTTGCCAATTTAAACATCTGATTTACCCCCGCAGCTCTTTGCTGGATGATGTTGTACTGCATTCCGGCAGAAGTTTAGCCAAGTTCAACTTTTTTTTTTTTGCCAACTTTGTGTTTTTTTTGCTGGCAACTTTAAATATGTTGTGTGGTGAAATTAATGAGGGGGCTGCGTCTTTTGTCCGAATGCTGCCTTAGGGAGGAGGTATTTTGTCCTCCTTCATCTGCTAGCAAGTAAGTTTCAGGGAGTCGTGCTCCTCTTGACTCCAGTAAAGATTTTATGGATCTCTTTTGGATCCAGAAGACACCCGGAGACATTTGTTGCATCTGGAATACTGGCAAAGCGTGACGACTTGGCCAAGTCTTCTTCAGAGTTTATAATGTCAAAGATTATTTCTGGAAGTGTATCAACAAAGAGGTAAGCTTTATTATAGTTGTCATTGTCTTGATTTCCTTTAATGTTAACTTATAGCTAAACACAACAATACTATTTGTTGTTATATCAATTAATTCATTCCTCCAGGTTTGGAGAGGTTTATTTCTTTCACCCAGTTTATGGAGCTGGTGAAGTGTCTATATTAAAAAAGTTAAATTCTTTTAAATTCTTTAGCAGCAAAGTTACCTAATTTACATACAGTCTAGTTCTATCTGTACTTTCTTTCAGCTTTTTAACAATTAATGTGATGGCTGAACTACAATAGATTGGTCCTTTGGGAAAGTTGTCAACCCTGAAAACATGTTTTTTTTTCTTCTGTTTTGAGAAGCCTCATTCACTCTGGCCTATCTTCCCCGAACAAGACAGCCTCGGTGTGGTCTTGTCAAATCCCAGTACCACCATCGCAGATCTGGAAATCGTAGATGGATGCCAGGGATTCATGCTGGTCGTCCATAATGTTCGGCAGCCTGTCCTCTGTTGTGGAGATGGCGTGAGCGTGGAGCACACTGGTCCACTGTTTTCATGCCAGATGCAACGGTGCAACTCCTGTTCCGCATTTGGAGCAGCTTGTGGATGCTCTCGACCAGTTCCAGAAGGAAATTATCCTCCAGCAGGTAAACAGGCAAATTATTATTACTTTCAGACACTCACATACACACACATACAAAAGCGTGACACTCATTGCTGGGGATAGATCACCGGGAATAAAGGACCTTGCAAGTGCTCACAAAGGATATTTCTACACAGAATTCTCTCTGCATTTTAATTTCTGATGTGAATTATTAAACTATGCATGTTAAAAGATGTGGCTGTATGCTCTCTGTTGTTTCCATGCAACTGAAGATCTTCCTGTAGAAGACAGGTGACAAATGGAAGGGCTGATGGCTGTTGAAACGTAGGATGTAGGCGCCAATGCTACAAGACATAGAGGGCATTAAAGCTTTTGCAGTAAAAGCAGGTATGTTTTGCAATTCAGTACAAAATTATTCAAATCAAGATGCCTCTCAGTAACGCAACGCGAAATTTAAGTGATGCGGCAACAATTATTTTGTCTCATCAATCACCTCTTGTCATTTTCCCATTTCAAAGAGAGAGGTGGTTATGGTGCAATGCTGCAGCAATTTCAGTGGAGGTTCCCGGATTTCATCTGTCATGCACAAACCCGGAACGTGCACTTCTGGATGATGAAGACTGGTTCTGCAGCGAGGCATGTGAGCAGGATGGATCATATAAATCGATTGTTACTGCCACTAAAGTCAAGGGGGGGCAACTGGTCCAGTGTACTTGCAGACAGCTGCAGATGATTTGAGGGGTACCGTGTTGAGTGTCTGAGACAGCAGAAAAGGTCGCCATCAGACAAAGTGCGATGCAAGTCTCACTGCAACTGAAGTACTAACTTCAGTTTAGTTTATATGATAGGTTTAATTGGAGATAAAATAGAGAAACAAGAAATGTGCAAAAAAAAAAAAAAATGATATTATCATTGCAAATTATGTGTTTACGACAGAACAATAATGCTCAGACATTTCTTGTTAATGTAGAGAATGAGGACGAGGTCCAAAATCTATTCCAAAGCTGTCAATGGAGAACGATTCTGCCACCTGGCCAGACATAACGCTGTGTGGGCGGGCGATGGTGATGACAGAGTTCCAGGAAATAAAATCTAATGTGTTTTTGAGACAAAGAACCAAAAAAAAAAAAAAGCTCCTTCACTCCCAACTTTTGATGAGTAGGATTTCTAAACCTAAGCCTTCATTCATTTGAACATGATTTTTCTCCAGTAACAAAAAAGTTAACCATGATGGATGACCTGAGATGCAACTGGCTAACAAAACTACAAGGTTAAACTAGGAAAAAAATTTTGCCCTCGACTTCAGTGAATGAAGATGATGAAAAACTGTATTTCAGAATGTTAAATATTTAATGATCCAGTCTACCCTGTTTGCTTCACAATAGAGGGCTCAAACTTGGATGCACTCATGATTCCCGAGACAAAGTCTGACTGAAAATAAAGTGACAATTGAAAAATTCTTATTCATTTCTCTTTGTTGGATAAAACATGCAAAAAAAAAAATGTTTTTGCATGGTCACGATTAGTAGTTCTCCTATGTGTAGGAATTAAATATTTCTGATGGTGGTGGGAAGTATACAAGTGTAACTTGTATCAAGGTAGACACTCACTCTAACAGCAAAGAAAGCTGCTGCCACCTTTTGCAAAAGTCAGGTGAAGTTTGGGGATTATTTTCACAGGAAATGTCAGTCAGACAAGAAACACAACTGACTGCTCAAGGCCAAAAAGCACAGACGGAAGAGGAACCTCTCAAGAATTCAGAGCTATAAGAAATTTCACTTTATTTGCAGCTGGCTTGTTGTTTTGGACTGAGAGAGAACGCTGACAAAGTAAGTGACACATGATGCTCTTACCTCGACGCCATGCAGCTCACATAGCCAGCTGATAAGATTGGGTTGATATTACGGTGCTTTTTTCACCTCTGATATATATTCTCAAGTTTTTGCATTGCAGGGAATAATATATCACAGCACTCCTAGCTCCAAACTTGGTGTTTACTGACTTTGAATATTGTATTTTTTTTCCCACCAAGCCAAACTGTGCTTAATATAGTTATGACACATACTTAATACTCAAACATAATAATGAGCAGTTCCAATCCTTAACCCTTTCATTTCTTTCAATGAAATGTCCTTAATGAAAACTTAATTACACGTTTTACACATTATGGTGGTTGAGAGTCATGACAGACATTAAAACTGACCGATGTGAAGCGAAGGCTTGGGTTGACTTGGATGAAATGTTTGCCAAGGCTGGAACTGAGTTTTTCATGTCCCCAGCCTTATCTCGGGGTTCTCAGAATTCTGCACACGTAAGACGACAAAGGCAGTACTTGCAAAGTTTGTGAAACAGTATGGAAAGGACGGAATGTTTGCCTTCCTACCAGGCAGGTAGCACAAAGGCTTTGAGGGATTTAGATATACCGCAGGGAAGACGAGGAATAAAGATGAAACGTGGGTGTGATCTGAACATTGGATTAAAGAGGCATGGCATATAAATTTGACATAAATCTAGTTCTGTGAGTTTTTTTTTCTTCTTTTTTTCAAAAATATATTGTGGTTAACTGTCACAGACTTGTTGAGTCAGAGGCCATGATCAATTATTAAGTCAGTACCGTCTTTTTTGATTGATTAATTCACTTCTTTTTTGCAGTACGGGAAATCAATCTCAATCAGTACTCTCAGTAGATTCAAAGCTCGCCCTGTTTTGTGGCCCTACAAATTTCTGTTATTTTTACTCATTTGTTCTGCTGCCACCTTCTCCTTCATGCCACTGGATTGGTTAAATCCCAGGTCTCAGTAAGCGTCTTCCCATGAAAGACTTCCAGAAGATGTCGAATTATCCGTCACTCTTGTTACGCACATTATTTGTGGAGAACTGAAATCATGGCGTCTCATATGTGACTATTCAACATTCCCCTTCTCAGTCTTTTGATGCCGACAGTGTTGGCGAGCTCGAGTGTTACCTTTCAAAATGCAAAATGACGAAGAAAATGCTTCTGCAATTTTGTCTTTTCAAAACTGCAAAAGCAGGAATTCATGGAGAGCCAAATGTCTTTTAGTTCCCGGTGTAATTTATGCTTGTTAGAGGTATAAATTGTATGCAGTGCAAAATACAATAAAAAAAAAACAAAGCAAGCAAGAAAGAAGAAACAAAGCAAAAAAAGTATTTACTTCAAGTCAGAATACAAATTGGTTATGAAAAAAATGTACAGACTAAAGAACTTCAAACTAAAAGACAGCCACACACTTCAGTGTATAATTACATTTATTGTCCAGTGTTATGCTATCTTTGCACACAGATCTTAGATTTCAGTCATTCGAACACAACTACAGTAGGGGTGTGCTAATTTAGTGTCTTTAAAGCCAATTTGTGAGTTTAAAAAAAAAAGGTGTTCTTGACAGTTTTGCTGAAATTGCATGTAATTGTATTCATGAGCCTTGCCAGAGTTATATTCTTCTTACTATTTTCCCACTCCCAGCGTGAATACAGATAAGTTAATATCTAAAATATATCGAAGTGTGGAAAAAGAAGAAAATAAATGGTAGTAATGCAGAGATCACACAAATGCTAATCATGAAGCGCTGCTTGCCTTAGACTGAAGGATAAACCCGTTTTATCAGCTTAATCCTGCATATCATTATTCCTGATGGGATATAATTGTGCTATCTTACTTGGGGATCATTTTGAGTTCATCCCTCACATACTGTTTACCCTCCAACATCACTGCTGGCTATCTGTGCAACTGCACAGTCAGGTTTATCCAGCCAGTCAAATTAATCCTCAGGAACAGCTTTGAATGTACCGTATCACGGCTGGATTTGGCAAATGCACATAAGAAAAATGTCATTCAGAGGGAAATAACAGACTCCTGTTGGCAGCAATTTAGAGACAAAAGATACATTAGCTACCCATATGGTTTTGCACTCATTTTCCAAAGTGCCTGTCCTATCCATATGGTTTTACATATTGTAAATTACTGCGAAGTGCAGACTTCCAAGTAGACTCTCCTGCCTCATAATCCTGAATATGGCCCGTCTCATATTTTAGGTAACTAATAGTGCCATACACATCAATAACTCTAATGCCACTTGACTTACTCTTGGAGTCAGTTTCACATCTTTATGCATGTGGTGATAAATTTTAAAAGTGAATTAATCTATTGTAGGATCATTCATCATTAAATCATTTATACATTTAATTTCATTCCATACTTCTTTCTCACTCAATTCACACATGGAGGTAAACTTTACAGCCCAACATTATAGCTTACACAATCTCGAAATCTCTGGCTTCATCCCAGTTTCTACCTTTACAAACAGACAACCTCTGCCTCTGTTGTCTCTTTAAGATCTGGCACTGTCAGATGTTTAGATTTTGTACGCTTTCACATGGAGCCAATTCAGTCAGATGATATTTACAGTATTTTTATGTTTTCTAGGCTACTGGCTAATGGCTCCTGACATACGTCCCGCTTGTGTTCCTCAGTTCAGTCATACTGCTTTCCTCATCCTCCCTTACCTCTGTTACAGTACGCCCACAAAATATCATTTTTCAAGTTGGCTTGAATGTGGACCAGCTGACAACATGACTTATTCTGAAACTCAGTCTTTCCTGTGAACTGACCCACACCTGACTTTTGCCCAAGGGTCACCCCGGTGCGTTCAGCTGAAGATCAGATGAGTGCAAAAGTTTGCTTCTCATCAGAACAAGAAGCCCAAATATCCGATGGGCCTTTCATTGTTTTAATAAATGTTCTGTTTATCTCAGCTGTGTGATCCAGATGGTAAACCCTAGGATATCTTTATTCTTCTTAAAAATATAGACTCAGAAAAATGTAAAATGAGACGCAAGACATAATGAACACTAAAGTGAAGCAAAAAACATTCATACAAGATCTGAATACGATGGCATAAGGATTGTAAGATGGCACGGCAGGCCAAAAATCTAAAGAAAAAAAAACCTGGCTAATGAGGCTTGTTGATGTTGTGTTTGGGAAGTAGATGAAGCATCAAATCAGTTTTGTTCAAAATTAAAGTACCTAACTTTAAAGCAGCTACAGTATAATCCTTTTTTCCCCCTTTATATGAAAATGGATGAAAGGACTGTGTAATGTGAAAGGGGTCGCTTATATTGATGAAACAGAGAGAACAGAGAGAATTACATACCTGTCAACAGTCCAGTTTTTCCCAGGTTTCTCTCGTATTTCAGGGTATCACGGAGGTTCTCAGACCATTTATGAATCACAATCTATACATTATATACAATTCAACCCACCTGTCACCGCGACCGGAGCACCCACAACATGATTTTAAGGGTGCATTTGTAGCTGCTGTCTGCGCAGGCAGATGGGCGCAGTACTTAACATGAGCTGTTGTCAAAATGTCAGAGCATGACGACGCCCCCCCTCCCCTAAACAATCTAAATATACCTGCAGATTTAAGGTGGTCTGAAGTGAACAGTTATTCCTTGCTGGTAGCTACACATACTTTCTCAGACTCGTGGATGCTGGAAGCAGAAGGAGGGAGGGAGCGTGTGAATATATACAGAAATGTTGACATGATACAAAAATGTTCTTTGATCATAAGCCCACAGTAATGTTACTCCAATTGCACAGACATAATTCTGTGAAGTGTACGAACTACACCGCAGACTGGAGTCTTTATTAGTCTGTTAACAGCGACAACCAGACAGATACATCTGTGCTATACGTTCATTTCCCTAGTTTGTATGAAATGTAGTCTGTGTCCTCACTGCATTGCATTATTGTTGACCCCCTCACCCGCAGAAAATAACCCAAAACAAACACTCACTCATTTTGAAATGGAGAATAACCACCCAACTCTGTATTTCCCCTCAGCTCTGCAATGTTTTTTCAGCCACTTGTTTTGGTTCTATGTTCTGCAATTTATTGTTACGGTTGTTTCCAGACAAAGCAAGGCAAGGCAAAACCAAACAAACAAACTACGGTAATTGTACAGGACCACAAAGTTTGCTATAACTAACTATATCCTCATACGCTTATGCATAACTTACGCATAACTTATGGGCAAGGCCTTAATATGTCAGTGATGATTAGAGTAAGTTTACTGTTGGTTTCTACTGCCCCCATGTGGCCAAAAAAACTGTTAATTAAGGTTTCATGAATGTTCTCATGAAAGGTGATTGAATTGAATTAAAATGCTAGTAATACGTGTTTCTTGTCACAGTAGAAATGTAGGAATTTGGAACTAGACAATATCTTAGCAACTTTTAACAAATTGTCTTTGTGTATAGACATTTTGTTTTTTTAGCTGCAAGAATGGAAACACTCAGGTGTGCGTGCATGTGTGTTTGTGTGTACATGCAATTTAACCTCACTTGTAGGAGAAGGAGGCTGAGCCCATTTCCAGCCATTTTGTTAATGACAATGACTTTATTGTCACGTTTTCCTCAGACTATCGAAGCCTTAGTTTACTGATGCTCATTTTATCTAATTACATTTATCAAACAACAAAAGGCCAGAGCAGGCAGAGGAGATCCACACTAATTACATTAGAGCTGCGGGAAGATTGGCACATACGATGAAGTGATTTGGCCACTCGCTGCCCCACCGGCCGTGCTCAATAACTTCAAGCCCATCCCGGTTGTTTATGAGATTGAGCTGTCATCAGGACATCACTCACATTTAAGATGCTGCGTTAGTCTCTATGTTACGGACCTATACTAAGACAAGTGGCGCAGGGGATGAGGTTATTGAGTGCCTTAATCAAATTAGATAAAGATCAGCTAAAAGATGGTAAACTAACAAGAACATCATTTCTTTGGATAGAATGTCAGTGCATTGTCTTTGCACATTTTCCCGCTGCAAACATACACACTGCAGGAAAACAGCTTTTGCCATTACTTTTCTCCCATGCTATTTAAATTGCTTTACATCATTCTCATCATCATGCAAATACAATTGTATGTATATTCTGCATTATA
Organism: Protonibea diacanthus; assembly: GCA_028641955.1. NCBI lineage: Eukaryota > Metazoa > Chordata > Actinopteri > Sciaenidae > Protonibea > Protonibea diacanthus. The sequence goes on along the minus strand of CM053991.1, from coordinate 11,650,120 downwards.
TATATATTTTTTTGCTCCAGATACTTGGCGCAGCGAGCACCAAGCAACTCAAACAGGTCCCAGAGAGCAAATCCAGCATCTCTTTGTGGCAGTCACTATTTTCCCTAGAAGACAGAGTGTCGCTCTTACTACTGTACAAGCTTTCAACACAACTCAGAATCTTCTGTTGACACAAAAGGGTGTTTGTGTGTGTGTGTGTGTGTGTGTGTGTGTGTGTGTGTGTGTGTCTGTGTCTGTGTCTGTGTTTGCTGAGGGGGTACAGACAGGAACTTAGGAGTTTGCAGCTGTCACAATGAGATGTCAATATTTATGACATGTTGTTTGCTATCTGCTACGTGTGAACTCTTTCTCGTCCAGACATCTGCTTCAGATATTTGCACATTCATATTACACACTCGAGCATTACGAGCCGAAACTAGAAGGCCAATAAATTAAAATTAACGACGCAATTAGTGCAGCGTCTGTAAAGGTAAATTATTTCTAATTCTTCTAATTCTAATAATTCCTCTTTTTAAAACTTTTAATTCAAGGGAAGATTTCCCTGAGAGAAGAGCTCTCTTTTGTTTACAGCAAGGCCCTGTTCTTAATCACACGTTACTGTACACACATTCACACCTGCTAGCTTCTTAGTACAACTAAAGCCTGATCTGTCTTAATCTGGGGATTAAAGGCTTTAATTACTCAGGGTAATAAGGAAGGGGTGAGTGCTGCTCTTTCACTTTCCCCATCCAGATTCTAACTGCCGGTTCCAAGGGAACAAACTGGTGACCTTCCAGATACAAGCCGCTCATAAGCCAGAGGTCAAAACATTATGGATTGATTCTTTAAAAAAAAAAAAAAAAAATACTATAAGGGTGAGACTCAAAGGTGTAGCTATGTCTGATGACTACTATAAAAAATTATAGCTGCAGGTTTATTACAGGTTTATTAATGTCTGGGGTCAGTTCCGTCTTCTAGCGTTCAAATATGTCTATGCTCAAGTGACAAACCCTTAGTCCACACACACACTACGGTGCAAAGCATATGGCTTGTTTTGTAGCTGAACAGACCATGAGGGAGATGGTTTTGCCTTGATGCCTCACTAGAGCTTGTGTTGTTTCCCTTTGCCTCCTCAGCACTGCATCTGTTATAAACGCGTCCATGTGGACCAGGACGTTTGCTGGCAGTCAGTAAGGCAGGTTTCCTGCGCTGTGGCACCCACACCGACACTTCTTCTGAGCACCGTCTTCAATCAGACAAACACTTCTCCACCAGTCAGCCTAACACAAGTCATAAATTAAACTTAAGAAAAAATTAAAAGTGCCAGAAGGCATCATACATCTTGCACTGTACAACAGTGTCACGAAATGTTATTTTGTCATCTCTTTGATTTGTGTTTGTAATCAGTTTGGCATAGAATCACTTGCCTTGCCTTGTTGGGCCTTTACACCACCCTTTTTTCAGGCACAATGCCACTGACAACGCTTTGCTCAGTTGGAAAGCGTTCCCTCACACCGACTTCCTTTGAGACTGGTTTTGTGCATGCTGATGTGTTTTCATGTCTTTCCAGCGTCACTGTAATCAGACGTTGTTTTCCTCTCCTCGTTAAAAGAACGCAACTTTGAACGTATAGATCTGCACTCTCACTCACCTTCTGTCACTCGGTAACGTTTTCTTCTTCTCTTCTTCTTCTTCTTCTTTTCTTCTCAGCCCTCCAAACAATCTTGTTTTTCCTTTTTCTATTTAATTTACCGAGCATCACATTCAGTAATGTTCCAGCTTCACTGTCCATCCTTGTGTTTCTTTCAAATTTTCTTCTCAGACGCAGTTATCCTGATTGCCTTCATGCTGTGATTCGTAATGAGACACAGGTGTGCATGGTGTTTTGTGAATTTGCAGGTAAAGAGAATTGTGTATGTATCTTTTACTTGAAAATCTACTGAAACTATTATATACTTGGGGCTAAAGCTTCAATAATGTGCTAAACTCCTGCCAGGCTCAGGCATCTAAAAGCTCTCCTTCTACTTAGGGTGATTAAAATATCATCACAGCTTAAATTAGCACTTCATTAGCAAAACCCCATTTATTTTACAATGGTGTAGCCAGGACTCTCTGCAAACAAACACACAGAGATTTAACAAACGAAAGAGCAAGGCATTAAATGAAATGTCGAAATGATTAAGTGAAGGTGAAAACGGAGTATCATAAGTGTAATATGTTTTGAAAAGTGCCCAGAGCTGAGAAAAGTCTTTACAGCGCTACATCGAACAAATAAATGATGAGTAGGTATGCACATGAAAAAGGCAAAGGAGCAAATATAATCTGAAAAGGAATGAAGAAAGGCGTGTACATACAGAGTTAAAGGGAGGAAGAGAATGCTGAGGACAGTAAGAGCTGCTGTGAAGTGGAAAATGGAAAAGTGGAAGGCATGAGATTTTTTCATTGCTGGCTACAGTGGCGCATATTTTGCGAATGTAGAGCTTCAGCCCAGTCCACAGCATGCCACTGAAGCCATCAGACCGCCTTTGGCCACATCCTAATCACTCCTTAATTATTTAGACTGAACAACTGCTCTCAAGGCTGTTCTGTTATCTTTCCCTTTGTAATCTCATTGCATATGTTTGTTCTCTTCTTCTGTCTGGAGTGAGAAACAAACAAAGCTCACATTTTTGTTTAAATTACATACGTTGCCAAAAACAATAAAAAGAGTGAGTTGTTGTGTTGTTTGTAACAGACTTTAGTGCCTGAAACATTTTTTTAAAATGTTTTTTGAATAATTGCAAAAGCATAATAGTTTGCAGTGATTACATATGTTGTTAGAAATTAAATCGACAAGAGGATTTAGATTGCACAGAATGCACTGCATAAATTAGCTGTGGGTGCTTTAAATATATATTAATGCATAAATAATACATTTTCTTTTTATACATGTATAGTTAGTATAGCTTTTAATCAGTTGATGGTTTAATATATTCCAGTGGTAACAAATTCATCAAATCCATGTGGCAATAGAAACAAACTGGATAATTTCATTATTTCACCATTAACTATGGACAGAAAATATTAATATTAACAACAATAATGATGATAATAATAACTTTGTTCATATAGCACCTTTTAAAAACTGAGCTGAGACCAAAGCTAAGTTGAGGGCCCTTATGGCTCTAAAGCCTTGCTAGTGGATCTATGAAGCTGGATGCCTAGCATTCCACTAGAGTAATTCAACTGGTGCAGTTATAGCCCTGCATTGAAATGTATTACTAGGCGTTAATCTATAATGTCAATAGTTATTTTGTATCTGCTCGTCTAAAATCTATCAAAAGTCCATAGTAGTACATCAAATAGAGATTCATGTAAAAATGCTGGTGAACTACTCTTTCTCACCGGGCACTGCTGCAACATGATTCAACATGTTGAGCTGATCGTGGCTGTTTTACACAATACTTGTGATTCCACCAGAAGTGCCCCAGCATGTTTCAGAAGTGTCCCAGAAGTGGCTCTCAGCTCTGCTCCGTGGAGAATACACGGCTGGTCTATTTTTGACGAAAGCTGCGACCAGCTGCGTCAAGCAGCACTGAGCAGATCAAGTTGGCTGGAAGTCAGACGCAGATACATCATAAAGAATCCGGTCAGTTTTCAAAATAAAACACCCTACGGAGACTCCTGAGCGTAGAAACAGACACAAATTAAACAATTTATCTATGTATCTTACTAATCCATCCTAGAAGCATTTAAATGAAGGACAAATTTCCAAAATCTGAGCAAGTTAACAAAGTCAGCTTGGCAATATACTCCACTTCTGAAATGCTCCTGGCATGAAACTGGAGGATGGATTAAAACAGCATTGTGGACACAATGTCACAGACTTTGCCCAGTGGAATCAAGGCATAAGACCACATCCATACAACTTGTGCTTTTGATTTATTCTTTGTATTTCAGCTGACTTATCTCACAAACTTTTGACCATTTTAAACAGAAGCTACCAAAGAAAGGGGGGTATGATGATACAGTCAAACAGTATTTTAAAGGTGAAGGGAAAGTGTCACAGGCAACACTCTAATAGACAAGTCCTCTTCTCCGTTAAGAATTTAGCAGAGTCATCCAAAAACACTGGCAGATTGTTGAATCCCACCCACCATACTCAGAACGTTTTCAAGGAAACTCATGGTTTGCTTAACTTTGTGACATGGTGTGCACCCACGGTTGCTAAGTCCTTTGCTTTTGTGCCAGATGGGCAATTAGAAGTATGGTTATTGCATGCTGAGCAGCCACCCACACACTGGCAGCAACATTGCCACATGTGGTGAGATTACCTGTAATACTGCTCATATTATATACTTCATTCAAGGTCCTTGTCACTGTGATTTAAACTTCCTGTGCATTGCAGAAAGTTTAAAGCTCAGCTTGTATTAAACACTTAACTCGCAAAGTCTGTCTAAACTCACAAAGTTCGTCTAAGGAGCAGGAGTTCCGGATATAATTTGGACTTTAACATGGGAGAAGGCTGTTCATTTCCCATTTCCAACAATGAGAGTTGTTTTCATCACAGCGATAGTTCCCAAACCTTAACCATCTATTTATTATTGTCACAGTGACAATAAAACTCCCTGAACCTCAGTAAAGTCATTCAGCCCAAACCATGATGTGCCCTACATCTGAACAAGTTGTATTTGTGTCAAACTTACCTTAACCAGAGTGCTGTGACATCAGAAAACATTTTATTTAATTTTGCTGTGTTTTGTTTTGTTTCAAACATTGGCCAACAAGCACACGTTTGAATTGTGAATTTTTGTTTTTGCTAATACTCAGCAAAGGACTTTTGGCTTAAAATGGATGATTCAGGTGGCCTCAATAGTGAAGTAATAATTCTAAAAAGTTGTTGTTTCTCTGTCTGGATCTGGCTGGCTGACTGTCTTATTACCCAGAAAACTTCCGGAAAATGAGTTTGTTTTTCATTAGAGTAGCAGAGAAGCTAGAATGGTGTCATCTTCATTCATCTGTGTTTCTCCCACTTGACCCTCCCTCCCTCATCCTGTGAGAGAAAAAATCCTCATGACTGATGGACCTGCTGGCTATTTGGACATCTGTCTTCTTGTTCATAGCCCTGGCAGGGAGAGGCCTGGGTACAGTGTGACAGGCTTCCACAACAGCGTGTACTAACACCGGGTAGAAACATCTCTGTGGCCTAAGCCTTAGAGATCAGCCATTAGTAGGTTGTCAATCTAGCAAGCGCTAACAGTCTTTTGGGCAGCTAGGAGGAAGATTCAGCCCATGGCCTCCAACAAGGAGGTAGATATGAGATCATTACAGTCTAGTTAAATTTAGCTCCTGTAAGGGTATTGTGTCTGTGCTGGTGTTGGATATGGCACAATTATTGTAGTTATGTGGATAATGGAGTCAAATCTGCACAGTATAAAAGTATATTTTTACCTGACAGTGGTATTCCCAGAAGGCTGTGAGTTACAAACTTTGGTAATATTTGACATAAAGGAACGCATGCTCACCAATAATGAGATGGTGAATGACATGAATGTTGGCATATTGCTCCTTAATTCCACTTACAAGAAGTCAAGTTGATGTGCGTAAATTAGGTTCTTAGTATGGTTTGCACAGTAGGTGATGGGGCTAATAAGGTGCTATTTTGAGAAAGGTTCATATTGTTCCTTGGTAAGACTTTAAATGTTTTAACAGATATGACTTAAAGACCTGTTAATTAGAGGTATTAATTCAGCTAGAGTAATATCTATTATCAGATATCTACATATGAATGCAAAATCTGTCTGCAAGGAACCAAGATTTTTGGGCGTTCTGGTTTCCGTTTGTACTCCGAGTAGTATTGACCAATCATCATTGATCCAGCTTGGGTTGCATGCAGGTAAAACAGTCTGTGTGGAGAACAAAAGAGGTGGGATGTATTAGTCGAAACATTCTCAGAAGCAAATGGCGATATTCTGATGACAATTTAACTTTTCATTTTTTTTTTTTTATTTCTATAACCTGTATTAATATGCAAATATATGTTCTGAGAAATGAATTGGAAGTCTCCTTCATGTTATTTTTGTCTATCAAGTTAAAATCAGACTGGAGAGGAACTCTCGGCCTGGATATCCATCATCTGTTTTCAGGATATCCTACACAGGAAGCCCTGAAACATTGCTGTTGTCTCTAGAGGCTAAAATCATCATCATATGATCACATCTATTAAATAAATAATAAAAAAAAGAAGTGGCCTGTTTTTTTTTGTTTTTTTTTATAAAACTTGGTGGAAGGGTGTGGCATAGTCTGGATCTAGACTGGCCCTGGAGCACCAGGGGAATTCCGGGTTGCCTGGCAAGCTGATTAGCGTATAGTGTCAGTTGCAAGGCAGCTAGAGTCCCTCAGAACTGTAAACCATCAGGCCACCTGGAAATAATAATAATAATAATAATAATAATAATACTAAGCCATTTGGCTTTTTTAAAGCATTTTGGATGTGCTTTTTGAAAAAGAAACAATGTTACTGATATAAACACTAAAGAGTAAAAAAATAATCTCGACAAAAATGCTTACTGGATATGTGGTCTGTTGTGAATGTGGAGATTGGCCTGAACTGACTTCAGATGCTGCTTGAATTATTATCTCAGCCATCCCCTGGCATGGGCCAAGGAAGAACCCATTAAATTTTAGAGCGGATCCGAATCAGCAGATACAAGAATTATTTTTCACTTTGCGAGATGGGTCAATTGTAATACAGACATGCTTATATACTATATAGTGGTGGGGCTTGCAGATTTGTAAATCATGAAGACTAGAGGAGAAGTCTGTATTATTAGCCTTATTGGAGATCTGCTCCTTTATTTATTTACTTTTACTACTTATTTATTTTATTTTTTTCTAAATAAAATATCCAAACACATTGATCACAAAATGTCTGTTCTGTGAATGTGGCTATTTAATGGATTTCACAAACATTGCATAGCATACATACATACATACATAACATTGCAAGCTTGTAACAATTAATTTGAAATCAAAAAGTGTCTTCACAATCAGAAAGGAAGGGGGGGCGCTTGGGGAAGGCCTTCAAGCTTCTGAGGAGACAAGCGAGGACATTGGGACACAATGTAAACAGTAATGGTGGCTTACCAACTAAAGGCAAACAGTGTTTGTTAGCAGTGGTGCAGAACAATAAGGAGCACAGCATTTGGCAGACAATTTGCAAAGCAAATATGTATACTGTCGCAGAAAAATAACAGTGCAGTCTATTTTAGCTTGGACTTCCAAGAGTTTGATTTTAGTCTTCATCCAAATTCACCAATAAGACCTTCATATATCTGTAAAACTGCCGTCCTGTCAGCTCTGCCTGGGGAACGCTTTTGCTGAATTTATTTGTCTGAAAGGTGATGTAGAAGCAGAACAACAGAACACCTCATTTTATCTCTAATACCTGCTATGCCAAATGCCCAAGAAGTCTGTTTGCTCACCAGGTCTCTGTCCAACAATCGACAAACATTCAAAATTGAAGATCGTACTCTATGTATACCTGTTCACAGGGGGTTTAGTGGCCTTGAAATAAAGGATTTTGTGCGTGTGTGTGATTGTGTTCTACACAATGGAATTCAAATCACATTTTTCAGATAATTAATATTTTTAAATTAAATTATAATTTTTTTTTTTTTTCATACGTTTGCCTCTTCTTTTAATCCTCCTATTCCTTTTCAGTTTGCCAACAATTCCTCACCAGCACATCCCCTCTGGAGATGGGGGAAATTTAAAATATGCATCCTACCAACAGTCTGCTTGTCATCACTCAACCATACACACACACACCACACACACACTGCTACACATTGCTTCAGACAGGCGTACCCAGTGCAGCAGTGGTGTTGATGGTTCACTATGGTATTCATGACCAGCATGCATAGTTTTTTTTATACCCAGTACTTCTCCACCATCCACAGTCACACATAGAAAACATACCTAAAAAAACAAACAAACACAGTAAATACTTTGCTTGCTTTGACGTGTTTGATGAAGCCATGACTGACATTTTCAGTCTCTGAAAATCCAGTCTGTCCTTATATAGTGACTCATATATCAGAGAGAGTCTGACAGTGACTTGTGAATTGTTTGACAATGTGGCATTACATGCCTGTAGATCCAGATTGAAAGTATTTGGAGACTTCCTTTTCCCCCGGTGACAGTAAATCTTGGAATATGCTAATGAACAAAGTTGAAGGGAAGTTTCAAATTAAAAGCTACGACCAATAGAATTATGAAATGTAACGACTTCAATGATCCCTGGAGTATTTTATGTCTACTAATGCAAAGGCAACTTGTCACGTGTCACCACCACTTCCAGGCTAATGACTCTGTAATGGCCCCATTTATCCATTTAGCCTCATTGAGTTCTCGGCAATACTGGTCCCGCCAGGTTCTTTGCCCTTTGGTGAATGCTTCAAACACTTGACTGCAAGTGGACCATTGGGGAACTAGTGAGTTGCAAAGCTGTCAGTACATAGGGTGGTACATTGTACATTGGGGTGTATTGGAGTCTGTGAAACTGTAATGTACAGCTTTGATCATACTGTATTGTGTAAGTCAATGCAGTAGAATGTCTCTGGATTGCATTTCTGTTCTGTTCAATTACTCTGAATTTTGGAAGAAGAGGCAAACTTTTAAACTTCAAAACACTGAAACTGCACAAGAGGAGCCTTACTTTTTAAGCAGCCCTCGTTAACCAGACCAAAAGATGATTTGAGACAGAGTTTCAGCAGCTTGATATTAAGTTGAGCTTTCATCTATATGTTTTATTGAGGTTCAATAGTACAGTACAGCTGTGGAATATAGTATTTGGAGTATCTAGTATCAGAAGTGGTATTAAGATTAAAATGAGAGGAATTAACATTAAATAATACCTAGAATTTCAAGAGATGTCAGTACATAAGAAAGTGACTTACTGTGGTGTTTATATTATTATTTAGACATAATAATTATTAGTAGTCACTCTAATGAACATGACTGTGAATGGTTGTTTGTCTCTATGTGCCCTGTGATAAACTGCCAACTTGTACAGGGTCTACCTGCCTCTTGCCCAATACCAGCTGGGATAGGCTCCAGCCTCCACAACTCTGATAAGGATAAGCAGCTCAGAAAATGGATGGATGGAATAAGTAGTAGTTGTATTAGTAGTAGTAGTAAACTGATTTGTTCAAATAACAACACCAAAAAGCAAGCAAATACAAATATCCAATTGAAGTGTTTGATGGCCTTCAAAAAACACCTGTATATTGGAGACTGCTGAATCTCATAATTGTGTGCTACATTGTCCTGCTCTTACAAAAGGTGAAGTGTAGTAACTTACACATAGTAATAAACAGTGTCAAACAGAGTGTGTGGGCTATGAGTTAGACTTCATTTTAGAATGATGACAGTAATTTTACTCCCACAAGATCTGAAGTTACTGGGGCTTTACTAATGCTTTTAGTTTTGTGTTGTGATTTATATGGGTTTAAGTTATTCAAAACTGTAATTGAGGGAGAAAATATTGCTATAATGTTGCCACCTTGAAAGCTTGACATTCAAAGTAAAGCAGGTGATTTGTAATGACTAAGCTACTAATAAGCTGGTAACATGCATATCATTAAGCAACAAATGAGTAATGTAACTTGCATGTGCAGCGGTGCTCTACTGTTGATGATCAAGTATCATTCGTGAGTCATGCGTTGCATAAGATCAAAGACACATAAGCAGCCTGTGTTTTAAACAGAACAAAATATGTTTTAAACATCAACCTCAAACCTCAAATCTGCATCTAACTGTAGAATGTGAACTTTTAATGAGGTCATTACAACAAACAATACAGAAACTACAGTATGACCCTGCCAGTCATCAAACAAATGAGGTTTATTGTCTATATACTGTATGCATGTAGTGAATAAAACAGCTGACAGGACACTGTCACAATGACCTAACCTTGCTGATCGACCTAACATCTACATGTATACTGTAGGCCTCTTCAGTTGCATTTCAGAACCATGGACAGATCCACTAGCATTTAAATAGTGCCGTATTTCAGCACCAAGGACAGCACATATAGAATTCTAGAGAATTTGTCTTTCAGCACCATGGACAGCGACCAGAATTAGACTTTTAAAATGTCTTGCAGAAACTCAGAAATATATTTAAAATGATCTTTCTGCACCATGGACAGGAACAAAAATGAGACTAAATGTGGTTTACAAAATAACAACTCTGCTAAAATGTCTCGTTCGTTGACTAAAACCAGACAAGTCGAAATGTTATGGCGTTATTTAGTCTTGCTGTTATTATTATTTTGCAGTATTTCTGTTTCCTGTGGCTCACTTCAGGGGCTGCACCAGGTTGCACTGCGCAGTCGCAGGCGACATCACTTTCTCAATCCCCACTCGCGGCATTATTTAGAAGATGCAGTGGGTGCGTTTGCGACAAAGAACTGACACAGAGAAACGGGCCAATGCCCAGCCAGCTGGGGTTTGTCACTGGGAGAAAAAGAAGAAACCACATTTGGACACACTTTCATTACATAGAAGTGGAAAAGAAAATGGATGAATGAATGTATTCTTTTTTTCTGTGATTGTCATGTGATGCTATTTTATTTATTTTTTTATGTGTGTGTACTTCTAACATGTTTGGTTGGTAAAATAAATATGTTGTAATTTCAAATCAGAGCATCTTACTGTACGTGTCTGGAATGGATGTATTCTTGAGTCTATACTTTAACAGTAATATAATAATAAGACAACTTGTTTGAATTGTGAAATGGGTTTGGCTAAAAGAAATTTTTTGGTTTCATCTATACTACTAGGTATTTATAGTATATTGACTGGGTTAAATTGAATTGCATTAATACAAAGAGACTAAAATACAATTTTCATTGACTAAAACTAGACTAAAATAGTCAAGGATAATTCTGTCTAAAATAGGACTAAATTGCTCAGGCTTTTAGTAGACTGAAACATGACTACACCAAAAAGAGTATGGACGTGACTAAAACTAATAAAAACTAAAATCACAGCATGACACAAAGACAAGACTAAGAATAAAATTAAAACAGGCCGCCAAAGACAACACTAGTTTCAGCTCTGCTGCCGTGCTGCAACTAGCAGTGTTTCACTTTCAGATAAAGTTAGACTCCACAGAGCCTGGTCTATGGGGGATTTTTCAGAAGCCAGACTTTTCAAGGCGAGTCATTCCAAGTTTACATTAACACAGTCATACTGTACAGTCACGTTGTATTTTATGCAAAGTACACAGCCCACACGTGGCACAGTGTGGCACCTTCTGTACAACTCACCGCCTTCTCACTTTGTTGCTGTTTCGATTTTTTTTTTTCTGAAAATCTCTCATGCCGATTAAATCATAAAGCGTATTTTCCCCTATGCTTAGATCTCCCTCACAATTTTCCGCACTAATTAGTAACGCTCAAACTATCTATAGTGGTCAACCCGTAGCCTTGCTTTAAATATGTACCTATGAGCAGAGAAAAGTCACGACAGGGCTTCTTATCCTCATCCACCCTCAGTTCCCTTGCCTTCCACCTCATACAGTCCAGACCCACCCCTTACTGTCTGCCATGACCGTCCTCTACAATATGAGACTGTATTCTTTGTACCTCCCCTTTCTCGCCCTCAGTCTGTGCATCCCAGCCTCCCTTCCTAGATATCCATCCCACACCTCTCCACCCGCAAACGGCTCCTACGGTGAGAGAAAAAAAGAGAACAGAACAGTTTCAAACACGTCGGCATAAATCTCACATCCAGAGCTCCCTTTTCTCCTTTCCCTCCTGACGGACTTCATTACTTTATTCCTCTGTGCGCCAATGCCCGAGACCACGCCGAAACGAAGGATTTTTTTCCCTTGAGCATGAAAAGGATTGCCAAATCATCCGCAATCCAACATCACCGACTGAGCCACCAGCATGAGCACTGGATACATATGCTCCAGCAGAAGTTGTTGGCTAGAGAACTAACAAATCTTGGACCACAAATACAGCTAAGAGGGGAGAGTCAGTTTTAGGTAAGTACGGCTATCCCGCCTTGGACCTCTAATATAATATCAGGGTATCTTATGTATATATTTTTTTTCTGTCCATCACTGACCACGAGGTAGTGATCGGGTAGGCAGGGCTATATTGTGGCACAATTATGGCGATGTTGCGTGGTCAGCATGTTACTCGGGTGGCCGGTGGCGTCCTTTTTCAGAATGGAGGCAATTTGTTCTTCTCACTGTGAAAGCTACCTTTTTAAATAATCGGTGTGCGAAGTCCTTTCAAGCTCCGCCCGGGCTGAATGTCGAACGGAGCGTTCTGAGGCTATTCCAAATAATAACACGAGTCTTCTAATCTTTATAAACCCCATCATCTCCAAACACTATGCAAATGAGTTTATTCTCCCGATTATGAGCACTCGGCTGCGTTTCTCTCTGCACGTTGTGAGACAGCATCTTCCCGATGTGATGCTGCAGAAGTGCCGACATAAAGGAGCCAAAGAGAAAAGAGAAGAAGAAGAAGAAGACAAGAAGAAGAAGAAAAACACCGGGAGAAACAATGATCTCAGGATTTTAGGGGGTTGCATATTAAGCAGACGTGCCGCGCGGCTTTAATGAATGGCTTTACAGGGGCAACATTCAGAGTGAAGGTGTATTTGCAGGCCTACGGATCACTGTGCAGTCGACATCAATATTTGTATTCAAGCTATTTTTTTTTAACATCCATGTTCATCATTTCCAGGAAACTGCCTTATCCATTAACTAAAAGTGAGTGTCATCGCAGCCTGGATATTGGATATGGAATGAGTTGCGGTCAGGCTTCCTGTCATTGTTATTATTTTTTTTTTTTCTGTAGATTCCATGTTAGGGATAAATCACTGCCTGTAATGAATTCTCTGAAAGCAGATAGTCCACCGGATCTGTGTTTATGTGTACGTGTCTGCGTTGTACGTGGCTCTGAGCGCATGAGAGTGCGCGTGCATGCAAGCAAGCAAGCACGAACATGCTTGTTTTGTGTGTGCATGCGTGTGTGTGTGCGTGTGTGTGTGTGTGTGTGTGTGTGTGTGTGTGTGTGTGTGTGTGTGTGTGTGTGTGTGTCACCAGTAAGACAAAGTTGGCGTTCCGTGATCCCTCAAGTTGCTTTGATTGCTGTTCCACTGACTAACTGCGAGGGGAGCTCATGCTCTTTTACACAAGGTGTCATTATGTGGCTAAAGGCAAGATAACTGTGCATGAGACTGATACCAACTCTATGAAATTAGAGAAGTGGCTTCTGTTTTAAATTGGTCCGGAAGCATTATCTACACTTCCATGACTGCTACTGCAATTCTTGTTTTGTTTGTCATTGTGGGGTGCTTTTGGAAAGTGGGCCTAATCAGTTGCGCTCACAAAGTATTGACAAATATATCTGCTGAAAAAAAAAAAAAGCACTTCTGGCAGTCAGTCTCATGTTAAAAAGTATGAAAGGTCCACCATGGGCAATCCAAGTGAAACACACAGTTTACCCTTTAAAGAGCAAGTTTTTAAAAAAAAGGTGGCAAAAGTGGCACCCGGCTACGAATAATCCTGCATGCCGAATGTGAACTTTAAGTTTTAAGTTTTAATGTTTGAAATGAACATTATATTGACAGCAAGTCAATACATTCCGCAATATTGTTCTGTATATTTCTCCATATGCAGTGCAGAAAATTGCACTGGCAGCGGAAATTGCAGAAGAAAAGCTGCCTTATTCAGTACGCCTCATTCAATCTGGTGGCCTTTTCAATAGTAAAACGCTGGCAACATGTAATCATTTTCAGAGGGAAAGCATTCCACATCACATTGCCAAAATGAAAATGCCAGCAGTAGCTTAAAGCTGTATTTGTGTCATGGCTTTAGATGACCCAATGTTGATGATGCTTTCAAGGACTGAAAGAGAACATTCAGCAGCAGAGGTCCTTTTACAGACCTTGGCATTGCAACTTACTGATGAATTGTCTGCAAAACATGTGGCGGTGTTTCTTAAAAGTCAAAGAAATAAACACCCATAAACATAATTAGAAGGAATGGATGACAGAATTAATGCATTCACCTTTTGCACACAGAGCGGCTCCATGTAGTGTCTTGTTTATAAGATACCATTGGCAACCTGTCTTTGTGCTAGACAGAGAACAGTACTAGTCTTGTACTGGCAGAAACCGGCAGCTCTCTTTCTGTCTCTCTCTTTGTATTCTTGCGTTGGCACGACATTGTTTTCATGTGGGTGCTGGCTGCAGCTGTAGTGGCCAGAAGGCTGCCTCCCAAGAGGCTTTTTTAAAAAAAAAAATCTGTTTTTATCGGAAACAAACAACAGGGTCACATAATGACATGTGACAAAGTGTCACAGAAATGCTGGTGAGTTTACAATATTTTAAGAGAGGCAGCTGAATCATTTGACCTCCTGTAGGGGCTGTCTGACCTGTGCACTGCTGCTATCAGTCCCGTAAGACCGCATGTGTCTAACAATGCTTGTACAGTATGATATTCAAAAAAGAATTTTCACCCGGCAGGCTCATAATTAAAGGGTTGGTAGCTCATCGCAAGTGGTTAATTGCATTCTTGCACACCATAAAATTTAAACCCTGTTAAGCCTTGATTAACAGTTCCAGAAGGGAATTTAGATCTAATTTTTCAATGGCCTTTAAAAAAAAAAAAAAAAACTTCTGAACATTTATGTAGAGTGTCACTCCCATGCACAGTACACTGCAAAAACAAGGACTTCTTATACACAAAGACAACCATAATTTTGAAATTCATACTTGGATCTATTGCCTTTCACTATCTTTGCCAGTAACTGGAGCCACAAAAATTTGTGTGACGCCTCAGGGGAGCCGAAAGCAGGGTTGGAAAATCCTCAACATCTTCACAACACTGACAGTTTTTTATTGTTAATAAACTGTTTAAGCATTCCGTTCACACACTTCTTCATTTGTATGCAGTGGTCTCTGTCCGGTCTCTCTGCATCTCCCTCTTTCTCTTCACAGTAGGAGACCACAGTCTGAATGTTTGTTCAGCGAACATGAGCGCCATTTTTATCATACAATCAAGAAATAAATTGCACATCAAAAGTTTGCAAGCAAGCAGAAATCTATTATTCATCAGACAAATATACATATGCATTTTCAGTTCCTGAAGGCAAAGCCTATTGTGACTTGCTTTCCGACTGCAGATGAACTTGATGTTACGTAAAACAATCATTAAATATTAAATTTATTTGCCGGAGCTGCAGGCGTAGAATTTTGCACTGGAATTCTAATTTGCAATATATAATATATTTTGTTGATATTGGTCACCAAGAAGAAAACATCAGCTGATGACCTTGATGTTATGTATGACTGGCATAATTTCACTAGTTATGTATCACCAGTGCCAAATGTCAGTAAAAACAAGGGAAAAAAAGAAAAAAGCCCTCCTCATATACTTGTTCAAGAAGATTTCTGCTTTCAAATATGCAAAAGCATACTTTGCGTATTTGTTTAACCCACACAGTCCTCTGCAAACTATGCATCATGGCCTAACATTTGGTGGTTGCCAGGTAGGAGACGCCAGATAGAAATGTGATGCTAAATTGAGCCTCTACAAACCTGACCCCTGAGTCATTAAGCTCTGCCAAGGAGCTCAGTTATTACTCCTTTAAAAATATGATATCTCTGACAACACAGTAATAACTACAGTAATTTATCTTGCTTGATACAGCCTTAGTCTTGGTCTTTGCTGGCTTGCTGATAGCTCTGGTTGTGCAATTTTCTGCCCTGTGTTGCCGAGTAGGAGAGGGAGAGAGATGTTTTGATCTGCTGTGGTCTTTCACATCACTGAACAACAGAGGTCTGCACTGTCCGGCGATTACATATACAGTAGAAACTCTAACTTAATTTGCTTCACCATTGCTTCCCATGTTCCCTCCAGTAATATAATTTGATCTACTCCAGTCTGGAAGTTGTGTCTGAGGTTTTTTTTTTTCATAACAGTCTTCTCAGTGGTAAAATGTCTTAAGGCCCTAATTTGTATGGAGATGACCAGGATTTGTCAATTTTCTTGTGGAGATTTTCTTTCCCACCTTCATCTGTTTGGTAATTTTGTGGGAAGCCATGGTATGAATACATTTTAGGGGAAAGGGACATATCTACAGAACCACTCTATGTTTTTATACTGTTCACATTTTTTGGTGTTTTATGCTACAATACCACAAACCCTAACCTTAACCCACCATTTGACAACTAAATCTCAATTAAAGTATTGTTAAAACTGCTTTAATCAACATTTCTACATTAACAATGGATGAAATGACTAAGTATAATGAGAAAGGTGTTGCTAGTTATGATGGAGCCACAGAGAATTACCACCAGTTACAGGGCTTATTGTTTTGGTTTTAGGGCAACTTGCAGATGCATCACAGATGTGGCACGCAGCTGTTTTTCGAAAAGAAAGGAACACAAACCCACTGTGTGCTACCTGTCCAGCATTAATGGCAGACAGACAGCTTGTTTTAAAGCCCCCACGTGGCCAAAAAATGTCAATTATTGTCTGTTTCAGGTTAGGCCACTTGGCCTTGGTTTAACCCAGCACATCTAACACCACAACCATACAAATGTTACTACAATGCATTGGCCAAGGAACATTATAAATTAGGTGCCTCCTTGGCCATATACTCAGCTCATCATGCCATAGAAAGGTTAAAGAAAAATCCAGCCTCCACTTACTTTAAACTTTTTCCTACTTTTAGCCATTGATCAGAATTACCGCAGAATTGTGGAATCAAAACGCAACTTTTCAAAACAGACATACAAAACCAATCCACTCTGGGCAACCTTCTGAGAGTGATTTCTTTCGATCCTCATGCCTTCTGGCTCAGTGTTTTTGTGTTATTCACAGCTTCCGGCGTTCTACAATACAGTTGCCACTGCACTGACAGTGATTTCCAGGCTACACATAGAAAACAATAGCTCACACAGATCCACAGACTATTTTCTGGATAGTAACACTGTATTCTCATCAAAAACATTGTGTTTTCAGAGGTGCATCAATATCACGTTATCCCTTTCTCTCCTCCCAAAGTTTTAAGTTGGGTAGTGGAAGGACATTGTTCTATCACATAGCTCTGTCACATCTGCCTTAGTTACAAATCTCAGTCAGCGGTACATTATTTTATGCATGTAAATATACTCACTCACCTACTGAGTGCTGCCTTCGGGGCATAATGTGAAAAGACAAATAAGGCAGGCAACTAAATAATTCAAAGGTTCAATTGTGCTGTGTGAATCTTCATCTTTCATAATTCGTTTGGGTCATTATGGACAGGCAAAACGGTCCAATTGAGCCGGTTTTAAAAAGCAGTTGGTTTGGAATCATCCGTACAACTGTCAGTGTGAAGTGTGTCAGTGGAGCGCACCATAAGCTTTTAATTGGAATGAGAGGATCAGATTTGATTGGCAATGAAATGACCAAATCTATGGTTATATTAAAGTGGACTAGAGCTGTAAGTTTGTCCCAGCAATTGTTCCAGGAATAATGAACATTGAAGGTTTATATTCTCGCTAAGCAGGATTCATAACTGAAACTCGCAAATGGTAAAATTCATTTCATTTTCTTACAACCAAATGAGATATATAACTTAATTTTCAACGTGCACCTCTTAAGGAATGCATTAAAATGGTATAATCCTGCTGTTTAAGTTTCTAAACAAATCCAAAGCATTACTTATATCTCAGCTAAGTGTCTGTCTGTATAAAAAGCCTAATTTTGAGATGTGTGCAATCATGGGATCATTATCTTTCTGAAAAATTTTAATTAGACGTCTAACGGAAAGGTTTTAATCTTTTCCAATCCTTCGTGTGCTGACTAGCAAATGAGAAGCACTCCCAAGTGCAGCATTTTAGGTAACCCCCAATTATTCCTTAAGAATAGAGAAACATTTGCTAAAACATTTTAAATTGTCTGGAATTAATAATATGATGCCTGGAAGGATATGAGAAGCTTCCATTGTCAGAAATTCTCAACATGTTTTGAGAAACAGGAGCGGTCATTTGGTGCATGGGGTAGATTCATAGGCTGACCCATGACCGATGAGAGGCTGGTGAGTCAATGCACTGTTGGCTCAAGCTTGTGGCTCTCAGCATCACTGACCTATATACTACAGTTCAGGGCAGTGGAAGCCTACAATGCAGCAAATGACTGATCAGTTATGAATATCCTGAGCAGAGTGTAGGATAATATTATGATGTGCTGTAAATCTGGCTAAGCTGCCATAGGGATAAAAACATTAACTCAACAAGTTTAGCTTTCTTATCTACTCCTATTGCTGTTATGTTGCTATTGGATCAGCATGGGTATACTGCTTTTATTGTGTCTATTATCACCAATTTGTGGCCTCACTTGTAATCTAATTGTGAAATGAATATGTACCCTGGCACTGATTACAAACTGCAGCCACAAATTATGGAAATTTACTTTCCTTTCCCACAAACTGGGTTTTATGTTGATTGTGAATACTATGATTTAGATTACTGTCTAAAGCCTCTTTGAGACGCGCACCTCTGTATATAAATTTGATGTATTTTTTATGATTTATCTTGCTGGGACAATGCATAATATATATGTAGTGCCAGATAGAGCTAAAAGCTCATATTCAGCTCTCTGGGTGGAGGCCAACTAGTGATGTGCAGGTTACAGTGTCAATGGTAGTATAGATATTAAACCTAACACTAATAAAACTTGGATACAAACCCAAAGAAACACCAAATAACAACTACCCTGAAACAAACAACAGAAGAAGAGCAATACTAGAAAATAGTCAGCACACCTTCCGCAAGCGCAACACCATTAAAGACTGGCAATTCATCAGACATCAAGACATTACCAACCAAACATTCTATACCAATGCTGGCCACATTTAGTTTCTAAACTCCAGGGCTACAGAGACAATTGTCCTTTTTTAAAAAAAAAAAAAGAAAACTACATTTAAAACTGCTTTCGGATAGTCATGGCTGCCTCAAAATGTTGCATCTTTGCCCAGATGTTGTCTCTTGTTAATCTTGACTACCAGGCCTGCATGTTGTTACAAACTGTTTAAGAGGTTGTGGTGGTAAATATCAAAAGATTATACCTATTAAATATGTTACATTAATGATGAGAGTTAGTTTTTTTCTTTTTGTCCATGATTTTCAAATATGATGCTGCTTTACTTTGCCTGAATTAATAGACGGTCGAAAATGTCTTCTGTGTGAGAAGGCATAAAGAAACAATAGGGCTCGTCATTTCATCTGGATGACTTGTTATGGAAAAAAATGACAAAAAGCCATCACTTTATTGATACATACTGTAGATAGATAGAGATTGAAGAAAGCTACAGCAATTGCACTTTGATGTGTTAATTTCACAAATTTCAAATAATTGAAATATATCCCAACTCAAGTCTAAAACCCTTTTTCATAACTTTCAACTTGTTCGGTTGCATGAGTGGATATTGTGGGATAAATAAATCATGTTCTCTGTATTTACAGTACAATACATTATGACATTATAGACATAAAGTGGACATCGTTTGTAGGAGAAACAGTTGATTAGGGCAGCATTCTCTTTCTGTAAAGAACTTTATTGCTGTAAAAGGCATTGTGCTCCTGACTCCAGAAGTAGCACATGAATGACCTGACACAGCACTTTCACAGAAGTACCAACCTATAGATTTTATGTACCTGACCTTGCCTGTTCCTGTATACTGTATGTGTGTGTCTTTGAGCATCTTTTGAGTGGCCGAGGCAGAAAATCTGCCACGACAGCAGACATGTATATTAATTAGAATTCTAAACATAGATCCTTCATGTTCACTAATGTCAGTTCTACATGTCCCGATGGATGGACCATTAGCACATTTGCATTCTTAGTATGTGAGTTTTACTGCTTAAGCACCGCATCCTGTCACATGTAGCCCGAGGAACATTGATTGACTAGAGATCCATGCATATTTGTGATGATTTGACATTGCCTTCAGGGGCTGTAGCTATGGTAACTATTCTAACCTTGTAGCATGTCTTCAACTGGTGTTGAGAAAAGAAAAATGTACATGTATGCACAGCGGTGAGTTTCTTAATGACCTGTCTTTAAAACTGATGTGGATTCACTGCCGTACTTAGATTTTCATGACTGCTTGTGTTTGAAAGGAAACTTCACACCTGAAGGCTGTTATATTGTTCTGGACATTATTGAATATCAGATAGACTTGCCTCAGGATGAAGAATATAATTAAAAAATAATAAATAAAATATAATATTCCAGGCCTGCAAGTGTCGCTTTTATTCCTTGGCGTCTAAAGAGTCTTTTATGTTTTGATAAATGTTTGAAGTTCTGCATATATGACAGTAATTAAGCTAACAAATACAGTGTGCATGCAGAGCATGTAATGATTGCGTCATAGCAACAGTCAAAGAAGTAATATTATTTGCAGCTATTTTAGATTTAGTCTTAGTCTTGAGACAAGAAGGCTTGTTAGATCTAGTCTCATTTTTAGTTCACGAGTGAGTCAAACACACCAGAAGCTTTTTTGGATCAGTTGCGGTTTGTTTCAGAAAAGTCGTTACACTTTAGTCAATGTTTGTTAAATTGTTTTCTCTCATTAAGCTAATTTAATTAGGCTAATCAGTCTTGCAAATCGTAAGGAAAGTGATGACATTAAGTGCGGAAATTTGTAAAGCAGCACAATTCTTTTTCACCTTTACTGTAATAGGGATGTGGTGGCGGGTTTGGGTCGACTTGATTGGGTGAGCGGGCAAAGTGGCAAAGTAGCTTTTGGAATCATTTATTAATAACTTGCAGAAACATTGCGTGCACCTTTCACCTTCTCTTCCTCCTCTCTTTGTCACTCTCTTTCAAACACACACGTGGGGTGCTGTGCATTCCGGCAACAGTCACATCCGGTGATTAGCTCAGCTGGTCGGTGCTTGAAGCGTGTCGGAATAGGTTAAATGCAGGAACTGTGACTCTTTTTCTACACAGTGTAGCTCAACACAAGATTTAAAAAAAAAAAAGCCGTCTATAGACTTACACATTTTGTTAAAATTCACTTTAAGAGAGAGAGGAAGTTCATGTCCTTAATGAGGGGTTACTTTCTTTTCTGCTATTCAACCATAAAGAACACATTTGGAACAATTAGTATGTTTATTTAGCCTAGATCTTCTCACTTTACATTGTGCGGGTGAGAAAGAGTGCACTCTCAGTCGCTCCCAGCAGCAGGATCAGGCCCTTAGAGAGCACCACAGCGCTCAGTCCTGACAATTGTGCCACTATAATACAAACAGTTGGTGGTTTGTGGGTCAGGTCTCTTATTTTTCAGGGGGAAAATATCACGCGTTTATGTGACTGCTGAATAGCCCATTACTAACATTTTATCTCATCAGCCACAACAAAACATTTTGTCATATTTTCTATTATCAAAGATCTGTTTTCAGCAAGTCAGAGTCTTGCTATAGTCATGGGAAAAAACAGGTCATTAATTTACTTTTTTTTTTTATCACATTTTTTGTTAATGAAATCAACACTGAATCAAAGTCTGTTGTGTTTAATTCACATTGTGCAATGTGTAAAAAGCTTGAGGGCCTCTTATACATGACTTAACGTGTTTAAAGATGTATGTGCTTTGAAAGGAGTTGGAAAGATTATAGAATTATGATGAAACCAGATCACAAAGTTAAAATCTCCTCTCTTTTTACTCAGTTGAAAGGGGAGTGAACTGGGATTAAATATCTCCAAAAAGCAAGAACTAAAACTGAACCCTGCCAAATCCCACATGGAATGTCCATTGAAGATGAAACAAGCAAGCAGATGTTGACTGAAAGACACTGAAGCAGATGGAACTGTTTATCTTAGACCCACTCTAATGAATAAATGTACTGGAAAGCTACATCTTGCAATATTGATGACCATTCTGTAAAATACATAAATGTGACCATTACTTTAAATCACCAGTAATGTAATTACTACTTAGTCTTGTGACACTTCAGAGGTCCATCTCCTTAAAAAAAATCACAGTCTCATTGTAGGCACTTAACAGCAAAGCTATTATTTTTATCCATAAAGAATACCAGCTGTGTTATTAAAAGTATTTTCTTTTATAATCCTGCATGAAAAAGGTCAATCTACAAAAGTGCTCACAGTTTGCAGGAAAGAGGGTTAGGTCTGGTTTCAGAAAAGAGGATCAAGCATTGCATATTTAAAAGTAGAAAAGGAACTGTGGCCAGGGAACAAGTAAAAATAGACAAAATGTTGAATCAAATTAATTTGAAACTTAGTAGGACAATTTATCGGACCAACTGGGGAATTATACCAGATTTCTTAACATTTCTTCACCTTGCTTAATGATTTTATTACTTCTTCTGCTCATGAAAGTTCTTAACGCTCATCAAAATCAGAATAAAATGTTTATAAGTGGAAATACACTTTGTATAAACATTCTCATATTGATTTCCGTTCTAATATTTTGTAGTACTTTCCAGTCACACTATTTGAGCTACCACTCTTAAAAATGCCATCACTATAGTTTTTAAGTGTTATGCTACAAAACAATTAGGGAATGTTAACATGTTAATGGTAATAAATAGTCACAGAAAAAAGCAGTTTACAGGTAAAAGGACACAAAATGGCAATAAGCGTGTATAATTTCCATCCGGAAATCCCTCTGTCAACCCTGACGCATAAAATTGGCAATGAAATATCGGTCAATATAAAGCTAGCAATAAAATGGTATCACCATCTCCAAACATCGAGTTAATGTGTTTAATTTCCAGTCTGTGTGTTAAAATATATAATATTCTGACCAACTTTCTGGAAAATCTGAAGAGGGACGCTAAAGTGCCGAATTTGATCGCATCCTACGATCACAGCCATAATATCCTGGTGCGGTCATGGGTGGACCAAAAGAGAGCTACAGCAGCTTCCCTTGAGAGAGAAGAAAAGGCCACTTACAGACTCAGAATCTGTGAAAAAATGCATGCTGGCTGCCGTCGATGAGGAAAATGATGAAATTAAACATAGCACAGGGTTGAGCGTCTAGCCACAGATATTTTTTAAAATGCTGTTAGAAAAAAAAGTGAGCTTTCTGGCACGAGTATTTCATACTATATTAACCTCATCATTTCATAGTTAGACTGCTTGCGATAGTAATGCCTAATCACCACCTGGTTGCTTGCAGACTCAACTAAATATTTAAATTCTTCTGTATGACAGGATGGAACAAAACAGTCTCAGTGCAGCAGAGGCTTTCATGCACTGTTGGACTCCATTCGGCTCCACTTTGGTTTCAGTGAAGGCTGTTGGGATTACTAATAAACAATGGCGGTGGGTTGCCACCTGGCAACCTATTGCGATTGCCTGGTGAAGGGATGAGACCCAACCAGCTGGCCATTCTTTACCACTGATGTCAGCCGCTATCCCTTACACTGCACGTGTGTAGTGTTCATTAGAAAGCGATGCTTGCTCTGTTGTGCATCCATCACCCTCTCTAGGTTACAGTTCTCTCATTGACTGGGGGCAAGACTTGTACTGAATGTTTATAATAGCAGTTTACTAGTGTTAAGTAGAGAGCGTAGTATTGTATAGTTTCATGCAGTGTAAGCTGGTGCCTTTGTGCTCCAGCTGCAGCTGCCTTGTGTGAGTCTAGTACTGTGAATCTGACTTCAAAGAGGAGACGATTGGAGGGTGAATAAAAGCTCCAAGTCAGTCAATTGGCCCTGAATTGCTGGAACTTAACTGCAATATCAGCAGTGCAAAAAAGTGGCTGGCGTGGTCAACTTTTTTCTCGACTTAACTTGCTCAGCCCCTCACATTGACATCAGGGCCAGGTGGATGGGGAGGAAGTGGAAGGAAAGGAAGCAGTGTGCTCGATTTATCAGTAATTATGGAGTGCTATTTTCTCTGTCTCCTATCTATGTCTGCCCTGGGAAGCAGTAGCCATTCTTTAATCTTGACACCCGGTGATCATGTAACACAAGGAAGTGCCTATTAGAGGTGGAGAGAAATTGGAGGGGGCCTCTCTCCTGATCCTCTTTTAGGGGAGTTGGGGTGACAGATATGGGGAGCATGGGGATACATGAGGGGGTAGAGGGAGAAAGGGGTTGACGAGAGATGGAGGTTGAGTTAGTGAGGACAATTATGGAACTGGTTTTCAAAACTCAAGAGGTTTTTGAAGGGAGTGAGGTTAATGGGAAAATCCAGGGAATCTTCTGTAGGTTGTTTCTTCTATAAAAAAAAAAGAAAGAAAGACTTGCCAAAGGACACGTGAACTAATTTTGATTTTCTTTTGAAATAAACTAAAACAACTGTAATAATGTGAAATTCAGTTGTAAAGCAGAACGTGTATTTATGCTGCTCCCTCTGGGCTTGCTTTGCAGTGAGTCAAACATAATCAAGAAAATGTCGGGGGCAATTATGCTTTGGGATGATGTATTAGATAGCAAGCAAGGCCAAATTTTGTGTTTCAGTATCTTTTTTGATTTGTGTTCAAGACTATATCCGGCAGCCAAAACAGACTGAACACCTCTGTGAAACACAAAAACCAAAAAAAAAAAAAAAAAAACTTCTTTGCAGTCTTTTCATGGAGAGGCAACGTCCAGACCCAAGAAGCCAAACAGATACAGTTCATTCTCTCTACGTTCATTCTTAATTTGATAAAACTGGATACCCCTACAAAGTCAATCCATATGCAGGAAATAATACATCAAAATGTTCCCAATTTAATTAATTCTGAAACACTTCAGTGGGTGACACACTTGTTGCCTTCCATCAAAACTGCAAAGGCATTGGAAATACACATTGATTGAGGCTCTTAACATGAATAATTTGTTTTCTCAACCATGTGCAGCGCCGCCAGCGCTCTGCCAACCTGGCACCTCACTCCATTAACAGTTCTCTTCTAATTTTGGAGGAACATGAAAACACCCAGTGCCAAGATTAATGCAATCAGTCTTATATGTTGTTCTCTACACAGAGAAGATAGACAGTAAGTGTTTGAACTATGAATATAGTATCACAAATCAGCCCACAGTGGGGCTATTTGTTACGCTGAAATGCCATTTTAGCACGAAAACCCTACAAAATCCGACAAGCATGCCTGAGCCAGACAGGGAAAAGATTTGTGTTTCAGTCAGATTTGTGTTTGAATCAAATTGCCGACAGTGTGTTGCCTGGGAGAAGATGCACAGTGTGAACTGTAATTCAGAGGCATCTCGTTTATGATTTAATCATTCAATGCACTGTGATTTACTGTGAGCATGTTGTGCTATATTTAATTCCCAACCAATTAAATATAGATGTAATGCTAGGATGTTGTGGGTTTTCTGGATACTGGGATGTTAAAGTTACATCATTGTTTGACATGTTGCTTGCTAGAACTGACAATATATTTTAATTTTTTTTTTTTTTTTTTTTTTTTTGGTTGTTAGCACTGTAAGAAGATCCTAGCTTTTGAATCTTGGCCCTGGTCCTTAGTTCAGTTCAGTTTGCTCTGTGTTTACATGGAGTTTCTACCCCCCAAATCATCTTTGTTCACTCTGATTCTTAACAATATCCTAAACTAAGGAATTTTCTTGGTTGGTGATTGAGTGTTGGAAAATAGATGGTTCATCCAAAAATCAGTAGTCTATTATAATTACTGTAGCCATGCCATGTGACCCATGTGATTATTGGCATATGTGTAATCTTCTGTAAAATATGACACATTACCAGTGTGTGTCTTATTGATCTTGTATTGGTGCTCACTCAACCACATAAATACACAGACAGTGTGTCCAACATTTTGCAACCAGAATAGCAAAAAAAGAACAAAACAAAACATTGCTTGAATCTTAGGGGGACAGGAACTAATACACATTTGCATATTACGCACACATGTTGACAAAGCACACACACAAACACACACACACACACACACACACACACGTGTACCATCCCCAAAGACCTTTCGTGCTGCCTTGCTGATGGAGCTGTTGTTAGTTTTAATGATGGAGAGGCTAGTCCAGGTGAGGCTAGCCTGAGCAGTATCCTCTGTGGTGTTTCTGCAGACTCAGCACACCAACACGACACCAATGTAGGGCAGAGAAGAGGCAACGTGGCATATTCAAGATACACTGGTGAGCAGAAAAACAAAAGTGCTATGGTAGTAGCCTTTGGCGGAATAACAGTCTGGCTACATTCAAGGAAGAACAGTTCTGGACACAGATTCCATTTAAAAGAGACACAGATTGTGACTTCAGATTATATTCTGCCAATGTACTATTGGGCTCAGTAGCGATTCCACAGAATGTGCTTGTACTTTGATGCTCTGATCCAATGTTCTGAAGGCAGATCACATTTAAAAGGGCAGTTCTGAAAACAGATCACATTTTAAAGAGACACAGATAGTGGCTTTAGATTATATTCTGCAAACGTACAATTGAGTGCAGGAGCGATTCTGCAAAATGTTCTTGTGCTTTGATGCTCTGATCCAATGTTCTTTTGTTGGAATGGTTCATGGGACACGTCTTTTATCACTGTAATTGAGCTTAGCTAAAGTTTAATAAGAAAGACTGCTTCATTTTTAATTCTTTCACCTCCAGGCTACGATTTCATTCATTACTCCATCCAAGTCACGCCTCTCGGCTACATTTCTTTTATTCCCACCTCCCGCCATTATAACATCAGTTCAAATTTGAAGTGGCAACCTTCTCCTTAGTTCATCATCAAATCAAGTAAGTCTAAAATGCACTCCTTCTCTCCTACCTACGCAGAAAGTAATCATTAATCAGTGCAGTCTTTATTAACCCCCTTAACTGCTCCTGAGGCTGACTGCTTCCCGGTGGTTTTAGTGGCTTTTCTGGCACCGAGAACAATGTTTCCGCTCTTATCGCAAGTTTTGCCAGACACGCAGTGCACCGCACACATCATATAAAAAACAATGATTCCACCAAGCCAGAGGCTTGTCACAAAAGAGGAAATGGCTTAACAAAGCTTATTTCCAGACCAGTAAAAAACGGGTCTCTCAGTGAGAGGGAATGGGAACCTCACTTAATAATAATTTCTTGAAACAGCATAACATTACTGTGAACCAATACAAGTTCTCCCCATTTTTGCTCTAAGCAATCAGTCTTTGATCTGTGATGACCATCCTGAGCTTACTCAGGAAAATGCAGGCAGACACAAACTGTTTAACAATAACAGGAAATTAGGTTAACACTCCAGAAAAATCACCCTGGAATCCACAAACAAACTAGCCACCTTAAAAAAAGAAACTGACGAATACAGACAGTAATTAGAGCAGATTACAACAACAACCAAAAGTTAAAGGTTGACTCTTCAGGGTACCTTTACAGCAACAATTGCAAACAGTGAAAAAAAGAAAAAATCATATATGCAGCCAAGGAAGATAAGAAAAAGAAATGTAAGATGTGCCGTCCTCCCGAAGGTACAGATCCTAGTTATGGCAAGTAAATACCTTGACTCTTCCATCTGGGTGACATTAAATCTCATCTAATCTCTCTCTTTCTTGTTTTTTTTTTAAAGATGTTTTACTATATTTCTATAAATACTTTGAAGAGTTCAGTCGATTGTGTAATATGGACAGCGCTGTACATTTTGTGCTAGCTTGTCATTTTGACACGACCGCTAGGGGCACCAAAGTCAGTAATTCAATTTTAATTAAAGTCTGATATACAACAAGTGCAAATACAAATGTAAATAGATTATCTATACCTAGATCACCTAATTAAAGCTTTAATTATAAAGTGTCATATGCTGTCTTCACTGGAACATAAACATTAGATAATCACCTCTGTTCTTCTGTGGCTCACAGCACACTTTTTTTTGTTGAAAATTTGGCTTAAATTAAGCTGCTATAGATATGTTGTTATTGGCTACCATGCACTGAGGCTTCACTTGGTGCTTATAACCACAGATGAGGTGACTCTCTGCATAAGCACATGCATTTTACATGGCTTATGACTCAGTTTACTTCGTCTTGGAAAGGAAGGAGGCCAAAGAAATGCTGGAGCATGGGAAATGAAAATGCTAGCCTTGTGGCAAAAGCCTCTGAGCTAGGACATAAAAAGAGAAGAGCTTAGGGGAGGAATACAGCGACAGTGGGAGAATTTCAAAGGTAAGAGGTCAAGAGCACTCTATTTTCAATCTTAACATGGGGAATGGGTACAAGTTGGCTGCTATAACCCGTATCAAGGGCACGTTTTTGCAAACGATAACCTCCCAAGAAGAGGAGAGTGAATGTGGTGCAGAAAAGAAAGAGCTTTTCTCAGCAAAAATTCACAATCCTTTTAGTCATATCAGGCCTGAAAATGTCTGCTCAGGATGCCTTTGCGCATGTGGATCTATGTACTTCATGACTGTGCGTGCACGTGAGCGTGCTTGTGGATATGACCGAGCATCTTCCCAAAGCTGTACTCTTTTCACTACATCTCACCCCTGAGATGCAACGAATCACTTCTTATTTGAAGTAAAAATCACTGAAAGTTATGACACGACAACATTTACCGCCATAAAAGATCTGTGAAGAAAAAAAAGCTGTGACCTCCATATTTTACCATAACTGTAGGATGATTAATCTTTTAGATTCATTGGTTAATCGTATTTGCATCTACAATAAGACAGTGACAAACTCACAAATACATCCAAATGAACTATTTCCATCCGTTTTGTGACTTAATTGTCACTGTCTTTGGCACTGCAGGGTCATCACTAAAAAAATACTCCCAATTAAATTACAGATGCATCCAATTCATCTGGAAACTGCATGCAAACAAAGCAGCTCATGCTTTAAAGACTCCTTATAGATGGTATATTGCAGGTCTGATCTAGTTCTCAAGTGGTATTCTGTGTGTGTCTTTGTGGGATAGATGCACTAGATTGCAAGTGACACACTGTAGGTTAATGGGTGACACTAAATTACAGGTGACATAGAGTAAGTTCACTCTAACTGTGAGGGAGATTGAGCCTGGCACTGAACAAAACACTGTTAGAATATTGATATTCATGCACAGCACTGACATGAGGCATATGTAATACAGAGCAGTTTAGCTTTGCAATGCTTAATCTGCAAGGAATTGAGATGGGAGCACTTTTTTTTTTATTTTCACCATCTGCTCTGCGTCTCTGCAGATTTTGCTGATTTATGGAACCCACTGAGTCCGTGCTTGCTCCTCTGCTTTCCTTCCATTTCGCAAATTTATGGCTTTGAATTAGGAACAATAGGAGCAGTGACCATCGCCTTAACACCCCATTCCTTCTGCTGCTGGAGAGCAAGGCGGTTGGTCAGATAGGGAACTCTCGCCAAAGTCCCGTGATTAGCAATTCGTCAAAGGATGAATTGGAAAGTAAACATCAAATTGGGAAGAAAATGAGGTCAGTAAATTCAGGGATGGCATTGCATCAGAGTGCGTGGAGCAAATGAGGGTAGCAAAGGCGAACAAAAATAACCCGCTGCAGCTGGACAAAACCTCTCTGCACATAATGCCAGTGGTCCAGTCTCTTGAGAGGGCTGCAGCTGTTATGTATTTCTGTCAGAGAACCCCCCCACCCCCGCCCCAACCCTGCAAAAAAAAAAAAAAAAAAAAAAGTGCAAAAGTGGAAGGTTGTCATGGAAAGGTTAGGTGAAGCGGCATTAACGCTCAGAAATGTGCTGGCAAAACCTTTTCCTTTATCTTTGCTTCTTTTTTTCCCGCAGACTTTATCCTGTGATATATAAACATCTGGCAGTAGAAATTGCTCAAGTATGACAGTCGTTAGGTGTACAAGTGGGGAGGGACGAGTTTGAGAGCGAAACACATTGTGTTCTGTTTCAGGCTTCGTCTTGCAGCGCAGACGCTGATAAAAACCAGGATGAGAAAACAAGAAACATTTCTCTTCCCTACCAGAGTCCTCTACGTTAGATACTGAAATGGGATGAGCAAATCCCACCCTGATAAGGTGATACTTTCCTCACATATGTCTCTAAAATAAAATGCAGCTCTGCAATCCAATTGCCGTCTCGCAGTTGCCTCGCAACAACACTTCATCACATTCTACCCCAGAGCACTGATAGTGAGATTTGAATAAAATGTTACAGACACAAGTAATTATGACAGATCAGTCACAGAAGGGAGAAAACAGGAAGGAGGTTGCTGTTAAATTCTGCTGGTAATTGCACTAAAAAAAAACATATGAATGGGGCCTGAGGTGAGCTGCAGCTTCATTAAATGCCTCTCTTTTTTACTGAATGCATGGATTGCATAGTTACAAATCTGTCAGAGAAAAATGAATTTGTGAATGCACACAGGCACTTAACAGAAAAAAGCGAGAAAGCTTCTTGGGTGTATTTATATTATACTTATCTTACATGCACTCTCTAGGAGATAAACACATTTAAACTCCCACTGAGGCATTCTTTTTTCTCCCTGTTCCATCCTTTTCCTTTGGTCTAGACCTTCGAGGTCTATTCAGCGCAAATCATACAGTGGATAACATCACTTGACATTTACATGCATGAGCAAGGAAGAACTGCAGTGCGAACAGTGTCATTTACATCCTCCCAGCAACTCCTATTCAGGCTCTTATTCATGTCAGGGGCTCCTCTGGGTGCATTTTCACTGTGACCAGCTGAGGGAATGGAATTCACTCTGGCATTTTTGCCTTTTATCTCACGTTGTTTCAGCGAAACGTGTGAACAAGAGGTAGCATGCCAAATCTGCATTTTGCCCCATTTTAGTTGCCCCTATATTGCCTTTTGGAGGGAAAGGTGAGAGACGACGTATTCAAAACAAAGACTGTGCCCAGCGAGGTAAATCGAAGGAAAGCAGTCAGTGGTTTCTCATCAATAAAACCACAGAGTAATTAGAGAAAGCACTTGAAAGCCAATTTGCGAGTTGACAAATGATCAATCTTCATCTGTAACGCAGCCACAGTAGCATAAAGCAGCAGTGGTGGATGTGATGACAAATGGCTTGCCTGTGCAAGCTAGCATCTCATTCTCTTTGGTGTAAGACTCTGATACTGGCCAAAGAGGTAGAATCCTTCTATTTTTTTCCTATCAGCTCAAAACACCTTCTCCTGGAATGAGATGAACATAGAACAAATCACTGCCGCTGTGCTCTTCTGCACTTAATTTGTTTAAGAGACATGTGGTACTGATAATCAATTCGGTTGGCCAATTCGCGATGGTAATGAAAAGGTGAAAAAACAGTAAAAAAAAAAAAAACATTAAACAGATTGAAGGGAAAAAATCTGTCAGGAATAAAAAAATAATTCAAGTGTCACACTGTTTTTATTTCCCTGGCTGCAGAATCCTTCATGAAGCAAAAATGAATTTCATTTTTTATTTCATGCTGAATTTAATTGCCCAATGGTTAGCCAATGTGCTTAATTTATCAGAATCACACATCCACAAACCTTATACCTTTACCAGCCATGGTATTTGCTTTAATGCTTACCCTGAAACCTTATTAATTAGTTTGCTTTATGACAGAGACAGTCCTGGTTCAGAACCATCTCATAAACCGCCCCCGCATTGCTGCTGTTCAACTGGGCAGCGATCAAATAAACCTCACAGCACACTCCTTGCACTGCTTCACATGACAGATGCAACTGGCTCCCCTCTGCCCGCTCCTCTCCCTGGCTTGCATTGATCCACCCCCCTCCCAGAATAGATTTGGACACAATAATTCAGCAGCCAGGTAAATTGGAATAACTCTGACCATTAGTGAATTAGTTTGCTCTTTAAAATCAGCCATTGATCCCCGAGCTGAGCTGATTGGTTGCTGACCAACCAGAGAATTTAATTATCAAACAGAGTGTTGCTTGCTCAGCCATGTTTTCTGAAGGTCAGGGTGCCACTGCAGTCCTTTTTAGAAAAAAAAAAAACCAAGGCGACCAAGGCGAGAGATTCGTGCGCGGGGGGAAAAAGAATCCAGTACAAACGAAGTTAGCCACGGCCCGGCTATCCCATTCCTCTGTCGCTTCCCAGCAATTGCAAGTGGCAGACCATTACCACGCCTTTCCAGACATGGCTGTGAGCTGTGCAGTAGTAATTCTCAGAATTCAGATGACACCGGTTTGACATATTTAGATGCAACTCTGCTCTCTGTCTCCTCATTCTGTCATTCCCTTGCATCATACGTCTCACATAACCCTTTGGTCCCATTGAGGTCATATTAATATGAACTGTGAAGCAAAAATAACCCAGAGCAGTATAAAAATTCATTTTTAGGCTGCCAGCCATCCATTACCTTAAGTCAAAGGTTTTGCTTCACTACACGCATTATACCTGTATCACTGGGAATTAATTCACTCTGAGGAAGCTGGGCTGATAACAGATCAGAGTGACAATTCTATCTGCTTATACAGTTCCATCTATAATGAGTATTACATATTGGTGACTAGATGCATGAGGAGGGGATATATAGATAATATAGAAATAGTGAATCTGTTCCAATTCCCTTGAGTCTACCTGTCTCCTTGCAAAAGCCTTCATTCTGCCCTGATCTCTTGCCTCCCTGAGATTTAGAATACAAATAAGGAGAACAAGCCTCCCCATTCTTATGAACTTTATAGAATAAAGAGGGACACTTAGGGCCCCACACAGGGGAGAGAGGAATTGATTGGCAAAGCTAGTGACGGGACCAGAATGGAGATTGAATCCCCTTGAATGAACCAGAATGGAGGAGGAGTTGCAGCATGAATAAGGCTGTTTAAAACGAGGATGGAGAAGACAAGCCTCCCTTGTCCTGTCTTGTGATTTCCTGAAGCAGACATCCTCCCCTTTTTACCCTGCTTATTCAAGGGTAACATGATCCACTCTCTGTCTCTTCCTCTCTCTGTTTCACTAATCCACTCGGCAAATAACAGCAATCTGCAAATAACAGAAGACGGGGAATATTTTTAACGTCCCGCCGAACATATTTGCGGAATGGCGTGTAAGATTTGGGATCTGTAGGAGTTATGATTTGATGCAGCAGTGGGACACAGATACCTCAAGACGGAAAGGGAGTCTGAAAAATTGCATGTTGCCATAAGGTTGATGGAGTGGAGAGTCCAAAATATTTGGTGCATTATTTTTTTTTGTCGAGTAAGCAAACAAGCACTCTTGAAAGGTGAAAAAATGTCATTTGGTACTGCATTAAAAGGGATTGATTGGACCAGCATTGCAAATTTGGGCGCTTAATATCAGGTGGAGTTGTCAGCATATTTAATTAGTGAATAAGGTTTTTGTTTGACTTTCTGATGAAATGTGCAATTCTTATAATAAAGAATAATATCAAATTTACTTGGCATGAGATAGTGGAATAGATCCCATAGGTGATGTTGTTTTTTTTTTTTGCTTTGAAATCACATTTAGTCAGCCCTTTTTGTAGTCAAAACGAATGCCAACTTTCCTATTTAAAAGTACTGTAAATATGTTTTGTATTATTAAGAGGGAGAAAAGGCTGGGAAACTGTCAGACGTGCTCCTTTCCATCTCAGCAGGCTGGAGAGGCGTGTCAGTGGCAAAGCAGACTAATTTGTGCTGTGGCCTTCATGTCATGGCCAGACAGCGCATTTTAAATGGTCTTACAGGACCACACCAGCATCTAACCAGGCTGAAGTGTCATTTGCAGGTACATTTACATGTTGTTTAGTGTGTTGCACCTGACCACCTAATTAGCTATCTAGCCTGCAAACTGACACACTTTTCCCCGGTGAATATTTGTTTGGTTGCTCGTTCGATTAGCGAGGGTGCAGGTCAAAACGTGTGTTCGTGTTTGTAAGTTAGATAAGGGGACTTAAGCAGGCATACTAATGTGTGTTCAGAGTCTGTGGCTCTTGTGTTTGGTAGCAGGCTGCTGTCTGGCTCAGTGTGACATCTGTTCTGCCTGTGATAGAACGCTGACGTGACTACTTTATGCCAGAAACCAAAAGACAGACATTCCTCCCTTTTTGGTTTCTGATTTTCTCTCAAATGAGAACACAGGACATTCACAGAGTAGATATGTATGTTGTGGCAGATGAAAAAATGCAATTTAATTTGAGTTGGACTTGAGCATCCCAGTCAAGGAAGTAATTTCCTTTTTGAGCATGTCAAATCCCCTTTAGTAGAGATTGCCATCATCCTTTTCACTGCTCTTCTTTCACCAACCTACTCTGACCTTGATGTGCAGTGTGTCACACTGGCTACTGTAGCTCTATATGTACACAGATTCGATGTATTGCTTTGAAAAGATGCAGGAAATGTAGTTTATAATTTCATTCATTTGACAGTTTTCTCTTTTTACCAGATAACATTTTTGCATTAAATTTGCATTGATGCATATTTATCCAATACCAGTACAACAGTACAAAGAAAATCTCATTAAATCAAGATGTTTTTGCCACTGTATCTTGTTTACAATTTCTCACATAAAAGATATAATCACTGAGTTTAGAGCATTCCCCAAGTCTCCCCAGATTTCCTTCCAAAACATCGACATTGAAGCCAATTTGGTGGAACTATGAGTGTATCTCTAAATGCCAACCTGCAACCCCTAAAACCTTTTATACTTTGAGCTGGGTTTGCAGATGCAGTCACATCCTCAGCACCAGTGAGGGACTGGCCATAGTGGATGGCCCCCATCCAGTTGTTAAACTGTCCCTGCGGTTCTCAGCCAAAGTATTTGGCTCTCCTTCTAATGACATTGAACTGTTTCCTACATTGGACAACAGTTCTCATAGGACCTAGGCAACAATTATTAACCAAATGTGTTATCTCCACCCAGAGTAATTTAACATTGTCCGCCCTCAGTAGCTTATTTACAGTGTTGCATATTTACTCTTGGTGAGTCAGCCCTTCTTGCAAGTGAACATCAGTCTATTTTCTGAGAGAAACTATTTTGTGTGGCAAATTCAACTGACTGTTCTCTGTAGCCGAAAGAGCAACATGGCGTCTGTCGCCAAATCTGCACTTTTTTTTCAAGGGAAGGATAAGTCTTTCTGATTCCTAATCGCAGCCCACCTCCAGCTGTGCAGCTGGCGCACTGCACCGCATGGTTTCAACCCTCAAAGTACCAAAGTTCCATCATCTGCGTCGTGCGTTGATTCAGTAAAAGTGGGTCCCTCAGATTGTGTTGTGGGCATGTAGTGCAATAATTTGGATCAGTCCAACAGCATCTCTTCTAATCATGGTTTCTTGCTACAGAAAAACCCTCTCCTTACATTTTTCACCTTTATCTTTTGTTGGTATGAGAATATCTCATCTCATTATCAAGACAAATGGGATTTTTTTAATACAGAGACAAAAAGATTTCACTCCATTCACAACGTCCATGTCATCATTGGAGAAAAGTGGCCATGATGACTCATATTTGTCCAGTATTACTCTTTATCTTTGATGAATCAAAGTACCTTTTTATCTGAGCTAGAAATCTCAGTTCAAGGTGCGATAATGTTCGGTTACAGAGCTCACAAAGCAAACAAGCAGAAACATGGTATTAAAAGATAGATCTTCATATATGACTAAAAACCCAGCCTTATACAAATATGTACTGAGAGCTTACTTTCATTATATGGGTGTTTGGTAACTGTAAAGGTGAAGATCAGAGTTGGGTTCAAAGTGCAAAATATAGTTAGAAGATTATCCATTCTTGCACAAAGCTGTACATGAAAGCATTTAGTAATCCACCAATCAGCTTTCTATCCCAAACTGAAAAAGGTTAGCACTAATCTCTCTATGATGTCGCTATGATATTTTCTTTCTACCATTTGTCTAACTTTTGTTAAATACACAGCTTACCATATTTGGTGCATCATACCTTACTGTATCTCTATCCTGGGCCAAAACAATGAATGAATAAATAAATAAATTCATTGTATTTTGGTGAATATTGAATACTACTGTTCATAATATGCTAGCGAAATGGTAGCACCACTAATGACTAGCTAAATCAGGTAGTGCAACTAAATTTGGTCCCGTCCTGCAAAGTCTGGCAGGTGGTTCACCCCTAAAAGCCACCCAAGAGTTTGAAAACATATAAGTTATAATGCGTTTTGAAATCTACCAATTCATCTGAATTGGTAGATTGGTACTGTACTGTAAAATAAAATTAGTAAAATATTGGACTATCCAAATAAAGTGTTGCTGGATTTTAAAATACACTTGTATTTACTGTAACATTCTCAAGCCTTATGCTATTATTTAAGTCAGAAAATGGGGTCATGGGGATGATTATGATGTCTTTTGTATTTCTAGACAGTCAATGAGAACAAAGAAAGTCCAACGTTGTTCATTATTTATTCAACCTCATTCAACCTTATTCAACATGCAGACAAACAGTTCAATAAGATTTCATAGTAAACAATAGCTATTGTCAAAGAGTGGGTTTCGCTGGAATCAGTCCATTAATTAACTCAAGCACTGCTTAGAGTCATTGCTTAGGGTCACTACTGCACTTTAAAAATGGTCGCTATTAAGTGCTTACGTGGATAATGATAGCATTTGCATTTACATGCATTTACACATACAGTAATTACGCCGTAATACGCATATGTCAATGAGCCACATTCACTTGCAGTGTCTCCTCACAGATTGTGTTGCTTTGAGCAGATTTCCTCTACAAATTTACTAGATTTAGAAATGCTCAGAAGTGTTTTCTTGCTGCTGTCCTCCCAAAAGTCATCTTCACCAATTTGAACCCTGCTAATTGCAGCTTGTGGCTATTTTTATTTTAATTGCTATATTAATATTAATGTTTTTTTGTTTTTTTTTTAGAAAGCGTTGACTGTTGTATAAAAACTCAGCCAAACAAAGCAAGAATTACAAACCAATTGTTAGCATTTTTAGATATATTTACTCAATTATCATAACTTTAAAATTCACAAACAATGCCCTGCGCATCGTTATCCCTCTCTCAGATTGTGTATTGTTTTATTTTGACAGCCAAGCTCAAACTGATTTTATGCAATTAGTCTAAAATAGATCTGTTAAGTATACTGCCATATTTTGGCATTGTCACTGAGTATCTGGGTGATGTGGGGGAAATGAACACTTGTTTTTCTTCTGTCAAACATGCAATTATAGCTAAAATGCTGCATTCTCTGTTGAAATTTCATTACAATCAGTTTAAAAACTGATTACACTTTAAATATGGCAGTATAATTATAATTAGCTACACAAGTTGAGATATTGAAATTCTCCCAAATTATTCCTGGTTCTTTGGCAAGTAGGTGAAGCAGTTTTTAAATAATAAAATACAGAATTAATTTAAGCCATCACAAGAAACTGACACTAATTTAAAACTTGTGACAGAAAAAGGAAGAAACCTCTCCTTTTTAAGTGTGCCATTGTGATTTCTTTAACTTTTGTAATCAAGTACCTTATCATCTATTTAACAGGGAAAAATTAGGCCCATTAAATTTTCCCTGCTCTTTTATGATGTGTTATTTTCTAATAGACCATGAAAAGGGGGAAGAATTTTTTGCTTACTGTAGCACTTGATAGCGCACTGTAGGGTGCTCCATGACCAGGGGATGAAGTTCTTAAACGCAATTACTGATGAAAATCATTTCTTTATCAGTAACTTTGAGACATAATTTCACTGCCAACTGGATAATAAGGTTCGCAGTCAAAGCGCAGTGAGGGAACGTTCCATTTTTCAAAATGTTTTCAGCACTTCATGATCAATTTTATTCCATGAAGCAGGCTGCGATGACGTTAAATGTTGTGCTTTTTGTACTATAATGGAGTTGTGGCTTTTTACTTTAAGATTAGTGCAAGTGGAAATAAATGAGAACTTATACCCTACTGTATACTATGCCATATTAGTCATGCGACTGTATTCTTAGCCATTTAGCCAGCTATACGCACTGTAAGTTAACTAATCCAGGCAGTGTTAGAGTGTGTATATTATCTGCTGCCTCTAGGATTTTTTAAATAAAGAAACACCATAAATCTGGCCTTGTTTAGATCTGTTTTTAGATGACCCGTTCTTACAGACTGCTACTTTGCTGATCTGCGCGTCCAATCTTTTTTAAATGCGTTGTCTCTGAAACATTTATAGAACACAGGGTCATATATAGTATTATAGGAAAATTGTGTAATTCTTCTCTTTGTATTTGATGCGTTTGATGAACATTTTGTGCCACAATACATTTTTTTTTAACAGTTCATGAGATTTCATCACAAGTCAATGGTGGAAAGTTTTTCCTCCAGCAGTAATTGACACCATTGGGTAAAGGGAGATGGTGTTCTTCCACATTAGTGGCTGGGTGTCATAACATATCATAACGCAGACTTCTAACCTTGTCAGAATTTATCATGACACCAATTAGCTTTAAGAAAAAAAAAAAAAAACAATAGACAGCCACACAGCCGAGGATGTACTTCATGCTCATCTGCAAAAGGGTAACAGTTCTTATATGGAGAGGCACAATCTGTGTGGCTTTCTAAAAAAACTCCAGGGAGCCATGAAGGGTGAACAATCCGAGAAAGAGCAGAAAATAAATACACATCATGTCACAGTAAAGTGACAATGACAAGGGCACCATCTTATTTGTTCAGTACAACACAATTAACCTAACTCTATGACATCTTCTTGTACTGCTAAAATAGACTGTGGCATGTAACAGCTCTCTTTTTCTGTGTCTCCCTCCTTCCTTCCCTCCCTCCCTCCCTCCCTCCCTCCGTCCCCTCTTCTTTTCTCTCCCATCAGGTCTCCACATAATGGAGCGAGAATGAACAGAGAGCGGCTTAAAAAAAAGCATGAACTGGAGGTTTATTGAGGTCATCTGCTTCCTGTTTATATGGGACCATATAACAGTTCAGTCTTCCCGCCAGGACCCGTCGGCCACTGAACAACATGTCACCAAGCAATATGACTGGCTCATCTCTGACCGTGGACCTTTCCACCACTCTCGGAGTTATCTGTCCTTTGTGGAAAGATTCCGCCAAGGATTTACGACCAGATATAAAATTTATAGGTGAGTTCACTTTCAGCCTGTGTACTGATGCCACCAGGGCTTTTTAAGAGTCCGTCTGTTTTAATGGTTTTTCTTTTTTGAGACTTTAGTCGCAAAAAGCTGCCCTGTGTACATTTCTAACCTATTAAGTGTGCATTTTTTATATTTACCTGCAGCAACTCTCAGCACTGTGAACTTCTTTTTCTTATATTAATGAAGTACAGGCACTTTTGCTCTTCTTTGCTATTACTCCAGTTCCAAGTCTTTTTTTGGGCTCCCTAGTCACATGCAATATAAAACTAATAACTGTAATATAGCTTCCATTTTCCAGACTTTGTTGTCTCTTTAAATAAAAACAAAACAAAGCAAAGGCAATTGCTTGAGGATCTTATTATAGAATAACAGCCTAAATATGTGCACACTGGTATTAGCCAGCTTCTTAGTAATAGGTACTGTATCTGTAGTTACTGCTCTTACTGAGAGTATTGGCTGGTGCAGTGTACTGCGCTGTAGAGAAATGACAATAGTTTGATATTTGTACATATTTGAGCAATTAAAGTGCTTCTCCAGCTATTTATAGTCATGCTTCCGTAAAGTCGGGAGACCGATTTAAAAAAGAAAGGGCAAATTTTGGATTTTCAGTCATTGCTCAAAATCCCAAAATACTGGATCCTACACTTCCCATAATGCAATTCAAATGTGTTCTTTTTGTTCGTAACACAGATCTTATATCTTACATATGTAGTCTCCAAAGATAACCAGTAGTCACCAGGATAAGTCTGACGACATCACTGGGGTCACACAAACATCTAAACGGATCATAATGTGTAAAACTGGTAGAGTGCCCATTTAAAACAATGGAGAGAAGATACCGTTTAGTAGCTTTAAGTTTCATACTGCCAAACTGGACACTGCTGAGATTTTATGATATTATGGACCATTAAATACCTCTGTTATATCAAACCTCTGTATTTTTGTCAACACTGTACTTTTCTGTGCTTGCGACTAAACAACTCAGTTTGAAATTCTCTATATTTCCCAGCTCACATTTTGCTTTGCAGCTGCATCGTATACTTAAATGTCACATGCACAGGTAAAGTTAGAGAAATTAGATGGCTAGAAAACCTCTTTCTCAGAATGATATGCTTTGATTTCCTTGCATCCCTCTGCGGGCTGATAACTCAGAAGTAAAGAAAGACTGAGAGAGATAGTAAGAGAGTCATTTGCTACATTCCTTTGGCAGATCTTTCAGTTTGTTCTCTCTCTCTCTCTCTCTCTCTCTCTCTCTCTCTCTCTCTCTCTCTCTCTCTCTCCCGCCTCCATCTCTCTTGGTAACTTGCCACAGCCCCCGGTCCCCACTGGCTTTCGTGCCTTGATATTGTCACATGAACAGTAAACAATGTATTTGCATAATGTGTAACTTGACAGAGCGGGATGTGGCACAGAGACATGAATCTCAGAGGCAGAACTTCTGAAGCTGCTTCCCACAGACACTGTACAGCCGTCGAGTGCTGTCTGTGATGCTGCAGTGATTTATTAAAACAGAGAGTGTGTGTTTGCATGTAGGGTGCTGCTGGGAATGTAGCTGGGCCCAGGTGGCTCCTGTTGTTTCTTCCTCTTAATAGAGAATTAGTGGAATCAAATTCAGCCATCAGTGCTAGATGTCCCTTTACTAATGACAAGACAATTAAATCTTGCACTAAGAGCGTGAAATGTATTTCTTATTAAAAATTAAATGACAACAATCAACAAGCCACATTCATCACATCTGTCAGACATCTGCAGAGCTGTCAAACAAAGTAAAGTTTGATAGATTCCTTTTACTTTGGAGTGATAATGCATTTAAATAATGCCTTGGAGCATACTCCAAGTGTTTCCCAAGGATTTTCATCCCAACCTGGACCACCAGTTAATTTCAATGATTACTACGTCTTTAGCCAGAGAATGGGAGGAAATCAGTGACATCAGCTGGTGTAGTGTTTGGTTGGAATGAGATCATACATACCCTCGGTCCTCTTCGGCACATGATTGCCCAGCCGTGCTCTACTCTAACCAGCACTGAGAACTGAATCGCTTTGTAAATTTCCCCGGGGACTTTCTCTGCCTCGACGATTTAGTGGTGGAAAGTGGTTGAATCAGATTTGCAGAGAGACAAAGCATCCATTCCTTTCGGGTTCTCTTATCAAGAGAGATTACCTCGGAGGCACGTTGCGTGGACAATGCCAACCTGGTCAGCTACAAACAAATCTGCCCAATCTTTAATAACATAGGCACACTGCCTAATTTGGAGGATAAACACAGATTTAGGAAGTGCCAGCCCCTTGTCTAGTGCCCTGAAAAGGTCACAGTCGCTTGAAGGGGAATGACACACCACAAGGCACCAATTATCTTCTCCCTCTAGACTCATGTCTCTTAAAGAAATGATTGGAGTGCGGTTTGTATAAGTAAGCATCACCACTGTGTCACCTGTGTTTGCAATCTTCAATTTGAATTCCTTTTTTTCTTTTGATTTCTGGCCCTTGCATACATAAGTGTACACCCCCTATATGGTATTCATCAGTCACAAGAAAGCCGCTTTCACTGCTGGCTGCATATTGCTCTCGTATCAGTCCTGCAGCTGACTAATGTGTATCAGTGTGTGTGCTTCAGTTAGCGGTGAAATTCGGCGGCCTGTTTTGCTCACACTAGCATCTCTGGTTCTGTTGCTTGTACTCTATTATGGGGTCGAATGTGTTTCAGATGATGCGTGTTCTCTCTTTGGTCTTTGTTCGCAATGCTCTATCTCAGGTTCTTGTGTGCCTGAGTGAAAAACCAATATAAATGCAAATCTGGTAGCCATTAATGCATTTTAAAGGCCTCAAATCAGCATTGCACTGTAATCAAAGCGGCGAGATGGGGGTTGTTATTTAGAATAAAAATATTTATGAAAATGAATAGCTCTGATTGATCACACTTTGAAAAGCCATGCTGAAGTGAAAGAATAGAGATGGCCGATAGAGCTACTCTTGTCATTGGACGAGGGCTCATCAAGACCTCAAAATTCATCCAAGGTTTTGAATGAACTGCCATGACCTGTAGAAGAATAATACTCGGAAATTCAATTAATATGAACATATTTTCCAGGCTACTTACAGCAAACAGACCATTTTCGGACTTTGATTAGAAGGTTTTCTTTGAGATTCATTCATTCTTGCAAAGCCCTGACACGATCATTTCAAATATGTACAGTCTATGAGTATGATAATGTAAAGTATAAACTAAGTGGCAGACACAGACTCATTTAAAAAGGGAAATTGAGCCATTGCATGTTTTACTGCCCTGTTTAACATAATTGCGAAGCCAGTATAATATCTGCCATCGCCTTACTAAATTAGAGTTGTTAAAATCTTTAGAGATTACTTGCACATAAATACGTTACCAAAATGGGTATAGCGCGACTAGAAAAAAAAAAAATCATCACTATGATTTTCATATTGATATTAGATATTATTAAATGACTGCATCTCCTCATCTGAGACAATTCCTTTGTGTTACACACAACCCAGAAAATATTAGCTTCTGTAATATCTCATTTTATTGCTGCTGGCATTTTATTTGTGTCTGACTTTATTCCATTGTGGTCTCTTAGGATGATACAGCAATAAAGGCTGATTTTTATATGAGTTATGTTGCATGAACTGATTTCCCAACACAAAACAAAACATTACACATATCATGAAGCTAATAGCTAGCAAGCTAAAAAGCCAAGCTAAACAGCGTCTTGGATTATTTAAGTCAATGTATCACAAACATTCAACATTAAAGAGTTAGAAAGAGATATGCACAATTATCAAGGTTTATGAATCTGAATTTTTAAGGTTGTACACACTCATACATAATACCATGTATTGTGAATTTCATACAGTGCGTGCCTAGCTTCAGAATGAATCTACAGCCAGTTCATTGTTCCTCTTAAAAAACAGAGGAACAATGAACAATATCATCAGTTGTGACTTTCAATGTTGAGGGTGCATTTTCGAAAAGTCAGTGAAACAGTATAACCAGCAGCGAGTTCCAGAAAAATGAAACAATCACCAGGGCATAATAATATATGCAATATAGGGTGACATCAGTGTGACAGTGATGTATGGCAGGTGGATGGATTATAAATTATGGGTATGTGTAAAGTCACTGGTTCAGGACCTGGATGGCTCAAGGGAAGAAACTCCTCCATATCCTCTCTGTCTTGGCCTTCAGGCAGCAGTAACGCTTCCCTGACTGCAGCAGACAGAAGGGCCTGTTGTTGGGGTGGTTGAGGTCTTTTATGATCAAGAGACTAATTTACATTTTTATTTCGTGCCAATGGAATTTGTTGCTCTATTTGGCCTGTTCAAATCAAGAGTGATTGCTCTGGTTTCTAACAGTCAGTGACAGTTTGGGTAGTACTTTTATTCATCCTTTTGCCAAGAGTTAGATAATAAGATGGATACAGTACCATTCTCATATATGCATGTTAAATATAAAGTTATTGCCAGTAGCAAGTTACCTTACCTTAGCATAAAAATTGGAAAAAGAAAGACTCACTAAAAACACACTATATCTTCTTTATTTAATTTGTACAATCTCCTCTCAAAGCGTGTGATATGGGACTGACCAGCGACGTGAAAATAGAGAAAGAGCACT
The DNA here is from genome assembly GCA_028641955.1 of Protonibea diacanthus. NCBI lineage: Eukaryota > Metazoa > Chordata > Actinopteri > Sciaenidae > Protonibea > Protonibea diacanthus. The sequence goes on along the minus strand of CM053991.1, from coordinate 11,606,552 downwards.
TGAATAAATGTTATATTTATGCAAATGAGGGCAACATTTGCCTGGAAAAGTGATGCTACAGTGGAACAGGGTGCTTAGTCCTTAGACCTCATTATAGTTTCTGAGATTGCTTTTTTGTATAGCCATTGCCCCCGAGATTAGAGGAAACTGTTGCTTGGAAAACGTCACGTAAATAGTTGGAGAAAGTGGTAGGTTGGTCATTTACACAAATCTTTGCTAATGAGCAAGCTACGAGTTAGCTTGCATGTGCTTACATAACCACCGTGACAGGCAGCAGCAGCAGAGGGTTAGCAGGGTTTTGTAATTTATACACTTCCAGTTCATATCGCATTCATTTCAATGTGTCTTTTGGGTTTGAAATGAGCAGACGTGCTTTAATGCTCAACTTCAATACCATAAGACATATATTTCCATTATATGCAAGATCATTATCATAATTTGATAAATATAGCATTTACCTTTATCCTCCAGCTAGCTTCGTGAGTACATCAAGGCAGTATCTAATGCGAGGTTTGACAGACTTGACATGGTTATATTTAATACAAGCACATTATGCATCTCTGAACATTTCCTTCATGATCTTAATTATTCCTAAGTATAATCAGTCCAAAGACAACCACTTGATCAGCACTAAACCTTGAATGAATAATCTGCAGCTCTAATTTGCATGTGATAACAACTTCTTTTATTCAGTCTCTAATTTAAACTGTTCTTCAAACAGATAGGCCTGCTTCTTGAGACTCAAAGTTTCCATCCTCACTTCTTTAATTTTTTTTTTTTTTTTTTTTTTAAAGATTCTCCTCATGAACAAAGAGCAATGGCAAAAAACGTGTTGAGTTTCCTTATGTGTTCAGTGTGGATGTGTCTGTCAGTGCTGATCTGGACCCGATTTGTTTTAAACAGAAACAAGGTGTAACATTTGTCCGACTCAGGTCTTGCATTAGTTTGGATGAGCCATCTGTAATTGGATAGAGCGAGGGAAGGCGGATTTGATGTAGTCGGCAGATTTGCTGAGAGAGGCTGCAGCAATGTTTAATTCAGCAGGCTGTAGCCAAAGGAAGAGAAAGAGAGAGGCAGTCAGGAAGTTAGGAGGGATGAAACAGACTCTGGAAAGAGGACGAAGACATCGAAGGGTCTCAGGCGCCATTAAGCAGTGAGACAGGAAGGTGCTAAAAGTGTTTGATAAAAAAAAAAAAGTGCATATAAGTGCTAGAGACATGGAATGGGGGTCTGGTGAGTTCAGTATCAAAACAAGGAATGGGGGAGCAGACAGGTATCCTGGCAGTGAGGTCATAGTCAAGGTGAGTAAGTGCTGCCTAACAGAGCGGTTGGAGTGGTTCAGATGACTCACAAATACCATGTATCCAAGTGCATCGCTCTCTCACAAACAAAAAACAACAAACGTCATCCATTATTAAAGCCTCCCCTGCAATGCATCATAGCTGTGTTTAGAAAATCACATATTTATCATCTGTCAAAATGTTTTTAATATCCTTCAAGACTTGGCCAAGAAGTCTGAGCAGCACTAGAAAATTGAACACTATTTGACGATTCCTATCCATTCATGTACATATCAACCAATAGTCAGTGGATGACACATCATTTTATTTATTTTATCTGTTTTTTTTTTTCCCCCAGCAGAACAAAGGTGACAGCCTCCTGAGGATGAAAATTGTGGTGGAGTTAGGATAAACGCTGAATAATAATCGAGGCCATGACAACAAACAATTTATTTCTCACTGTATAAAACGCTTTTTAACAGCTGACAAGTCCCCAAATACTGATCTCGCGCCCAGCCCTTGAACAACCCCGCGCGGATCCACAAAAGCGATGACTGACCTGCCGACCTCAATCTGAGTTCTTTAACAGTCAGTCTCATCATGGCGGAGACATTTGCTGTAAAAAAACGTAAATATTTTGTGCATTTTCTAAGTGATACTGTTACAAAGTGAAAATTTAGATTAGATGAGTCATGAGCATGCTGTCACCATAGAGGATGTTGGCTGTCACCTCACGCTCTGGCAGCCGACGTGATTTCCCATTTGCTGACTGATGCAGTAACCACTTCCAACACTTGGATTTCGAGCACTCGCCTCGGCCAATCAGGCAGGCTGACATTACAGCACAGCTTGTCACTGTTGTGCACCAATTGAGTAATTTATTTCATTTAAAAACATTTTGTGTGTGTGTTCGCGCATGAGTGTGTGGGTATGTGAGTAGGTGTGTGTGCGTGTGTGTGTGAACATTGTTTGCTGTGGGACACAGAAAGTATTGCAGTCACGATGACTGTGATATTAATGTAGCAGCAAGGTGATGCGTTTGCTGCACATTGTATTTACATTTAACACATCTCTGCATCGTTCTCTCTTACACACATGAAAACAGACATGGACAAACATATAAAACAATTCAATCTTATCCTCAGGCTACACTGTAATTACAGTCAATGGAGCAATGCTGATACTGGGTGTTGATCTGTCTTTCTCAGCTGTATAAGTTCGGGAGAATCAACAGGGGCTGATCTTGGGAGGGAGTCCATGCCACTTCCCTTCTCCTACCTAGTGGTAAAAAGCCCCCGCTGTGGGACGACTTAATTACTGGCAAGGAAGGGATGGTAATTAGAGAAGAAACAGGAGGCTAGAAGAAACTGTCAGGGTTAAGTACTGACTAATTCAATGCGTGGGACGCCTGTGCCACTCTCCCTTGAGACTGGCAATACAACATCAACACAAGAGCAGCGAGCTCTTAACAGAAGATGCTGGAGCATTTTTGTGATGTGCTGATCACAAGCTAAATAATACTAAATATAATGAAGCGAATCTTGCAGTTTCAAATATTAAATAATAAATTGAGCGAATATAATAAAACATGTTCTATCATACATTGGGCAGCGCATTGCTGACCATGAAATGAATGAAGAAATGTGTCATTCAGTGTCTTTTTGTCAACTCATGCAGGTGTTTTTTTATTTTTTTATTTATTTAGCTGATTAGACTTTGTGTCAGGTTAAGGTTTGGTGGAGCTGAGGTCTGAGGTCTCCAAACTCCATATATTCAACAAAATCAGAGCTTTTAGTTGTATTGCCCTAACAGGTATAACACAAATAACACAAAAGGGGTCATGGAGATGTCAGTCAAGCATGAAGTGTACAAGCACTTCAAAGTCCTGGGAAAAGTTTGAATCAGGCATACTAACTGAAAACACATGTGTGGGTGTACTGTGTAGAGGCACAGACACAGAAAACCAGGCAGAGATAGCAGCATTCTAGTTACATAATATATGGGCAATAGTAATAATAATTTTGACTTTTTATGACAAATTTTGTTTCAGTCCGAGACACTTGTATCAAAGGACTGACAATTTATAGCAAATGATTAAACACGTATATGTCACGGAAAAGACTGATGTTTGAGGAGCTCTCAGGATTCTAATCTGCCTTAATAACACACGTGTAAACATTAAATCTTAGTTAAGTCAACAGTCTGAAATACCAGATAATGTCAGAGCAATATACCTGCGTGAATATGTGTTACTAGCCGTATAGCTGTAAATATTAAGAACAGCCAAAGCCTATCAGCCAATACAAGTGTGACTTCAGTTATGCTTAATTTCTGCAATTAAATAAATCTCACCAATAAGTGATAATTACTTTAATTTCACAATTCTAAAAAAAAAGAAAGAAAGAAAGGAAATACATAAAACGAACTCACATAAACAAAATATGGGGTTGAGAATGTTTGGGAATTTGTCTCAACTATTCTTTAAATGTCTAAAATTATATTCTCTCGGAACATTTTCAGCCCTAGAGTCAGTGCACAGCCGAACGCCTCAGCAGAGGTGTCTTTACTCCCATACTTCTCTGTCCTGTAGTCAGTGCACAGCTTTGCTGGTTTGTGTGACCTAAACAAACACAAAGAAGTTTATTCTCAGCCTCCCGCAGAACATCTGAGTTCACTTTCAGCAAAACATAAAAAAAAAAAAAGAATTTTAATAAAGCTTCTATATCTACCTCAACATGTTGCCGGTTTACCTGCTTCTGGTGGGATCGAGTTGATGCACAGCCATTGGATGTATGTCTTTCTTTGCTAAGTAGCTTTGTTCAGAATCATGTAGTCACAGTCAGGTTAGAATCCTTAAAATTTCATTTTAAATGCTGCTGAACATTTTTTTTAAATGATATTGATTAATTTAATTACAAAGCAGTAATAAATGTCACTAAATGAGCCTAAATAAGGATATAAATTATAATCCAAGTTGCAACTTACCAAAAATATGCTGTGAAAAGTCCAGTCCTAATATGGATATGGATCAAAATATGGATGTTGAACTTTGGATATGATATGGATACTTTGGAAACAACAGCTGTTCAATATGTTCCATTTCTGTGGAATGTTGATTCAACTTCAGTAATTTTTGAGGCTATTGTCAGTCCATGAATCAGAGAGAATATTAGAAATGCCCACATGTTCTGGCTCTTCCTCTCTATGTGTCATGTATAATACAAGTGTACTAGGATGGTAGAACATCCAAAAAAAATCTTCAGATCAACAAGTTGAATAGAACATTAGTTTGAACACATTAACATGTAGCATGTGTGCTTCATACAAATGTGTTTTTTTACATTTTAGATAATAAGCCAGTGCCATGGTGATTCAGGTCAGAAAAAAATATGCAGTGTGTCTAAAGAGAATTTTAGAAATGATATCATCAGGAAGGTTGTTATGATCTCTAGGGGCTCACACAGCAAAGGCCTGGTTCATGGGTTTAACAACTAATCGCATGTTTCTCATTTTCAGACTTGAAGCAGGAATGATGTTATAGATTACCACTGACGTCTTCATGCTTGCGTCCACTTTAACACTTCTGACTTGATATTGAACAAGTAAAATACATGAAAATAGTCTGGAAATGTACTTGCGCTAAATCATCTATGGCCAGAGAGATTTTTTTTCAGATAGAGTGCGACTCTCCACCTGCGTATTTTGCTTGGATCCGCAGGCTTTCACTGCACTCCTCATGTCAAAAGACAAACAGACAAGCGCTCCACGAGTAAACACCAGGCCTTCTACATGTAGTAACCATGGAAGTGGCATGGCTATGAATATCCACTATTGTTAAATGAGGACAGTTAAATGAATTAACGTCATATGTCAGTACGTGAGTACGTAATCAAAAGTTGATCTGTTGACACATGGTGGTAAAATTAGAATAACCTAGCCTTAATAATAGCCTTAACTTAAACTTAAATTTTTGACTGATACATTGCGTCATACTTCTTACGTAACTCACAAACTGCAACGATCAGTTTCAGCTGCTGTAGGTCAAGATGAAAAAAAGTTCAAGAGAAGTCAACTCCGGCAGTGGGATGGCATGTTCGTGAGATGAGCAAGACCTTATGGGATTGCGCCTGCTTTACGCTTTGCCTGTCAGATTGTCCGTGTGTCCCCACATACCTTCTCCTTTCATCTAAAATGAATCACGACTAAGTGACTCAATTAGTTCTGTGACATTAGTACAAAAAATAGTTTTCTGGAGTAAAAAGGTAATTTCATCAGAAGAAAATGACAAAACAAGCTTATCAAAACCTTTCCTGATCACACAGTAAAGTATGTCAACTTGTGAGAGTAGGTGTCGAGCTTGACAGGTCATTCATGGCACTGACAACGATTGAAACTCAAAGTCCACTTACTTACTTGAGCTGGAGCTTTTGAGCCCATTATTTCTTGACAAATTATTTTATGCTCAGAAGAAAATAAAAAGCTCCAAGTGGTTAGACATACAGTATGTCCTTTTTGGCCTTCCATATACACTGTACTGAGTGTGTGTGATGTTAAGCATACACAGAATCTCAAACGGGAAAGTGCCATCCTTTTTATTATTTATAATTTTTTTGAGGTGCTTTCCAATACAGTTTTACAAAGAATGTTCCCCTGAATAACACTTGTATTGACTTTCTTGAATTTGACCTGCATCCAAAGGTTTCTTTTTGTGAGGGGCCTATCGCTGTCCAAGGTGCTGAAATCTATCCGCAAATATCTTTTTGCCTCAGCACTCTTCCATCCATTTATCTGACTGCCAGGCAATATTTAACATATTTTGCTTTTTGGGGGGACTTGATAGCATCACCATATATAGCATCCGTAGTATGACACTGCAGAAGTCATTTGGATATCCTTGAATTAAAGAGAGTGAAGTAAATTGTTCAAAGCTTTGTTTCCGGTAGATGAAAAGATTATTGAATTGAAAGAGCTGGTTTTTATTTTAGCCCTTACACCAACAGGAAATAGTACATAGAAATCATCAACATAATACCGTTTTATTTGGGTTATGACTGACAGTTATTACAGGGCAAATTGAGTTCAGCAGCAAATGGATAGGATACAATAAGCGGCATCTAGGGCACTCACAATAGCAGTCGTTTCATTTTACTGCATGAATGCCTTGACCTTGGTAGGTTTTTTGTTATATGTACATAGATAGAGCATTGTTGGTTATTTCATTACCGGACACAAAAGGTGATGAGGTGTTTCATCAACTGTAAACAGAATACGGTATACAGGAAGATGTTACATGTGAGATGGAAGTATATGGGAAAAGATGAAATAATCTACTGAACTGCCCTGGCTTTTGTGAATGCAATGTAAGCAATATTTTCAAGGTGATCATTCAGCCGTATGTTCTTCCCTTTGTAAGAAAATACTGTGAGGATATTTTTCCATATGATTCTGGATTTCACTTGAATGCAAGTCAGTCTCTCCAGTCCTGTTATCTGTAGGGAAGGCTTGCGATGACTTCCATGCCATCCTTGGCCACACAGTTAGAAGAGTTCATCAACAGAACTTTTCACATTACACAGTTAATTAGATTCAAACACATGCTCATGTCACTCACCCATGCAGTCGCTTCCGGCATCATGTCCCATCAAATTCTTGAGATTAAAGTGAATTAAGAGATTGTTTTTGATTAGATCCATTTTCGTTTCATTGCCTCATCACAATTACAGAGTGCACTAACAAAGCGATTATGCCAGCAATCATATTCCATTTAGACAATCGCGTTCCATTTGCTGATATGCTCCAATTAATGGCTAATAACGAAGATGGTTATGTGTGTTAATGCAGAGTTAGTTAGTAAAATCAGTATCTAATAATAATACTGACTTTCACAAAACAGTAAAACAAGAATAATTTCTTCAATATTTGTGGATGGAGAACTAAACGTGTTCTCTGTTTGAACACAGATTTCCAACGTATGTAGCGACTCTGAAAATAACTCTGTTATAAGTTTGTGCTATGTTACCACTGAGCATACTTTATCACATTAACTGTGTCATTATGGTAGTAAGTAAATTAGATTCATACTGTTTATTTCCCCTTTGCCTTCACTTGCCTACTGAGAATTTCTTCTGGTGTCAGCCCATTTTCTGCAGGCGCAAAATTAAATAAAACGATGGTCTGGCCAAAAGTCTTTCAGAAAAGTTTTTTTTTTTCTTTTTTTTTTTTTACCAACATCAGTGCAGTTATTGGAAAGAAAATTAATTCACAGATTATTTTCTGTTACCATTTCGCACACTCCAACTTTCTCAACCTCTTTTGAGCCCTAACTATCTGCACTGAATAAACCAATACAACTTTTCAAAAGAGAAACTCGTCGACTTGTCAACTCCTACAAAAAAATAAGAAAGTCTAACCCACCCCCACCTCCCTACTGTAAGATTAAAGACAGCCTTCCTACCTCTACATGTCTTGCACATCACGGTAACCTTGACGTAATCCTTTCTACATAACTGATTCTCTCTCTATTTATCCGCCCTTCCCATCATCTGCACTGACAACAGCATGGTCATTACGGGCCTAATGCCACCATTTTACACAGATGGACTCTGCAGGCATCAGACATGTTGCATGACATCACGACTTGGAAGGATGTTGTTGCATTTTGTCAAACAGTGGTTATGAGAGAAAAAAAAGCAGATTTTTTTTTTTTTTTTTCTGCTTTAATCCTTGACACTTTGCCTCCTGACGCTGGCAGGATTGGCGACATTATTATAGCTAACATCCCGTCCATCAGATAACTTGTACTTTAATGACTTGCAACCTTAAAACTGTCACTTTTAAGAACTCATTCTTGATCTAGATCAGATATTTAAAGTGCATATCATGACACTTTTAGAAGTCAGTCAGTTGCTTCACTGAATGTTTCTATACTTGATGAAAAATATGTCAACATCTCTGTTAGACATTGTGTATAATATTATCATTAACGTGACAGACATGTAGGAAGATTGACAGTGAGTCTAAAGCGATTTAATGTTAACATGCACCTAATTTTATCTAAACCCATTAGCTTGGAACAGCCACTTGGATATTTTTACACAGCCTTTTTGCTGATGGTATCTACTTTTTTTTTTTTAGCAGCAGCAGCACTGTAACAGAATTTCAAAATAGCCCCTCCGATTTGCTGCACTATTTACACTGCTGTGTTTAGAGATCTGGTCCATGCCAGTATTGAAGTGAGAATAAATAAAACAAGCACAAGCAAACAGTTCAGGCCAAAAAAATAATATCCCACCTCTTTCCGCGTAGCCCTTCACTGTGCACTGGAGCATAGGATTAAGTTTCATTCTATAATATTTTGAATGGTTCTTGGTGGTTGAATTTCATACAGGATTTCAATTGTATCTCTGTCTGTTTGATTTATTACTGGGCTTTGCCTCCTTATTACCATGAAAGGCCTGCTTCTTCTTTTTTTTTTTTTTCTTTCATTCCGTCAAGCTGCTGCATAATGCTGTGGCAGCACAAGAAGTGTTAGAAGGTCTCAGGTTATGGGGGCCTTCCCCAAAGAAACAATACTACCCCCCAAGGAACGTGAACATGCAAATATTCAGTATGTAAAGCACTGCAGATAATGAGAGTACTCCGGCTGTATGATTGTTCCAAAATAGTTCAGTCCATCTTAGCCAGATCGCAGAGGTACAACCGCTGAGACACTTTGCTTGTCAGAAAGCCAAACTTTTTAACCATTGTGGTATTACTTTTTGGTTTTGGCTCAAAACTATACACTGACTGAGCATTATGATCTAATAATTGTGCTGTAGTAGAACATTCAGACCTCTTAATTAGTACCCACATGTCTGATTTGTCATTTCTGTCATATTCCTGCATAGCTAGCTTTGGTTGCTACCTAGCTAATTCCATGAAAAGCATGGATGACAGATAATGTACATGTTTGCTAATCATGTTGTCTACCTTTGTAAGATCGAGAACGGTCTGGATGAAGTTTTACTTACCAGGTGTTTACCCTCAGGTGCCTATCTACTCTATCACTGCTCAATCACATAAACATGGAAGAGCTCGCGCAAGACATTAATCACGGAAGCCACTTGTTGTTAGCCTTGACAAGTTGTTCTTGAAAGGAGGCAACCTCTGAAAGGCGACACACATAAACCCTGCTGCCACATAATGGTCTCGATGTAAGAACATTCATCCTACATCCCTGAAAATGTATCATATTCAAGTAGATGAGATCACGCTGCACTGTTTCTGTGTGGGAACACCATGTACAGAATGAAAGGGAATAAGTCAATACTGTGTGGGAAGACAAAATCGCTTCACAAAGTCATTCATGGGGGAATTACCATTATTGGATCAAAGTCTCCCCCAGTACTCGCAGCTTGCCATCGTTTTCTGTTGAGGCCCTCATGGTGCACCACTATCAATCAGCTGAGCATTACTCTATAAACAGTGTGGCAACGATTCAATCAGTGTTGTCTATGGAATGTTTAATGGCCTTTTGTTAATAATGCAGGATGTTCTAATGCAAAATCCCCATGTGTAGGATCATTTGCTAATTAATTTTAATAAGATAGTATTATGGATATTGACAAATGAGATCATCATGGTGAAGATGATCGCACCCCCCCCCCCCCCCCCCAGTCATTTGGTCCATACTATATTACCAGGCCCTTATCAGTTTTAAATGGTTGCACCAATCGTTTTTTGGCTAAACACAAATTATCCCCTCCTTTTCCGCAGCCATGTTTCTTACTTCTTCACCTCTCTTACACACTTTCACCATAAAAAAGCCAGCAATAAAAATCTAAGAGCGTAGAGCGAGCCAGTAAACACAACACTGGAGTTGAGAAGATGCATCTGCACCACTAAAAAAACACTTTGCTGTCATTAAACATCCATTCTCAGTTTGGAGGAAAAAAAAAATAAAAAATCATAAATGATAACAGACCCGCCCATGTCAAGCTCTGCTTTCACTGAGAGCAGAAAGAGAGCTCACTGCTATCTCTATCATTCTTTTTTTTTTGTTTGTTTTAATGGTTGTTTGATGAATCATATGCTAATCAGAGTCAATCAACATAAGCACTACGTCTGTGCTACAATATTATGTTAAAATAGGTTTCTAAATGCAGAAAATGTGGAAAAGGTAAATGACCTCAAAGAACTGCAAGTAAGCGTCACAATCATCTGAGAAAGCATTCTTTTTGCATGAAAAAAATCAAGTCCTGGTTGCATGAAACTGCCATGCATACAGACTTTAGCTCAGCTGGAGCTGATTTTGATTTTAGGCCCCGACAGCAGATGATGTTTCACACCTTTGATTGGTTGTTGGAAACGGACTGTTACGCTCCGGAGTATTTTGTTATATGACAATAAATATAACTAAAGCACAGTGTAGTCCAAAACAATGTTTTTGTATTATATCCTTTTCAACCAACAATTGAAGTATTAGTCAAGCCATCCCTAACAAACAAGTAGTGGAACAAATTACCAAAAATGAAAGCTTCATCCTTCATCAAAGCATGAAAATTGATGCTGTCTGTTTCTTCTCACATCAGGACGAGCGAACACTACCACATCAATGGCTCCAAAGAAACAGCTTATTCCATGAATTTTTGCATTTCACAGGCACCATGAAAAGAACCCGAATCTTGAAAGGGAAACAAATTTTTCAGTTTAATTGGAAGAATTTTAATTAATGGCTTATGTTAGATAAAGCTTTTGTCATTTCTATTGTCTTAACAAACAAAACTGTTTCTTTGTGTCATTTGCCATGCCATGGAAAGCGTCATGTCCACGATTTTACTGCTGATTCTAGCAGTTAGCATGGCACTAGATTTCAGACTCAGTTCTTCTCTGATTTTGTGCTTTTAAATTCAAATACATATCATGGGTATATGGGCAGGAACAGCAGAATTGATTGACATGATATGAAACATATCTTGGAGGCCTTCAGTGGCCATTATAGCAGCAATAGAGAAATGGAACAACAGGGTTTACAAAATAAATGTAACTCTAAATTAAGTATTGGGTGTGACTTCAGCAGGATAAATATTGTATTGCTCTATATAGTGAGACTTCCAGCATGATGAATATTGTAGCTTCATCTATAAATTAAAACCTTGAGGCAAAAGGTGAATATAGATCCGTTTAGGGTATGTGTTCCACCACAAAGCCAAGAGTTTTCAGAAGTTATTTTTTTTCTTTTATAAATGAATATGTGGTATGTTAATAAAATAGTATGTCTGTTTCTAAATAAATAATAATTACCAATGTTGGAACAATGCCAAACAGATGCTGAAATCTTTATTCACTCTGTCTTTTTTCACAGTGTCAGTAAACAGGTGTGATTTTGTTCCCCTCATAAGTCATTTGAGATTTTTGTCTACTCTTTGTGCAATCACTGCTGCCATTTTCTTACAATTTGATCTAAATATAAGATTTTTACAGACAAAAATGTGCCAGTTCGGTCATTAGCATTAGCTTTAGCATTATAATGCACCACAAACATGGGTTCCACCCAAAATGTTACCAAGATTTTGATTATTTTTGTGCAGCACTTTGCACTTGAATGCATTTAGATGATGCTGCGTGTTTAACGCTGATTCAAACGTCCACCAAATAATGCTTTATTAACACTGTACTGATTCATTATTAATCACTTCTTCGCCAAGTGTCTGCAGTCGCATGGAGTGGAGGAGACGAGCACAAAGTACTTCAACTAAAAAAACAAAACATGCAAGATTTATTTTAGCCTGTTTTTGTTCTTGCATTTTTTTTTTCTTAAGCAGGTGCATCCTTTAAATCATCCTAGTAAAATGCTGAGTGCCACACTGTTGCCCTTTATGACAACATCTTGTCTGCTTCAAATAAAGTCAGGATGTTTTGATACCACTAACATGTTTATAGCTGGGTGTAACATTTTTATTCGGTCTGTTTCATCATAAATGGTTGTTTGTAACTCTCAAGTAAAGAGAAAATGGCACAGGCTTTTTGTTAGATATTCATGTATTTTTATTTATTTATTTTTTTCATATCGCAGCCTGACAAAGGTCAAGATGTAACAGAACAACATATCATTCTGAATATGTTTTGCACCTGACTGTTAAGACTTTGATACAGTACGAGAGGAGGACAGAGGTAAACCAGAAGCCAAGTATGACAAGTTCTGTGATTTACTGACACTCCTCCTTTGGTTTTCTGATGTTAACTTACGAGGCATCCAAGAACATGCTGTCTCTGGGTCCTGCAGAGCCAGTTTCCCACTCAATTAATTAGAGATTTTCTTTCAACAAAACGCTGCCTCTCTTCTTCTTCCTCTGTCGCCACACTTTCACTTTGAATGTCTGTCATGCACTCTCAAGTTTTTTTTCTTTCTTTTTTTTCTTTTCTTTTTTAAATAATATGGGCCCGAGCACCAGGATCAACAAAGTGCCTGCGGTGCTACACTGCATGATGGTCATTTCCTGTCCCTGTCAGAGCTTTAGGGAATATTCACTGGATGTCAATACAGTGCAGCTCTAATTGAAGCAGACAACATGCTGCCTGGAAGGTGTTATGACATGACATAGTCACACTTTCCATCCATTATTGTTACAGAGAACAGCATGATATCCATAACCTAACTATAATTCGTGCAAACTGTGTGTGCGATTACTGTCTAAGCTCCTGATATTCATAAGCGATGTTCACTGTAAAGAGTTATACTGATGTGTGCAATGCTTTATGCTCTTTGAAGGCATGTATAATGTATTTTAGATTTGGGTTTCATACAGAGAGGTATCTAACATTTCAATACAGGCAGGGTGTTTGCATGTTGAAGTAGTCTGCTAAATGACTAACACAGATAAAGGGATAGTAGATTTCAAATATATTCCTTAAAGGTTAAATCATGCAGTGATAAAGCTGTGAAAAAAGAAGAAAAATGCAGATCTAATAGGGTAGGATTATTGAAAAAAATTTTGCAACCCAATTTAGTGCTCTTAGTCTCAACAACTAGTTGAAATTGCAGTTTGGTTCAAGGCATTTCAAGTGAATCATTACTGAAGTCTCAGTAAGTCATCCTGCTTATTTCTTTTAGCAGACTGATGCAGTTGAATTGGCATAATCTACACTTGATGCATTGATGCAGTGAATGAATCATTACGCCGCTTGTAAACATCAGTTAATCCAAAATATTAAAAGGGGAACATTGGCAGAATTGTGTCAATGAATTCTGTTCAATTTTTATGTTGTTTTCATTCTGCCATCTCAGTTTATACATTGCATTTTGAATCCGGCTGATCCTCAAACGATGACTTTTGAGTGTGTTCTGGAGCACTCCCTGTAATTTGGCTCTGATAAGGACGGACACTATCGTTGATACAAGATACTGTACACAGTTCATGTTAATATTTCATGCAGGAAATTCAAAGCAAATTCAACCTAAGCAATGTTCTCTACTTGCACATTTGAACATTTATTTATAAAAGCTGTGCATTTAGTTACAATCGGAATAATTCCTTTTTTTTTCAGGCTTCTTGATTAAGGGCTAAAATAGATGCTCACACTTTAGAGCTGCCAGTACATTACAGTAAAAGATCTCTGGTGAAAAGCGTTCTACATCTCATCTAGCATATTTGACGAGGCTGACTGTTTGATTACAGTAATGTACTTCCTAGCAACCACTCTGTCTGACTGAACTGTGCTGAGGCAACCATTGGAAAGGAATCGGATAAAATGGTGGTCTGAGGGAGGGCACCGCGGGATTAACCAACTTCAAGAACTTCTCTATCATCAAGCAAACTCTCTGTACAAAAAAATGTTGAATCCCTATGCATTATCAATGCGTAGTGCAAGTCTGTCAGTTTCAGTTAGGCTAAGTATTAAAAATCGAATTAAGTATTTATTTATCGCTCTTATTTATGTATCCTGCATTTTCCTGTAGGTCACAGGCACTTCCATACATGCGAATGTAATGAACCCATCCTCCCACACGAGTTACTCGAACACCATAAAGCAATAATCACCTATGTTCTCATTTTCTTCTTATGCAGCTGCAATGCCATTTATCTCCTCTTAACTTCCTTTGATAGGTCATTAAACCGGTCTTGGAGCTGTGAAGTAAAGCACTGAATCATGTCACAGGTTCCATCTGCTGGCATGCCTAATCTAGGGCAGAAGGGCCCAAGTACATATGGCTGCCGTATAAAGTTTTATGTAATAATTGGCAGTGACGGAGCCATGAGGAGGATTCACTGAAAATGAATTGATATCTGAGGGAGATAGGAGCAGTGGAGAGAGAGAGAGAGAGAGAGAGAGAGAGAGAGAGAGAGAGCTGGGCAGAGAATGAAAAAGTGAGAAATTTCAGTACATCTGCTGCAAAACTGAAAGCCTCTCTCAGCTCTGCTGGCTTGAATGTTTGTTCCAGATTTGAGAGAAAACAGCAACGTGTACCTCTTATAAAGCCAAGTCATGGAACAGGAGGGGAAGCTGAATCAGCTTGTACTAGTATGAGCGGTTAGACCTATCCCGCCAGAAGTTACGTCTTTGCAATGTTCAGGAATTGCAAAGTTGTCAAAAGTAAGACCTCTGCAAATCTGCCACAAAGCATATATTAAATATATGAGTGGAAAACATTACTCTATATATGTGATTAGACAGAGGATTAAAGTCTGTACTGTCATTATATAACCATTAGCTCTGAGACATGTTCACTTCTGACTGCTCTTTGATCGAACTAAATGTGTAAAATTACCTCTTCTTTGAGAGAGTTGTCAAGATATTACCTTTGAAATGTTGGCTGCATCAGAGGTTGTGTGATTACGGAAGTCCACTGGCAGAGAGGGATTCAACTTTAAATGCTAATATAGAGTGCTGAACAGAGCATTAAAAAGTGCTGCCGTCAAGCCATGCTCAGGGAGACTGACACATCGCTGACTGCGTGTCAAAGAATTCAAACGAAAATAACTGACGATCAATTTGAGCGGACCCACCTATTCATGGCTAAATCATTATGAGGAGCCCTTGAGGGTTCCGAAGGAAAAGACTCGGAGGAAAAGTTTGGATAAAGCTGTTATCCAAAGCGCTGCGCTGTAGCTTTTATCCACATTACTTTTTCAATTAGAAAAAAAAAAAACTATTTTTTCAAGGTGGTAACTGCACTGTCAGTCATAAAACAACATCTTAATCTTTTCTTTTTGAGTCAGTGCCACGCCACAAAATCTTGACACGTGCAAGCTACTGTAGCTGAATTAAGTCCTGCAACGCTTCTTTTAATTTATCGTGTGATTTACTTGGTTTGCTTTGATTGCAATCAGTATGTGTTGCAAGAGCTTCTTCACACTTTTCCGACGTTGCTCATTGTGAGCCTAGGCACCTTTCACCAGCGGAGTTAAAAAGAGCAGAGGACACACTGATTCTCAACAATATAAATATCTTCCGCACATGTTGACAGGCTGTTGCTCTCTGTAGAGCTTACAAAAATGACTGAAAATGACATGAAATTTCAACAGATATGATTCAGAGAGTTAATCTCATCAATTTATTGTAGAATTGCTTGTGCATTGTGTTCCTATTAGATTTCTTTAAGGCTGATGTAAATACATGTTTTACTAAGATTAAAATGTAATATCAAAAGAGCAGCTTCCAATCATTTTGGATTACTTTTTGCACACATATATATATATATATATGTTTGTTGGCTGATAATTCTTCTAATGAATTTATATGCATTTATTGAATGGAAGTCACATTTCAATTAGAGCAGGCTTTTAGGGTCACATTATTGAGACGATGAAGCCTTTTGTTTGTGCTTGATCCAATGGAGCTTTTATTGCACTTAAAGTCACACACTTACTGTAATTGGGCTCATCATTCATATGCTAAAGTCTGCGCCATTAATTATATCTAAATTCAATCTAAATCTAATTCTGAGGAAATGCTTTTAAAACTATCAGTCAGTAATTAGGAAATTACATTTCCCCCCCCTGTCTATACACTAAGAAGAATTAGTTTTGGGCTCATCTCAGTGGTGTGGAGAGTGTAGACTTGTCTGTACTTGTCCAGTCTGAACATCTAGATGTATGCGTACTCACACCTTTCAGGTAAAAGTGTGAACACATGTATCACACATCCAGTCCTGATGATGCATGGGTCCGCAAACATGTGTCTGAGAAGGTGCGCGATCCATATGGAAATAGAAATGAATAACGGATGATGATGAAAATCACAGCTTCGGTTAAAATTAGCATTAAAATGATACACCAGAAATCTTGTTTTTGTGCCTTTCCCATAAAAAAATAACATGTATGAATTACTTATTTTATAGCAATAACCAAATTCAAATTTGTGTGCAGCTCTATACTGACAATTTTAGCACATGCCACATCATATGCAGATCCTTGTTGTGCTAGGTATTAGCAGCTGACTCAATAACAGCATGCCTTCTTTTGCATTTCAGACAGCTGAAGAAGACCTGCTGTTTTTATCCTCGGGGCAGCGATATGTTGTTTTTTTTTTTTTTTTCCATAACCCTCAGAGAGTCCTGAAATGTCTGTTTGTCTGTTTGCAGAAATGTTTTCATGATGTCTGTCTTATTGTGGATTCAGAAGCAAACATTGTGAACATCACGACAACAGCAATGCAAATTTATGCTGTGAAGTTATACCTTTAACTGCAGTCAAAAAACGACAAGTGTGGAATGATTTGCAGTTTTTTGCGTCACCCTCGTGGTTTAAATATTTTCTTGGTTTTAGTATTTTGTTCTTATAAAGGTTCAAGTTGGAGCAAATAAGAATCATAGAAAAAAAAGGACCCTGAGCAGTTTAAATGAAAACACAACCTATGGCAGATGAAAGTCACAGGACACTGGTCAAACTATATCCAAAGATTTGATATTTATGTCAGAGTGAACACAGAATACAAAGTGTCTGCATCATCAGACTCATTAAACATCTGTATTATTGTGTTGTACTGTCTTAAAATTCAAATCTGAAACTACATTTTCAGATCTGCAAGCTCAGAACTGCTCCATAAATTATTGAAATACCCCAGTCTTTAAAAAAAAAAAGTCTTAATTGTCAGACAGATTAGACCACAGTGTGCACCACCAACAGATGTGTATTGTTTTCTCACAAATGCATCTGATGAAACGGAGTCAGGCTTAATAATGTGCTACCACACTGTAATTAATATCATTTTACCTCAATTGTTGATGGTGCGGTTGCAAATACTAAGTAATTATGGTGTGAGTAATTGTTTTTGTTTTTTGTTTTTTCCTGTGATCGTCAGGGAATTTGCACGTTGGAAGGTGAGGAACACAGCGATCGAGAGGAGGGACCTGATCCGGAACCCAGTGCCACTCATGCCTGAGTTCCAGCGCAGCGTACGCTTGCTGGGCCGCAGACCTACTACTCAGCAGTTCATCGAAACCATCATTAAGAAATATGGAACCCACATTCTCATCTCAGCCACCCTAGGAGGTAAGAGACGTTTCATTTGCTCACTTCAGTGCTTAATTAACAGTTTTTACACACTGTTTAAAATGTTTTTGATGTTTTTTTTCCACACATGGTTTATGGTTTGCTTACATGCCTCGTGTCAGGTATAATTTTATACGTAACGTTAGGGAGGCTTCTCTCAGAAACTGAATTTCTCACATACAAGCATATATATCTATGCAGAAAATTCATATTAGGTACTAAACTACTACTTCTTGATATGAATGTTTAATGTGAATTGCATGAGTAATAATTCATATCATCATCTATAATTTTAAATATCTATAATTTCATATTATTATTATTTTATTAATCAATAATAATTAAACCTGGATAATAAATGCAACAAACTTTAAGACAGAACCATTTCAAAATGCGAATGATTATTTCTCTACTCATTTGTACAAATAACTGTCACTATTCAGTGGCATGTCATTATACTGTGAAACTGCAACACCACGGTGTCAAGGATTATTCATCTGCCTGTTTGCAACAATGTCAAAACAGCTCAGTGAAGCAGTTTGGGGTCAAGTTGTTCTCCTGGGTGTTGAAAAACTCTCCGGCAGCAAAAAACTGCAGCCACATCACGAGAGGGCAGGACAAAGCAGACCGGATACATTTTCACAAACCCGATGATTTTCTTTCATGGAGAGATTAGGGCAACTTTAAATGACCACAGTGAAAGATCAGTAGACTTACTGGACCATTTTATAAGATATCTTCGTGCCAGAGCAGCACACACATCCGTAGAGCAAAGCTGAATTAACAAATAACAGCACTGATGAATGAGTAGCACTTTCCAATCCATCACTTTGATGACAAAGTGCGTAAACATTTAGTATTCGTCCAAACAACCCGAGGAGTACATGAAAGTCATAATCAAATTTGTAAATGGTAATGGTTGTAACTGGATACAACTGCATGAGAAGTGAATGTATCAGCATATAAGACCCACATTTAAATATATAGTGAAGGCTATATTCAGATATGTGGATTTCCCAGTTGTCCAGTGTTGGTGACTTGCGCAGTATCGACTCCACGGTGACCGCAAAGTATCACGAGTATCACTCTATTCTGAACAGGTATTCCATCTCGTCTGGCTTAAGTGGATTTTCCAGCAGGACAGTGACACAAAACTGGCATCAAAGCTATAACAGGACTATCTTATATCCACAGTCACCGAACTCCATTCCCACTGAACACGTGGGAACATTTGATAAGTGAAAAGGCTAAAAAATAAAAATACTGAAACATATAACATACTGTGAATTCTCACATTCTTTATATTGCAGAGGTGAAGTATGGCTGCCATCTTGAACCCGTCAACCTGTTTTGTAGAGAACTCTGACTTTGCATTAATAGCTTTCTTGTATGCGAAAGGTCCGTCTCTATCTAAAGGAGTACAATAGTCAAGTTATAGGACAGTTCACTTTTTGCAAGTTTAAGAAAAAATGAAAATACTTTAAATGCTTTGAGCTAGATTCAAACACAGGACGCTGAGGTTACAAGGTAGCTAGGCCAACTGATCCCCAAACAGTATTTTACTAGAAGGTTAAACTTCATACTACCAACTTGGGTACACGCAGACTCCAGATGTATACTTTGTACTGTGTGTACTGTCTATTGGCTAGAAGGTATTTTAGCTCTGCCTGTAGACAGAAGTCAAAAAGTCAACTTTGACATGGCAATATGAACCCAAAAAATGCCCAGCTTAACACTACATTGCCACAATATGTGTTGACTTCCAGCCAGGACAGCCTTGTTTACGATCAAGTAAGAGTATTTCCATAATAGGTTGATGGACCAAATGTGATAATATGCAGATTCCAGGACTCTTGGAAAATAACCTTTTGAAATAGCTGCCTACGTGCACAAGGATCTAATAACAAGGCTTCAATTTAATTCACAACGCCCTGAGAACATTATAGATGTGGTAATTGCATTTTTATGTACATGCCAAATTTAACCTGAAGATTGTCTTCTTCATAAGTACTTGTACGAATAGACCTGTCAGGTAAGAAGGGGAGGGTGATTATCATATGTATTTCCCTGACTTCGTGACAAGTACTGACTTATGAAAGATTAATAACAGAACACTTTTCGAGGTGGCCTATATTAACAGAGAACTACTTTTAGAAATTGAATATTAACAAGAACAAAGGCAAAAAATAAAAAAAACCCTCACAATTATGTTAAAGTCACATTAAATTCCCAATACGAAAAGTTCGCTGTGAAAACAGGAATAATTGCTTCTAATGATAAGTGTTTTGGATGTGCATCCCAAAATAAAAAGTTGAGCACCCCTGCTGTCCAAGTCTAAATATAAATGGCTTCTCCCTCGAATCTCTTATCTTATTTCAAGCTCTGAGAGACGCATGGAGGCAGCAAACTGTGATTACTTTGCCAATTGCATTTCAAAGATATAATTAGTAAGATAATCTGCCCTTTTACCCCAACCCTGTATTATATAATTGTATGCATGAAACATTGCCAAGTAGTCGCTCCAGTTGTGTAAAATTATGTTTGTAGCTGTGGAATCTTACAGTCAAGCGCCTTTAAGAAATATCAATTTTTGTCGCATTTTTCCGGTCTGTAGTAACACTGTATAAAGTGGATCTTTGAACTTGATGTATGCTACCCTGATTTAATTGGGCTTTATTTGAGCAAAATTATAATTAGCGTACATATAAAGATAAAATGGGTTACTAATGAAGAATGTAGAGATTATGCACAAGCAACAGGCATCTATTAAAGCTATAAATTATGTGCCGTTCCTTTGTATTTAGAGAACAGAGGCAGTCTTTATTGTCTAGTCCTTATGTCTAATGATTAGACAAAAATGACGTTTGTATGTCAGTACTAATACTTCATAAAGAACCATCATTGTGTCCGCATTTAGCAGAAAAATGAAATCCAGTAGACTTGTTTCATTTTAAAATTTTGCAAGCCCCTTAATGTCAAACAGTGGGCTTTAATAATTTAGCTAAACCGTGCAGAGGAATATCAAGTATGAAGGGTTAGAGTTGCGATATTGCAGCACTCTGTAAGGAGATTCATGCTGAGACACTAATTTTGGAAATTGGAAAGACAATATTGGACTGAAACATTATATGAATGTAAAATATAATTAAGTGTGTCCAAGCCAGAGATAATGCTACTGCCACTGATGCACCAGGTGGCTAGAATTGGACGATAGTTGAAAAAAAATTTGTCACAGAAATAATCACAGTATCATTTTCAACCGCAGCATCCTGCTTATTCTCATCATGTTGCATCACCTCATATAATTCTTCCTTCTCTTTACATTTCTTGTCTTTCATCATTTTTTTAACCTTTGGCTCATCTTCTCTACTTAAGAGTTATCACCGTCTCATATTTAACCTTGAGGCTATTTTGTTTCACGTTATGGGTCAGCACACGCTTATCTCAATCTTGGGAATGCCCATTAAAGACCACAGTTATATGAACCAATAAAGCCACCTCACATAGCCACCTCACTTTATGGTCTCAAGAGTCATTATACACTTGAGGGGAAAGAAGTGAAATTCCCCTCTCACTGGCAACTTAAAGTTGAGTGGTCCAATCTAAAGAGCCCCAGTAGAGTTCTCCATCTTTGAATTAAATATAAATTGTTACATGCATAACCACTGAACCACTGTTATGTCACCTAGCATGTTTTTATTTTCTTTATGAGCATACTGGTTGTTCAAGGCAGTAAATGCACACTATTGTGGTGATCTTGACCAAGAGCCACATCACTTCCTGAAGTCAGTGAAATACGTCTAGAAGAGTCTGAACCTTAATGGACATATTTTAAAACAATATCAAATTGCTTTTTACTTTCTACCTAATTTTATTGTACAAATACAAATACTGCATGTGATGCATGCATATTGCATAGGACAAAAGACTTCAACTGTCATTACAATACGTATGAAAATGATCAACAGAATGTGAAGAAATAGTAGTCTGACATCATGTTAAAGATTTCTGTGTATTGTCTTGGCAAGTTGGCGAACCAGCTAGCCTCAGGCTATCTTGTCTGGTAATGTCACCATAGTAAGTAACAGTGGCATTCAGTGTGCCCCCAGTCCAACAACACGAAACTCTTTTTTTTTTTTTTACTAATTCCTGACATTCCTCATCTTCCTCTCTATGCTGCCATTGTGCCCAGCTAAACCTGCTGTGCCTTTGTCTCGCCATCCTGGTTAGAGCTGTTGGAAATCACCACTTCTCTGTATTATATTCCCTATCATTAAATTTGTCTGTCTCAGAGCATGTCTGGTTGTGGTCTGGCAATGTTCATTGGGAGGCAGCTTGAGTTGTTTTCCATTGCTTGTTCACTTGGGTCTGGTTCCGGTGCCCATTGCAGCCACGCTCCCCTCCAGCATTTCCTGCTGGGTCCGAAACCTTCTCCTCCTGGCGGTTCAAACTCTTCTGCTAGCGATGTAAACACCAACACTCCCTTGGTGCTCCGAGCTCCTAGGAAATGCATTCAACGTGTTTGTTAAGCCTTGAAAAATACACTTATTACATTTTTGATGTGTAACACTGGGCGTAAACAAAACCGAGGCACCACCGCAGGGCACCTTTAAGGTATGGTCAAACTGAGACAACTTAAACTACTTAGTTGGGATTAGGGAAAGAACATGGTGTTTAAGGTCTGAGGAAAGATGGCCTTGAAAGAAAACAAATTATTGGGGTATAAGCTAGTGATTAATATTCACTGGAATGCACGGGAAAGGAAAACAAAACAAAAATGGCAATATCTGTTTGAACAACTGACCAGTGCTGTTGTTTTTGCTCATTTACTGTAATCCTTTCAACTGATTATGTAACCCTGCCCCTTATCCTAGTTTAAAACTAAAGCCCTAAATTTTTGTACAGTGTTGCTACTGGATTCTACAAATACAGTGTGACCTTTTTTTTTTTTTTTTTTTTTTTATTTGAAATTTATTTATTTATTTGTTTGGATTGTATTGTCCCTTTGCTTCTTTTCATGGGAAGAACAATGGTGCCTGTGGTGCCTGGAAGCACTGGGCACCAACGCGCAGTGTTCAGAGAACAAAAAAAAACTGTTTGTGACAATACCCTTTGTTTTTGTCTGGATTTATGGAGACGCTCTTTACTGAATATAAAGGCTTATATATTTTGGGATGCCTGGGGAGAGGCATTGGCCGATTGTACAGCAAAGCAATGACGGGTTGTTACACTTTAAAAGACTAATCAGATTTCATAGACACAAAGGATGTTTGGGGAGCAGACATGGTCATATGAGGTTTATTTACAAATAACACAACATGAACAGTTATAAAAATAATAACACCTCTTTTAATTAATAATTGGACCATGTTGATTCAAAAGTAAATGTGTGGAAATGTGGTACTGTAATAATGAGTAAGCTCCATCCCAACAAGCATTAAAAGAGTGAGCGATTGTCACTTTCCTTCTCTTAATAAAACTGACTGTCAGCATCTGCTGAAGATGTTTGGGGAAATAATGAACAATTACCTGCTGCTTTTCTGCTGTCTGAACATTTCCATGTCCTTATAACAACCTGAAGCTATGTTTCTGGCATATGTCGATGCTTTAAAGGAGGCATTAAGGAATGTGCTTTTTGAAATACATAACACATAACCTGACTGAATCCTGGGTGCGCACTTTGCGTGGGAGACTAAACAGAGCAAAAACATTTCAGACTTCCCCAACAAAAGACACCGCTGCTGTGAGTTGATGCTCCCGAATTTAACTTTTGAAGCTGATACTCAAAAAACACATCAGAACAGTTTGACATAGATGCTTAACATCCCAGGTTTGGCAGCAACTAAGAACAATACTGTAGGTCCAGTATGATTATTGACAACAGAATCCAGGGCTGTCCAGGGCTTTTAGAATGGTGACAGAGTCGATGCACAACCAAGGCTGTGTAAAAAAAAAATGCTAAAGGAAGGTGTTGCTGTCGGAAGAAGTGTGAAGGAGAGATTTGCATTTTGCTAAAGCTGTGAGGGGCATATTTCACCACATCTGCCATTCCCGCTTGCTCATATGTTTGAAATCAGTTTTCCACTTTGAGTGAGAGCACTACCGTTTCACTGCCAATACCACTGGTATATGTACAGGGAGGTCTAGAGCATTTGAGTTGAGATAGAGAAGAGATGCCAATGTTTATGAAAGTGTAGGAAGACAAGTGAGCAATTGAAATCACAATAACTACATTTTCTTTTAAAGATCATTGTCCTGGCTACAGAGGGCAAAAAGATACACTAAACTCTTAAGCTGATACTATGCAACTTTTGTTGAACACCACTTGCAAACGCGAGATGAATGCTAATATATACGCAGTAGCACTGGAAGAGAGAGTTGTCAGTTCAGTAACCACCATTAGCTATTTGTCATACCAGATCAAGAAAGGCTGATAAGCTGCTGAATAAAGATTTCACATGTAGGAGGCACTGTATTTTAGCTCTGAATCATTTGCCCTGCTACGCTCTAGTGAATATACAACATATATGGACTGGTTTAGAGACCTTTTCAGTGCAACAGTCTTATGTGTTCAGCACTGAAGAGGAAGAGGTAGTTTATTGAAATGACTTGTGGTCACTGAAGCCTGAGGAGAGAGTTCATATGCAGAACACTGGCCGTGCCCCGGGTTGCAGTGGAAGACTTACCAAGTAAAAGCTGTCACAACTACCTTTTGCCATGTCATATTTGGAACTTTTTGTAGTTGCTGTTGTTCTGCTGCCAACATCAAAAGTGCAGGGCATAATTGGGCATTGAGAGCGTGGCTATCTCAAAGCAACAGCCCCACTTTCGGAATATCTCTTGCATAAAGCGGGGACAATCTAGTTATTGTTGAACAGAAAATGAGTTCAGTTCATTCCTCTACTTATCTGAATGTATTGGGTGTATGCATTTATTATGTATTTTATTTTAGTCTATTCACTTGTGTTTAAAGAGAAAGAATTACAGTAATCAGTGGCCATTTATATATTGTATTTATCATGTTTTTTTTTTTTTGATTAATGTAGGGAAGCAAATTTTGTAGGTGCCATATATTGCTCTAGTTACTATTCTCTGCTGTGGTCTATATATATATATATATATATATATACACATATATATGGGCTCTCTTTCCTGAAATTGACCACAATTTGAATGCATAAAAGGATAAAGCAGGATAAGTTTTGATGCACCTCGCTGTATCTGTGTATGTACCCCGGGAATCTATGCAGGTTCTGAAAGTATTTTGAAAAAAAAATAAAGAAAAAAAAACAACAAAAAAACATCCATTAGCTTCTTTCATCTGCTCTGTAGAAAGCAGTATAGTTTAATGTTCTCCATAAAGCGACCCACATATGTACCATTAACAGCAAATGGAGCACTCCCAGCTATTCCATTACTTTAAAATCCTACTTGAACTCCTAACCTTTATCGACATCCACATGCATGTACACAAAAAAAAAAAAAGAAGAAGAAAAAAGTTCTTATAATACATGCTCACTTTCACACACATCCTTACTGATTTTGAGGTGGAAACAGTACATTGTTTCTAAATACCTCTCAGCTGTAAACACAGAAGCTCTGCATGAGCTGATTAATTCTGGCAGCGTGCCAGTGAGGTGCCCTGTAATAATGTAACACAATGTATTACTTACAGAGAGGTGCACTGCACACAGATGAATTTTTTAAAGCCTCAGAGGTAATGATTTTGCCTGACCAGCAGCAATAACCACAAAATATTTATGTCCAGAAGACCTCCTTTATGCCACACTAAGTTGCAATAGAGATAAAAAAGAGCATATCAGCGGCTTAATGTGGGACCATTATTCTTGTGCAGTAGTGTAAGTCAAGTGTGTGTAAGTAACTTTGCTAACTCCCAAGGGAGAGAGTGCACGGTAGCGTCAGAGAATGGGGCCTCATCCCCTCAGTGCTTATACTCTAACCAGGCATGAGACATTGGCCTTGACTGTTACCCACCCCTAGTCACGGTCACCACAAGTTAAGTGACCAACTCCAGTGCATCCCCAGGGGGCAAATAACCATTCACATCACTGGAAACCTGAACATACTGTATGTGACACGCTCTTGAGGGACTTTCCAGGCATATGGTTTGCCGTTTGAACAGTAATCTTCGAAGGCAAGTTTGTGTGAGCTCGCGAAAATGAATTGGTGTTTGCTTGTTTGCTTTTCATGCGTCTGTTTCTGCTCGTAGGAATGAGAGATGGAAAAAAAATGTGATGTGTATAGAATGAGCAGCTCAACCCCTCATAGTGTGTCAACAAACAACCACATGACATGCAAATCAGAGAGATTGTCTGGTGCTCTGTAAATATTTGGCCCTGTTACTGCTCTAAGTATTCACATTCTCCCCCTTTTTTGTGGTGTACAGACGCTTACTTAAAGGTCAGTGGTTTGCGTTTAAATCCAATCCCCGCTGGTTTTCCTGTGGTTCAAACCTGACTGTACACGCGTGTGATGAAAAGGGAGGGTGTTTTGGGTCTTCGTTTCTAACCTTTCCAATTTTAATTCTGGTCATAGGATTTGCATTTATGGAGACAGATTAGACACGCTGATTTTTTGTGTGTGCATAATCAGTTTTATATTCACAGTAGTTGTGACCTTATTACAGTGGCAGTGATTTTAAATTCGTACCAGGTGGGAACGCTACCTCTTTACCTCCAAAAATGAGTCAGGATTTTAGTTCAACCCAAATCATCATTTGAGCTGTATTCAAAATGACACCAACAACAACGATGGCTCATCAGGGATATTCAGTTTAATTTTGGAAGATAGTTGTGTTAGCAAGACACCGACCAAATGAGAAACTGTCAATTTGCCCTGTTCTTTTTGTAGCTGCGAGCTTATTGAGTTGTGTGAAGACTGTTGTTGATTTAAGAGCATCTTTGAAAAGACAAGAGGAAAAAGAAAATGGGACCATATCTTTGTGGGAAAGAAATGATTTAACACTTCTCCAGGCAGTGCGTTATCACCAGACAGGGTCAGTAATTTGATTTAACCATGCACATGAGGAAAAATAGTCAGTCATCCAAATGAGCAAAATAAATCAACGGTAATCCAGGAACATGCAACACAATCCTAATGTACAGATACACATGTATAATCCTTCTCAAATTGGCTCCACATGGTCTTAACTCTAGCTGAAACAGCTCTTGTACCTTTAACTGTTTTTCAGATTTTCTCAGCACAAATTAAATCTCTGCAATCGGTAATGTAATTCTCTCTATGTGTGTGTATTTATATTCAATTTGTCTTTTCCCTTCCTGGGGTAGCTGAAAAAAAAATGTAAGAAACGATACCGGATGTGATATATTTGTTCTCCACAGGATAAAATTCACGTGGTATTGGGGTAAAAATTCTATATCACTAGACCTCTCATGGAAATAATGCCAACCCAATAGGGGTAAATCCGGGGACATTTCTGGGGATGGTGCCAGCTGGGGATAAAGCAGCAAATACTGAGACTGTTCCTGGAAAACTGGGGCATCTGGTTTCTCAAGCTAAAACTGCTTGCCTTGGTATTCAGACCTCTGACTTATCTCTCCTGTTGAGAGCTCTATTGGCAGCTGAGATAAGCCTGGATTGGACAATTCTCACAAATGAAGATATCTACAGTATACTCACATTATTTATTCAGTGTCCCCTAAATTTAGGTAATTTATTCAGTTGAGACCTTAAATACTTCACTTGCTATTTTAGCACTTCAAGTACATCAAACGCTTTTTCCCCCCAAAACTTCCAAGGCATATGCAGAACCATTCGAACGTTTGGACACACCTTATGTTACTTTCTACTTGTAGATTGACTAAAGGCATTAAAACTATAAAATAACAATGATGTGGTAAATGGAAGTGCAAACAAAGCACGATACATTTTATTTTATAGATTCTTCAAAGTAGCCACTGTTGCTTTGATTGTGACTTTGCACATTCTTGGCGTTCTCTCAGTTATGAGGTATTCACCTCTACTGGTTTCCCAACAGTCTTAAAGGAGTTCCCATATATGCTGAGCACTTGCTGGCCGTATTGGTCAGGTGATTGTAGAGGCCAGGTCATCTGATGCAGCACTGCATTGGGTCATTGTCATGTTGTAAAACAAACGATGCACACGAAGCACAAACCAGATGGGGTGATATGTCATGCTGGTTAAGTGTGCCTTGAATTTTGAATGCATTACCAACAGTGTCATCAGAAAAACACCCCAACACCATTGCACATCCTCCTTGATGCTTCATGGTGGGAACTACATATGCAGATACCATCACTTCACCTTGCCTGCATTTTACAAAGATGCAGTTGGTTGGAACCAAAAATCTTATTTGAGCACGTCAGACCAAAGTACAGATTTCTACTCTTATAATGCCCATTGCTTGTGTCTTGGCCCCAGCAACTCTCTTCTTGTTGTTGGTCTCCCTGTGGTTTCTTTGCAGCATTTCAACCGTTAAAGCCTCCTCAAAACAGTTGATGTTGAGATGTGTCTGCTACTTGAACTCTATAAAGCATTTATGTGGGCTATTTCTGAGGTTTGTAGCTGTAATGAACTTATCCTCTATAGCACACGTAACTCTTGGTCTTCCTTTCCTGGGGTGGTCCTCATGAGAACCAGTTTCATCATAGCGTTTGATGGTTTTTGCAAGTGCACTTGATGACACATTCCAAGTTTTTGAAATTTCCCAGAATGACTGACCATATCTTAAAGTAATGAAGGACTGTTGTTTCTCTTTACTCAGCTGAACGGATCGTGTTATAATATGAATTACTACAGTAGTCGAATAGGGCTATTCACTGTATACCAACTCCTCTGAGCAACACAGCTGATGGTCTCAAATGAATTAAGAAGACAGGAAATTCCAGTCATTAACTTTTGACAAGGCACATCTGTTAATTGAAAAGCTTTCCAGGTGACTACCTCATGGAGCTGATTGAGAGAATGCCAAGAATGTGCAAAGCTGTCATCAAAGCAAAAGGTGGCTACTTGAAGAATCTAGAATAAAAAATAAAAAAAAAACATAATTTGTTCACTTAACACTTTTTTTGTTCGCCATATAATTCTATGTGTGTTATTTCATAGTTTTGATGCCAATAATGATTGATCATTGATGATTCACTTGACCTACAATGTAGAAGGTACACAGATAAGCAACAAAAAAAACATTAAATGAAGAGTTGTGTCCAAACTTTTGTCTTGTATTCTTCGTACGTATATTCCTAATGATGTTTCCATTTCCTTATGCTACGTGTAGGAGAGGAAGCGCTGACTATGTATCTGGCCAAAAACAAGCTGGACAGGAAGCTTGCCAACGCTACTCAAAATGTGGAAGCTCTTCATCAGCTGGCCTCGTCCTACTTCATTGACCGTGACGGGACGATGAGGAAGCTGCATGAGATCCAAATTTCCACCAACGCCATCAAGGTTGGTGCATACTGAACATGCTTATAAAGCGCATATTTATTAAGTCATGTTGACACTGTTGTGCGATGAAACATCTTATACAGGATGCAGTTTACACAGCTGCATTTCAGAATAAATGGAAATTGTGAATTGGACATTGTTTTTTCATATAAATTAGAATTCATTAACATTATATAGCATTTATTATATTAATAATAATCTATTTAGTATATATTTTCAGCATGTGTGCCTTCTTGGGTAATCTTTTTCACCTTAATTAAAGAAAACTCGTGAGACAAAACAACATAGTCTGTGTTTGTGAGTGCTTTCCAAAACAACAACTCCTATGACAACTAAAACTACATTATTATGAGAAGCGGAAGATAGTCCTTACAGCTAAAGTTAAGGAAATATCACTTTCACATTGCTTCTCAGTAGTCAACAGTAGTCTCTACTGTCAGACTTATTCTTACCTATACCCAACCTTCCTCCTTTTTTCAAGAATACTGCGATACTTGCACCTTTGCTAATGTAATGAAACAGTTATTAGAAAGCGGTTGCCTGTTAGGAAAGCACAAACATAGTTTACTGTCAACAAACCATGTGATTTGACAGTCAGAAAAACACTGTGAAGAAGGTGTATAATACAAATTAATTAAATGTAATGGGCATAAGTTGTAAGGTAGCATTACATAGACAAGCTACTTTGAATGCACAAATTCACAAACTCATGTAGAGGAGACGATGTGCAGATGATACTTCCACAAACCGGATGTGAGCAGGAGCGGATGAAGTGTAAAACATATATTTACTTATATGTGACTGAGTTGTAATCTCTGCGATTCTTAATTTTTTCTTCCTGTGTACACATTCATCGGATGTCAGTGTCATATGAAAACATTTTCACTAGAAGGAGCTCAACATAAGTTAAATATTTAAAATTAGCACACAGGAACTTGGCACATAGATTTGAACAAATGACTCATACTTGTTTTTTTTTTTTTTTCCTGCTGAACACAGTCTCTTCTTTCTACTCTGTTTTCAGAAAATGAGATTTTTAAGCTGTGTGAGCCTGCTGCCTGCAACCGCTTGCCAGTTGTGGTCATTCACAAGCTTATCCACATGGGGACAGGGGGCTAGGGAAAGCAATTGTAAAATATAAAATATAAATAACATCAAGTTAAACCAAATAGGCCAGAGTTTTGGAATACCCCTCCCCCGTGAGCATGTTCCAGTAATTAGCCCAAATTTTCATTCACGTCTCAGGTGAAAAGGGAGGCGATGTGGCTTAAGGCTTAAGGAATAAGGTTTAGAACTAAAAAATGTAATATACTAACTAAACACAGAAGGACTCCCTTGCTCCCTCGATACATTGTTCATAATATTAATGAAAATAATTCATCAAGCAAGGTTTGACTTCCGTCAGAAAAACTGGAGTTGCCCTTGTTATCATATTATATTTTCTACAGAAGCCTGGACGGGACATGGAGGAAAAAAAAAATCAGTGGCAGTGTAGTTTTGCGTTATCTTG
Organism: Protonibea diacanthus; assembly: GCA_028641955.1. Classification (NCBI taxonomy): domain Eukaryota; kingdom Metazoa; phylum Chordata; class Actinopteri; family Sciaenidae; genus Protonibea; species Protonibea diacanthus. The sequence continues at coordinate 11,575,842 of CM053991.1, read as the reverse complement.
CAAAGTTTGCAGCTGAGGCTGCCATAGACCTGAGACCTCAGAGACCGGCAACTGCCGCTGTTATGGGTATCTGTTGTAGTTGTTGTTGTCTGTTGTATGTTATTCTGACTATTATAGTGTGAATCGTGGGTCTCTAATTTGGTTATATTAAATAACACACACGGAGGCGAGGCTCTAACTTGTGTACTCTTTAGTGGCAGTTGAACTTTACAACACAGGAGTAATCAATCACACCTCGCACAACTCGAGTGCCGCAGTCTAATAGTCAGATACACGTCGTCACTGTTGTATTAAACTCGCCGGAAGTAGCATTCCCATTATGTGATTTCTGCGTTAATTTGCAAGGTTTTCTTAATTAATCACTCAATTGCTTTAATAGTCAGACAATAACATAACTGCAGATACGAGATCTCGCAAAACTATGCGAGATAACGCAATCTTAATTGCGAAATAACACAAAGCTACACTGCCACTGATTTTTTTTTTTTCCTCCGTGTTGCTTCTAGGCTTCTGTAATTTTCAAATGGTATGTAAACACACAAATCAAATTATTATTATTATTTTTTTTTCAAATTCAAATGAATTTTCAAACAAACTGAAACTAATGACCTCTACAGTTTTATCTTTCTCTACCATAAATGCCTAATAATAATAATAATAATAATAATAATAATGCCTGCTGAAATTTAAGCATTTAAGGCAGTTTTATTGCAGAAAAAAAAAAAAAAACAGTTCCGCAACATGGCCACAACAACTCAGGCCCCATATAGTGCTGTAAATAGTGCATCAGTCCAATACCAAGTAGGCAGTGATAGGCATTATAATTCCATGTGTATACCTGTATAACACATAAATACTGCCCAGGGGCTCAGGACAACATTGCTTGTCTGCCACAGTATGACCTTGCTCATATGCACCTAGTTTGCACACTAATACATATGCCACAACTGAAAAACTGAAGTTGGAGTGAACCTGACTATGCAGCACTGCTTCTGGGGTGTTTTGTTTTGTGAAGACGTCAACTTGATTAACAAGTCTGCGGTTCAGAAGCAGGGAGTGCTTGTTTTTATTATGCTTCCAGTATAGTTGTAGGGACCCTGATAACACCGAGCGCCTAAGCATTGATTACTAACTGTGAAATGTGTTAGTGTATCTCTAGTATTATTCCACCCAAGTACATTCATGTCAAATATGCCAAATATATCACAACACACATACAAAAAAAAAATCATATGTTTACAGCTGTATAGTGACAAAAACAACATAATTACTATGCAAATTTCATTCTCTCTACTTCTCTTTTAGCATGCACTCCTGCTACAAGAAAATCACTATTCTGCTGTGGCTAGAGTTGAAACATTTACTATACAGCACCTCACACTCAACAACACAAAATCCAGAAATGGACAATAAGACAACTGTGCAGTGAACAGAACAATGTTTATTTTCTATTTTAAACCAAGAAGATGTTGGAGAAATACACAAAAGCACACATTTTTAAAGCCTACCAGAGAAGTTTTCAAACTATGGAAACAGATTCAGAAAGCCTCAGCCATCAAAGCCGCAGGTAGAATTGTGTTACCCGCCACAGTCACATTTACCTACGCCAAGCGAGCTAGGTGGTGTTAATTTCAAGCCCAGGTGATCATAATTATTTAGACTTCTTCGGTTTTCCATGGGTCTGCAATCACACAATTCTTAGCAGAAGCAGATTGCAGATGAGAAAATAGGCTTGCACCACAAAGAAATTGGAATGTCATGTATTTGTATAAGACTTTCATCCTGCAGCAGTAAATATAAAGAAGACCATCCGAACTTATATACTCAAGTGTGTCCCCTGATTTTGGCTCTCCTGGCCTTTTTGAAAAGATGTATTGTTAACGATAACGTGGGACAATGTCTCAATTTATCTAGGGTCCTCCTGACCACTGTCATACAAGATGAATCTTGCTAAATGAGACTTGTATTTCAGCGAAGGTGCAGATGCAATTAATCATGCCCAGTTGTCTAGTAAAAATCAAGAAAAACATTTTACAATTTGTCATCTATGGGCTGAATAATATTTTGACATCTGTTTGATGATGACACAGCTCATGGGACTGGAGGTTTCATAAAATTGAGATGAGTGCAAAACAAGATTGTTGATTTTTTTTTTTTTAACACTTGTACACTATTAGCAACATCATCAAAAATACCCTTTAAATGTAAATCTACCAATGATGCATGTGAAGTGTCATCTGAGCTAAAGATTAATGGGTTGTATCATCCATCAATAACTGCATGTAAGTTTTTTTTTAGGGTTTTATTTTTCATTCAGTTGGATTTAGCTGTCTGGGGGCACCAGCCATTATATTTAGAAGTTTTACTTATTTGGAAAAAAAAAAAGGTTAAGATAATCAAAACAAACTGCAGTTACAGAACTTTAATCCAATGTGGCTATCTTATTTAAATAAGGCAAATCAGCACAGGGCTGCAAAATAACCAGACAACCATCTGTGCGCATCAATCTGCTTGGTTATTGTAGATATTCTAACTAAACTGCTAGTTTTTTTTTTCAGTGCACATCAGCAGGAATGTATCCTGCAGGCATATTGGACGCACACAGACTATTGAGATCCATGAAAACTAATTTAAACTTATCTCTTCTCTACATCACCAAACATCCTCAGGACTAGCCACTCCTGCCAATCCTCTTTCCATGTCTTCATCCTGAGTTAGTGGGATGCAACAACTGCAAGGATGGTGCCCATCTTGCCAGTGGGTCTGGGAAAAGTAGCACTGATAAAAATGCATTTTTTAATACAACTTACTGTGATTGTAATTCGCACAGCTGATAAAAAAAAAAAAAAAAGTTTGAGAAAGTTCAATATGAGTTGGGCAAACGTCTTTCACTTAATCTGCATGAATGCTTCTTTTTAGCAAAATATGCAAAACAGGGCTGATAAAGTATGTATGCATCACATGGTGACTTTATCAGGATATTTTTTAAGTTTTTAGTTTTTATCATTTATATTCAGTAAAACATGAAATCTTTTACTTTAAAAAAAATATATATATATATGATAGGATACTTTTTTGTTTACTTTCCACTTTATTTTTCCATTATTTAGGTAATTTTCATTTGCTTAGTAATATACAACATGGAAGACATTTTTCTTTTAATGATTTATGGGCTTCTTCTTGTTATAGTCTCGGGATAGTGTTGAAATTTTCCATACGTTTTAAGGTCCCACAGCTGCTGCCATGCACCTGGACCTGTGCACCTGCACAAAAAAACCTCCAACCCAATGCTCCCATGAACCCATCAATGCTCTACCTCCTTGTCTTCATTCAAGGAGCACCTTCCCAGCTTTTTGTTGTTGTGAGTGACAAGTGGATTAAGGGGCTCTGGCAGATGAGACTCCAGGTTGCAGGAAGTCAACCATGACAAAATTAAGCAGACCTGACAGTGGCTGCTGAGTCAGTTTCTCAGGAAGGGAAGGCAGGAGGTGTTGAGATGAGAGAGTATCCATATAGCATGCACCCACCCACGCCCCCCCCCCCCCCCCCCCCCCCCCCCCCCCCCCCCCCCACCCCCCCCCCGCACCCCCCCCCAACACACACACAAAGTGGCTGCAAAGCTGAGTGGGCTGCGAGTCTGCTGATCAAGACTGATGGACCTGTAGCATATGTCAAGAGGTGAAGCCTCGTCTGAGTGTGGAAAAGGGCTAGGAATGGATTGATGATTGAGTGAGTTAGTTAATGGGAAAGCAGGCATGCAAGATAGTTTGTCTTTCACCTATCAGGTATTGCATCCTCTGAGGGTTGGTAATGACTTGTTTGAAACTCACAATGGATGTCTGCGGCTCTTCTAACAGGATAAAATAGGAGCTTAATAGGCACTATCAAGTGAAGCAAACATGGATGTGTACACATAGGGCATAAAGTAAGCACTGTATAGTGGGGAAGGCTGTGCGCTGTGTTTTTTGACACACTCCACCAGTAACTTACCTGGCTTGGATAGAAGTAGCTTGGATGGAGGTTTCACTTTACACTGAATTCAAGTTTTTCAACATGATCCATGGTTTTAGGCTCTATTACTGACTAAGCATAATGACTATTTGCCCTGGGGTCCAAGCTCAGAGATCTGTGTGTGTAATTACTCTGTGGTTATTTGATTAAGAAAATCAATGATAAGCACCTTAAGATGAGTAAATACTTATATAATCTTAAATTCCTGTCTTACAGAGGGGCCCAGGGTTACAATTTAGTTTGGTATCTTTTTTTTTTTCTTTTTTTTTTTTTGGTATCAGCTTATATTGTTTTGATTATATTATATGATTATATACCTAGATGATTCATATTTCTCCACATATCCATGTTTAAACAAATTACCACAAACTAACACAAAGAACCAAAGGCACCAAAGGCTCAATATGTAATTTCAGGGCACAAATATACATTCGAGTTGGTGCAATTTTGGTCATTACGGGCAAAAAGAGTGATGTGGGAAAGAGGGTACAGGGTGAAATTGGCATGAATGTGTTGTTCGGGAATATATTATCAGAGGATAGGGTTGGTTCAGCCTTCAGTAATGGCCAATCACATTTAATCCTCTCATCTCAGCAGACAGTTTCCTAATAGGCTTGAAGTCCAGGGCACCTTCTCTACAAAGAAATGTCTCCCTATGTCCTCTATGTTCTGCCTTGCATAAAACTTGAGTCTTATGCATGTCCACAAGTCACTATCTTGATGTGCATATTGATGCACATATTGATCGTCATGTCTTCTGATAGTGCTGGATTAGATAGCATAAAATATTGGTGAAACGAGAATTTAAAGATCTTAAAATAGTGGTTGATCATGTGCAACAAATTTCGTGCAACATAAAATAGCTTCCATTTGATTTATTTATTTCTTTAAATAGTCATTAAAAATGTGCATCACTGTCACATCTAACATATCTAAAATCTAACGGTGAACTTGTGTTCTCGTATCTCTCGGATATAAATAATGGCAGCATAAATTGCAGTTCTCCAGTCACGTCGCCAGCAGACAGACAGTGATCAAAATGTGCAGAGAAAGCAAAGTCCAGCAGAAGGCATGGATCTATAAACACAGAGAACAAGGGCTTTGCTCCTCCAATATTGATTCAGTATGGCTGTGAGACCTGCTTTGGAGTGCAAACTTACAATCAGGATGAAAAACATGTGTCAATACAGCAGACATTCCCCATCTGCAAGTAAGCAGGTTAAAAAACCTGGTCCACTTTGTCCACAATATTTTTTTTTCCTTTTATAGTAATTTTAACATCTTCCTACTCTGAAGGATTCATTCTTTCATTAATTATTAACTGGATAATTTACCCCCAATAATAGTTATTATTCATACTTTATTCACAGCATTTTGCATTCAGAGTTAACCCCCACACACAAACAGTTACTTTCAGTACTTGCACTGTAATAATAAGAATAACAACAACAACAATAATAAAGAACCTTAAAACCAAAATATATTTTTTAAAAAAGTGTTGTACCATATTTATGATACTGTGCCAATACTCTGCTCTTATTTTACCTGATCCCCCAAGGGTCAAGAAGAGTCTTTTTATTCAGTATTTCTGAATGCCCATAAATTACTAAGCAAATGTATTCAGATGGCTTAATATAAAACTACTGATGCAATGAATAAAAGTGCTGATTATGTGATTTTTTTTTCCTGACACTAAATACATTGGAATATGTATATTGTCTTCCATCAAAAATAGATTTCCAGAGATGATAATTGTCACCCTGGGGGTACAGATACCAGAGGTTGCAGTGGTAGAAAAGGTCTTTAGATCATTTACTTAAGTAAATGTGGAAAAGCCATGATCCAAAAATAGTGAAAGTAATACCAGTAAAATGTACTTAAAGTATCAAAGTAACTGTACTCATGATACAGAATCCTTTCAAAGTGTTATTATGGTAGAATATTGTATTATTCCTGTTATTTTATCTCTAACAAAAACATGTACTACCTTTCGAACTTAATACTAACACAGCTTTGTATGAAAACCTAAAATAATATTAAATTAACACAAAATGAATAATGATATAGATTTAATTTTATAAAAATGCATCCAAATCAAATACTTTTTTAGGCACTTACACATAATTCATGTCTATTATGCTGTGGGAGATTTATCTTGCACTGTCTGCAGTACAACAGAGGGGACTTCATCATCACTAATCACAAACGTATTTGATTTTGATGAAAAAAGAGGCTGTATGTTGTGCAGATGTCAGGGACAAGCCGGTGGATGTCCCCCATCCCTTCTACAAAATGTCCCGAATGGTTTCCCGCCAACTTTTTCTTTGGCTCTCCGCCTGACATCATAGAACTGTTTCCGATGATGGATGACCGTTATCCTAGAACCAAAACAAAATAGTAACCAAATCTGTTAGCCTCCGCTGAGGAAATGTAACATCAGGTTTGGTTGCTTATGTAAGATGTGGTAAATTTACATATTGCCTGGCAAATACTGAATGAAAATTAACATCTAGCCTTTGAGTGGCCAGTGAATCATGCAGATCAAGTGTAGCTACTTGAAGTTTAGCAACAGTTTGTTGCTCCAAAACAAAATCCATTTACAGTTAAATCAACTGCACAGATCGCAACATTGTATGATTTAATCAATGAAATCATCCACGTTTTGTTGTCAGTTTGTCAATTTTGAGTGCCGTGTTACGCTGTAGTCCCTTGATAGTTGGGCATCACAACTTTCTGTGCAGTGGTGCACTTTTTCTTTCTTTCTTTTTCTTTTTTCTTTTTTTTTTTTTTTAACTCCTGCTACTGAGACCACCACTGCTAAAGACAACGCAAGACAAAGTAACTTGCTCTGTAGCTTACATCTCACAGGCAGACAGCATGTTGTTACTGGTATTGAAAAGTAGCAACAACAGCAGCATCCAACTGGGCTGAAGTGACATTTGCAGGTTCGTTTACATGCTGTTTAATGTGCTGCCGCTGAGCCGCTAATTAGCTATCTAGCCTGCAAACTGACGTTAGCGGTTAGCTTTTTTTCCGGCGAATGTTGGTTTGATTGTTCGCTCGAGAAGTTAAGGCACAGGACAAGATAGATAAGTCAGTCAGATAAGCAAGTCAGATAGAAGGAGGGTTTAGCAGGAAAGCTAATGTGGTTTCAGAGTCTGCTCCTTTGTTGTGTAGCAGGCTGCTGTCTGGCTCAGTATGATGTCTGCACTCTGTATAGAATGCTGACGTTACAGCTTTATGCAAGATCGAAATAAGATCTCCATCTACTTAGACAGATACCACAATCAAAAAAAATGTCTCATAAATTTCTTCCCTTTGGGTTCTGATTTGACACAGGTGATGAAATGATTTACAGGGTAGATATGCGTGCCACAAAAAGACAAAAACAATGCAATATAATCTTTAATTGGTCTGAAATGCAAATCGGCAGCATATCAAAACAAAATTTATGCTGTGTATAATTTTTTCAAGCATTATTTGATTAACTGTGTCATTATCAGACTACTAATGAGGCGGCAGAACAGTACGTGAACATCAGGGCAGCCAGCAGGATATATAACAATCAGTCTTTGATGACATCAGACATCTGCACAGGCTAATGCAAAGCTTTCCCATTATAAACTCAGTCGACTTTTCATCAGTGAGAAATGCAAACAATTGTTTGATTGTTATTGGACTCCTACAGGTAGCACATGCTGTGCAAGCTGCAATGGTCTGGATACTGAAAGCACATTACAGAGTGCTTTAAAGAGCACATGTACAAATTGATCTTTAAGTAGCGCTGATTGTTTTGTTGAAATTATATAAAATGCAAAATTTGTTGGTAATCACAATCAGTGATCCAAAGTTGAAGAGAAGATATGTGTTAAACAGCAAAAAGCAGCTTACTCTGTGTGTGTGCGTGTGCCCTTCCTGCAGACTATATCCAATTGCCTGCCACTAAATGTGTGGACTGATAGACTACGTGCATAGTGGCAGGCTGAATTTATCAAACCTTTCATCCTTGATACCCGGTTCTGTCTCCCTGAGCCTTTGCACTGCTTAAGAGGTCTTAGCTAGATGTGAGCGTTAATCAAAACCAAGACATATCCCCCCTGCGCTGCCAGTGCCCTCAGCAAAATCTTAGCCTTGTTATTTACCTGAGACCCACCTATCCAGAAATACATCGGCTAAAACAATGTTTGTTTGTTTTTTTCCTTTCCCTCCCTCGTGCATTGAAAAACACACCTGAAACGCAGCTGTGTAATGAAGATAAAAGTGAAAACAAAAGTCAGGAACAAATGTACATGTAGCTAAAAGGTGAACAACACAATGCGGGATGACTGTGCATACGCACACTTATAAAGCACATATAAAGCTATGGCATACATATACACACACAGACAGACAAACAAACAAGCGCACATTAGATCCAAGTACAGAACAAACTGGCCTGAGGTTACGATGTAATGAGATCATACAGTATGGGGATTCCTGCTGTATGTGATTTATTGCTATGAATGCATTTCAGCTGTTTTATTAAATAGAAAAAAAAGTCACAGAATCCATCCAGCATAGAGGTATTATCCCTTTGTATCCAGATTCATGAATCATTCTTCAGTACCTTCTTGTGCCAAATTCTGTATTCATCATCATTTTCACTTCCCTCCCAACTACATTTGGCTACTGGGCTGCACAGCTCTGATGCCTTAGTGTGCCATTTTTTCCCTTTAGCAATCTTTCTGAAGGAACAATAATTCATTTCATAATAGGGACATATTTCCCCACATACATTATACAACAGTGGGGTTGTAAAACAAAACAAAAAAACATATAGAGTCTATACGAAGAGAGTTTTCTTCCCACTGTGAACAATATCATACCTTGCTGATAGAAATAAATCACATGCGGTTGTTTGTCTTTGTGTGGTTTGAATCTGATTGCCTCATGCTAGGACTCCAGTGGGGAGGAAGGGCCATTTAGGAATGAAAATAAGATGCCCAATGGGGTGTTTTAATGGAAAGAAAATGTCAGTTTTACGAGGGAGTGTCATCCTGTGGGAGAGTGTGATTTCTGCAGGAAGCGGTGCGATTAGGAATATGACTGCATGCGTGTGTGCGTTGGCATGCTATCCAGACTGTACGTGAGTGTGCGCACGTGACAGAGCGTCTGACTGTGGCGTGTGTACTGTATATTCATTCATGCATTAAGTGTGCAAGTATGCATTCCTGCCGGGGAGTGTGCTTACTGCATCCCTCACAAGGTCACCTATCCATACAGTTACTCCGGACTGATTTATACATGCGTTCAGTATGCATATTTCCTGATGATGCTGCAGTGCTGTGCGCGGTGGTAGTGTAGCAGCCACAGCCGTACTATTCTATTCCTCGTATCACTATCCGCTCATGTGAGCCTCATGTGAGGTGAGGCAAAATTTAACTTGTATGACCCAGATTATCGTCGACTGCAGTAGCCAAGTTTGGAGCAGTTTACATCTAATTTGCATTCGCCACAAGCAAGCATGACAGATTTTATATGCTGTGTTGCTTGAGTTACGCACTTGAGGCTGCTATGGTTATAATTAGAAAAAAAAAACTCATTCTCTTAGTCTCATTTAAAACAAAGGAGTTGCATTAAGAATGGCTTTCACAGACATATTTTGTCATGGAGAATGCTATTTTAAGTATTCATACAAGGAATGCTATAGATATACCAGAGAAATTACACGAACAGTCAGGAAGAAGAAGCCCCTGTAATGTGACTTTCAGTAACACTGTAGCCACATGTAATATGATATGAACAAGACAGAAAAAAAATGTCCTCAGAGATCTTCCACTACCAGGCTTGGAGAATTACAGAGGAGGACATCTCTTCATTTCTATGTATCCCGAAATAGCAAGTCATTAAGAGAATGGCAGGTGATGGGCATATTAGGAAGGCTCAGCAGAGGCGATGTGTAATGAAGACAGTTCAACCTTACAGTATTCTTCCCTGTCCCACTCACGCAACTTATTGCCTTCATCCCTTGTTTTCCTTATCGTGCAGCTTCAAACCCGTCTTTTTATTCTGCTCCGTCTTTCAAGTACAAACACAACCTGGGGACAAAGTATAATATGAGGTTTGGTTGCTGAGAAATATACTCCGCTCAATATGGTTTAAGAAAAAAAAAAAAAAAAACAGGAGTGAGAACGCACTGCTCCCATGACAAGTTAGAGGAATTATAGAAGTAATGAGAGCTCCAGATGCTGTGATAATTTTAATCAGCTTGGTGGAAAGTGGTTTTATTGCACAACTGGAACAGTCAATACACATCCAAGGGTGATATCTAATGCATATGAGTTCTCCTTCTGCATTCTCACAGGGCTGCAATACTAATGTAAAGTTAATACTGACTGAGTCCAAAGAGACAGAGAGACTTTTGATTTTATTTCATGCATTGTACTACAAGTTATTGAAATGAAAATAAAACGTGCATATGTTTGCTGTACTGACACCGCAAATAATAATAATAATTCACATTACACTCTGTGAAAAATGGCATATATAATAATATGTAAATGATGGAACATTTAAAGATTTGCATATTGTTAGGAAGAAATTAATAACCCTATATTTGATTGAAAATGACCTACTTCTCAATCACTCTAATTAGGCACGAGGAAGTCCTGTGACATTTATCTTACAATTGGTGCTCTGAGAGGCCTACAATTATCCCTCATAATTCACAGTTCCATGATAATGTAAGTATGTTTTGCAATTACTCTCTGTAAGAGTATTTTGCATCGCTTAGTGCAAGAAGAGCGTGCATTTCCTCCGTCATGAGCCGACCTTTGGCACCCCGTGTTGACTGCCGAAACTAGAAACTGTCAAACTCATATCCTAATGAGGTTTTGAAATCGCGCTTTACTAAATGTGGGCGCACTGGAAATATAAACCGTATAAGTGAATAGGCCTGTGTGCTAAAAAAGCGCTGGCATCACTTGTAAGATAAATACAGTACACAGGACTTACTTTGTGTTGTTTGCTGCAGGTGTCTAATTAGAGTGGGTCAGCTCGGCAACTTCGATTCAAACGGTGCCAAACATTTCTGTTCTAATTTTAGGATACTTATAAGCAGCTGATTGCTTGAGATTTCAACACGTAAAAGTGTAGAAAGAAGCCTGAGGTCAAAATGTTTGGCTGGCATAGTTAACAACTGATTATGCATGTAATTGCCAGACACAGGCAACATTACAGCATGAAAAGAAAGAGTTTTAACACTTAAAACACACACACACATCGTGAAACCACATATTCACCCAGATCCACCTGATGTACTGTGGCATCACTTTGCACAGGCTGGAGAAACTTAGTTTTTCAACATTTGGGATTTGGGGAATAGCATGTGGACATTTGGTTGCCAATGGAAAATACAGAAACAGAAGAAACTTAGGATCTCATGTGCATCATCTCTTATTTACTTGGTTAGATGATTTGCTTGATGACAGATGACAATTAGAGAGGATGTTCCAGAACCGTGGTTTCTGACTGTTGGCTGTGATATAGTCTGGGTCCAGTGGGATTCCACTGTTGTGTTCTGCTTAATAATCCAAATCCTCTAAGTCCCCCTCGGCCCACTTCAGTCCTTTGATTGCTCCTTGTATTTTTATTACGTTATACTCCATTTTCATAATCTGGTGCACAGCACTCGCGTGGTGTGAGCTGGAGAGAAAGAAAAGAGAGCCTAACAAGTGCTGCAAAATGCTCTCCTAAAGTCATTCAGATTACAAGGGTCAGTCTCTAATCCACAAAAGCTTGGTATGTCTGCTCCCAATTTGGAATAATAATTCTTGGAGAAAACATACTGTCTGTGGCAAGCTGTGCTCATGTTTATGCGAGTTTGTCTGTGTGTGTGTCATTTGTGTGCAACTGCTAATGCAAATGTGCCTGCGCCAGCTCATGCATACGTCTGCATTGCCACCTGGGAACATGTCCGCTGGCGACAGAGGACAGATATTCACTTTGCTCAGTCACCATGGATCATGCAACACAACCTTTTGAAGGAAGTAATTCATTCGGTGATAAGCACAACAAAAAAAGGGAGGAAAAAGAGCACTGTCAGCAGTCATCAAGATGGTAGAGTGTGATAGGCAAGTCTAGCTCTGTAATCAATCTGCACATGCACTTTATGCAAGGCCACGAAGTGCATCTCAATAGCCAGTGCTTGGCTGGGAAGAACATGTTTGGAAATTGTGGACCAAGGTGAAAAATGCAATCAGATGGTCATTAATGTCTTATAAATAGCTTTAACTGTCTCACAAAACAGTTCACAGTTTTACTAAAACCAGGTAAACATTGGTTTTATTGTCTTTCAAATAAAATCCGATTGACATAGGCCTGTGAATATAAATGTTTATTGGCAACAAAAGAATGCTTTTCAGTTCTGACACCCAGGTGGAATTAGTAACATTTGTGCTAAGCAGAGAAGACTTAAGGGCATTAGAGTTGTGTATCATCCATGCTTGTTGCTGATATTTCACACAAGCTTTTGAAGATCCAGCAGCCTCCATATGATCCTCCAAGTCTAAACGTGTATCGTGGCTTGATCCCACCGGGATCACCGGGAACATAAAATCATTTGCAAATGGGTCTGAAAAATCTAAATATTTTGTTAACTGCTCAGTGAATCCCACACACCGTAATTTATATTTGTTTATTACAATATTCTTTCAGTGATGTGAAACAAATTCAGTTTCGTCATCCATAAAGTGACAGTTCCATTTACGAAATTAATTTTTTAGTGTTTCCATCTCACAGAGGGAGCACAACATGTTTGTACTACAGCAGCAGGACGTTGCTGAAAAATGCAATTCTGCTAAGCATTAGTCACCTTTTATTCTTAATATTCCATTCTCTGTTATTTTGATGACTTACTGGATGTAAAAAATCAAAAATAAGCAAGCAAGTAACAACGCTTACCTTAATACATATATTTAATATATATTTTATAACATCCCAACAGTTTTGAAATACTAATACACATTGCAAATGTCACTCCAATGTCCAACAGTGATAAACTGTCATACACTTCAATCTATATTCACTGCAGAGTATCGAGATGTTCCTTAACAGTAAAGGCATATACAGCTCATACAGCAATCATGTTACAGCACTGTGATGGTAAAAAATAGCTGCATTTATTCAAGAGTTAAGCCACTGAATAGTAAGATTGTATAGCTCTCCTACAGAGTCTGTCCCTGTGTGTCTCCGCATGATTTTGCATTTTTTCCCCCAACAGCTTGATGCCAAGGGTAAGATATACATCTGTCTAATTTCTTGCTTGTCAGCCCACCATCTGGTGCAGTATCAACATTAACGACAGCAAAAACGGTATCACGCTGTCAATCAGAAACACTTGCACACTAGTGTAGAATGAGTTACTGAGGCCATGGGCGACGTCTTGCAAACAGTTTGGTCATTTTTGTTTACCCATTAACCCGATGTCAGGTTCAGTGTGACTAGAGAGCTTTCTCAAGACACCAGTTCAGTTTTAAGTACATTTCAGTCATTACATCATTTAGTACACGTAGTACAAGTCATTCCTGGTGTTTTAATAGAGTGTAAAGGGGTCTTTTTTTTTTAACAGCAAGCACAATAGCTTACAATGAGCAATGTATTGGAAACTCATCGGGTGTGTCAAAATTGGCCCCAATCCCAATCCTGTGGATCAGCTTAGAACACACTCCATTGTATTTAAGCCCTCTAATCTTATTAATATAATTTTAATTTTGTATACAAAGCTTATAAATGTTTTTAAAACATTTATGGTGGGTAGTATGATTCAAAGGTGATACTGATTTTAATGTATTTTACAATCATCTTACTGTCAAATTTTCTGCTGTCATTTCAAGAGGTTATAAATGATGCTTCTGAAACACAAGTTGAATAATTTAAATATGTGATTGCTGTCTTCATAGTTTGTCATGCGTTTTGTGTTCTGGGATTTTATCATACATTAGGCAGTTTTATTGCTTTGCTCAAAAAAGACCTGTAAGAGAAAAATAAAATGAGAATGTTTTAGTCTCTAATCTCCTTTTCTACCTCAATTTCCTTCTTGCAACTTTTTATAAATACTCAGAACTGCCAAAAAAAACTTAATGAGCAAGAGCAGCTGAAAAGAGAAGAGATTTCACTGCTCACATCCTTTCTTTTTATTTTTTTTCTTTTCAAGCAGCAGCCTCCTCAAGGTCTCAAAAGTGGAGGATGTATTTTTTAGACAGCAGCCTCTTCCCATCTGAATAGCATTATTATTTCCTTTGGTGGTTCAGGCTGGGCAACAGGAACTACTACAGTCTCGCGCCATTGTTTGTAACAGCACAAGGATGTAGTGCAAGAAAAGTGGCCATTAATGTTTCTCCTTCAGAATGGGGTTTTTAAAGAGACTAAAAGATATCACATTCTTGCAAAAACTTGGACATGTCCTGACAGCTGCTACTGTAAAGATGCGTTGTGAAAGATGTTGGCTAAATGCATTTAAGATTTCTCTGGAACATTGTTAGTCCTCAGACTAAGGCTGTGGGAGAAATGCTAAGACGTGTTTCTTGTGTGAGAACTTGTCTCGCTACATTTTGTGCCTGCACAATGCGTCTTTTGTCTGTGGGCGAATGTGAACTAATATGAAAGTCTAAGTCAATCAAAAAAGAAAATTGTCTAATGACTGTTACATTATCCACTGACAGCAGTCACGAACAGGTGTTAACGTCTTACTACCAGCTGTTAATGGCTGGTGGGCCTTGTGATCCCTAACTTTGCACATGTTGTATTAAAGGAGTTGTCTTGAGCGAGAATACATCAGAGCAGAGTGATGAGTGTAAGAGTAACGTGCATGCGGATGCTTGCGCAGACACACATTTACACAGCCGCATGTGCGTTTATTTGCTTCTCACTTGTTTCTTAATTCTGTTGCAGGTGACAGAGACACGAACTGGGCCGCTGGGATGCAGTAGCTATGACAATCTGGACTCAGTTAGCTCAATCCTTCTGCAGAGCCCTGAGAGCAAGCTTCATCTGCAAGGTAAACACAGCCGGCTTATCAATATTTTTCATATGCTGCACCGTGATGTTGGACATCAGAGGGCAGCAGGGTCAAACTCCATGTCGGAATCGAAAATTAAAGGAGATCCATAGTCATATATAAAATGCTCTTAGGTGTGCAAGTGAAACAGTTTGTGCTTTCTCAAAAATTGAATGTCAATGCATATTTTAATTGGGGCTGGGATAGATTTGCTCTGCTGATCCCCTCTGGGGATTGTGATACGATTCTCTTTGGTTATAGACGTCAACCTTCTAACAGGCGTAGATTTTAAAGCACTTGCGTGAACAGTGCGGACTACTCAGGCATGTGTAATTAGACATTTAGAATAGCCTGAAAGGTGTTGCTATGAATATTAGTATTAAACTCTGATTTATTTATATTTTTAGTCCATCAGAATGTATTTCAAGAATTTATTCAGCGTATAAACATGTCACTTATGTTGGCCTTCCTCAAAATCAGAAAATTAATCTACTAGTCACTCACTGACCATACATCAGTGGTTGCAAAAAGCAGCTTATGCTCATTAGTGGCTATGTTCTTTTATGTGAAAATAGTTCTGTCTTAAACATTGACACATCTAATAATTAGCCTAAGAAGAGGAATTGCTTGTAGTGACAGTCACCCTGGGGAAAAAGAATGATGAAACGTTGTGTAACTGTGGTCAAGTGTTTGAACAGAGTGATTGGTTCTTTGATTTATTCAAGTTTACGCAGGTTATTAAATCCAGATTGAGAAACACAAAGGCTTATTTTCAATCCAGCTCACACGCCCCTCCTTTTCCTTCAGAGCAGAATCATTACTTGTCCTCTAAAATCAGAGAACTAAGTGGTTTGTCAAAGAAACACTTTTAAGTCCTCCGCTGCCACTTGCTCAAAGAACTCTATAGGTTTCGGGAAAAGCCTTATTGTCATGCATCAAATGTATTAGCCTTGTGCTTTGAAGGCTGTTTTTTTTTTTACAGAATTGATAGATGACAGGCCTGGGAAGGATTCTTACTTTTGGCTTGATAATACCCCCAAAATAATGGAAAAGCTTTTCTGATCGGTTTCTGGCTTAGAGTTCTGTTAGAGGCCAAATTATATTTGTGAGTGAGCGTATGCTTATGCATTTTTTTGTGCATGGGTGAAGGGTGATGGGAGGTGTTGAGTGTTGAGTGCGTTCTTTTAAGAGCAATTATCGTTTTTGCCTTTAATTAGAAAGACAGCTGATGGCGTAACTTCTTCAACAATCATAGTGCTCTTCAAAGTGATAGCACTTCACACAGCCCATGGAGAGGCACGTAGTCAGTGGAGAGCTTTTAAGGTCTGTGCTGCTCAAATATATTTATAATGAGATCCAATCATTTTATTCACCCCACAGTTCTCCTTCTCATGAACAGGGTAAGTGTAATAAATCGTCTTATTTTATCCCTTGGTGAACCATATCTTCCTCTCAGGTCAGGTCTACCATGTGCATTTATCCCTCCTACGCAGATAAAATTGGCAGAGGTTAAACCCTTTCATTCACTTGGGTCACATGCTCTGGTACATGAGTACAATGTTGGTAGGACTTTTTTGGGGGGGGGGAGTTTTGTAGGCAATTCAGGCAGCTTTAAAATAGTTTTTATTTATTTATTTTATTTTATTTTTATTCTACTGGAAAGTGCAGCATAAAACCATTATGTAATGTCCTAGATCACCAGGGTTATCTGGTTTTGAAAGATCTGCACTTATGTAAAGATGCATCAGGCTTTGTCCATGGGCCATTTTTCATTTGCGTCAACAAATACAAACAGATGACAGAGAAATGCAGAGATGAGCTTTACTATGACATGTTTAGCAGTACTCCATAAAGGAGTAAATGATTTGTGTGGTCGCTATAGTGCGATTCGCCATTTTAGTCCATTGGTTTATTTCTGGGGTATTATTCCTGTTGTAATTCTGATTTTTATTAGAATAAATGCATAGACTCTATAGACAAAAGGTGTTTTTTTCCTTTTCTCTGGACGCACTTACAGTAATTGGAAATGTGGAAAATGACAAGTTAATGGTTCCATTCTTGCATTTGGAGAAGTGGAGAACACAAGTTGTGTACCAAATAATGGCTCCAAATGCAGCTTGATCTCCTTTTTACTCATACAAAACACAGATTTACTGTATCCCTTGGCTGGTCTTTACAGTCAGTTCCCCCCCAAAAATGACAGCTTTGACAGCATTGTCCTGTTCTTTGACAACATGCCACAAACCGACTTCACAAACTGTCCCTTGAGGAGGAAGAAATTGGCTGTGCCCAGGACTGTACTAAGTACTAGCAGCTCTCAGTAGATCTAATGAACACCCACCATGTGTCTCATTTTCAAATGTCCATTGACCTTTTATCAGGCAATTAGCTAAAATGCAAACTTTTGGCATTTAAACTGTGAGGAGGAGTCACATCTGGCCAATATGGGAAATCGTGGATCACCGGCAGCGCTTTTTAACACAAAATATGAAACGTTTTTATTGAAATAGAACTTACATTAATCACTAAACACATTGTTTAGACAAATCTAGTTAAGACTAAAAAGAGGTTACCCCAGTGTGGACGGTTTGTCTGTGTGGTGGTGTTGTTTACTCTCTTCACGTGGGCAGGATTTCTTTCAAAATGAGCAGGAAGGACTTTTGGGGCAAAGGATACAGTTCAAAGAGACACAGAGAGCTTGAGTCCACTGCACTCCACCACCTCACTATTTGTAATGTTTGGTGGGTTCAGTCAATGAAGAACTGAAAGGAAATATGGACCTATTCTCTTGAGGTAATGGCTCACATGTAGACATCAAAAGGGGAGGCGGACAGAGCTGCACACTTTTAACTCTGATGCAATCGTTTCATTTGTATCTCTTCTACTCATCTTCTAAGTGACATATGTACTGTCAGCATTGTAAGCGCACGCTTTAGATCAATAAGCTCACAAGGCAATCAGCATGGCCATAGAAATGGAGCCCATGGAAAGATTATTCAGGCTTCCAACATTTATATGTCCACATGTCAGGAATCAGCAAATTCAAAATAAAACTCACATGTTCAATTGAAGCAATACGT
Organism: Protonibea diacanthus; assembly: GCA_028641955.1. Classification (NCBI taxonomy): domain Eukaryota; kingdom Metazoa; phylum Chordata; class Actinopteri; family Sciaenidae; genus Protonibea; species Protonibea diacanthus. Next base: position 11,557,716 of record CM053991.1, on the reverse strand, counting down.
CTGCAGAGGGAAACAGAAACACTTCCCAGCAATAAATGCCTCAGAGTAATGTATGCTATTGTAATAGAGATCCATTCATGTGTTTCTTTGTATTCTTCTTGTTGAATTATTGCTTGGATGTTTTTCTGCTTCTCAGCTTTTAGTGCCTTTTTTTTCTTCTTTCTTTTCACTTTGTATTTTCTTCTTCCTGCAATGTGAACATTATGTAGAGGGAGGCCTGCCTTGAATTAATGACCTCCCCATGAACTCCAATTAATTTGCTTTGACTACCTCATGAGTTCATTGATTTTGATCAAATGTGCTACACACTACATATCTTTCAAAAGCACCCATCTCCACCTTTGGTAATTTTCACTTTTTTCAGATAAACTGCCTCATGGCTAGTGACAGATTGACCACCATTTAGTGGAGCAGGAATAGCAGCTGGGGAGGGAGGAGTCGGTTGGTGATGAAAGCTGCCACCATACATCACCGGCCTCAAAAATTAGCCAATAGTGAAATTCAAATGCAGCAGCCACGTTTCAACCAGTAGAAGAAGGTAGCTGTGCATATTTACATCACAATATGTAGAATTTTAGTAGTTTGCAGTAAAATGTCATGATGTCACCTGATGGATTTGACAGATTTTGGCAGCTTTTCTTTTCTTTTTTTTTTTTTATCCTGAGAACAAAAAATGTTAATTCATAAAATTTCAAATAACAAGATTGCATCTAAGATATAAGATCACATCTCTGTCCTCCCTGCTTGGCTAAACCACATATTACATGTACAAGACAGTACAAAAAAAGGTCTGTACCCACAAAATATGTCATGTCATTTATCAGCGCAGGAAGAATAATGCAGCACAAATATTGCAGCTTTCATCTTGAGACATTTTCAATGCGCTCTTAAACCGAAGCAAACTGATGTGCTCTTAAAAAAAAAACAACTTTCGTCATTATGACGTAAATGTTGATTGTATAAGTTAATGGATCAATAATAATGACACCATGTGCATTTCCAAAGTGGTCTTCATCATTTCTTAATGTAGCCACGCTCTTTGGAAAGTGAGCTGCTCTTTGGAACAGCGGCACAAACAATAATAACCCTTTGAAACACTAGGGGGAGTATGTGCGGAGTTGAAAGCTTTTTCCACCCTAGATTTGGGTCCTGATGGATACATACCGGCTGGATGAGAATCTTTTTGAGACAGCTGTCTAAATCACTAGCAGTGAGGGAATGAAGAATGAATTCTTCTTTTAGAAGGTGTCATTGCAGAATGATACATTGGTGCAGATCTGTTTTCTGTTTGTGTGATTGAGTTGTTGCGTCAGAATGCTGTGTGTGATCTTGCACCCTACAGTAACTGTAGCCATTTTTGGTAAGCCAAGAAAAGCAACGTCAAGAACATTTTGTCATCTTTTGCATTTATTTTCTTCTATCTCAGTTTGTCTGATTCCAAAATGGTTATTTTGGGAACTTTTTCACCATGTTGCTATAATGTACCCCTTATTTAACCCATTTGTCTTTGTTGTTCTGTTTATGACTGCATCACATGACTGTGTTTTTGTTTTTGTTCATTTATTTATTTCTGTTTTTTCATTTGGCTAATTGGCATTTGCCATCTCTGAGGCATGATGTCACTCGGTCTGCACTGTACAGAGAGGTGATCCATATTTTCAACATGTTGTCACATAAATCATTCATGTATATTGCTGCTGCACCCTCTCCATCGTTTGGAAATGAATAAACTTATAAAAACCTTAATCTAGACTAGCTATTTTAATTGCTTATGAATTAAATAAGAGGATCATATTAGTATGCAGCACCATGTGAGTTACAACAAGGATGCAGTAATAGAAAACCCACTCCATTTCATTCTTCTAATTAAACTTTTAATCATGCCCTTTTTTCCCTTCACTTTTATTTTTCCGTTCCAAACCTCAGCATTTTATCTACCTTAAGGCATAAGTGCTACTGCAAAACTTTATTAGAAAATATACACAAGAAAATGATTACAAACCTCTAACCAAACATTCTCCGCTGTTTTCTGATGGATTCACTTTGGTGGGATTAGCTTTAGAATGTCTGGGGACATCATTTTGGTTTAAATTAACAGGCAAGAAAAAAGCAAGGATGAATTTAGCTGTGGTCAAATTTCTCCTGGAGATACTTTAGACTGTTTTTTTTTCCAAAATAAGAGAATTTTCAAAAGGGAATGTTCTTCTTTTCCTCTCTTTCTCACCCCTGTGGTCCGCTCTTTATGAGCCGGTGGTGCTGCGAGCCACAGATAACACAATGCGGATATGACACTCCCTAGATATTCCCCCTGCTTTCACTTAGATTTAGATTAGAATGCTGTAGTGGACTCTGACATCAAGGGAGCAACCTATCAAAGCCTGAACTCAGTCCTCTCCTCTCTCACAGTTTTACTTTGTAAAATGTTTGGCATATTAAACAACACCTTCTGCTTTCCCTCCTTATTTTTCTTTTTCCTTTTTTTTTTTTTCCCTGACAGAATTAGAGATGGCACTGGAACCATTTTTTTTTCACATCAGATTTCATGCATGACTTAGCAAAGCTTTGATCTATCACATATGAAACTTTCAGTTGCTTAAACTTGATTTAACTGTGGGGGCTACGGCTTTGGCATGTTTAACGCAATGCATGCTATATGCACCACTTTATTGGCTAGCTAAGTACAGGACCACAGGGCATCAGGATATGTTATTAGCAGAGACTATTTGTGGACATGCAAGATGAACTCATTGATCCGGAGTCTGCCTCTGTCACCCAACATGAATTACAGTATAACCTTGCATACAGTAATGTGTCTGAACATGATATAACCAACCTATTTTGGATTACAAATTATCAGCTGGGCCAGAGACATACTGGTCACATGTAGCTGAAGCCATAAATATGAATGCCCTCTTGAATTTTTAATGGATCCTGTGATTCATTGGAACCTGGACCTTTTATTAAGAACTCTGGTTTGTTTATTCTCTCAAGTCTCAAGATCAGTCTGAGGAAAAGATCCACACTATTTAGCTTTGCTGCAATTGGGATTTAAATACACTTTTGTTCTCCCACATTAATTTGTTCTCTGTTTGTTTGTCCTGTCTCCAGGCTAAAGCTTGGAAACCCGATGATATTGGTTTTGGCTGGATTCTTACTTTCTTCCTCCATGGGGACATAGAAGTAAAAAATAGTTTATTGAGGGGTGAGAATTAAACCAAAGAGGGAATTAGCATGTGGTAGTTAAATGGTCAGGATTTTCATTGCTTACTTAAACTCTTGTTATACAGTATGTTTCACATGGTAAAATATCACGTTTTTATTTTCTTTTAATATCCCAATTTCCTACCATCTGTTAGAATTTATCATTGATTACCATATTTGAAATGGTGGTAGGTTTAAATAGCAAAACAGCAGGGACCTTCAGTATATTAGGTTGGAATATTGGTGGTGTAATTTGATATCTAACTCAAATAGAGGAAACATGCACTGGGGGTTTAAAAATAGCAAATAGCTTACGTATATTAACCTGGCCAAAGAAAGACAAAGGGCCCTGGAACCTCTACAAGCCATTACCTTGCAAGGACCCAATCACCTCCAATATGGCTGTCATAAATTAGCAGCAAAACAAAAGCAAACTAATTTGCTTCTTTCAATCCCCAACACATGCTTTTCTCCTTTTCTCTTTTCTCCAGTTTCCTCAACAGTCTATCTTGGAAGAGCCATGAGCCTATCTGGGAAGATTTATGAATATGTTAGAATAGCCTGAGCCAACAGTTTTCAAAATGGTGAAGTGAAAATAAATTAAACTGGCCCTGTAGGCAAGTCGTGCAGAGAGTGATGAATTAGATACTCATTGCTCTGTCGCTCCATGCCTGTCCCTCCTTTCAAGCAAAAACGCTGTAAATACTATGGGGAAGACAAACAAACATACAAATCAATTAAGTTGTTTTTGATGACAGACTTGTTGAAAAATTGATTTGGACACTAAAGTATATCAGTTAACACAATGTCTTTGGTTACCAAAGAATAATTTACTGAAGAAAAATCTTTGGTGCAAAACATGGAGAGCAAATGTTGGACAAGCACAACATTAAACAAACAGAGGCTTTTTCATCATCTTGTCTCTCTCCGACTCAGTCGTGCTCTCACTTGCTCTGCATTTTAATTTATACACACAGCTGAACGACAGTCTGGTCTTTCCAAAACCTGGACACACTACAAAACCAAAAAAAAATGACATGTTTATGTAATGAGATTAATTGCACAGATTAAAAAGATTAGGTAACTTCGATAGCTGCATATCTCATGGATTTCCACAGAAGTTGTCTGAATGGACTGAACCTCCCAGACAGGCACATGCATTGGAGCAAGGCAGCTGTTTCCTTTTTTGAGCACGCGCGTCCCTCTTTTTGCCCAGAGAACTGATAACACAGAATCATTCCCATCAAGACGGATGGCTGCATGTATTTTTTCACTTCTCTCTAACATGCTGAAACCCCAGTACCTGATGAAATCTTTCCATGTTGACCTGGAGGTCAGCTTTCAATTGGAAGTGGTCAATCAAGAGTGAGTTTCCATTTGGGCAAGCATGACCATAAATCTCCTTTCCCCTGCCCTTGCCAGCTGCAGGCTGCCATTTCAGCAAGTGCCATAGTTTTCCGCTCCGTCCTTTTTCTCTCTGTGACAGACTAAGTTTCATCTATTGATTGGGCTTTTCATGACTTTATTTCTCCTTTGTGTTTACAAGGGCCATTACAATATTGTGTTTTTTACAGTCACTTTGTGTGACACCTTACTTAAATTATTGGTTATACTGAGCGCATGCATCAAGGTGTTACATTGTAATTAAACATGTAATATGAGTAATGAGCAATACTGGTGGAGGGGTTGTCAAAGTGTCTAATCCGGCTAAGTCCTTAATTCCATTTTTTTTATATATATAAAATGCACTGTTGTTCCTGATTTGTCCACTAGACAAAGAAAGAAGCAAAGTATTCCACTGTCATTCAGTTCCAAAGTACTAAACGTGGTTAAACGGTTTGTTTCTTTGTAGATCCAGAGTGATCTGTAAATTGTAATGCGCATGTGGACTGACTGAATGTGGATAAACCAAGACAAATTGCTGAGATTGCACTTATTTTTCCTCAGACATTTTCAGACTGTTCATCATGTGTTTACTAAATGGATGGTTGATTAATTGTGAAGATTTGAATGTATTTGTACAAATTGTGCAAAAACATTTGAGGTGTTATTATTTATAGGTTATCATGCAATGGTTTATCTGGTATGGCCATTTTGAGACTGAATTGGGTTGTATGTGGTCTAAAATTAGACCCTGGTTTAGTTCATTATGAGGCCAGTATTTAAAAAAAAGCATATATTATTTACCACTAAATAAATTATTTACAGTATCTTCACAACCTGTAATATACATATAATATATGATACATAATGATGATGACACACTCATATATTACTTATAATATCAAATTGAATAACATGTTAGCACACATACTTAAAAGGTTCAATTGTTAAATAATAAATAATAATAATAAATAATAAAACAGACAACCCACAAAAGATCCAGCTTGTATAGTTTGTCGCACAATTTCCGGGGTTACTACGCAACACACAACAGTCTATTTATGAATAAACAGATTGTTCATATTGAGCGAGCGTGTGCCTCGCAATGCAAATAGAGTAGCATTATTACCGTACTTATGGATGTTTTATATAATTTCTGTGGTAAATCTGGGCTTTTGATCTGAGACGTGTGTACAGCGCATCTTGACACTTTGAGGGCAGTTGTATCTTTTATAGCTGAAATGGAAATGTCAGAGCTTGTCATATGTCTCTCCTCCCCCTCTCCGGGGTTCTTGTAAAACGTGATTTCTGCAAGAGCACGCAAAGGGTGTGTACATGCGCTCGTACATGGTTCCATGTGTTTCTGTGTGAGTGTGTGCACATCAATGTGTGACACTAGTACAATATCTCAGCCAAGGTCCTACTGCTACTGCTGTGCAGGGACACATGGCAGCGCATGACAGAACAGCTTGAGCAGTGCTACTGAAGTGCACAAGCAGCCATCACATATTTTGAAACACAGCTAATGATTATTGTTTGTTTTGGGGCTCTTTTTTCTAATTCAAAACAAAATGACTACCTTCATCTTGCACAGACTCACTTTTACCGTATTGTTCTTTAATAAAAAAAAAAAAAAAAAGCCCTTTGGTGATCTTGCACACAGGAAAGGGAGAAGAAAAGTAATCACTAACTTCTTTTTGCTCTGACTCGACTTGTGCGTCTGTGTCCAGCGTGCAGCACAGCTGGCAATAACTCAGCACCACGGAGAGCTCATCTACCTCTCCTGACTGCCTGGCCTCCTCAATCCAGCAATTGCTTCAACATGCAATTTCAGCAATTCCTTTTTTTTTTCAGGAGGCAGGAGCAGCAAGCTCTGAATGCCAAGACCATTTTTATATGTAATTTATGCTTTTACAGTGATTACTGCACCTGCATTCTTTCTTGCTTTTTGTGTTAACAATATGAATAAGTGGGTCTCCTCAAAGCTAACACTATAGATATTGTGTGAAACGCATTGTGTTCCACAAGTCTTTCTGTTCTACGCAGATAGACCGGGGTGTTATCACATATGCATACGCTTGCACTTGTATGTTAATATGTTCTAAGAAATGGGATTTGCAACCCCTCTTTTGTTATGCTGCTTCAAATATATGTGTGTCTAAGCATCAGTGTGCCATAAAAAAATCCCAAAAGGCTGAAGAGACCATTCAAGGAAGAGAAAAAAACAAATGTTCTTCGGGCTGGACTTTGGACATGAAAGGATATTTGAGATGGAAATATTGATTAAAGTGTCCCAAACAATTATTCCCACACGCAAATACTTAAATAAGACTCTACAGCGAAAATTCGAGGGAACGGTCCTTTTTGATGACACAGGCTGCTGCCTTTGAGTGTGCCGAGAACACTTACTGTATGATAATCTATGATAATCTGCGCTAATCTACTCGATACAGAAACAGTAGCATTATCCATTTGAATGCTAAGTACATCTTATTCAGAACTTTAAAAACTGCTAACACGTTCTGAGAGTAGCCTGACGTTCTGTCAGGCCTAACACACACACACTGTCAAAGGCCTAAAGCGCTTTATGTAAAGAAATGAAAAGTGGATAAATAGCTACTTTAGCTGCACCTTTACCTCTTAGTTGTGGATGAGGAGATCCCGCGTGAAATGGGCCAACGCAGCAAATCTTAAAGTTACATGCCCTCTTGGTTTTAAGTATCTAAGGATCAGTAAGGGTGGACCAGGCAGGCCTGGACTGAAGAGAAACAGGCAATCTTCCGATTCAAAGGTCTTTGGTTTTTGTATCATGGCTGCAACGATAACCTCCAATAGTAATTTAATGCCCCCATTGAAGTAATGCACTTTATTGCACCAGTGGATTAAGTAATGATTATTTTGCGAAATTGCGGCCACACAATGGTCAATTAATCTTTAATGAAACTGTAACTTATGAGGCGGAGCGTGGCATTGCAATAAGCAGGCAACTGCTTGCCAAGGCAGTTACAAGCCTCAGTTGCAGCCTACACTCCCAATCTATCACCATGTAAAAATAGAGCACTCTAGAAAGAGACATAATGAAAAAGCAAAGTCACAGTTGCAGAGTCTCCGTTTTTAGCATTCATGGAATGTTTGCGGGGCTATATTCCAACGTACGTGAAGGAAATATATCAGCCTCTGATGTATGCGGTGAGATTAACTGCCATTTTGAGGCGCTATTTATTTAGAGCAAGCCAGGCATAAGAGTTGCAGGGAATTATGTGCACTGACAGAGCATGAAGTTGGAGGTTATCAAATGGCTGCATGGGACTTCCAATATGCACCTATTCATTTTATCCACAACTCTTTAATGATTGTAAGTGTAACTCCCTACTTCAATATCTAGTGTTTTCCTCAACAAATACCTGCCTCGGAGCCACATAAACTGTAGCTTTATGGCCCAATCATTCTCAGTGTTTTCACGTTACTGCTCTAACACAGGAAAGCTACGAAAGTCACAAGATAAATGTTTTTACTCTGATTAGTTTCTCATTTCATTTTTGGCCCGAGGGCTCCAATTCTCTTACTCATTCCCCACTGCACTAACAAATGTTGATGGATTTACTTTTATTGCATGACATCATTTCTACACTGGAGTGGGAGGACAAGACATCAAATTTCCAATACTTGAGTACGTGCTCGGTGGGAGAATGTAGAGGAGAGCAGAAGAGGTGAAGAACCAGGAATGAGGAGAGTGATTGATGGAGTGAATGAAAGCCAAAGGATGATGGGGGACGAGTCAAGGGGCATGTGCATGAGCGTTGAGGGAGTAGGAGTGAGTGTAATGAAGTAAGACAGAAGAGGTGTGTACAGAGATGGAGTAAGAGGTAGAGAGAGAGAAAGAGAGAGAGAGGCATGGGAAGAGAAGGGACAAACATTGAGAGGAGAAGGGAGTGGAAAACAAGAGATCGCAAGGCCGATAGAGCTGAATGTCAGCATCCCGACAGTTTCCTTGTGTAATCTCCTGGTGCCAACATATTGATATCAGGAAAAGAAAAACGTGTGTGTGTGTTGGTGGTATGGTTGAGGGTATGAGGCATGCTTAGACTGACGAAAGAAAGAGGGAGGGCTGAGCCACTTGGTGTTATTGTGCACCCGGCCGCTGGCACCAGCACTGTCAGTGAGCAGCGTTGATCCGTGAACTTGCCATCTGGATTCTCCCACAAATCACATTAAAGTTTCAAGCCCAGGAATACATCAAGCTAAATGAATATTGGATCCAGGGGCCGCAGACAGGCCTGATGGAGAAAAAGCCCCGTGCAACCCAACTCTTTTGTGGTCAGACATGATCCATCCATCCCTTTTACTCCCTCCCTCCTTCTGTTCCCTTCATCATTGATGGGCAGTGGTTCTGATGAGGAGTAGAACAGAAGGGAACCTCGTTTTATTCAAAAAGGCGTGCACGTTAAAGGGAAAGGTTGCTTGATGTAAAGATTTTTTGCCTAGTTGAAAGTGTTGTGCGCTGAATAAATGCAGAGGTAGAAAGTAAGCTTGTAAGTAGCAAACATTGCTGCATAAAAGGCTGTCACCATGGTGACGGACACTGAAGTTGCCCTATGCTTCAGAGCCAAATCGCTGCACATAATAACATCTTCATTTGCTTCTAGATTACCCACAGTTTTCAGTTTAGCGTATGTCGGGTGAAAATAAGTACAGTTAATTGCCATATGCATATGCATAATAAGAGATACCATCTGACTCCATGACAACACCTTGAAAATGATTCATGTGTTCGGTATGAAATGATATGCCTTCTTTCCCTTTCATTCTAGCTACATTATGTTGATTTTGCATAAATGGATTCCCTGTTTTCACCCAAAGGTGAAAATAATGTGAGGGGAAAAGAATAATGCAATCATTCATCATTCAATAGCATGTTGTGTTCTGGTTCCTGGTTGCATATTTTCTGCTGAAACACTGTTTGTGCTCAAGTAAAACCTATTAAGAAAATATTGCCTCACCAAGATGCTGTTTCATATGAGAAGGGGGGGAAAAAAATCTATTTAGTCCTTTTCCAATCCAGTGGCTTGTAGAGCTAGGGATTCATTTTCCCCGGCGTGGATTGAAGAGAAAGGCTTTACTGTTTCCCTGTCCAAGCTTCAATTCGACGAGATCCCCAGGGTGAGATATGGATTGGCTTGGAGTCTAAAAAATTATAAATACCTTGTCAGTGGTGAGAGTGAAGAGGCACTTTTAGCTTCAGCCTCAAATTGGCCACTAGATTACAAATTCAGCCATTTGCCATTAGTGTATAATTAGCATAATGCTGCAAAGTTGGGAAAGTAAACCACAAGCAAATACAAATGGGAACACTTAACGCTCATGTGCACACACACACACACAGAAAAACAACCTGAAAAAAACCCAACACAGCACAAGAGAGCTGACACCAATCATTGTTATACACTGTCACATCATGAGCGACCCGCAGACAGCTCAAGTTGAACATAGTCGAGTGTTGAAGAACATCCTTTAGAAAATATTGAGTACTTATAACACAAAGCAGTCTTGGAAGGGCAGTCAGCTATTTCACTGCCCCTTATCAGGCTCAGGTACCTTTTATTTTCTCATGTGTTTTCTAATATGCAAGTCAATTCTTAACACAAGTGGCCTGTAGATTTAATATAAAGACAAAATGAAGAAAAGGTCATTGACCTCACTCAGTACTTCTTTGGCTTTCTGCATAATATTTCAGATTTTGCTTTGAGCTTTTGCTAACAACAAAGGAAAAAGTGAGTTTATTGTTTGTTGCACTGAAGGACTTTATGATATAAACCGCATGAAGGCTACGCATTCCAGGTTTCTTTTGTTACTAGATGCTTCACTGATTACCAACACAAGGAGATTAAACAAGGAATTGAATTATTTACTATTATTTTTATTTTTTTTACGGTACTTTTATGTTTTTTGTTTTTTTTTAATACACTATGCTATTACTAAAACCTGTCATTTATGTCTGTTTCAGGTCTTCAGGTTATTTTCCCAGAATACCTACAGGAGAAATTTGTCCAGTCAGCTCTGAGCTACATTATGTGCAATGGAGAGGGGGAGTATGTGTGCCATGACAACCAGTGCATCTGTCAGTGTGCCGAAGAGTACCCCCAATGCAACTGTCCCATCACCGACATCCAGATTATGGAAAACACCCTGTTGGGGATGTCTGAGTCCTGGGCTGCCTCTTATAAAGACTTTGAGAATTCTGGTAAGATGAAATTACTTCCAGCTTTTCTTAACATGACAAGTTTGGCATTTTTCTTTTTTCTCGAAGATCATTTAAAAACACATTTCATAATTTGGCATCTTAGTCCTTCCTTGCTACAGTACATTGCCAAATCTAAGTAAATTATAGAAAATTGAGTTTTCTCATGCTCATCACGGAAAGTAGACTGAAATTTTCACAGTGCTACAAAAATTCAAGGCACAAAAGTCAAGGTGAACTTTTTCATTTCAAAACCAAGGACTGGGCTCCATTTCCTGTCTTCAACCGATGTTAAACATTGATTTCCTCTAACTGATCACTTCGAACAGTGACCTTTCCTTAACTTGTGTTTTACACAGGGGAAATAGATAGAAAACACTGATATGCACTAGCAAATAACATATTTTATAACTCAGGTAAAATGCTTGAATGTCATGGCAAGTAGTATTCTCTCCCATACAAAGTTCTCTGTTTTTATTAAATGCAAATGCAGACACAAAGGCTGGCAGTGGAATACTGTATACAGTGAGGAAAAAAAGCACACATGGTGCCCATTTGTTACATGGCAGGTCACCATGTTTATCTATTATTGATATGATATAAAAGTGTCCCAATAAAACCTGCCAGCATCAGATAAATATATTTATGTACCATAAAAGAAAGTTGATGTGATTCATGGAGGAGATTGGGTGCAGCACATCTGTGAAGAGATGCTTGGAAATGACGTATGCATTAAGAGTCCAAAAAAAGAATTTATATAAATGTATAACTGACCCAGAAAAAAAATGCAATTCACACACTCACCAAAAGAGGAAATGAAGGAATCAGGAACTTTCTCAGAGCCGGAGAGCCTGTGTGGAACATTTGTTCAAACTTTGCTTATAAAAAAGGTTGTTTGCTCGATTTTTCTATCCTTGAGAGAGGATTCATAGCTGTTAAAATAGAATAGATTATAGGAATACAGAAAGACTGATTATATAATTTACTGTATGCAACCACAACAAAGATGTTTCCTCCTTTCCTCACCTCCGCCTATTTAGTATTGGTTAAGTAAAATGATATTGCAAATGATATATATCTTATCAAGACCGTTTTTTTCTGCTGATGGCAATTATGCACAGTACTTTCTTTAGAAAGACTCCTGCTTCCACTTTGGAGGTTGTTTTTTGGCCTTGTCACTCGCTTTTAAAGGAAAAGAGGAGAGGTGATTTGATTTTTCATGATTTATATCACTGTCTACCACAATCACAGATAATTTATTTCCACTATGAACATTGCTGCATTTGTGCATTGTGTATTTGTCCAAAAAATACCATGTCAGCTAGATATTTTACATGCATAATATGTTCTCCCACTGTGTGCTATTGACTATGGTTGGGTCGGTTTTTGGTTTTCCCGGCTTGGTCTGGTGTACAAGCTTCGATTTTGCGCAAACAAATTGAACCAGCGCTTGTTAGACAAGACCAGACACTAAAATTCAAAAGAAGCAGCTCTGAGTGATTTACGGCATGTAGCATTAGCACATATGGCAAATCACAGACAGTGATGCAGAGTTAGTAGTGTTTCATGGAAATATTGTATATTATATATATTGTATATATATTATTATATAATATATAGCCCTGACAACTGACAGTGCCACGCACGCTTGTCACATATGTTTGCTGACTGAGCGAGGTAGCTAGCTAGTACAGTGAGTAAGCCTCATTTTAATCTGATCCCATTTGCCCTGTTAGAGTTACTGTATTGAGCTGTTCATACAAACCTGACACTTCCTCTATCCGTTTCAAATTGAAAGCCCTCTAGTGTTTCAGTTAACAGAAAATCTTCATGTCACAACAAGGCTTTTATTGTGAAACATTTGCAGAAACATATAGAAAACTTGCAGCTCCACTCTTATTCATGGCTCAGAATAGGCTCCACCTGGGAGCGGCTAAGTCACATGTGACACCTAGTGGTGAAATTTGGGATTAGCTACCGATCCGATACGATCTTCTATCAAAGCAGTTTGAAAATGTGTACATCATCCCAAGCCCAATATTGACTACTATTGACTGATCCTTTGGGCAAAAAGTGTTAGTTCAGGTGACACGTTAATTTAATATATACATTTGATCCTCAAACTGCTAGCTACTGCAAGAATCTACTTTAGCTGATTTGTTTGCGTACCCATTTCTCAAATTCTGTAGATGTTACAACTGCCATGTAAATGCAACATTTTGCTTAGATGGTGGTTTAGATGATGATGAAATATCTGTCATTACGTATCTGGGACCCAAGGTAAAGTGGGGTTACATTGTGAGAGCTGTAATCTCTCTATAAAATGCTTGGCAACCTGAGATAAGAGCCATTTGAGGGACTTTGTGGACTCTTTGGAACCTGTTTCAAGGAAGGGATCCTCGATGGCTTTGAAACTTATGTGGAAGGACTTGGCAACTGTTGAACTGGCATGAGAGAATGACTTGATAATGGATTTTTTTGATGAGGGAATCAGACAATTCTGAACCTTGGGTGCTGGAGACACCCAACTTTTCTAGAAAAAAAAAAAAAAAGAGTGAGGGAGGTAACTGACATTTCTGAAAACTGGGTGGAGGAATATGGCAAGCTCAAAACAGGGGAGGAGAAGGCATCTGGCCTCTTTGAAGAAAAGGGGGAAGGGAGCTCTGACATGCCTGGGAGGAGAGTGGAAGAAATTCTGACATTTCTCGGCTGTTGCTGAAAAAGAGCTCTTAACTCTGTGGTTAATGCTGTTAAACTGTCGTGGAGAGGTCTGTAGGAGGGTGCTGGCTTACTGTACAGGTCTTTGCATGTCTTGAATAATGGGATCTGTTCTTTTCGGAGTTGAGTTTGGAAAAGTTCTCCAAGAACATTTGTTTTATCTTTTCCTCCATAACAAATATTGATTTAAATTTGGAATATAGATTGTGTATATCTTTGCATCAGTGACATGCGGTGAGGTTCATGGCTGGTGAGGCACTGACGCCATCAGAATCAGATTTACAAGTTTATGAACCCAACAGAGTAGATTATTCACCATTTGATCATTTGATCGGCAGCAGTTAGGGGGTGATGGTTCATATCTCATAGCAGCATTCTTTACACATACAAACTGTAGCCCATGTGCCGCACATTTCATTACAAAAACGTTATTATGGGCTTACCTTTACTTTTTTGTAGAAGTCGTCCTTGTCTTCCCTCAGTTGTATAAGTCTCTCCGTCTCAGTGGAGATCACTGCCCCCTACCATGCGGCAAGAGAACTGCCTGTCTCACTTAGTGCCTCTTCACTGCCGTTGTAAGATCGCTGAGCACACAAAAGGTCACACACATATATATTATATACATCAGCTAAACTAAAAGAGTCAGGGGGGGCATATATTTAAAGTGTTTGAAACATTTGATACAGAGACATACAGAGAGACATGAACACGCTGTCATTGCATGGCAGAGCACAGTTTGTGAGGGATTGCGCAATCCAATTGAGGCTCCGCTTGCTGCTGCTGCACCGTGCGTCTCTTCCCCGTATTTGAACGGGAAATGTGAAAATTCAGCGATTTTTAATAAAAAAAAACAGTCAAAATTGTTTAAGATAAATGGAAAATTAGTTTATAGTTCAAACCATTTGATAAATATAAGCATTTAATTTATTTGTTTATTACATATATGTATTTCTCCATGATGACAGGTGAGGCTCTGCACCTCCTGACCGCACGTCACTGCTTTGCATCATCTAAATGTTGACAGTATTAAGATGACATATGAACCCTGATTGGGGGTGGTTAGAGGTGGCTTTGTGTTGGCTAACGTTGCTAGAGAGACATTTTGAGCATTCATTTGTTGACTTTATTTTTTAGAATGATGTGCTTCAGTTTATCTTCCAAAATAATTATGACCTACTCTTTAGTCACTGGACTCAATATTGTATTAATTAGCACACCAGATAAAAGATTTCTTGTCCTTGTGTATTTGCTGTCCGGGTTCTAGTAAGATCTTTTTGCCCAGTGTGAAGCAAGTGTTTAAAACAAGGGTTAGAGAGCTGGGCTCACGGACTGTCTGAGGAGAAAATCATCGGAGGCAGCGAGAGGAACTTAAGGACAATCATCAGCACTGGTGGGAACAAATTTGTTTGGGCAGTGCTCTTCAGTAAGTGTGTGGCTGTACGGGGTAAGAGGGTATTTACTGCACTTAGGTCTCAATTCTCTGTAAATGCTCACAAGAGAAGCAATCAAAATAGGAAAAAGAAATCAAAGACGTCCAACTGTATGGTAAGGTGAAGAAGATGAGTCAGTATTCTGGGTGTTTATTGACTATTAGGAGCGCATGCACATCAAAACCAATAGAGGGCAGATGCTGGGCCGAAGGTGAGCTAATAATGAAATAAACAAATAAACAGCTTGCACACTGCAGGGCGCCAATGTACACTTATTTATTGTACCAAGGTGACATCTCGAGCACAGCTCCTCTTCATCCTAATACTAAGTTTTAATGAAGAGTAGTTGGGATCTTAATGTCACCTTGGTGCAGAAAATAAATATACATTGTAACCCTGAAGTGTGTGAACTGTTTACTTGTTTATTTTATGCTTATTGACCATTGGCACATTTGAAATCATAGAAACTTGTATTTTTTTGAGTTCCTTTGAAACATAAGGCAATACGAGTCCCTTTGAAATGATTCTTCGAAGTGTGCGTCAGTTAATATTTTTTTGAGTTTTGAATGAATTGGTCAATTTTGTTAGCATTTTTCCTGTGACAACAGTTTCATGTCTTCACTTGATGAGCTGAAAACGTTAACTCACATGAAAGCAACTTCATTTGCAATCTTTTTTTCTTCAAACAATGTTTTTTCCTTCAAAAAATGTGGCACGCTTTTCAACAGCAGTGCCATTGTAAACATGATTTTACTTTTATTGTGCAGAAGCAGTTCATTTAGTTATCATATTAAAACAGGAGTCAGCTTGATAATAGAGCAATAACATACACAAATGCTACAATATAAAGAGTACTCATTTGCTTTATCACCAAACAAAAGTTCGTTCTCATAGTGAAGTCAAAGTGACTGTTTTGCGTCCTTCTGAAGGTGGTGACTGTACAGCTGTGACATTGCAAATTTATAGAAGTCCTGATAGCTTGTTCAAAGGCACCCTTTTTGAATATGGGTTGTGTGCATTTCTCCACATATTGAGCTTTTTGTTCTTCTCAAATGGAGAGGCTGAATTTTTTTGCAATTTTTTACTTCATCATACCTTCTCACGAACCGTCCTCCTTTCCTCTCTGTTGTCTCAGATGAGTTCAAGTCCTTCCTGAAGAGGCTGCCCTCCACTCACTTCTTGCCCATCAGCAGTGTGCATCTCCTGTGGGGCAGTGACTGGGACCTTCAGGCCCGCTACAGGCTCCTTCAGAGTTCCCTGGAGATCCAGCGGCTCAAGATTCAGCGCACCGCCCGCAAGCTCTTTGGCCTCAGCATCCGCTGTCACCACAACCCAAACCACCAGATGCCTAGGGAGAGGTGGGTAGAAATACAACCTCCACATCATGACAGAAATTAGATGCGGCTTTACTCAGCACCATGAAGCAAAGGTCCTGTTATTGTTGTTGATATATTTTTTTATTATTTTCTTTCCAAGCCTTGGAAAAGCAGATGTGAAAATATATTCCACAGAGGAGTGACATCTTTCAGCAAAATTTCTCCTCTGAGATGATGTTGGGGTTTTATTTTGATTGTTGCTTCTTGAAGTGTGCTCACTGAGGATGTCATCCATTATATATTTCAACTTATGGTTCTGTTGTTTCTGTCCATCAAGTCAACTTAGTGCTGAGCCTTGCACATGCCCAAAGCACTCTTGCTCACTCTTGTATTTCACATTGCAGTCTGAAAAGAAAATGTAGCTGTGGGAGTTTTCTTGATAGGTCATTGCACACATCTGTCACCACCTACTGCAGCTGCAGCTTAAGAGCCTTGCTGCGGATGTGCCATAGTGTCAGCACTGCCTGAAATGCCAGGTACTTCCCCATCCGCTCTAGCA
Organism: Protonibea diacanthus; assembly: GCA_028641955.1. Classification (NCBI taxonomy): domain Eukaryota; kingdom Metazoa; phylum Chordata; class Actinopteri; family Sciaenidae; genus Protonibea; species Protonibea diacanthus. The sequence continues at coordinate 11,540,871 of CM053991.1, read as the reverse complement.
AATATCAGAAAACACTGTAAAATAAGTTTATGACTGCCACATGAAACACCCCTAAAACTATTCAATGTAGGGGATGTCACCATGTAAATGGAAACAGAATCTGTAAAATATTCATTTAAGTGGTCTGAAAATGAGCCGTTGTCAACTGTCACTGACAGAAAAGGAGCACACCCACATTTGTGTGCGAGAGTTGGCAGAGGTTTGTTCTGAAGTGTTATCAAAGAGCCGCAGTATGCGCTTCCTCTTCCGCAGAGTGCGTATCAAGGGTGCCTGACGGCACTGGAAATAAGAGCAGTGTGTTTATTTGCTTGCTTGTGTGAGGCAGCTTTGCATCAGATGGGGGATTTATTTGTTTTCGTCACCTTTGTGTGTGTGTGCGTGTGCTTTGCATACGTGTGAGTGGGGCCTAAGTGGTTGGCTCACACAGGGGTTCTAAACTACGCTTTAGTGTTTTGTTTTTATATTAATATAAAAGGTTGTTTTTATTTTACTCCAAGTATCATTAACAGTGTGTCTCTGAATTGTACAAGTTAGTATATATAAAAAAAAAGACTATGTCGTTCTCACATATTTGTGAGTTTGCCTGCCCTGTGTATGTGTATAGTCACTATAATCCCATTAAAATCTACCTGTCTCTTCCTTTGTCCCTGCTTCAAGAAAAGTGCCCCCATCCACGACAGGGCCGCCAAACCCTCACCTCTCCTCTGGGCAGCATACAACAGCTGATCAGAGGAAGAGGGAATTGAGGCAAAGCTGAAGGCCCATAAAGCATCAGCCCAAGTGTTTTCAAGTTATGTGCCAACCACCTCAGGGAGGCCTTCCAGCGCATCTTCAACCTGTCAGTGAGGCTGCAGTGGGTGCTGATGATGATGTGAAAAACATTGTGCCTGGCCCCAGTGGCCAAGAATGGGCACACTAGGGTTCTAAATGACAGCAGGCCAGATCCCTTGTGAGAGACCATTTAGATCCCCTCCAGTTCATACATCAGGCCCACAATGGGGAGGATGATTCTGTCATCCACCTGCTACTCTGTGCATACTCCCACTTGGACAGGTACTATAAGAATCGTGCTCATTGACTTCTCCAGTGGTTTAAACACAATACAGGCTCCTCCGCTGGGAGACTCTCCTCGAGCTATGCATGTGCAGCCACAGATTACCCCATTGACACCATAGTTTTAAAAACTAAATGGTAAATGGGCTACATTTATATAGCGCTTTTATCCAAAGCGCTTTACAATTTATTTCCCATTCACCCGTTGACATATGCACTCAGATAGGAGTCAGATACTGTGCAAGTTTCTGGCCTGACCATCGGGGAATTTGGAGGTCAGTCTTGCCCAAGGACACATTGACATGTGGACAGGAGGAGCTCAGGATTGAACCACTAACCCTGCAGTCAGTGGATGACCTATTCTATCTCCTGAGCCATAGCCAACAATACGCGACTCTGTGCCAGATCAACAAGAGGGAAGTACAGTGACTCCACAGGGGGATGTACTATCTTGCTTATTAACCTTTACTGTACATGTTAGAACATTTAGATTCAAGCTGTTTTTTCCGAGGTTTCTTGAACACGTGGCAGGGGACAGCATCTGTTAGGGGAAGAAGGACAAATACATGTTCTGTCAAACCTGTCAAATCACCAGTGACTCAAGGTAACCAAGACAGAAGAGATGACAGAGTAGTATAATCGTAAACCTGGGGGATAATTGCACCTTCTAGTTAGATGAAAACATCCCCGGGATAATTAATAAGAATGAATTCTTATTAAAATTAATAAAAAAAACTGTAGCATCACTATTGGAACTGCAAATATGTTGTAACACAAAGCGGGCACACTAGAAATCAGTACTTTCTAAAAGGTCTGTGGCTGTACCTTGGCTCTGCGGGTGGCCACTGCAGTCTTTTGCAATGTGCTGTGAAGGTAAGAAAGAGGAAAAGCTTCTGTGATGATCTGTTACCTAGGCAACGTAGTTAAGAAAGCTAGATCATTCAGGGAGGTGAACATGGACTCGCAAGGAAATCTTTTTTTTTTCTTTTTTAAGTATAATGTATTTCACTTGAATAACCTACCTGCTTAATAAACCATGTTTATCATGCACGCACTGTTAGTGCAGTACAGTATATTCATAGCTAAATTAAAAATAGAGGTGCAATATTATACTTTCAGTGATAATGTATTGACTGGCATTACAGTACAGCGGAGTGATTCATTCTTAATGAACTATGAACCAGCTCCTCTTAAGTTTGATTTTATTTCAAGTCTTACATGCAACTTTAAAACATTCATGTTATGTCCGTCCAAATACACTTTTAGTGAAATTAAATTATGGATGCAAAATACAGGAAGGGGAAGTTGCTAATTGCAATTATTATGATGGAAACGTGTGTTATCAAGTTAAACCTAACAAAAAGAGTCCCGTTGCCTTCTCTATTCCATATGTAATATGTGCCAAATGTATATGTGACAAGGCCAATCACTAAACATATTTACACGTCAGCTAATGAACGACACCTATACACTGTTGGCTGGCCATTAATTTCGCACGCATATCCGCTTTATCATATTTTCTAGGTTTACCTCACCACAAGGCATCCATTCATTACAAGCATCGTAAATTCCTGTTGTGAACACTCACTGCAATAACCGCGTGGAAACTTTATAGCTGAACTATATTGGATTTGCTATTGCATTTCCTGTAATGAGTATAGCAGCTTGCTTCAAGTAGAATGAACATAGCAGTTTGTCTTTGGTATAAATGATTAATAGTGACAGATATGAAGTAGCATCACTCGCAGCCAAAATCATTTGCATCCAAGCTATGCATTGGTTTTAATTATTCATGTTCAAAGTCAAGCATATTTACAAACATGAATGTACCCTCCAAGTGATGAATTACTTTGCCCCCAATTCTATCGATTTTGACATGACATGCTTAAACATATCCTGTCCAAATGCTTGTATTTAGTTTTAAACTGCAGGTATACCTGTCACATTAAATCATCAAGGTTATTGCTCTCTCTCACAGTGAGCCCCAGAAAGGTCATGGTTGGATATTTATTTATTTGTTTTACTACTTCTGCATTACCTCATATTGGTTTTGCATTCCATTGAACTATTTTTCACATTCCCCCTCATCCATAGGAACAGTTATTAAACCCAGTTATAACAGAAAGAAAGGAGATAGAATGTAACTCTTTACATTCTGCTTTTATTGCCCATTATCCTTTCAAAGGGCTGAGCTCTGACAGTATGTAGCCAGTAGCTGTGAGCTGCCTATATCAGTGCTTATATCAGACATGACAGATGTCTTACCAATACACCACAGGGGTTCAGGAATACAGTAGTTAAGCCAGCACAACCATGTCAATTCACTGCCCACATACAACCCCTGCATTAGTGTTACACACATTATAAACAAATGCATCTATCCTATAATCATAACAACCAAACCTCAGGGTGCCATTTAGCTCAGTTGGTAAAGTGGGCGTCCCCTGTACTGATGCTCAGTCCTCGCGCAGTGGCCCAGGGCTCAAGTCTGACCTGTGGCCATTTGCTACATGTCATTCCTCCTCCCTCTGTCCTCGCTTTCCTGTCATTCTTCAGCTGGTACAATACAATACTACACTATACAAATGTTCAGAAAGCCCAAAAAATATATTCATATATATATGGAAAAAAACAAAAGAAAAACAAACCAATGCTACAATCACAGTGACAGCAATGACCAAAGCTATCTTATCCCACGGCTAAAGTCATAATCTCAGCCTCAGTAGCATTCAGTGAGAGAACTAGGTCAACTAGCGGAGCTAGTTATCTATGAGGCTAAAATAATACAGATTTCAACCTGAGGTCACAACCAACAGGGGTCTAATACATAATACTAAATAATTATACAGCCCGGCCTCCCTCTGTGGATCAGAGGGATCAAAAAAATTAATGCAAGGGAACGCAAAACTATTCAGAGGTAACACCAAAAAAAAAAAATAGAAATAGAAATAAAACTGACTTTTTGATTGGCTCCATACTCTTCCACTATAGTTAAAAATGTCTTTGCCCCATCTGCTAGTCTTTTTTGTTTTGTTTTGTTTTGTTTTGTTTTGTTTTTTCCATCAGAGGTGGACTCCATTCTTGTGGAACAATGATGTATCTCATCTGAATAGCTGGGTTGCTTGATGTCCCATTACAAACACAAAATATGCTTGGATTCATGAAAACAAACAGCATCCATTCCGCTGTATTTTCATTTAATTTCCTATAGCAAATCTAAGACAAACCATTTTAGATCGAAAGGAATAAGGTGAGAATAAAACTTGCTACATGATTCCCTCAAATAGCTTATTGAAGGAGGCAGTTATTTGATAAAGCATATTTTAGTTCTGAGACCCAGGGAGGATATTTCAACAGTTATTGCAAATAAATTCAAAGGAGGGATCATTATGATTGTGCCAGCGTTCAATGCAATAATGAATAGCCAATAAAGAATAATGGGAGTAGTTTTATATTCCAGGAAGCTGTGAAAGCTTACTTTTAAGACAAACAAAGAAAAACTGAGTTTGAAAAGTGTTGTGTATTCTGCAATGTCCTGATTTATTCGATGTGAATGTACTGTACATATATGCTTTGTGTCACATCCTTGTTAACTGTTGGCCAAGGATTCATATCTAAGATTCGCAAATTACACATTAAATAAAAAAATCAAAACCCAATTACCTACAAAGAACACACAATGAATTAGCTTTCAAGTCCTAACAACAAAAAAGTTTTTCTTCAATCAATGTGTTTAAAGTGTTATTCCTTGAGAGTCATTTAGTGGCACCTACTTAGTGGTGGTAACAGTTTAATACAAATGTTACAGGTCTCAGAATTCTGGGGGCAGAAAAACAAACTATTGTCATTTCAATAAAGCAAGGCATTAATTGGCCCTTTTTCCTCATTTTTTTTTTTCTTTTTGTTCTGCGTGCAAGACTGATTTGATTTTATGCTCCTCATAGCATGAGTCAGTGAACGGTGAAAGTAAAAGGAGTTGGTTAAATGCTGAGAAGTTAGAGGTGTGCAGCCTGTCAGAGGTGTACAGCTCTTCATCTAACAGCTCACTGTGGCTGCTCCTTTTTGTTCCATTGCTCCTTGCAATACTTGAAAATGATCCACTGTCAAATAAATCCCCCCAAAAATGGATGTGGTCTTGCTTTGCTTTTCCGTGACTACCTCATAATAAAAGTGAACTATTTTTCTTCTCCCCTGTTAAATTCTGAAACTGCAGCAGCATTAGATGCATTTTCTATGGGCACGTCACCAGACACCCACTTTACAATACTACATATATGAATATTGTAATACGTTCATCAGTGGGCCATAACCTTAATCACCAGTTATGTTGTCTGATATAAATGGCAATAGATAGTGACTTAACAGAAATGAATTTACATACAAATATTTTCTTGATATGATTGTTGTGGCCTAATAATCACCTTTAGTAGTATTATCATTATAATAACATGACATTTATGAAATAGCACTATTAGAACTGAGTTACTGAAAAAAAAATATTTCCCACCACAATTGCCTCACATTTTATTAAACCTATAGGCATCATATAAAACCAGATTGGTTGTTAGTTCAATACAGATGATTAGAAATTACTATTAAGCAAACTGTCTGTCTCTTAGATTTAATCTACAGTGCACTTGTTCATGTTTTTATACACATTCTGATTTCTTCATTTTTAATAGTTGTAAAAAAAAATGTATATATATTAACTGAATTAATTTAACATACACAGATATGGGTGAAGCTCACTGTGATGATGCATATAATGTGCACAACCTTGAAGCAGCAAGTTTCTTTTATGTCAGTTATGTAAATGCATGCTCATACTCTCACTGAAGGTTATGACTCAACACTCATGAACTAGCTGTGCTTGAGTAGGTTGACTAGCTAATGGAAGTGGAATATCAAGTAACGACCATAGTAGCTAGAACTCAAACAGACATAGGCAGAGCCTGGTTAGCTGACCCTGCTGTGACTTGATATAATAAAATCGGTATACTGGCACTTGGTAGCTCCTTTAATATTCATACTGGAATAGACAGCAAACACAAGCTGGAGGAAGCTAACATGATATCCCCATCTCTCTAAAGACACTCCAGGCCAAACTGCAATTCTAGAGAGAGACAACGGAAAATGATATAAAATCGCAAATATAGTCTGCGTCAGGAGATGAACACATTTCATCTCTCGGGAACACAAAAGCAGACATCAGCACACCAGTGCACATGAGAAGACAAACTCAAGAAATAGTTACTCACAACACACAAGGCACATTCCAAGTTTACAATGGAGCAAACAATGAGCAGCTGCATTGCAGCAGCATTGGAATGGACCATTCGTGGCAGTCCAAGCACAAGAAAATGCACGAAAAATGCACAGGTCAGTAAAACTGAAGCTAAGACAAAATCAGAGGATAAACCATGTGTAAGGTTTGACAACTCTCAAGTGAGGTAGAAGCTTTCAGACTTCAGTCGCATGATGTCATATTGCAAAATGTATCATGCCAAACATAAAGCAAACTATGCAACCAAGGCGTGACTCTTCTATTAGATGAAATGCATGCTGAGCAGATTAAACGCCATGACCATACAAATCTACAGGCAGCATATATTTAAAGATGTCTCATCCTCCACAACGCTTTAATCAAGAAAACTTGCACAGAAGAAAAGAAACTAAACTCATGGACAAAATATTGAAACCAGATTAATGCTTATCAGAATACATCCTCTCCAGACTGAAAGCAATCTGTTTTTATCCGTGGAGATAACTAACCTTCTGACTAATGCAAAACACTCATTTTGCCAGTGAGAGAGTTGGCAAAATTTAGGCATACTAAATGAAGGAGATGGTGAGATCCAGATTACACTTAATCTATAGGAGATAAATAAAACCTAGAAATGATTTGATATGAATGAATGTTAAATGGAGTTCTTGGAACAGTTTATGACAACATATGCAGCACTAGACTGTATATCAGAGTTTTACAAGTTTTCATTAATTAGATCACCTGTATTGCACTTCATATATCTGATGTGTCATGTGATTCTCGTGTTGCAACAGTCACTATCATGGAAAGTGGATTGTCCACATGCAAAAGCCCTGATATGGGGAATTGTTAGATTACTTGATGCTGATAACAAGATACTGGATTATCCAAGTGCATGGTGAGCCTTTGGGCTCCTTCTGAATGAGATAGGACTCATGAAAATGGTGTTGTTTAATATATGAATATCATTTATTCAGTGCTTATTAAGGTTTGGTTTGTGTTCCTGACTTTATTTTTTCCAGTGACACTGGTTTTTATACATACTGTTACTATCCTTGAACAATTTTAAGCCATTTTGATTATTCTCTCTCCACTCTCCATCTACAGTACCTTGGTGGTTTAACTACTATTGTAAAGATTAATTTCTTGTTTGAGTTTAATGGGGAAATATGAATGTTTATGAAACAAATAAAATATAAACAATATAGAATGATTTCCCATAAAGATAATTACTTAGAGAGGTGTATAGTAGTAATCAAAGAACCCTCTTGCTTTCCAAACTAGAGAGACTAATCAGTGTTGAAAGGTCATTTTTGTCACAAGCGCAGAATCTGTGCTCACGTTTACTCTTAGAAATAATGCTATAACAGCAGTTTAATAAATAGTAACAATTTCAAACAACACACTCAAAGGAAAGGGGGTGCAGAACACAGGAAATATGGATGAAAAACTAAAATGAAGAGCAGAATTATGGATATAATAATACTTAGAATACCTTTTTTTATTACAAGCAGTGAATAAAATCAACAGCACAACAGTTTACAGATTAAGAATTGCACAGCCATTTAATGATCACTGAATGTGTTGACATTATGTTTTGTAAAAGTGTTTTGTATTGGGGACATATTGAGTATTTCCACTTCAAGTTCGTGCTTTAAATTCCTAAAATGCAGGCCCTAAAATGCAGCCTAAATATTTGCAAGGTGTGCAAATTTGGGATTATGAAAACTTCATCCCATCCTCAATTTGAAGCCAAAGTTAGTTGAATTAAACAGCGTGCCTCCATTGTCCTCTATAGGTGATCTGTTCTGGGCTCATTTGGGGTATAGCTTGGGGGCTTTCTGGCCTGCTGAGGATGCAATGTCATCCATCATAGTTAATGCTTAGGTTCATTAACATGTCAAGCTAACCTTGACCAGCCCTCCTCTCTTAAGAATCAGGATTCAGAATTCACCTCCTTCAGTCAGAAAAGAAGTTCCAGTACTGTCAAGATGACAAGGAAAGATGCCTGAGGGGGAAAGAAGAGACAAGACAAGAATAGAAAGTAATGCCTTCCACCTCAGGGAAATAACACAACTCCTCCCCCTTGAAGGGAAGAAATTATCCTATTCAGTGACTCTCCTGACTGATGGTTTTCACATATATAACTGCCAATTTAACAAAGCATCTTAAAGATGTGTTGTTTGTTTTATTTTTATTTTTTGTTTGTTTGTTTTATGCCATCCACTCATTGGTGTCCATTCATTTTAGTATGGTTAAATCAACTTGAAGAAGATCTGAAGCTGCTACATTAGGTATGCTCAGTAATTTATCCCAATTCGCTTGATGGCTTTCCAGAACTTTCAAGTGCATTGCCACATAGTAAAAAGGGAATTCAGTACAATTTAAAGTACACTGTGATACTGTAGAAAGCCTGTCACAGCAAGTTTTCAAGTCTCTGCAAGGTGGTTACTACAGTCTACAGAGATGAATGAAAGCCAAAAATAAAATAGAAATGTGTAGTGTAAAAAATGCAACAAAACATCAAAGTATGCTATGGACGATTTGTCAGGAGTAATAGATTGTATGCACAATTTGTTATGGGGTTCAAAATAGTGCTGATATGATAAGGCTTCATACTGTTCATCCAACCATTGTTAATGCTTTTTTTCTTGACTTTTCCCCCTCCTCTCTCTCCAGGTCTGTGATGCAGTGGCTCAACAGGGTTCAGTCCTTCCTCTACTGCAATGAGAACGGTTTCTGGGGGACCTTCCTGGAGAGCCAAAGGACATGCGTGTGCCACACGGGTGTCACCCTTTGCCAGCGCCCCATCCCATGTGTCATAGGTGGCAACAACAGCTGTGCCATGTGCAGCCTGGCCAACATCTCACAATGTGGCTCCTGCAACAAGGGTTACAAGTTGTATCGTGGCCGGTGCGAGCCCCAGAATGTGGACTCAGAACGTAGTGAACAGTTCATCAGCTTTGAAACTGATCTGGACTTTCAGGACCTGGAACTCAAATACCTGTTACAGAAAATGGATTCCCGACTGTACATTCACACTACTTTCATCAGTAACGAGATCCGCCTAGAGACCTTCTTTGACCCTCGATGGCGTAAGCGCATGTCCCTGACTCTTAAAAGTAACAAAAACCGGATGGACTACCTCCACATGATAATCGGCCTGTCAATGAAGATCTGCCAGATGCGAAATAGCAGCATTGACCCCATGTTCTTTGTTTATGTCAACCCATTCAGTGGTAGCCACTCAGAAGGCTGGAGCATGCCCTTTGGGGAACATGGTTACCCACGCTGGGAGAAAGTACGACTGCAGAACTCCCAGTGCTTCAACTGGACTCTCCTGCTGGGCAACCGGTGGAAGACCTTTTTCGAGACGGTGCACATCTACCTGCGTAGCCGTGCCAAGATCCCAACTGGTCTGCGCAATGATACAGGACAGGGTCCAGTAGATCTTGCAGACCCTAACAAGCGCCAGATCTACATAAAAATATCCGATATCCAGGTGTTCGGCTACAGCTTGCGGTTTAATGCCGACCTGCTCCGAAGTGCTGTGCAGCAGGTTAACCAGTCATACACACAAGGAACTCAGTTCTACTCATCCTCATCTGTTATGCTCCTGTTACTGGACATTAGGGATCGGATTAACCGCCTTGCCCCTCCATCTGCACCTGGCAAACCCCAGCTGGACCTCTTCTCTTGTATGCTAAAGCATAGGCTCAAGCTCAATAACAGCGAGATGATTCGAGTAAATCATGCCTTGGACATGTACAGCACAGAGATACTAAAACAATCAGATCATCTGACTGCTAAACTCTGTTGAACATAGTAACATTATCAGAAGGACAAACAGTAACACCCAACAAATGAACTATGAGGGGATATTAATCTTAATTTTGTTTTCTCTTTTTCATTTTTGGACCTTTTCTGCCTTTTGATGTAATATTAACTTTGTAAGCATAATTCTTAAAGAGAAAAAGGAAAAAGGCAGCGATGAAAAGCATTTCAGGCAGATAAAGAAGATTAATGGAACCACTATAAGGACTGTATCATATTTGTCCCAGCATGTCTGTCATTCCCTAAAAGAACCTAAAAGAGAGAAAGAAAAAAAAAAAGAAAAAAAAAAAAGAAATATTAAATCTATGTACTGGTGAAAAAGAGGCCTTGATTTTACTCTGAGGGATCAAAAGGTTATATCTGAAACTGCCATTCTTTACTGAGAAAAACATTTTTAAAGGAATAATGACATAACACAAGGGCAGACCAGATATCCTTTTATTTCAGTGCAAAATATTTCAGACATAATGGACAGTTTAATATTAAAAATGTTTATACATTGTAAGGATTAAATAGCCCTAGTGAGTAAGTAGTCAACGCATTACTTATAGACTCTTTATTACATTTCAGACCCACAGCGAATCTGCATTGCTCTTTGTGAGTTATGAGGCACTCTGTCATTGTTCTGACACATAAGGCACACAGCAGGGCAGTAATGGATAGTCATGTCAAATAACAAAAGCCAGCTGTTTATATATACATATATATGTGGGTGAATGTGTGTGTATGTGCGCGTGCGCGTGTGCAAGTGTCCGTACACCTTTTTTTGGCTTGATGCTTATTGCTGTTCGTTAATTGAATGTGTCATTTGAGATTGACTCCAGTCTAAGCTAAAACTTGCATTTGGAGCGCTTCTTCCCGTGTTTGAAATTCAAGCTGTGTTTTTTCACAAGGCAGTACCTCCTGGTGCGTGAGTGCAATATTGTGGTCTGAAGATTTAACAATCAATGCTATTTTGTACAGCTTTGCAAAATGTACATGTTGTGACTGCTGATTTGTGGAGCTTTTCAGCACCAAGAGCAAAGTGTAAACATTCATCATTCAGGCACATTTGCAAGACAACTTAAAGCCATACACTTCCCTGAGGTAGACATACAGTAAGACACTAAGTCCATCCCCGTTTCACAAAGTACTGACTTCATAACATGAAAAAAAAAAAAGTTCCATTTGTATGTTTTTATTTTATTCTCTCAGTTTTTAGATAAGAGCACAGCAAAAAGACAGATGACAAGAGAAGGAATATTATGTTGGATAAGAATCGTATTGTAAAGCCATTGAATTTCTCTGTTGTGCCACAGGAAAAAAAGAAAAAAAGAAAAAAGAAATGGTTATATTAAAGCTTAAAATACCTTTTTGGCAGTGTTTAATCTGTAAGCTTTTTATTATACCACATGTAAAGATTTATGTTTTTCTTTCCAGATATACAATTCTACCTTGTTTTGCATGTTGCTGGAAACATCAACAGAGCTGCAACTTTGTTTAACATTCTCTCTCATCAAACTGAAATATGAAACACTACCTATGTATTGTTGGTCACACTTTATTTGGGTAATTTGATGCTGAAGGATTTGCTATTGCTGAGTCCATCACCTGCATGTTTGTGAACAACAACAACAAAGGCAAGGTCACTCATGTCATACAACCTAGCAGTTCTGGCCCTAGGGTATGAACTTAAAAAGAAAAAAAAAGAAGACACTAAATATTTGCTGCCATGGCACCCAAACTCTGGAAAAAAAAAAAAAAAACCTTCCTTCTGGTGTAAAAGCTGCCAGCTTGCAACAGCAAGCTTTTAGAGTAACATCTAATAACTCGTACTTTTCCAGCTGTTCTGATTCTTTTATTGTTTCTATTTATTGTTTATGCTTATGTCTGTTCTCTTAGTGTAGGTTATAGTTTGGTTGGCTTGGTACTTTTTGTTTCATTTTCTTTTAAATAGTCGTTTTTCTTTTGCATAGTGATGGGAATAGTCTTTTGGGGATCAGCTGTAACGTTTAGGGTTTATAATATATCTAGGAACAACCATGGCGGGTTGTGACTTAAATGTGGAGTGAAACTGGAAAACAGGTTTGGAATTCCATGGCTAAATCCAGCACCTTTTCGGGTGCGATGATTTAAACAAGAAATGGCAGTGGAACAAAACTTGTTTCTCATCTCTGGGATGTACTTTTTCTCTGCATCCACAGTCACAATTTAAGTTGTCTCTAGATATGCGTCCTTGTCATGATTTAGGCTAACAGACTCATGTCTGGCTTTGTGTGACAATGATTCTACTTGTGTATTATTTTACTGTTGTCAGTCTTTTTGTGAAGCACTTTTAATGTTTGAGGGGTGCTTTATAAATAACTAGTCATTCACTTAAGTAACTATAATGTATCACTACAAACCTAATCAATTTAAGATGATTCGGTAGTCTGCAAAATAGTTTGCTAATTTAGTGCACATGTAGTGGCCAGTCCAGGACAACTAAGGCTCAGGTTGTCAGGCTCAGCTCTATGTTGTTAATCTCACAATATCGGTCTTTACCTTTGTCGGGTTAACAGGATCGATAAAGGTGCGGTCACCTCTGCAGTCCTCTTGCTACCAATTTGCATAGGTAAGGATCAGCAGCAAGGATAAAGAGGGTATCCTGACCGGTGGATGTCAATAAAATGTACTGTATCGTGACCAGTGCACCTGCTTGATAGTAGCTGTTAACTGCTAGCTGTCTCAAAGAGCCATGGTATTGTACTAGTCTATCAGGCTTAGTTCCGACTTTTTAGCTCAATAAGCTAATGTCAAAATGGTTACGTTACACTTTAGCCAATATGTTAGCATCTCCATTTGTTTGGGCAGATGTAGAGCTGATTTTGACATTCTAAAGTGAAGTCTGAGATGGCCACAAGCCTTTATTGAATAAAGATGCAGTAAACAGAGAACTTGATTGTTCAGCATCAACATTGGACTATCCAAATGAATTGTTATCTTCTTCTTATTTTTATTATTATTATTATTATTATTATTATTATTATTAAGTGCCTGTTATCTATCCCTTTAACACGTATAGAGCTGGAGAAGTCTTTTAGATGCTACACAGAAGAGTGACACTGAATTAGCTTCAGAAATTGAGACCATTGATGTTGATCAAATACGCTTTTCATCTCCTGAGAACTACACCTTCGAGGAGGTTTGTGCATGTGGGGAAATCAACCACCAGACAGAGACAAAGGATGACTTAAAGTAATGGTGGATATTTTTCTGTCCTCTCTTGTACAGTATATCTGTAAATATTTACTCTGTTACAGTAACAATGCTCTGCTACAGTAACAATATTATAAAATATAACAGTATTGAAAGGGAATACAAAGACTACTTCATTAAAAGCCCTCACTTCAGTACATTGGCACAACGTACAGGGCACCCATGTCTTATGTATCTAATTAGATTCATGACAATTTATGACTGTTTTTATATTGTCAAGACATACTGTACATTACAATTTAGTTTGGAGACACCGCAAGGTCCATAAAACAAGCACATTTACTCGTATGGCATTATGCTACCACAGTGTTGCTTACATGTATCCATGGATATGTCTGAAGATTTTTACACCTAATACCTTGCCTATGTACTTTTTTGCTGTTATGTTGAGATCATTATATCAGCTTATTTCAAATGAATGTTTCATATAATAATCTATTTCTCATTAAAAGGCTATATTTAATAAGAAGAGCAAGGCTTGTTTGTACCATTTCCCTGTGTGGGACATATTCAACAATGCTGCACATACTGTTCTCTATGTAGAGTATTTACTGTAACAAAGACCTAGCTAAGTTTAAAGTTTGGACAAGTGTCGCCAAAATACTTTCTCTTAACTCCAGCCTTTGGTTCTATAGAAGATTCTCAGCATGAGCATTATGCTGTCTCTGAAGTTTGCTGATAACAAAGATTTCTTCCTCTGCCGACCAGTTCTTTGTGTGGCCTCACATTTTATTGTTTGCTGAGTGCAGGGAAAGAAATAATGCTTGTGCTCAAGGATCCGCATCAAGTAAAGCAGTGGCATTTGCCACCACCAGATTTGTTTTTTTATTTAATATAGACCCAATAGCACCCCATCTACTGCTTTTGTCTTTGCAGCACTTCAATGGTTAAACGCCATGCTCATACAGGAGCAGAACTGTTAGATCTATATAGTAAAATATATCCCCGTGATGACATGTGAGGGATATATAAATCCATCCAATATAGATCTCAAACCTCACAGCTGCAGCAACAACTTGAAGGGGTTGCTCAAGATTTCCAGGTCAGGGGGGGATTCGGAACACTCAGTTGTTGCTACATTAAGTTTTTCAGCCCATTATTTTCAGATTTTCAGAGGAGAAAAAAAGAAAAAGGCTTCCTGGTGAAGGTTTCAGTAAGAAGACAAAAGACTATTGATTGTAAACCTGTTAGGATAGTGTCTCTGTTGAAACCGCATCAGCACAACAGATACTCAGGTGAGTGATAGGGCAGGTTGTCTGTACAATCGTCCTAGTATGGCAAAAGCCGCAGTGCCCCCTGCTGCACAAATTCATAGTGATTAATACAATTATACCAACAATTATTAATACAAATTCTAACAATATTGTTCATGATGGATAGGGAAGAAGAATCTGTTACTCTACTATTTCTATCTACCTTATTTGTTTTAATGTGTACCATTGTTATGCACTGTTATACTAACAAAAATGTAATATTAAGACAACCGTTAGCAATTAGGATAGTTTCAGGATTTATATGATGATGACGGTGTTGTATTGGTCCTTTTCATGCTTGTCCTGCCTCACAGAAAACATTGTTTAGTAGCCTTCCCATTACATTCCCAGCTCCCCACAAAAACTGGGGCACTGCAAATTGGAAGAAAAAGTGATAAAAATAAAGGACTCATGCAGTTTAGCTTAAATAGCTAACATTGCTAGCTCCAGTGGATGCTCTATAGTTCCTCATAAGCCCACGACAAAATGAAACATGATGACACTTTTTTTTTTTCTTTTTTAACAGCAGCATTGTGTAGGATTCAGTGGCATCTAGTGGTGTAGTTGCGCATTGCAACTCTCTCATTTGACCCTCTCCATCCTAGCAATGAATGCATTTTTTGTTATTTAAACATCGTATGCATTTGGCTTGAAGAACAAGACTTTCACAGAGCAACAGAAACTGTGAGACAGAAATGACAGTTGGAACAACTGAACTGAGAAAGAATATTGTGCACACAAACAGAACGGCTAGGTTAAACCAAGCTGGTACAAGCTACCAGACACCCTTCCTTGCTCAGAAGGTCAGAATATTGATCAACAAACAGGGAGACATATTTTTGGAGCTGTGCATGTAAAAGTATATATATATATATATATATATATATTTGTGTGTGTGTGTGTAATTATGAACAAATAACAGTGATTAGTTTTGTTTTTTTGTACATCTACATGCAACATGAGTGTAAGAATTTCAAAACAGGAAACAAAAGAGGATAGAAAATAATATTTTTAAAGGAAAGGGCATTTTAGATGATGGGCATAAATGATTGCTTAGCTCCCCAGAGCTCCTTTCTTTTCAAAGAAAATTATTCTGTCATCCCAGGCTATGATTTGAACTAAAAGGATAGGTTTTACAAAGAGAAACTCAGGGAAAGCTTTTAAAATAATTTGATAAAACATATAAATGCAATACAAGTGAAGCAGCTGTGCAAATCACTACATCAAATACATACGTGGCAGTCAGGAAAATGTCTGTATGTAAGGCAGTGATTTGAACGACTGCTTCACTTCCATGAGTCGTATTGCATTTAAATCAAACAATCTTAAAAGTGCATGTATATGTCTATAATCTCAACATGGTAGAAATGTATAGAGAGATTTTAGACACTCAGCAACATACAGGAACAATGTTACTGTCAGTTTTATTAGCAAGCTGCATGTGGTTGTCTGTTTTACTCTCATCCTCCATGAATCAACAGAAATTGAACAACACACATTGGGCTCCCCTCCCCTTTTCATAAGCTCCTGCTAAACTAATTGAATGGCTGAATAGCTATTGTAATCCAAGCATCTTAAGTGAGACACAAAAGACTTAGTGAATCTAGCCCTCTCTCTTATGATGGAGTACAATGGTGATTGATACTGAGTTTCTGAGTTTGGTCTAATTGAACAAATGTTACAGGGCCTTCAATCGTCAGCAAGGTTTCATAAATAAGTAATGAAAACTGACATTGGAAACAATTTTAATTTCAACTGTTAGGAAGTTCTGCTGCCTTAATGGTAGTAGGGTTTTGTGGTCACTTCATTTCAGAGTTCCTAGAAATGACTAGCAGCTTATTGGACCAGTGGAGAACAGCAGAGCCTCATATGATGCATTCACACCCCTAGAACATTTTTCCAATTACCATAAAGACCACGGTCAGAAATGTTAAAGATCAACTGAGCACAAAGAAAATCTGGACAAAAATCAGAAATACGAATTTCAAACAAAAATACAGGCAATATATTGATGCTCAATCTGTTATTTTAAATGCAAATCTCATAACTTTGCATTTCACATTGTAGCCCTTGTCATCTTTTTTTTAGGATTAAAGGTTGCGGGTTTTGTTAGCTGGTTTGCAATCACACATCTTTGTACTTTAATTAAAAGGTGAAATTGAATTACTTAGTCACAATAGCATTGCACCAAATTTGATTCTGGTAATAGAATAGTTGCCAGCTACGTTAAGTCACCTCCCCCTGAAGTCATGACTGCTTACCTTACCTTGCTGTGTGATGTATGTTGCAACACACAGAGGTGCTTTCAAAAGGAAAGACACACCTAAACCAAGGGACAAAAAGCCAGAGAAAAACACTTCCAGTCAAAGGCATACAGTAGCAATGAACAAGAACCTCGACATGTCTCCTGTAATAAGAGAGGACGGTAAACACAAAAGAATTTGTCCCTATTCATTACATTGCATTCATTTAGCTGACGCTTCTATCCAAATGCATGGATAAAAACAAATAATGTCAAGAACAACATCAAACTTCATCAAATATGCTGAATTTAATTGCTACAACAAAAGAAGGGGTGTTTTTTTTTTTTTTTTTGTAGGTGAGTTTCAGTCCGTGACAGAAGATTTGTGAGTTCAGCTGTTCTGTCAATGGGGAGTCTTGTTCCACTATTTTGGAGCCAGGACAGCAGCAAAGAGTCACGAGCTGGGGCCCTCTCACAATGAGAGAGTAGCAAACCAAATGTCATGGTCTTACTGTATGTTTCCTGTTTTTTTTTTTTTTTTGTAACGTCTGTAACTTTCCTTCCTGCATTCAAGTCAAGTCATTCAAGTTTCGCATTAAAACATGACACTGCCTAGCTCAGCCTCTGCATTTAGCACAGTGTAGCGGATGGGCTGGGCTGTATGGTGTGACCATGTCCTCAAAGTTGGATGGCCCTGAACCAGATCAGTGAATTGCCAATGATAGTTAGTTGGGGTTCAGAAAAGAGGTGTAATGTGGGTGAACTAGGTTTAAGACCAGCCAGGCTGCTGCATTCTGGATGAGCTGAAAGGGTCGGATGACAGACGCAGGTATGCAGGTACACCAACCAGGAATTGGAGTAGTTTTAGTACAAAATAACAAGACCCTGGACCAGGATCTGCACTGCATTCTAGGAGTGGAATAAACATATTCTTCTGTTTTTGTGGAGAATGAATCTGCAGGAGTGAGCTGTTGCAGCAATATTGGCAGTGAAGGACAGCTGGTCAGGATGTCACACCTAGTTTCCTGCAGTCCGAGCCAGGGACACCACTGAGTTCAATGGTAATAGAGAGGTCATGGATGTGAGATGCCATTCCTGGAAGGAAGAGCAGCTCCGTCTTGTCGAGACTTAGCTTCAGATGGTGTGCAGACATCCACTAAAAGATGGCAGCTAGACACGCAGAGATTCGTGCTGCCACCTGGGTTTCAGACCAGAGAATGGAAGATTAGTTCAATTATTCAAAGACATTACGACACACGGGAAATGCTTTTATAAAAGTTTGAGTTGGGCTGATATTTGCTCTCTGCAAAGAATGGGAACTATATAAGCGTTTCAGTTCCCCGACATGAGAATTCTCACACTTAGATTTCAGGAACATTACATTACACAATAATTGTGCAGCCTTGCATATTATTTGCATATTATTTTAGCATATAACATTTTCTGAACAAATTTTACACTGTCATATGTGAATGTTAAAACATTGCATGTGTGGCACAGAGCCAATCGGTTAAATTGAAAACACAAAGAGCTTCAATGATGATTTTACAAAGCTTTGTTTTTTTAAAGGTTCTTCTGGCCTGTGAGTATTGCTAAAGGAAGTAAGATGCCTCACCACATGATTGCTTTGTCAGAATCATAATCAAGTTTATTGCCAAGTAGGTTTTCACATACAAGGACTTTATCTTGGTGGGAGGATAAAAACTATATATATATATATATATATATATATATATATATATATATAATCTCAATTTTAACTAGTTTAACAAGTTTAAACATCTTAATACTCACTCTGTGGCAGAAAACGAATGAGCCCATCTCCTTACCCATCTATCCAGTAATAATTAATCGTAATGTGTTAAAACACCTTTAATGAGCAAGGTGTAGTGGTAAATACTGAGGTGAGCAAATAGTGGGGAAACTGCGACTTTCAGTTTACCTACCTTGTTTCCCCTTCACTGATTGGAAGAAAATTAATGTTAACATATCATTTTTAGGGCTTAACAGGGCCATTGTATGAAAACAGGGTCAAAATATGGACGGTCAAATTTGTTTAACATGTTGCGACTCTCATGTATATGTGCCTGCAAATAGTCCTCAGAGGCTGTTCATTAACACAGGACCTACAGTTTCGCTGCCCTAGTTTCACTGTTTGATTGACAGAATGGGGCAATTTATTTACATACTGATGACCGACAGCTTCACCTTTTACTACTTAGTTCTTTGCATGAAGCTGCTGGAGGCTGTTTTGTCTCTGAGGCCTCAGAATAGTGTAGCGTAACACACTCATCTTTTGCGAACACTAACAAACTAGCTCTCCGGCCTGCTTGATCTAGACAGGCACTGGCGAGATTGATGGCTGTGACTTGAAAGCTGTATTTCAGAAACTGCCTACTCTCCCCTGACAATATTCTATAAACTGCTTCCTCTGGTAAATCTGGTGGCTCCCACTCCATCTGTCTCTGTCAGGGGGGAGACACACACACACACACACCATGATCACAGTTTCAAAACACAAGCCAGGAACTCCTTTCTAGTTTCCCTCTCTGACTTTCCAGGGATTGTAGTACAATGGAGTAAGATTAGGTAGACACATCTGTATGCATTCATTTATCAGTATCAGGATGGGTGGGGTCAAAGACAAGCATCCAGTTACTGTCTGTTGGAGGGGTCACTGTGCTACTTTTATTAAGGACCTGCTTCTGTTTTAGGGACAAGCTCCTCCTGGGTGTTGAGGGGAGCTCTGAGAGCTAAATGCCCAATTAACCTTGCCTGGCCCAGGCACATTTTTACAAATTTAAATGGTTCCCAAATGGCAAAAGGTAATTAATTAATTTTAATGGGACGACATGCTCACCTCATTGTTAAAAGGTGCGGAGTTCACATGACACTAATCAATGGGATTACCTTTGGCCTTGTTTTGCATGTTACTGAGAGGAATCTTTGGCAAAACAAATTATGATTTGTAGGACAAGTAATTAGTCTATGCTGACACCACACTACTCAGCTATTGAGAAAATGTGTCAGTTTGACAGCAATTTTATTGCTAACCGATGTATCCAAAGAATATACATTGTAGGCATACAAATGTTTAGTGATTACGTTAAAAAATCAATGAGATATTTTGAGGGCTTTTTCATGTTTATATTTAGATTTTAGTAAAACTAGGATTTAATTACATTAAATCCCATAAGACTGTGGAACTGTTCATTTGTAACTGTAGATTTGTTTATAGCATTGGTAGCAATCATTGACAAGTGTTCAGTGCTTCATTGCTGTTTCTTTACTTCCATGGTGTGATTTCTCTGTTTTGATTCATTCCAAATTGCTTAAGTTTGACATAGCTATGCAGGCCATTGTTACAGAATGAACATTTTAATCAGCATATTTCTGTCATTAATTTGAAAAAATGTTAAGTTAGCTCTTACACTAGCAGCTGGTACAACTAACCAACTAACTGCTTTGGTATATTGAGAAAATATGGTTAACTTGAGCTCAACATAAGAATGAACAATGAAGTCTGATTAGCAGGTTCAAAAGTTTCCGGGTATGTAATATTGCTCTTTGCTGGGTACTGCCTTCAGGGCAGGTCATTACTTATTAAGTTAAATTTGCAAGAATGGTGCTTTGCTTGTTTTTTTTTTTCACCCTAAAAACTTGTGGCAACGATTCCAAATCACACACAAAAAGAAAAAATGTATACAACATGCAGTGTGCACATAAACCAGCTTTCAATTCAAACATGTAAGATTTGTTTGTGGCGGAGTAAAGTTTTATTCTTGCCAAGTGAATGTGAATTGTAATACTGCTAATTAGACTACACCTGGTGTTGGACCTGATGCTTTGCGGCATCACTAATTTCTTGCGTCCTGTCTCTTCCTAAAAAAAAAACAAACAAACAAAAAAAAAAACACAGAGTTATAAAATACAGGACTCGTTACGCCACAGTGTTGTGTTTAGGTTTATCCACATTTCAGGACTGCAATAATTTCATCAGCTCCTCCAGACTGTTGTGGCTATTCAAGCTCTCCAGCTGCAGTAAATGGCTTTGGGATTACTACCCTTCACGCTGTACACCATAGTTAATGAGCCTGTCGCCTAGCAACCTCAGCCATGTGCATTTGTTTTGGTGTTTTGTCTTTAGGTTGTTTGCATTATTTATGGACTCTTCATGGTTTTATATTTGCGTTATATAGAAACTGAAATTACCACATGACCCTCCTCAATCACCACAAATAAGGCAAGGTCTTGTTGGGCCGGAAGGCGTGCCTTCTAACAAATGACTGCCATTTTGAGATTATGTAAATGAGTGTAAAGAATGATTTTTTGAAATGCAACGCTCCTTTGTCCAAGCAGATTTAGCAGTATCAATGATAATACATTTTCTTCAATACTAAGCCCCCCGCAGGCACCCTTGAGCCTCCTTACAACTGAACTATGCTCCACATTAAAACATAATAATACATGACAAATAAAAGCATATTGAATCGCTTCCCATGCATGCCTAAATGTACAATACTTACACAATAGGAAGCTAAAAAAAAAAAAAAAAGTTTCATATTTCAATATACGTAAAGTGGCAACTTTACGGCTCACCCTAGTCACAGTTGCAAAGAGAGGCCAGCTGGCTGTCACCCCATGGGAGAGCACACAGTTTTGCCATCTGCCACCAAAATTTAGCAGGTCTAATATGTGCCTCTTGCCGCTGCAGTAACAGCCAGGACCCAATGCTGCTGCCAATCAATGATAGGATGAAATATTACACTGCTGACAAACAAAGACAGAAGAGGAAAGCTCTGCTGCATTTTTATGTTCGTGTAATAACACTTACGTTCTGTGTATGCCTGAGTAATGTGAAAGGGGCCCTCATAATGTGGAAATTACAGAGAATTAACCACCCAACTCTGCAGCTCCACAGAGGTTTTTAGCCTCTTCTAGGTCATTCTTTTTGGTTCTATCCCAGCAACTTTACTGTACGGTTGAGTCTAAGCAGCTTTGTTAAACCCCTGTGGGAGGCCGTTGTCAGCGACATTTGCTGCATTGTTAAACAGAAAATCTATAAACCGATCATATGTGGTGAGTAAATGTCTGACAGCGTATATTGAGGCTTTTCTGGCCCATGTTAGACAGAAAAAAAATCAATTAGTGCAGCTTTAAAATAGACAAAGTAGCAATGTACACATGCTAAAAGACTGGAGAAAGCTGACTGCTGAGCAACCTTATGTTGTTATCTGATGAACTTAAATATTTAGCATCGTCAAAATCTGCTTTCAGAGAAAAATAGTTCTACTAGTAATGTTTCTTCTCTGTTCAAATGTCATATTCAGAACATCAGAAGATTTCCTGCTAATTATTTGGATATTCCTTCAGTGTTCATCCACATCAATACGTTGCATCATGGTGAAGGTTTGGCAATTGCACACAACTGGCAAGAGTATAGTAAGACTTTGGTCATGCTTGATTAAATAGATGTACCAGTAGTAGCTGCTTAGAAAAGTTTCAGAGAGCATGCACACTGAATTTCTTGTGTCTCTTACAGCCACTGGAGCAACTGGAACTTTTGTCAGAATGACATCTAATTCCCTTTAAATTCTTTTTAACTTTTCATCACTGAACAGTGTGTAAAAACTTAGGGCTCTGTAGGACCTCAACACTATTTGGAGGAAGGGTCCCTCAAATGACTTAATGACTGTCAAATGACTAAGACTAAACAAAATGAAAGAGACAAGGTTGGAAGTGCAGCCAAATGGAAAAAGACATGAAATTGTGGTTGTAATCACTAATGAAGGAGACTGTGTGTGAAGTGGTGAACAGGTACAAACTCCACATATATCACCATTTATGTGTATATCATGAATTACCAGTATTAATGACATTAATGGTATGGTAATTGTATGTCAACAGAAAGCTCTAGCCTGTTGTTAAATATTATATTGGGGGAAATCGAACAGAAAGCTGTCCAAATGGCCTGACCACAGACAGTTAAATATTTCTGACATATTATGAAATTGTCTGCTTTGTTCACACATCATCATTTACATGGATCTCCATTTTACGAACACAACAGAAAGCCCTCTGGATTCACCCCACAACTCAGGCAACACACACCAATGGAGACTGGAGAAGTCCATGCAAAACTGTCAAGGCTGATGAGTTAAGTAGGGCAGGGATTCATCTAAATTTACATCAGCTTTGTAAAGATGGAAAGATGAGCGTGACTGATTCACTGTTCAAATTGATGAGTTGATTGCGCAACCCATGTTGCCCACCCCAGGACAGGAAGGCCATTAAACACAGTGACCTTTTGTCTTTCAATGTGACAACAACGAAGTGATGAATAGGACTGAATATTTCAACGTTTTAATCCTCCCCCCTAAAGTCACCCTCTGTCTCCCCCATGCTCCATCTCTTACTTTTTTACACACTGTTTCTCCATCCTTCCCATCTATCTCCCATTTTTAATCATTTGCTCTACTCTTCCTCTCTGCGCATTCAACCCCCTCTCAATCTGTTTTGATCCAATTCTTAACAGCCGTGTGCACTTCTGTAAGTAAGAGTGAATCACCCAGGGGGGCTCTCATCAAAGGGCTGCCAGAAAGACAAAGAGGCTGGGCAGCCCTGTGCTAACTGCCAATGTCCTTAAAGGGGACTTGCTGGCAATGCCACCTTTGATCAGTCCACCATGACTGTATTTCCCATAGCACTGGGACTGTTAGATTGCTTTCTGTGCCACACTGTAGCATTCAAACCAACATCGCTGGCTTAAGTAGACTCTCATCAAACCTGTGGTTTCTGCTCACTATTGCTGTCTTTTTTTTTAAAACATACTTTATCAAAAATACAGTTTTCAGGCTTAGTATTATTCATTAGCACTTAGGTTTCAATAGTGGAAGTCTGGATTAAATGAGTTAAGCAAGAATATCCACTTAAATTCATGGAAGAGGATTTTCATGCTCAACTGTGACCATCATCAATATAAAATGAGCTTTTTATTTAAGAATATTTTAACACTGTCAGAATGTTCTGCGTACCATCTTTAAGTCAGGGAACTTGTTTCACCCCGCTGTGATTTTAAATCTGTGATGAAGCTTACTGGCGTTGACGTCTCTATGGGGGATGTTCTTAAATTGTACCGAGGTTGGAGTGAGGGTCCTCCTGAGTCATGCAGAGTAGTAAGCTGAGGTTTTTGATATGGCAAGGTCGGGCCAGAGTTTAGGCCACCTGCTGTCAAAGCACAAGGACAAGGGCAGCCTTGCAGAGCTGAGCCAGTGCAGTGTCAGTCAAGCTGTGCACCAACACAACTGCTATCCCTTCCTTTTCTTCACTACCCACAACTTCCTTCTTGCTGCCCCTCTACAAAGGACGAGCGGAGGGTGGGAATGGTGCTGTGTCCCTCCCCTCCATCTGGTGCCGCATGCCTCTGTCAGGATGTCAGCCTGCACATAGTAATGAAGGGTGTCATCAAGGTTACTGCAGGCTGGGATGTTGCCGGCTCCTCCTCCTCTCTCTCTCTTTCTCTCTCTATGTTTCATCCTTTTCTCATGTAACACCTATTGTCTGTCTGTGTAAGACGCTAGTCGTGGCAGTCATCGTACATTTTCTTTTAAAGGGTTAGTTTCAGTTGGGATATCCACTTGGTAGTAAACCAAAACTCGGCTGTATACTTTTTATCTTGCAAATGCATTTGCCTTAGAGTTATTGATGAAAAGGTAATAACTTATACTGTAGGGGATGCAATAAAGTATGCAGAGCACATCTATAGTGCTTTATGGGGGCACTCTTTATTCGACTTATAGTGTGCTATAACAGCCCATGCAGTGTCATAAGTTATCATTGTATGTGTTAAGTAAAGAGAAGTGCATATTGATGATACTGCATGGACTTTTATACTACACTTAATTGCTGAGGTATATAATGAGGGATAGAGTATTATTAATGTATTAATGTATTATAAGCCTCATATGTTAATTGGTACAGTGGTTACCCAAACTATTTGAATATCGATCTCTGGATATTATGTCTATAACATTTGTAGTTGTTGTACTCATTTCTGTTTGCCTGTGCTTCTATAATAACTCATAGCATACTTGTGCTGCTCTAACTCCACCCAGTAATTTTCATCATTGCATATTTTTCATAATTCCACAGTTTTGTTTTGTTTGTTTTTTTACATGATATTTGGTTTTGCTAGCTACAGTATTTTAGCTTAGCAGCTAATGATGGCTCCCCTCTGCGAGGTACAACTTGGGAGTGCGGCTCCACGCTAAATCGTCTTAGCTGCTGTAGTTATCCAGCCTACAATGGTCGCTGTAGCTCCTAATATGATTTTATTGTGATTTTCATTATGATATTGAATTATTAGGTGACTTATAAGAAGATTGCTTTGAATATAAATTACTCTCTATGCGAGGGAGTTTGGTTGTGAACACATCACATGGTTGTTGCACTATTTGTTAATTGACATACTTTTCATTTTCAAAATGTGATATTGTGTGGCAGACAATGGTGCTGTTTTTATTTATTTTTTCCTCACATTGAATATTTTTTATAATGTAATATCTGTTTTTGGACATACCAATATGTAACATTCAGTAAAAAATAAAAACAGAAATAAATTAAAAAAATGTAATTACACATTTAACATCATTTGATATTCTTAGAAGAACAATTACAGGGTAAATATACAGTAATTACAGGCATTTGCCATGTTCCAGAATTACAGGGTAATCAGTCACCTGCAGTGACTATTAGAAGATGATGAAAGGCACACTAATTACAAAGAATAATTTTATTATAATATTTATTCACTATCATGAATCTGCGAGGATGGACACTACCCAACAACACACCACATATTAATCAATGCGAGGACAAAGTTGCGATCTCATGTTTTAAACATTTCAGTCTTCTTCATGAGGAGCGCTTGGATTCTGTTAAATTCAAAGTATTGCAATGATCATTAACTAAACATTAGCTTTTAATCACCCCATCATGTTTGTGACCCTCCAACTAACATGATGAATTGTTTCTCCCCGAGACTGATCTATAATGTGTTATTAATGATAGCATAATTAAAATAGCGGGGTTCTCACTGCGAACTGCTCATCGTTTCACTCCAGCTATTCTAACCCCTGACTGAATGTTCTTCATATGAAAAACACAGAAGATATAACCATCTTAACTATTCATTTAACTGCTTTATAGTTTTGTTTTGTTTTTTAAATGTAGCAAATCCAATATCTTTTTTGCAATAAAAGTGATTGGGATGAATGTCTTTTCAGATTAAATTTATTGTCAGTGTATAGTATTTGAGATGAATTGCACTGAGACAGAAGCAGAGATGGAAGGTGATATTTACTTTCCGTTTATTATTAGCTCTAACATATAATGCTTTGTTGAGGGTGAACTTAGCTGATCTCTCATATGTCTGGGCACTGAGCAAGATGCCATCAGTGGCATTGCTGGGCTCGGGATCTCAGTGACATTAATTTTCCCAGTGTCACCGCTGATGTATGGGAGTACTAGATGAACATGGTAGGGAGGGCATGCTAACCTTGTGGGAAACTGTTTGGGGTCAAAGCTTACCCATCCCTGAATCCGTGCTGAGGGAGGCATGCAAAACATACTTTTTTTTTACAGTAACACAGTGGAAACTCTGCAACCCATATTTTTTATTTTCTGAACAATGTTCTTCATAAAAAATACTTTCTAACCTGAACTATTTCATTTCCTATTTCTGTCACCAAACAAATGAGTCATTGCAGCCGATACATCAAATGAATTCATTACTTCGCCAGTTATGAACTCTTCAAATTTGTAACATTTCAACGAAGGCCTAATTTCATATTGTATATAGAAATTGAATGATATACAGTACCTGCATTAGAACATGATTTCAGAAAATCTCTGCAGATGACATTCAAGTTTCAGCCCTCTGGCTCCTGAAAGAGTTAGATAATAATACAGAATTAATTTCCCTGTTCTAAAACTGCTGGTGAATAAAAGGGTTTTTGTGTTTTATCTACCCATACTATCTGCCTTGTCCCCCTCTGCCCTGGGAATCAGGATACAATAGAGAAGAAAAAAGAGGGACATTCTCAAATGATCACTACAGATCCCTAGAATGAGGGCATGACACTGCACCCATGAATCTCTTTGTGCAGCATAATGTCTTTCTGAATCAGGACAGACTCCATATCCACACACCTGAAATAGTGCTCTTGTGAGAGGGCAGGTGTGGGACAAGGTGGGCTCTGACCATTGCTGTTCAACCTTGTCAAACAGCAAAGGGAATACACCTCAGCCAAGCTTTTAAAGAACCATTACTGTCATAGGGAGTGGTCTGACACAAGCTATGAATGGGACTACAGAGGGAAATAACTCGACAACCTTGGCTTTATAGTGTATAGACACAGATATGCTCTAATGGTCCCAGAAAATACTGGGTAACGCGTCTGTAATCTCCTAGCAGATAAAAAAAATGAGAAAACTATTGCTTTTTCACAAAAAACAAGTCAAAGGTACATAGCAGATATAGCCATAGCTTATTTAACATTTTGACAAAAGTACAACTCAACCTCCTGTGACATCCTTTAGGTTCTTTGCTCTACCTCTGTATGAATTAAGAAAGCCCCCAAAAATTGTCAGGCATTTTTGGTATGCAGATTTTTTTATCACATTTTACTGAAAGGTAAGTTCTTAATAAAGTTGTAATATGCAATGCAATTTTTTATAGCAGTACGTGTACACTGCATGAATTCAGGCTGACTATGGCGGCTGTCCTTTGAGGACAATTAAGTCTGGGAGGGAGTATCATTTACACTCTATAACATTATATCACATGACAAATAAAGAGGGATAACGTTGAAAAACAATTGTAATTTCTCCTCTGGGGGACTGCAGTTAAAATCTTAGCACTTAAACCAGATTAACTACTCTTAACTTTGGCTCCATTGTACCATAAATTCTTAAATATTCTCACCTGAGAGAACAAGGCCTTTATTTGAATCATAGTTTTTATTCCTAAACTTTCTACTGTGTTTGATAAGTCTGTTGTATTATATGACCCTAAATACTCTTCATAATTTGAATATTAAACATCTATTATTTGAATATCAGTGCACCATTTATTTGATAATTTGCGGTATCAGCCTTCCATTGCCAACTCATGCCATTTTAATGCGACATATGCTTTATAATATACTGTATGGGCTACCTAAATCCACTATAAATTCTCTGATCTGTTTCCAGTTATTATGTCTATATGACCTCAGGATTTCTTGGCTACAGAGTTCTTAAATGTAGCGTAATTTTTTCTTTCTTTCTTTCTTTCTTTCTTTCTTTCTTACTTTCTTTCTTTCTTTCTTTCTTTCTTTCTTTCTTTCTCTCTTTTAGTCAGCCTTTGGTCTTGTCATATGGTATCACTATGAGTTATGAGTTATGTACAGACATTGGGGTCACTGATCACGGATGTCTTGACATTGCCTTCGCCAACATCACCAACTAGCTGCCTTACGCTTGCATTTCTTATTCCCGTTTGGCTGCAGAATAATTCAAAGCATTTTCTGCTTTTCTGTGAACATCACTTCATTTTAATATCAGTTCTACTACAGAAGCAGAAATAGAGTGCAGCACGATATACTTTACTTTAATATTAACTTCCATATTATGCTTTATTGAGGATAAACGAAAGTGAATCTTTCATGACCCAAGTTTAAACATACAAATGCTATACAAATTTCATATACAGACAACATAACAATGTTATGTTAGTGCTGCTTAGGGAATATGGAAAGCAACTTGGCCATCTTGGACAAAAAAACAAGATTACCATGGGTCAGAGGAAAATATTAACGGAGGTAGAAAAGCTCTGTGGCTTTTAAATCTCTGGCCTAATGGACTGTATTGACCACATTAATAAAACAGGATATGTGTTTCTAATGTCCTCTCCGTGGTGCATTAGGCTTTGCTTTGACTACGGTTCCATTTGTTTGTCTGGATGGCAGCTGTGCGAGAGCAGAGATCTGAATCCAGAACTCATTTTATTTCTTGCAGAATGTGGTTAGAATTATTGCATCATTGGCTGAATAAAGGTATAAAGGAAGATAACATCTATGAGTCAATGTTAGAAGAAAATGTGACTTATGAATGTTATAGAGACAAGAAGATAAAGGATGTAAACAGCACTGAATGGTTCCCAAATATTGTTATTTTTTTGTCATGTAAGCTCTTTTTATGTGCTCTCTGTCCTGCACCCTTTTTTCTATGGAAGACCCATGAGCCTCATACTTGAAAATCCTCCGTTATATAGTAGTTGTACAGTGCCACCTGTACAATAATAGGTGATAAAGGTAAAAAACAGGTAACATAAATCTTGACAAGCAAGCAAACATTCTTTTTTTGGTCACTGGTCTTGGTCCAGACTTACACAGTGCTTACACAGACACAGTAAATTTGGGTTTAATAAGCATCGAGACTAAACAGTATATTTAACAGACATAGACAATTTATTCAACTCAGCCTTAGAATCACATTCATATGCAAGTACATAAATTGAGGGAGCAAATTACACTGAGTATAACCAGATTAGTTTTTAGCCACAATGTGCAATTTCGCATTTTGTAGACAATGTCAGACCACCACTGATTACAAGCAGAATAAAATATCTCAACAACCATAAAATTTAGATATTCATGGTCGCCAGAGGATTAAATGCTTCAGCATGCTAACATGCTAATGTCACTGTTTCTTTTTCTCTTTTAAGAGCACACTCAAAGTGAGGTGCAGGCCAGTACAAGCCCTTTCAAAATTAAGCTGTGCAATGTTTTATTTTTGATTGCATTGCCGTTGTTAGCATGCTGGCATGCTCTCCTAAGCATTCAGCCTCACAGAGCTGCATAGGTCCTCATAAGATTTCAGACAAGACATTGCATTGCTGCTTTGATCAGGATATTATGACTTAATATAATATAAATCCACCTCAAACCATCCTCTTTGTGGCTGGACAGCTGAAGTCAAACATCAGTCTGTTTGGTTATAGCTTAAGTGATGAACACCACAGGTTCTAACCATGCTCTCTGAGAATGTCCTCTATGAGCTTTAAATAAGGAATTAAATTAGGAAGAGTTACATGATGAACAATCCATGATCCAACTACTAGAACAGTCAAGGTGTGTCCCTAGGGACTTCCTTTGGATACTTACGAGTCCCCAACTTTAACTTTAGCAGTTCTAGAAACTGTTCTATTACACTGAAACTAGAGTCCACTGAAATATTCAGCTTCAGACTGATTTCCATTATAGTAACTGTCTATGACTGACTATGTAATTATTACTAATAATTTTATTATTCGTGTTGATAACACAAATGATAAGAATGCTTAAGAATCGTCCTTAAAACCTTGAAAACTTTGTAATCTCACAGCATGTGAGAGCCTACTCACAACAAAGGCTACTAGACCTGGTTATCTCCAAAGGTCTTAATATCTTCAATGTCAGGGTCCTTTATGCTGCCTTATCAAATCATTTTTTTTGTGTTTTGTTTGATATGACTGTCATAGTGGGCACTTGCACCAGGTTTGAAACATTTCAAATGATATATCAATGAAAACGGTGGCATAGAGTCATCTCCTGCGACGTCCCTCCTCCCTGTCAGCGCCAGTTGATGACCTTCTGGATTAATTTACTCCTCAAATCGTAATTGGCATTGATTTAAATCGCACCAATTAAAGTCAAAGTAACTTCTGGTAAGCAAAAGGAACTGTGGAAGAACACTCCAAACTTCAAAACCGTTGAAAGCTGAGTACAAATGGAAAAACTAGACTCCAAATTCACCACGATTGCTACAAAGAGGCTCCACAAATACCACGTAGAGCTGAAAAATGCAAGACAATCATTCCTGTCTCAGATCATTAATTCAGAACATGCACACTGTTTTCCACTGTGGATAAATGCACCAACCCATAAGTACAAGTGCCTCCTGAATTCAATTCTACAAAGTCGTGTAATGACTTCGAAAGATTAGGCAAACTATCAGTGCTTCCTTTCTAAAGTTAAATAACACGCTTCAGCAATCAACTAGAACTAATCTGGTAAAGATGAGTCATTTTGATGTCACAAACACTGCTCTTGAAGAAATTGTTTAACATTTCAAACTCTCCTCATACTGCCTTAATGCACTGCTTTTTTCCACAAAAAGTCTGGATCTAAGCACCACCATGGTACAGAGACAGCTCTCATCAGTGTTCTGAATGACATTAATCTCTGCATGTATTCTGGTAAAGTCTCTGCCCTTGTGGTATTGGTCCTTACTGCTGCATTTGATATGACTGACATTATATTACAGTTTTTTTTTTCTTGATTGCATGCTTAATGAAACTGGGATCCACTTGATCTCTGCTGTAACCTTCTTAGCACAGCAGATGTCTTCTCTTGCAAATGCTTTAACACATTTTCGTTGGTTTCGCACATTTCACACCTCAAAACAAGACTTGAGATTCCATTAAATAAACAGTTTCAAATCAAAAAAAATATTTATTCACAGACGGCATGAATTACTTATGAATCTCTTGATGAATGATCCACCTATGAATCGCCTGTATGAAACTACTTTACACAACTCCTCATTCATTTAGTCCTTATCCACCTACAGTCTGGGAGTCTGGGTAATTTTTTTTTTTTTTCAATTCTTTCTGTGGTGAAAGAATTAAGCACAAAGCTGTGCCACAATGAATGTCCAAGTTTGTCTTGTCTAGGTAATTACTTTAGGTCTTAGATGTCCACTACAGTGTATGGGCATGTAAAGACCAGCAAGAATAAAATAAATGAAGAAAACTCTCTGTGAAGATCTTTCTTTTTGTACAATATTTCAACGGAACGTCTCAAAAAAGTGTAAGGTGCAGGATTTTTGTTTCCTCTGGTGTGTCTGATAGATAATTTATGCTGTGATATGCAATCAGCAAATGGCACAGGCATATATTAAGGTTGAAGAGCGACTCACAGCAGTGTGTGGAGATCCGCAAAGATTGATTCTGGTTCTGGATTTACTGACTGCTCCGAGACTAAACCCAGAGAAGCTGCTTTTAGCTTCAGTGCTGCTTAAATGTGGAACAAATTGTGAAAAGCGACTCAAGACAATGTAGACTTTCAAAGCCAAACTAAAGAGCCGCCTGTTTAATCTTTTATTATTATTATTATTGTAACTTTTTTGTAAGTTGCTTTAGATAAAAGCATCAGAAAAATGACTAAATGTAAATATTACTTTTAATCATTTTCTTTTAAATCAAATTAATTTGTTTGATACTCTGTCTCACTCCATGTGTTCTTTTCTGTTTTTATCATTTTATCATTTTTTATGCCTTTGCCCGTCTACTCTGTAAAGCACTTTGGGCTGCCTCTGGGTATGAAATGTGCTATATAAATAAATTTACCTTGCCTTCCCTGATGTCATGAGGACACATCTTCTATCGCTCTGTGAATCCCTTCAGCCTCAGATTTTTATTTCCCAGAGTCCCTTGAATTTTGAGGAAACTTTCCAAACCTGTTACTTCCTCCCTATCCAGCAGTTGTCCCCATTGTGTTTCAGCTTTTACACATTACCTGAATGCCACACCAATACGCTCACCTTCTCCTTATCACCTCATTAGGTCTTGGTAGACTATATGAAGCAGACATCCAGCTAATCATTGCCAGATCATTTATTGTGCCCCTGTAGCTGTATAGCTTTCCAGCCTCATGTTTCCTATCTGCTTTTTTTGGAGGCCTGCTCCCTCTTTAAATATATTTGCCGTTACTGATTGACTGCCTGTTGCTGACCTCTGCTTCAAAACAACCTGCTGTGTCTGCAGAGTCTGAACATCCTCTACCAGAGCCACTTACAGCTAAGGTAATTATCAAATGATGGCAGAAAAAAAAACAAAATCAAGCTCTGGTACACACATGGCAACTGAGTATAGTAGATACATTTCTGTGTCTACTTTTTCATTTAAAAAGAAAGACATCACGTCTTACCATCTGTCTAAAAAAAAAAGACCTTTTAACTTTTTAGACCAGTCAAGCACAAACTCAATGTGCGTTCAGTCCTTTTTCACCCTTGAGCAAGCATTGTAGAGTAGAGATTCATGGCTTTGCTAATTAAATTTTTGCAAACCTGGTGGAGCCCCTGGCAGCCATTATCTGCCAACAGGATTTTGATTAACTGGACATGAATACACTATTATCTAGAGTTACTGTTTGGGGCTTATAAACATCAGCCCCCTAATTAAAAAGAATAATGCAGCGCATATCATGTCCAAGGCAATCTGCATCTTGCTTGGCTATCATGGGAAAAAAAAAATGAGGAAAGTCAAACTCCTCTTAAGTTCATGCATAAAACATAATCAAAGCAAAACGATGATTCCTTTTGTTATATAACAGGGAAAACATTGTTTCAAATCTTCTACAGGACAGGACAGGTCTGGTTTCACCAGACAATGAACCCACTGCACAACTGAATATTGTCAAAAACTGAAATGTTCGTACTTTTTTTTTTTTTTTTTTACATGCAGGCACAAGATGATAGATATTATTTTTTTATATATATTTTTTGCTGTAGAGTGGAATTTTCAGGGTGAGGGGAAACATCCCTTGTTGTGTGAAATGATAGAGTAGCATAAAACATATGGATCGAGTATTTTCACTGTACAGTAAATATACTGTATGTAGTAGATTCTGTGCAATCCATTTTACATGACGTGACCTATTTCTCCCTAAAACTACTTGTAAACAAAAGCAGTTGTTTTGCTGCTACCGCACACTCTTTGTTTAATATTAAATGAATTCATAAAATCTCACGCCGACAATTGCCAGGTCTAACACGTCAGTATGTCAAAATCTTCACCCACTCTGTAGTGGTACAGCGACATTACGGCTAGTGACATAAATAGGTCAATGAATAAAGGGAAAACTTTTATGGAAACTAAGTCAACAATGGCTTGTCGAGCTCTTAGATAAATTCAGTCATGTAGAGGCTAAGCACAAAAAAAGGAAACACCTCTGCACAATGTGATGCAATCCAAGGTTAAGTCTTACAACAGAAGTAAAGTTTTCTTATGTTCTGTGTATATTTTTAGGTGGAATAATGGTGTGGGTGTTAAACAGAGAGGTCGAAGGTATGCGTCCCACAATTCCTAGTTATGGCCTTGCAGAATATGTTGAACTCATTAATTGACCCCTGGATCCCACTAGGCAAGGCTTAATGACATTGTGGCTGCAATACTCTTTTGGTCCATTTTCCGTGCGACTTCATATCCCACCACCGCATCAGAAGTGGAACATTCTTCCCGCCAGATTTTGGATGGCTCAGATTTGGTCATTTTTCCTTTGGTTTATGTGCTTTTACCATGAGTAAGTAGGCTACATAGTTTGTTTGTCTTCATGATCGGAGTCTGCACAGGGTGTTTTATTTTGAAAACTGACCAGATTCTTCATGCCGTTTCTGTGTCTGATTTGGCCGCCAGCTCGATCTGTTCTGTGCTGCTTGAGGCAGCTTGTTGCGGCATCCGTCAGAAATAGATCAGCCACATGTACTCTGCGGATTGGCACACAGAGCGCGTCCTCTAGGATGCTTTGCTGCAGCATTTCTGGTGGAATCGCAAACATTGTCTAGAGCATCGGAAGAGCTCCGGCAGCCATGGTGCAGCCAGAGCATGCTGCAGACTTGCAGATTTGTATTGTTGCATTACTCATAAAAATAAACCATAAACACAGACACTCATCTTGGACATACTCTTCAAATAACTTTGATCTTCTCCCCTCTTATATTCAAACATGCAATATTCTGTCCATAACTTTAGGATTGGTTTACTTCTGTACCATCAAAGTTATTCAAGGGCGGCAAGTTCAAAATAAATCACTACAAGTTACACTAATCGGGCTATGAAACAGTTTCCACATTCCCGTTTAATTAGCTTCACCATAGAAAATATGAAACTTGGTGGACAGAAAGACAGCTAATCACGTACAGCGTATAAAAGCTGTTTCACAGAATAAGCTAACACATACAGTGCATAGTATTTTCCCCTGGGAGATGTCAGGGCAGAAGAAAGAAATGAGAAAGAATGAAAGCTTTGCAATAGATGGTGCTCGCCATTTGACGCCTCTAGTACAAACTGGGCTGCACAGCCTATTGAGAAATCCATTGTGTGTTGTTCACCTGCAGAGCAAATCTCTCCGCTAGCCCCCACTAGCCAATGACGTTTTCAGTATGGGCTTTGTAATGCTGGGACTGAAGGTCATAAAGGTCTAGGTAGTTTTCTTTCACAAAGTTTTGCTTGTGCATCGTGACAACTATGAGATTACAAACGAATGTTAGCTGACAAGACAATAAAAAAGAAGTGCAGCAGGACATGCCAAACTAGGCGGTGAGTTGCAGAAAGAAAATAAAACGCTGCTTTTCTGGGATGTCAGCAGTAAAACAGAGCAGGTGTGGATTCTGTCCACCTGCATTGACGCAGCTGCGTTTTTCCCTCATTATGACAACTCCATAACACAAACAAAAGGAAGTGACTCGAAAAATAATTTAATCATGGTCCTAAAGGTTAGGCTTGAGTAAGCACATGAATCTGGTTGCAGTTATTCACAGTCTGAAAGTACACGGCCAGCACAGGTTGATTTTTCAGTTGCTTTTGTCTATAGAAAAGAAGAGGAAGGCAACAGGGTTCTTACACTTGTGTTACAGACCCTGTTCGAAGTTGTTAGGAAAGCAAGCTTCACAAAAGTGTTGGTTTAAAAGGAAAGCATCTGTTCATAGATGGATAACAAAAACAAATTCAACCATTTGGTGTTGACAAGGCTTAATGTTTTGTATGGTTTTAGCTTAATCAGGCAGCAATGACGCACGTTTCAGTTCAAGCTTATTAACATCGCTGTGTTAAAATCTGTGATGACATCTCTCAACTTTTTACAATTTGAGTTATATAAAGATAGAATTTGGTAAAATTTAGGACCACAGAATCAGAAACAAGAACAACCAGATGAAATCACAAATCATTAAAAGGATGTATGTGTTTAAATGCTAAAACGATGTATAAGATGACTTTTCATTTTTGTTAGAAACATATAAAGTAGATAATATATGTAGTAGTTTCAATAATTTATATCCATGTGCTTTAATTGACATTCCCCTTTTACAACATACGTTTGGAATTCAAATACTGAGAAAGGACACACTGGGAATTATGTAAAATGTGCTTAAAAGGCAAATTTTCCCTTAAGATTTGTTCAAGGAAACCAACTTCCAAGAAAATTTGTTCAACCTCTGAGGGAAACATAATTCAACGCGGATAATTCTGTGTCATAAGAAATGTATAATTTAGCTTCAAATTATTGAAAGGGCCAAGAACCAACGAAACGTTGTTCCTACAATCTCAAGCTGTTACAAAATCAGATAAAGCAACCCTGCAAACCATCTTTCTCAGTCCCACTCCGCAGAAGATGGGCAATTACATGTAAGGATCGCCCTTTGAAGGTTGCCCTTTGAGGATCATATCTTTTACTTTGGCATCAATCTCGGGAATCAGTATGGACCTTCCACAGGATGTTAACGCAATAGGCTGTAGATATCGCCCACACAGCTTCAAAAAGACTTAAGATTTCTTGATATGTTTTTTTTTTTTATCTTATCTTCTCTTGATAGCTGCTTAGCTCAGGTACTCTGAAATTATTTAAATGTTTTGTGCACAAAGATAATACGCTGACTGACATTAAGTGATAACTGATAAGATATAGTATATAGCATTTACCACGTTGTGTTTTCCTTAGAAAATCCGGCCACGGATCTGTTTTTAAAGGGATAATTGTGGCTGGTAGTGTTTATTTCTTGAGCACACTCTGTCTTTTGCTCAGATTTATCCAGGTTTTAAAGCATGGAACCCCGCAGCAGCTGAGACTTCAGCTGACTCCCATCTTCCATGTAATTTTGTTTTGGCCTGCCACAGGCCACAACATAATTTGACATAACAGAGTCTTACCTCTTCCCTGGTCTAAGAATATTGTGACCTTTCATTTTAAAGCCCCTATGAATCCAGTTCATCACCATAGCTTAGGGATTTGGTAGGGGGTGGAGTGGATTGGTTTGCGAGAAGTCTGCAGGAAGCACTCTTCTTAATGCTGGCACTGGAGCGATGTTTAAAAGTGCTCTAGGGCTCTAAAGCAAAGACCCTTTCCTTCAATTAGATTGATTCAGAAGCCCGTGGCTTTAACCTCTGCTGGAACACAATTTGTCTATTTTCTCTCTGACGTTAGGATGTCTAAAGCAATCTCACAAGTGCGTGCAGATTCCTGGCTCTTTATGCTCTTTGCCTTGCGCATCGTTTCCACTTTCATTCGTCTATTTATGGAAAGTGAGACATTTGACAATGGATATCCAGAACAACGCTCTATACACAGAGCAGGAGACAAAGAATGTGTCTCTAACAGTGGAGGCACCACCGGTGCAGCACACCATTGCCCAGAAGCTGTTGGGGGCCCATCCGCATGAGCGAGAATAATAGAGCTTAACCCCATTTATTCTCTGTGGTATTTATTATTATATTTTTTTTTAGCACTGTTGATATAAAATGTTTTTTCGCCATGAGCAGAATTTAGTCACACTGTTTCCCCCTTTTGGATAAGGAGATGTTGTTTCTACTTTTTTGTCATTACCACAATGTGTCAGAGTGACAGACACCCTATAAATATTCGCACCAGGGCCAATTACAATTATGTTACACTATTGGTCTCAGATTTCATGTTTGAGACTGATTTTTTGTCGTTACATATATTGGTCCGAAATACAACCGCTCACAGACATGCAAATATGGAGAGATAGTGGAGTGATGGGCAGCCACGTAGCGGCACCCTGAGAACAGTACCTTCCATACCTTGCT
Organism: Protonibea diacanthus; assembly: GCA_028641955.1. Taxonomy (NCBI): domain Eukaryota; kingdom Metazoa; phylum Chordata; class Actinopteri; family Sciaenidae; genus Protonibea; species Protonibea diacanthus. The sequence goes on along the minus strand of CM053991.1, from coordinate 11,503,081 downwards.
CAAAGGCACCTCAGCAGTGCCCAGGAGAGGAACTGGCACCTCTCCAGCTAACAGTCCACCCTCTATAGTTTGGTCCATGCTGGAGTCAAACCGACCTCTCTCCGGTTCCAAAGGTAAGTCCCTACAGACTGACCTGTTTCAGTGTAAAGGAGGTGAACATATTTACCCTTTCACTGTGACCGTGCTTATGATGTAAGCTCTTTTTTTTTAGTATGAAAGAATAAACATAGGCTTAATAGATACTACAGACTGCTTGGCAAAAAAGAATATGATAATTATGAATAAGGTTTAGAGCTGATTCATATTGCAGTATAAGTAACAGGCCCATCCAAGGCATCGATTCCACTAATTTTTGCAGAAAAAGGAGGAGATCGTGCACACTATCTAAAGTGTAAAAGCAGCCTTTGCAGTACTCTACAGTAAAGGTCAGCGGTTCGATCCCCAAAGCAGCAGCATAAATCTGGTAGAGGAAAGTGAAAGAGCAGCACTTGTTGTTCCCTCTGAGGTACTCCTGTGTCATGCCTCTATCCAGTGATATAATGCAGGCTATATGCAGGCATACCCACTTATTTTTCAGCATTGTGCATATCCACTTCTAAATCCCCTTTGATGCACATCATTCAAATGTGTTCTGCAACCTGCTTCTCTAGTAGGAACAAGGAGAACTGAAAATGCATAATTATGTTGTTGTCTCACCACCCCAGTGTTTATGATAACACATGCACCTCTTCTGTGGCTAATGCTGTTTTCATAAAGATCCTTACTCCCTGAAGTCAAGCAGCAGGAATCAAGTGACAATGTGCAAATACTACTGGCCCATTTCTGGATGAGCTAAATATGCAAGAATAGTGTTGAGTGCCACTGTTGAGCACAGGGTGTTTATTCTTTGCTAAATATAAAGAAGAAAATAGTGCATAAATTAAGGTTATACGAACTTCCCCAGACATCACCACTAACTACAACTATTTACCAATTGCTTCAGTGGCAGCAAGGCTACCAGAACAGACTGTATACTCTACTGTGTGAGTGTGAACAAGGCATTCCTGAAAAAAGAGAGCATTGCCCAAAACTTCCCTGGACAAATTAAGTGAAAAAAAGAGACGGCCTTGTCCAACACATATGAGTCTTTTATAATTATTTGCTCAGTGATATGTATGATACTTCAAGTGCAGTCTTGTGTGAAATGTGCTGACCTGACCTGTCTTATTATAAACCATTCTAAAGGTACAGAAGTCCCACAGCTACGAGCAAGCAGTCTCAGTTTATAGGAAAAAAAAACATTTCTGATAACAACTCAGGGCAGGAATGTAAAAGAGCTTTTGTATCGTTGAGGAGGCGTGGTTTACCCTTTCCTGTGCTACTGTTTCAAAACCTTGGTCAATCAAGGAAATCATTTTTTCGTTAATCCTTCTGAGTGCACACAGAGAAGTGACATAATCCATAAACTGAACCACTGATACTTCCCAAGGATTTCTTATTTGGTGATTAAAAGAAAGTAAGGCTTAACTTTGTTAGAATTCTGCAGCACTCATAGACCTTTATTTGTGCAGAAATAATTACATTTAGATTGATCTAACATTAAGAGCAGGTGAAAAAGACATTGTCTAATTAGTGCAATTTCTTACTTACATTGGCAGGCATGATGAACACGACTGAGATGGACCTGTGTCCCAGCAATGATCCTGGCGACACAGGGAAAATCTGATACGTCCATTAATTCTGTTGTTGGCTGGTACATATGTCTGATGGAAATATAATCAATTATGGTCCTGGAATAGTTTAATTTAATTGCTTAAAAGCTTTCCTTCCTTGGGTGAGAAATACAAACACTTCTGAGGGAAAGATCAGGAACATTGTCCTTGCACAATCTAATCTGCAAGCACTTGACTAAACCCTTGCTATTCACGATTTGTTGAACTCCTCTCTCTGCAGAAAAAAAAAAAACTCCCAAGATACACTACCTCAACAACTCTTCAGGGGTGTCTTTTGGCAAAAATGTGCTTTGTGAATATCTTTTTTCAAGGATTTCATTTGAGTATCCAGAGCAAAGAAAATGTTGCAGTTTAAAGTGTCCTTAAAAACTTCAGCAGGAACAAAACCCTTCATATAGTCAAATGAAGATTCAAAGTACTAAGTCAAGTCGAATTTGAGAAAAATGGTGCAAGTATTCAACTGCTGTATCCTAATCTGGTTTGAAAAGGCCAATATTTATAAAAGTAAAGTAAAATTTCAGGTGTGAAATAAAGACAGCTCCTCCCCCAAAAAAGTGTGGAACAGTCAGACTCGAGCTCCAGTGGCCAAAGTGCAATAATTGATTGATGCTCTATGTGCTGTTGGGTTTACCTCATAACTCACTGTAGCCAAGTTGATACAGTATCTTCCAGTCACTTCCCCTTAGTTGTGTCCAGTGCTATTGACATGCACTCTCATCTACTTTTACTTGTTTGGAGTTACTGTCAGTCAACTCATGTATTGGACAGGGACGTTTTAATAGGAAAGGCAGCTACATATTTTATTTTGTCTGGTTCTTAAGTGAGAAATAATTCAAAGACATAAAAAAGTGAAAGCTGAAGTGATCAATACCGCTTTCCTTTGGGGAACCGTGAAGAAATAGAACCAACGGGGGGATAATTGAATAATAGTGGGCAATGACATGCATAAGTAACAGCGGCAGGGAATGAGCAGCGAGTTTGACGTCTTAAATCAGCCACCCTATTGATGATGACAGCATGCACACTCAGCAGATGCTGGACGCAGCATCATGTGGTTGACAAAGTATACGTTTTTATTTAGATCCTCTCATGGCTTGTGCTTAGCTGAGACCAGATGTGGCCCCAGGGAGGAACAGGCCTGCTGGACATGTTTATTAGCCTGGTGTGGGAAATGACAGTGTTGTAAATATTCATAGGACTATGTGTTGGAAAGGCCCAAGAACAAAACAAGAAAATCAGTAGAAACACAGGGAGCATGGGAGGTGACTTGGAAAATAGATTAGAATAATTACAGTTGTATGAGAGATAAACTTGTTGCACGGCTTTCAAGACACATATAAATATTTGTTTTTTCTGGTGTTATTACAGTATTTTGCTGTTTAAAGGAAATCACTTTTTAAACTGACCTTACCGGATTCGACTTTGATGACACCGTGACTCTCCCCATTGTCTCAGCTACTGCATTCTGTAAACAGATAGTGGCATAAATAGGATTTTCTCCCCGAGTGCAGGAGCAATAATCCACTTTGTAACGTTACCTAACATGACAGACAAATTTCCCAATTTCCCCTAAGTGGTGCAGAGTCAACACTTTGCTTTGGTTTGCATTTCAGATCTGAGCGCACACACACATTTACGTAGCAAGTATAGTCCAAAGATGACCATAGTACCGGCTCCGTGGTGGCAGTTGAGCTTTCCAAATGTTATTTATTATTCCACTCTATGTCCCAAATTTGGTATTGCCATGTGGTCAATTTTTTCTTCTCTCAAACACTGCCCAGCCATCTGTAGTGTCCTGGAGTGGTCCCTAAACACAACCCTACAGCGGATGGTCAGACGTGGCACACAAGAAAGGAAGAGAAAATCATGTCATCAATCATAAAAGCTTAAGGCCAGGAAGGCAAGCGCAGCATCACGCCATTCATCTCTCGCTCTTTCATTCCTTCTGTCCTTCCTTCCTCTTCCTGTCCCTGATTCCACCCCTCCCTCCATCCATTTCTGTCTCACACTGAACCCTCCTTCCTCACTATTTCCCTCCATTTTGTCTTTCCTTCCTCTATCCATCACTCTCTCACTCTATCCATCCTTTTACTCTAGACTTAATCCCATTTTCCCTTCATCCACTTTGCCCCCCCGCCCCATTTTTTCCTTCTGACTTCAGTCTCTGTCCATGACAGTTTTGTCCAAATGTTTACTGTTGCTTGAAAAATGAAAATCACCGGACAGCTTGCTGTTCACAAGAAAAAGTACAAGTACGTTGACTTTTTTTCCCCTCTTTTTTTTTTTTTTTTTGTCAGCTGGTCGACTAGCAAGCAGGTGTTTCTCTAATGTTATTTCCCAAGGCAATGGGTCTGTGTAGCCAACGACAAAGGTAGTCTGAAATCACATCAGTGCAAAAATGATGAGAGAGAAAGAGAAAGATGAGATGAAGAGAAGATTCAAAAAAGAAGCATTTTAGCATCATACAAACAGAAACAAATGACACTTGCTAACTTCATTTAGGATTTCTATAGTTTGTGTAGTCAGACTGTAGACATGTTGTGTTCTCTTCACAGCAGACCCTTGTTACTTCATGTCAGATACGAAAAAGAATTAGAAGGACTGATGATGGCGAGTTTAGATTGTAAAACATAGGCTTTATAGTCATTTGCATTGACCAGATGAAAGCTATAATTATATGATTTTTTTTAAATATTAAAATGAGCATACAGACTCTGCAGGAGTACAAAACAATACTCCTCCACATCTCTCCTGGGTGGACTGCAATGGTCAGTGAAACAGAAAAGCACGTATACCAGCTGTTTTTACACAAACTGGATCAAATCAATTTTTCATGTTCTTGGAATCTTGTAATTCATATGATGGCTTCACAAATAAAGGATATATATTTATATGCATGCCAATATGCGGCAGCCTCTGTTTTTTTTTTTTCCTTTTGTTTGACAAACTCTGAGCACTCGTTTGGAGTATTTTGTTTGTCTTGCCTTTCCAAGCTGAACCCAACTTTCATTTATAATGGATTATATTCGATAATGAAGTGTTTGCATTTCAAATGTTCAGAAGCTCAGACCATGACCAAGGCTTTTCCCTGGGTTTCTTAAAATGTGGCTGAAGCGAGGAATAATAATAATAAAAAAAATAATAATAATACTGTGAAGAGAAGGTGTAATCCGTGTGTAGATAGGAAGGCAGCAGCATCTGCAGCTTCAAAAAAATAATGGCTCTGGGAAAAAATCGCAGTAGTTTTTCAGCTGCAGAACAGTTTAATCACATTTTTCATATGATAGGGTAAGTATTAGAGGGAAGGTGGAGAGAGGGAAAATGTCTCAAGGACAAAAGCATGATGCATGCTTTGCAGTGTGATGACTGCAGATAGGACCTATCTCTTGGATATCTTTTATTGCTTTTATATTTGCTCCTGTCCTTGGGTTCTTCATGAATTGGAATTTGTTTCCTTGAAGTGCATTCCTCCCTGCACACAGAAAAATAAGCACATTCAAATGTCAGACAAGATACTTACCTCTAAAGGCTTTTCAGGTAGACCAAGGCTTCCAAGTGGTTACTAGGATATTTTTTTCACTGAACAAAGGCTTTTTAGATTAAAGTAAAAGTAGTCTTCTTATTCAGGTTTGCATACCAACCATGATGTAAAATTGAATCTTATTGGAAAATCCTGAAATCAAATAAACTTTTTATGTTTTATTCATTTCACATTTATTTAAGATATCCTCGGAATGCTGCTGCCACATAGTATAAACTTATTTGCATTGTTTGGACCTAGTGGGCTTAAAAAAAGAAAGAGAAATATTAGAAAATGCTAATCAAACTAAAGGGGCAATGAGAGAGACAGATCTGCTCTGCTGTCACAGTTGTTCACTGTTGTTTATGATCCCTGATATATTTGTGTGATACTTACGCGTATCACACAAATATAAAAAAAATTGCAGCTCTTTACCGCTGAGAAAAAAATATGTGGCATCAAGTGTTCTCCTCTACCCAAACAACAATAGGATTCAGAATTATTTTATCATAACAAACCTCTGACACTTATGACTGAGATACACTAATGATTTTGTTACAGTATGTGCACACGAAGCGGACTTGATGCTCACACTAAACTGCCAGTGTGAAAGCTCTCTCGATCAAACATCACTTTTTCTTATTCAAGTAAACCAGAAGAGAATACTTGCAAAGCGGTGTGACCTGAATCTTTGTACACCATCTGGTGAGGTTTTGGCCAGTTGCTGTCTCTTGATTAAATCAGAATTGAAGAATGGACCTGATACAAAGTCCGAAAACATCACATTGCAGGCGGAATGAAAGTTACACAAATGAGAGAGTAAAATGCACACTGGCGAGAATTTCATAAGTAGATCTAACCCCTAAATTCCACCTGGTGAGGCATTCTGTGTGCACCATGGCCACCGGAGCTATATGTTCTACAGTAGTCAATGTTTCAAACCCCAAGCCATGGTTCGGTTCAGAAGCGTCCGAGAACTGGGCCTTCACTTGGCTCCGCAATCAATAAGTGGATCTTATATTTCTGATGGACGCCGCGAGCAACCTGCATCAATCTGCACAGAGCAGCTCAAAGCTGGCCGGAATCCAGAGAGAATCCGGTCCATTTTCAAAATAACCTCGTACAAACTGCCAGGTGTAAAAACAGCCAGCAGGGATACAATTTAACTATGTAGCATATTTACATGTTTAGAAACATATTTCGAAGCACATAAACCAAGGAAAATGACCAACTCTGAGCAAGTAAACAAAGTCTGGCAGGCGGCGCGCTCCGCCTCTGAAACGCTCCCGGTGGGGTTTGAAGTCGCGTGGAGCATGGACCAAAACAGTGTGGTGGCCTCGACATGACAGAAATGTGCCGAGTGGGGTTTCGGGGGAAAAGTGACAATGTGAAGATGACATCTTCATTGATCAACAAGAGCAGACCAAAACATCTGAAACATCTGAATTTCTGTTTGACCCACCTATGACTACTAACAGCAATAACTCACATTTTAATCAGTCATTCAGAAATGCATTGTGACTTCACATTGTACCATAGATATTAAAGAAAAGGCATATGCAATTGCATGTGTACAGACCAAAACCTTTGTTTGTTTTTAGTTGGCAAGCAGGTCATGCAGGTCAGACACTTATACGCAGATTTGAGCAAACTGAATGAATAAACCAAGCTGAAGGTGCTCTGGCTCATGCCAGGTGCCTCACCCAGGTTATACGGGAGTGAGCTGATGGCGACGAAACCATCGGGTGCTGTCACTTTCGCTGTGACAGAGAGCATGCAGGGACTTAATGGTTTGCCCCCACTGTCAGCTGCAAACACCCAGCAGACTTAACCGAGGACCGCTCAGGAGATATTCAGCTTTGTCGTTTACTCCTTCTGAGACAGCTTGATGAATGGATATCTGAAAGAGTGGATAAATTCTTTGCCCCTATAGATTTGTGGCCTCAGCCTGTTGTGGCCGCTTTCCATGTTCCCCACAAATTGGTTCAATAAATAAATAATCATTCAAATATGTCAGGAGACAATGAATAAAACATGCCTTCTCATACTTGCGGTTGCCAGACAGTTTTTCTCCGAGTGTGGTGCAGTGGGTGTATAAGATCAAAATGTGCTCATGTCTCATATGCTTTCAATTAACACTGGTGGGTAGGTGTAATCTAACTTGGCAACCAATTAGTGAGCGTTTTATGAAAATAAACATTCCCTTTATTGTCCTTCATTGATGTGCTCTGCCGTTTGATATTCATTCAACCACTGACGTGTACAGAATGAATGAAAAATGGCTGGCTTTATATCAGAGAGGTCAGAGAAGTTGAACGACATAAACAGTTTTTTTTCAATAAACACTCTTAAATGCGTTAATATTTTTCAGATGATTTGGAGAAAAGACATGAATAATTCATTCGTTAATCCTAACAGTTCATGATGATGCATGTCTGGCACTGAAAGTTGTGACCACGGTGTCACAACAATCTCAAATACACTCAATACGTACAGCAAGGTATCCATTGAAATGAACATATTCACAGAACAGTGTTCAACAAAGTCACATAAGTGCAAACTTTTCCTTTAAAACTAAAAGTTAGCAGGGATTTCACTGAACCATGTGCATGGCTGTTCTCACACAAACTGCATTTACAAGAACATCAACCACTGTACTGGCTGATCAAGGTCAGTTTGGAGTTTCTTTCACTCCTTCTACGTACCTCACATCCATCTCTTCTGCTGCGTACCAGAAATGAACTCTTGCCGCATGCATTCCATTACAATATTACAGCACATTTAGTAGAGAGCTTAGGTTATTTCCTCTCATGCTGACAAAAACAATTTCCCTCTCAGGTCTTAATGAGGATTACAGAGCCTTTCATATTATGGTCCCACATAGGTTATCGCATCTTGGCCTATGTGATATTGATGAGAGGCAAGCGACTGCATTCATGAAATTAAGGTCTTAAAGTCACTGCAACAGAATGCACGGCAGTTAGCATTTCTTCTGATGATTTAGGGGGTCTATTTACTGGCAAGTGCATGGTTTATAGCTTAATTCTCGCTCATAACTCAACAGCAACACCATTATATACTTTGTAACACAGTTCTTACACAAGGTGAAATAGGACACTGGAAAAGAATAGGCCCAAATGATCAGGGCAAAGAAGCAAGTGAAAGGAGGGGAGTGTTTACAGGAAATAGCAGAAAGGTGAGAAACAATACAACAATGGAGAAACCCTTTATTAGTGGGAGTCCATATGGGCCAAATCTGACACCCCACCCCCCCACCCCCCCTACAAAAATATTTGCCCCCAACCCCCGGAGAGCTTTTAACTTGTGAAACTCCAAAAAAACATAACAAATAATAAACATGACAATAAATATGATTTTTGGGTAAAAAGAAAAAATTGCAATTGACATGGTGTGCTGATGTTCAGCAAGACAGCTTTTTTTGGGGGGTTTAGATAACCAACCAAACGTCAATTAATCATTTAGTCAATCAACAGGAAATGAACCAAATATGCAAAGATTCTGATCATCGATCATCGAACATCTTAAATGTGAGGAACTTATGCTTTTCCTAATCAGCATAATCTGAATATGTTTAAGACATCTAAAGATGTCAACTTGGGCTGTCGGAAAATATATTTTTGCTTTACACACTGCAGTATTGTATCTCTGCTTTATCTCTGCTCAGGAATAAAATACACTCAAAGCTGACACCATTGCTGTGCTGTGCACCTCTTTGTGTTGTCATCGCTTTTGTTGCTGGTATCATCATTGGTATATTGTTTCAGACTGACACACATTGTGCAAGTAACACATTTACTTGTGCCCATTGGTCTGGACCATAGGTGTGGTCAAGCGCATTTGGTGGTGCATTGCTATTTTGTGGCAGTAGAAAGTGACTGCAGCATTGACCAACAACAAGCTGGTCTAAAGTCAATGCTGCAGTATTGTGCTATTATTCAAATAGTAAGATGTGCCTATGTCGGCAGGTACACAATGAGCATACTGTACTCTCTGCTTGTTACACAGGGCAAGCAACAGTGCTCCTTCTCTTCTGTTAAATATCATGCTTTTGCCCACATGTAATCAGATGGATTTGTGGATAGAGGACAGAGGATTGGAAGGTGGCAGTAGGTCCGCCAGCCAAGGACCACTTACCTGTCCCTTAGCTAGGGAAGCAGTTGTAAACTTCACTTATCCTGCCAGGTCCTGTTAGATTATTTGGAGACCATAAATTAACTATTATAAAAACTATGATGCAAAAACAACCTTTTTCCCCATGACTAAGACAAGAAAAAACTATGATTAACTGTAATTTTTTGGATGTTTTTCTCCCAGATTTTCTATCAGTTATGCATCTAGCATGTCTGTGAGAATATGCATCCCTGTGATTGATTGACAATGACATGATGGTTTCAATGTGCAAAGGTTTGGTTGGGAAAAAAGAGAATAACTTGATGGACCCACTTAATTTAGTTCATTGTGTTTTCCTTTCTGCTGCAGTATAAATAAACAAAAAGTTAATTAAAATGTAATGACTTCTCGCTGACTAACAGGACTAAGACATTTTGAGAAGTTGCCGACTGAAACTAGGCTAAAACTAAAGAATAAAAATGACTAAATTGTGACTAAAACTAATTAGCATTTGCGTCTAAAGACTAAATCGAAAATAGCTGCCAAAATTAACCCTGTTGGAGCTCAATGCCAGCTGTCCCTTTGCACTCCCCATTGCTGTCAAGGTCATCCGTGCATGACCATATCTGTTTCCTCAGCAGAAAACCGTTTGCCAACTTTCCCGTCCCACTATTTAAAGGACCAGTGTGTAGGATTTAGTGGCATCTATCCGTGTAGTTGCTGAATGGCTCATTCTACGGTAACAGAAACACGCGATTCACATTTTTAGGTGATTATACACTAATGACAACATAGTTTTGCATATTATATTCCATTGGTGGCATATTCTGTAAATATTATCCCTAAATATTACACACTGGGCATTTAAATATGCATGTGGCAGGTGCAGGCACACCTGGCTTTCAAATGAAATGGAAGATAACACTCTGATTTCTATCTATGATTAATTAGAAGACTAAATACAACCACTTTGTGCCCAGATTAGGTGCTGTTTAACTAGTGGAGTTGCGTACGCACTAAATGCACTTTATGCTATTCATTTCAGCCCATGCACAATACATCATTTGGACAGGGTATTGCATCTCCACCATGCCTGCAAAACTATGTTGACATCCCACTGAACAATGCTGGAAAAGAAAAGAAAAACAAAAAAAAAACTGCCCTGGAGTTGAACCTGCAGATGTAGCCATCTAGAAACCCTGGCTGGTCCACGGCGAGGCTGTGTTTATTTGAAAGGATGTATCCAGCTGGCAGCAGTCTGTCAGGGGGCACCAGAAGTGGCTGGTACTGTAATTGCTGACCCATGGTCTTTACTTTCTGCATTACTGCACATGAGGTGATAAATAATGAATCATAAATTTAAATTAAAAAAAAAAAAAAAAAAAAAAAAAAAATTAACCAGAGGTTGTTTTTTTTTTTTTGGACATAAACCCACTATTACACCTCTGATAACATGTCAGTAGAGTGAAATGGGGCATGCGAAAACACCAGTATGCTGTTTAAATATCCTCATTAAAGATGCATGAGTGAAGAAGGAACTGAATTGAATACGATCATGTTCACTAAAAACCCGGCAACACAGCCAAACAGGAAACTACATAGTGTAGTGATTTTGAACTGCATTTTGGCACTTACAGCAGGGTGATTATTTCGTGACTCAAGTCACAGTCAAACAATTATGGTTTCATTCAATTATATTTGGAAGAACCTAAATGTAAAAGCGCCACTTCCGTCAAACTGGGGCTGAGAGAAATGTCATTTTAAGCTGCACAGCAACAAACAGCCAGCATGTCGTTATTATTATGGCCTTTAATGTATATATGTATAAAAAAAATTAAATTCTTCTCCACAGAAACTTTTGCCAGCCCTGTTGGAACAAAGCTGATGACGCACTCAGCTGTGGCACCCCACTTACCCGGTGTTATGTCACAGAACTGAAAAAAGAATTAGGAGTCTTGGGGGAGTTCAGTTACGGAGTGATGAGAGAAAACTTTAAATTGTACATTCCTTTCACTCTGAAAAGTCAACTCTGTGTGTTTCCGAGCCAGTCAGTGTGATTTTCCTAAGAACACAGACGTTTGTCTGGTTATGTAGCAACAACCTGGGTTTTGCAAGATTTAATTAAGGTGACTACAGAGGAACTAGCACGTGTGATGTGTGCCGCTGAAATTAGAGGCCGCAGATGGAGCATACCTGCTGACTTCAGATGGTTTTAAAGGGAGTTAATCAACTGAAGGGGAAGGCCTTCATACGTGCAAGCTGTTGCGGATGACATATGCCGTAAGAATCACATAATCAATTTTTTTATGCCTTCCAGCATTGTTGTATAATTAGATCAAACCTGCGTTCGTTATGGCCATGTAGATGTTGGTTGAAGAATGTGTAATAAAAGGAAGACAGATAAGCAAAACACACATAAAAGGCACATCTGTGGTTTTTAACAGATTTGCACTGATGCGCTTCCACCAATTATAATGATTAACATATCAGAACAAGGATGTGGCAAAAAGAGATCAAACCTGACACCAAAAACATGTTAAGTTCATTATTCAAACATCTCACAGACTAGTAGAAACCATGTGTTTGTTTAATTTCTTTATTTCCACTTTAATGAGACCTGCTGTGAACCTTGCTGTTAACTATTCCACTCTTTTTTTTTTTTTTTTTTTCAGAATTCCAGGCACTGCTATAAAACAATTTTCAGGACCGTCACCATCAGATGTCATAACTGTCCTCAGGAGAAAGTGCAACAGTGTGAGCTATTCAAAGACAGGTCAAGAAAATGGTCAAGATTCCCAGAAGGCATTTGCTGATGACAACAACCACTTGACAGATGGAGAGGGACCCAATAACTTAAACCAAGACTGATGTGACAGGGGCCGCCATTAAGGCACTGACCAGCTGACAGACTGTGTCATACAGACGGACATAGGCAGACGGACAAGAGGGGCACTAGACAGAAAGACAAAGGGTGTGATGGATAGGGAAGATGACAGACAGACGGAGAGACGGACAGACAGACAGATGCAGCAGCTATTGGCAAATTATAAAACGCTGATTTATCGTGATATGGGCTGTGTAAAAGTGATGCGCGAAACATGAAGAAGAAAATCCATTTCTTTTTAATGATGCAGCCATAAAACTGTGAATTTCATCCAGTAAATGCATCATCGCTGGAGTGAAGTGTTGGGAAAGCAGATACGCAATACTATTTCTGTTCATCATCATCATCATGCAGTATAAAATGCCTGTACTGACAGTTCCCTTATGTTTGTGCTTGTACTGATCTTATCAAACAAAATTTAGCCGGTGTACTTCAATAAATAAATGAGTTTGGCTCATGTTTTTCTTTAAAGTCTAATTTTTCCTGCTTCAGCCGATAATCTGTATCTAATTTATGTGTCATGTCTTCTCCTTTGAGAAAAAAATCAATTTATTTAATTTGATCGCACAATGTTTAGGATGTATTTGTGTTAAGATGTACAGTATGTGACCGGTGTTATGTCCTTCGTAAAAGTATCCATCCGTGTGACTTTTGTCAAAGAAACACAGATATCTTGGTTCGTTCCTGAACCCTAGAATGAGTAATGGATCGGGCTCAGAGGGGGACCCTACAGAAAATGCTGATTAGAGGTATAACAGTGGAGGTCCAGAGAAATGTAAAAGGGGTTTCCAGATGTGAGTTTGGAGTTTTCCAGACGCATATTAAGTCTGTGTCTTTCTAATTTAAACAACACAGTCTGTGGCCTCCTCAGCGCTGATATTAAACTGTCAACAGAAGATCAACATTTTGTCTGTTTTGTCAATTCAACTGATCAGATCTTTCATAACACTGCTTTGCAGGCAGAGCAGACGCCGCACTGATTTTAACAACTTACAAACATCAACAGAATTTGTCCCGAACCTTTGTTTGCGGCTAGTTCACTCAAATAACTAATTAGTTATCATACAGCTGCAGCACATTATATTAGCAGCATGCAAATGTACCTGCAAATGTGACTTCAGTCCAGTCAAATGTTGCTGCGGTTCATTGTGATACCACTAACAACATGCTGCCTGCCTCTGACATGTAGCGCAAGTTTGTTTGCTTTGTCTCTCCTCCTGTATATAACACCGACACTCAGCCTGGCAGCCTGCCAGCTGCTGTCAATCATACAAAGACACCGACACACCCCTCCAGCCAGCCGAGATGGAAAAAAAAGCATTTCTGATATCTCTCCAAAGACCTTTTTTCTTCCCTTTACTCATAAAAAAAATTACAAACAATACACGTGTTGACAATATGTGATGTGATCTCAGTTTTGACTTTAATGTGGCACCATAAAACTAAAAAAACAATAATGTTAATGGTGTTTTTATCAGCTACACTGACTGAAGTAAATTTCCCAGTGGCGATAGCTTCAGTGTGGCTTCAGACATCAATTCCTGAGGTGTCCTCAACAATTTTTATCTGATGTTATCTGATGTTTGTATTTAGCAACGTCAGCATGTGTTCAGTCATCCATGTCACACAATATTGCGTATGAACAGGTGTTTGCTCCATTATTTATTTGACTGAAAATGCTAGTCTGATCAGTTTACAGTTTTGTTTGAAAAAAAAAAGAAAAAATAAAGATCCGAAGCTTGGACTGCATCGGGAACTGAAGTTTATTTCAACATTCACAATGGATAATATGACAAACATATATTGTACGGTCCAGTCAGTTCCAGTCAGCCACTTTGCTGTGTGGTTGTATATATTTCACAGTGGCTGATTCAAAGAAAACACAGTCATCCACACAACCTCCCACAACTGTTCTGCCATTTGATTTCCGTAACAACTTTCAAACTGCATCTCCTGCAAATACATGAGGATTGTGTGGACTGGGGACTGTATCACAGTGGCTAAAACTGGAATTGGTCAATGTGAAAAATGTATACTTTTAACCCTCACCCTACCAACATATTCAACATTCAAGGATTACCGACTGAAGAGTCAATTTCTGTGAGAAACAAGCATCATAGCAAAATCTTACTTCTTAGCTGTTAAAACTGCATAGGCAGAATTGGGTGGGTGTTTTTGACTGGGGTCCCAAAGGATCCCATTACTTTGGTATTTTTTAAAAGCACTAATTAAACCAGTAGCAGAAAACAGTGATATTGAATAAAGTGCCTGTACGATTTGATGAAAAGTATACCTCTAGGGTCTGTAGGTGCCCCAGATGGTAGGATGAGCGTTAATCCTCAGTTCATGCACAGTGCATTTTGTGCTCCTGTGTGTGTGTGTGAGCTGAACTGTATACCCAATTTATTTTTATTTTTTTCATAGCTTCTGGTCAGTATGCTATAAATGGTGAAACACAGCATCTAATTGGGTAATAGTGACACTATGAAGAAATCAGTTTATGCCCTTCCCATTGTTAGGGAAACAAAATGGCAAGCTGTCAGTTATGGGAATGAATAATGACAGAGGGTGTATGACATGATGATAAGGGTTGTTGCTTTGATGTCAGTCATAAGAGGCAAACAAATACCGCTGGCATAGACTGAAAGCCTCATCAAACAAATTTAACAAAAATCAAATAAACAGCCTTCAGCTAATCTGTATTTTTTTTCTCCCCACTTTATTTATACATTTGCTTTGGCGCTGTTTGGGTTTCTCAAAATATCGGAATGTGAAATAACAATGAATGTGACAGCTGTGTTTCGCTTTGTGAATAGGACGCGCGCTTGTTATGCTGCTGTTTTGATTCATCTGGACTATCAAGTATTATCTCGGCTTCACTGAACGGTGCAATAAAAAGCAAATGTTTAAGAGATGAAAAAAAAAAAAAAAAAGACATTGCATCTGTACTTCAATTAGTCCGGAAAACTCCAGAGCAGCATGACAAATCCATGCATGGTGGCATATTAAAAGCCTCAGCTTCTTTTTTAACCTGCCGGAGTTATAATCACCAATTCCTTTGTGTGACCTTGAGTTTCACCTTCTGGTACCCACAGTAGAGCACATCAAAGAAACTTCAAGCAGCACATATGGCCCTCTAGAAAAAGATGAAAAAGTGGTGCAACCTCAGGCATTACTCTTAGAAGCAGTAATCTCCTATGGTTAAAGGTAGTATAAAAGGACAGTATTGAGAGACTAAATGAGAAGGAGAAGAAATCATTCCACTATCTCTCAGTTCAGCTATCAGCTACTAGTTTCTGTACTTTCCTCCCCTACATACAAGTCAACCTTCTCACTGCAGGTTTAGATTCGAGTTTGCCTGTGTGCTGTGTTTTTTTCTATCACCCTCCCCTTCTCTCTGAACACAGTGTTCAGAGAGAAGGGGAGGGTTTGCTTTGACCTGAGCATATGGGGACATGACAGTTATTTATGTCACTAAAATAATCTATTATGTGTGGAAATGGTTTTCTTCTCTAAAATAAAACTGAATGATCTAAAATTCATGTTGGTTCCATTTTACTATGAAAATATGAATAAATTATTCACCACACAAAGTACTTTGGCTCTAACACCTTAATCACAGTATGTGTCTCTTCCCCATTTTCTTCACTTTAGGAGATAACTGTGCATGTCCAGGGTGCAGGGTCATGATAATTAAATGATCTTGATTTAAGGAAAGACATTACATGCTGAGGTCTAGTTAATGTTTGCGGGTGTTATAATCATGTAAGGGTCATCCCATCCTCCCTGGGGATGCTGTGAATGGTCTTGGAGTTAATGATTTCCCAGGGGAGCGTATCAATCCATGCCATATTCAAGTGTCACTTCAGTTTAGTCATTCAATTAAAGACCCGGTGATTGGAAGGCATATTATCAGACTCTCAAAAATATATTTCCCATTTTTGGAAAATCTTTTTTTTTTTTTTACTTTCATAGCTGAATGACATCATGTTTGTCATGTTAACCTTTAATTTGGAAACTGTTCAAATCAGGTATAATTAGATTCCTTGATTCAGAGTCAGGGATACATTTCTGTATCAACAAAATTGATTGCTTTTTAAAGTCTCTTAAGTATGAACCAGAACTACCATGTAATTTGTTCTAATGAATTTTAAACACAACCCATGTAGTTTAATTATAAATTGAGTTGCAGAATTTATGGCGTTCTGTTCACTGGCACGGATGGTACGGAGGTGCAGTGATTAGCACTGTCGCCTCACAGCAAGAAGGTCACTGGTCCCCTTCGGTGTGGAGTTCTACCTGTGACTGTTTTCTCCCGGTACTCTGGCTTCCTCCGACTCCAAAAACATGCAGGCTTAATAGGTTCATTGGCCACTCTAAATTACCCTTAGGTCTGCATGTGAGTGTGAATGGTTGTTTGTCTCTATGTGTTAGCCCTGTGATGAACTGGCAACTTCTCCAGGGTGTACCCTGCCTCTCAGCCAATGCCAGCTGGGATTGGCTGAGAGCTACTCGTGAGGATAAGCAGTTATGGAAATTGGATGGATGGATGGATGGATGGATGGATGTTCATTCGCCTCAGTTGCCTGACTGTAGTGACAGGCTAACAGGTGACCTCAGATTTGCTGTTGCCAAAATGTTACTGTAAAGCAGAAGCATTTCTAAAAGGCAGCAAACAGCCTCACCTTTATCCGAAATATGTCCATGTATGGTGTCAAAACCGACATCATCCGTGACATGATTCAGTGACATGATTATCTGTCAAACGTGGCTCGCTGTCTACATCCACAGTGACATTTTACATGTGCAAGGCAATGCACTGTGATTTTTTTTTTATTATTGCATTTTTTGGGCAGATCATTAAGACATTAAATTATTTGTTCATATTCAAACAGCAGTTCAAATTTCAAACTAAAATCACAGGTGCACGAATTAGTGCGCGTCGCATGTTGTGAATAGTCATCACTGTATGCAGATTGCACTCAGAGTAATTTTACCCTCGCACAGATGTTTTCAGTTATTTTGTCAGATTCGTTGATCTCTCTTCAGGATTACCAGTTCACACCTTTTTTTTTGGCGTTTCTCTCTGACAAAGTTTTGTCACACCTGTCAGGGCAGAAAAATATGACCTCTTTTTCAGGAAGAGTGTTCTCCATTTGGCCTTTCTGCTTTTTTTTTGTAGCAGCAGTAGCTGCATTTTTTGGGCAGATCATTAAGATATTAAATTCTTTGTTCATATTCAAATGGAAGTTCAACTTTCAAAAAAATCACGGTTGTAGTGTGCCTTGCATGTTGTGAATGTTAATGACTGTTTGCAGATTGCACTCAGAGTAATTTTATCCCCGCACAGATGTTTTCAGTTATTTTGTCAGATTTGATCTCTCTTCAGCATTAACAGTTCAAACCTTTTATGGCATCTCTCTGACAAAGAAGAAAGAAAAAAAACGACCTCTTTTCAGGCATTTGGCCTTTCTGCTTTTTGTAGCAGCAGTAGTTAGGGCTAAATGTTAATCAGCAGCAGTGGATATCTCTTGGAAAGTTTATTAGCTGATAATCAATTAGTTTCTCTGTTTGACTTTGAGGAGTGCCACGCCCATTTCCAAACGCCTAACACCACCTCCGACTTCCACTCCGCTCCCCTCGTCCGCTTGAACAACACACTTATGAATACAGAAGGCATTAAACAGGGAGCTGTTTGAGCATTTTACAAAATGACACCGAGACATACACCACAGCCAATAGCCCGATTACAGAGACGAGGGAGGGGGGGTGGTTGTGATCAACTACATGAAGGTGCAGACAAGATAGGAAGAGAATTACAAAGAGAGAATGAACTGGGTTTCAATGATGGGATTGAACTGAGAGAGCAAGCACATCAGATAGGGCATACAGAGGCATAGCATTACAGAGAAAGACTGAAATAAGATTAAATTAAGGAGAGAAAAATTGGCAGCAGTAGAAAAAAGGGAGAGGAAGAGGTGAATATGATTGTGATAAGAGAAATGTGTTTAATAATAGCAGACAGTTCCTAAGCCCCTGATGAGAATCTCGATTAAACTTCCTTTTAAGGTAACAGGAGACAACCCACATCTCCTTG
Organism: Protonibea diacanthus; assembly: GCA_028641955.1. Classification (NCBI taxonomy): domain Eukaryota; kingdom Metazoa; phylum Chordata; class Actinopteri; family Sciaenidae; genus Protonibea; species Protonibea diacanthus. Next base: position 11,484,737 of record CM053991.1, on the reverse strand, counting down.
TAGACCAAAAATGACATTATGCGAGCATTTCAAGTTGAATCAAGAGTTAGCATCACTTCAATGATGTGTGAAGGTGCAGGTGATTTTCAGGAGTTTCAGCAGCTTCTGGATTGATCGATACAGTTTAATTTGCAGATACTCTGGGAGGATCATTGGCAGGGCCACGGCATTAAAACAATAAATGTCTGCACAGAAAAAGTAATCTGGTTTGGCCTCATAAAGGAACCAGCAAAAAAACACAAAACGCACTGAAATGATTAGTCTAATGGCCAAAAAGTATTCGAGTGTTTGAGAGGATTGCTGATTGATGAGATAAATAAGCACATACAACATGTTCCAACAATGCCACCTAAACCTTGAGAAACAAAAACCAAGTAATAAAGGTGGGAGACGGCAAACTTTTACAAGAAGTATAAAGGAATATTAGACTGCAGTTATCTGTGTTATGCATAAAATATTAGAATCCAAAAATTACATACTACAATTTCCTCAGCAGCTGACCATCACTTTAGAAAATCGGAATAGTCAAAAGAAGGAAGTTATTACCATGTCGAAAGTATAGACGTTGGCTTCATGTATGGCTCTTTTCAAGCTCTTGGTGTTTTACAACAAGACGGGAATTACAGGAAAAAGAGAGAAACACACTAGCATTGTTTTCCTGAACATGGAGAACGCCACGTAAGCAAAAGACAAAAAGGGAGTTTAAAGACGTCCTCTAAAAATGATTTAGCTTTCTTGAGCCACCGAGGGAGGCTGTCGTAGAGAAACTGCAGCTAAAGCTTAGTTAATTTAAGTTTTTCAGGCTTGACCTTGGGAGAGCCAGAAGTCCCTATTGTAAGGACATGCAAAGAATAAGAAAATAGATAATGGAAAAGATGGCAACTAGGCAGGTCATTTTGCCGGAGGCAAGGTGATATTTCAGGCATGCAGGGCGATTCTTTCTGGTCTGGTAGGTATAGGTCATGTTGAAAAAGCAGTATTGGAATTCTTTGCAGCTAAGCTGCAACATTAGGCATAATGACATATTGTGACAAGAGGCAACACTTGTACTGGGACTATGTAAAGGTCACGGTACTGTGATGAGGTGATTTTGGATTACAAAGCCACAACACGCTGAGTGTAATGTCCGTTTTACATCCTGGTAACAGGTAAATAAAACAAACTGTTGAATACAATGTGGAAATGCTGAACCCGTAGTATACATGCAACCCGGAATACACTGAAGCAGAGCAACTTCTGCCTGTTCAAAGTGTCTCAGCCAATATATGTTGGCCACATAGCGGTCCTTGTTTTATTCTTTCAGAATGTTCTTCTGATGTTGTTCTGATAGATCCACTGTGTCCATCCTGGAGAAATTTCACAGAAAGTACAGCTTTATGTCTATTTAATCATAACCTACAGTACACCTAGTCTTGGACTCCATGCACATCATTGATTAAAAGGATCAGCTTTGATTTCATCAGGATACACTGTTGGATACCACACCGTATGAGTGTGCGATGCAGTTGTATATGATTCGTTTTAATTTTTTTACATTACTTCCACTAGCTCAGTTTGATCTCTGTCTTCAACCACTGCATGCCATTCGCTATAGTCCACAAGGAAGACAGATCAGTCACTTTTAATGACTCAAACGTGAGGCAGAAAGCAGTGGCCCCCGATGTGCCTGGTCGGTGCCCAAATACTACTACCATACCTAAAAACTGGAAGATCATTTGAAATGCAAGACGAATCTTCATGTCTGTGCAACTCGGGGGAAAATTTGACGGGCGGAGATACAGACATCACAGAGAGTGAGAGATGAGGAGATAATAGGGCAATACAAGGCTTACAAGTGCTTGAGTCTGTAGTCCTTCCACTGCAGGTCAGGTCCTGGGGGCGACCACTTAATCAGTAATCAAGATACAAAGCGCAGGTTGGGGCACATGGAGTTGAGAGCACTTGTCAACTTATCCTGAGAGTATTGATCCAGTATCGATTCAACAACACTCACTCCAGATGGGGAGTGGGCGCCGTCCCTGGTGCTGAACAGCAACAGAACGTCTTGTCCAAGCTGGAGCTCTCGACATACTGTCTCGTCTTTTTCCCAGACACTGTGAAAGTGCGCGAGAAGGGAAAAGACAGATGACACAGTGATGATGAGACAGCTAGTTTGAGAGAGGAGTGAAGGAGAGAATGTGTGTCAAACATGAACAGCCATCCGTGAACAGAGGAGAAGGCCGGCAGGAGCACTTACCAGATACTTACAATGTCGTCCTAGGCAGTTTCACACCAATTCACACTTAAGTTCACGTGACTGTAACGGCCGCCATGTGATCTTGATAAGTCGCATCCGATGGCAGCAGCCTTCATTCCACCTTAATGAGTGAACACCGCCCGAGAGGACTAAATTCCTGTGAACTCCCTAAGTGACGAGCGAACACTTTGACTTAGCACCTATAAACGTCCCGTGTTTTTAGCATAACGACACAATTAAGATAACTAATATCATAAATGTTCAAACTTTGAAGCTGATGCTGCTGTTTCTCTTCATTGATCTGCCTGTTCTGTAATAGTGAAGAGGTGTGTCATTAAGGGAACTCAGATTCCAGTAAAATCAGTCCCTCTGCAGCACAGCTCCTGCGGTGTTTCCATTCAAAACAATGGAAACGGCGGCGGCGGCTCGCCGTCTGAAAGCGCCGTATGCGCATTGGAAACTCGATGATACACAAAAGCATGGAGTTAAAAAGGCTCAACTAAAAGTAGCAATCACTGTGAACTAAAGACCCCTGCTTATCATTCCTTATCGGTCTGTAGCACTGCAGCAGCTCACATCTCGCCACCATGTGACACAACAATGGAATGGATTAACGAGCAGTGTCATCAGCCTCGGTAGGGAACTAAAATAAAAGGAAGAAAAGATGCGTTTCTCTAAAAATACACTTGGAACGGTAAAATCAAACATACAATGAAGCACTACTTGAATAAAGTTAACAGGACAGAGGCCAAATCTGACTTTAGAGCAAGAACAGCATTGGTCCCGGATCAAGGATTGTGCTAACAATAGCAATATACTGACCTGCCTGGAAGTGTTGCAGGAGTCTTAAGAAGTTGGAGGATGTTGCTGGTGTGTTGATTTATTTATTTATTTGTTTGTTGTTTTTTTTGTTTGTTTTTATTTTGCCTTAATTTGACAGTAGAGAGCAACAGGAAACATGGGGAGAGAAAGGAGGACAAAGGGGGACAAGGGTCCTTGGCTGGACCTGAACCACAGACACCGCAGGATAATGACGTGCCTCTCAAATGCTGGGACACCAGGATGCAACTATTTTTACTCACAGATGGTGCAAGGCACACTTTTTTTTTTTTTTTTTTTTTCGCTGCTTAGCTTTAGGGCTGTTAAGTTCCTTAATCCAAATGTGAAAGGGTAAGGAACATGTGACCATCGCAGCGTGCTGTCTGTGTTGATTCTTTTGTGTCACACGCTTGGCTGCCTGGCAGGCGAACAATGTGATGTGTCAAAGGACAAAGAAAGGGTTTTGAAAATCAAATGTTCACAGTGAAATGTTCACGGTGCCATTATATCAATATTAAAAATGTATTATTGTGTCTGAGTCAACTCTTGAGTCTACAACAGACAAGTCGGACATGTAAAGTTGCCATTTCTGGTATTAGCCAGTACAGCTGCATTGGGTTGAAAAAAATGCACCAAGGTCTTACCCTTAAGTAACATTGACACGCAGTAGCCCTTGTTGCCACTGTGACATATCGAGCGAAGACTTATGCGCACGTCCTGAGACATGCAGTATTGTGCAGACAGCATTAATAGTAAATTGGGTGCACCAGGCAGTCGCAGTTGTGGGAGGACAGTCCATAGATTTCCATAGCATAGCAAACAGCACCAGATGGTGATGATGTGATGGGCTACAGAGTCGCAGGCAGCAATTCTTTGTGCCCTCTTGTTCACCTTGCTATCATGCAGCTTTCCCATAGAAGCCAGCTGACAAGAACAAGCATTCACCCACTCAGCAGTGCAGAGCAATATTGTGGAAAGGAAACTCAGACTGTGATGTAATGCGCAAGGGCCTGATCACGACTGCTGCATTTTTACAAAGCAGCGGGCGACTTTATCTATTCAGACAGAGACATTTGATTCAAGGAATTGGCCATTTATAAAAAAGGGCTTTGCTCTCTGAGTGAGCTGATTCTGCACATGAGCTTAGTTAAATCAGCAATCTCTAAGTTTGGGGTGTTGGAGGGAGTGAATAGCAAATATATACAAATAGCATTAGCGTGAGTGCGTCATGTTAGCACTGCACACCTGCATAAATATGACTGGACCTTATTGGACATTAATCCTAGTTCAGCCATGCAAAGCCCAACTTTGTTTTGGAAAAGGGCTGTATAAATAATGTGTATCATTATCATTATTATTATTAATCAGCTAATGCAAGTGCGATTCCAGTGCGCTGCCTTAAGTGATGCTATGCTCCATTTGTTTTCACTTTCAAGAAGTGCATGCTCTGCGTGTTGTTTTAATACATAAATATTAAAATGATGTCTCACTTAGGGAAGTGGCCGGTGGGTCATTATATTCAAGTTTGATTATGATTTATGTTGATTAATGGCAACAGTTACAGAAAACTGCTCAAAAATAGCACAACTGCCTTGCAGAATACACAGGCAAATATAGTATCAGTAAAGCTTTCCACTTTCAGAGATCTATGTCTTCCATAATCTGGCATAAAAGGTTTATTCGATGGTGAGAGATGGTGATTGTGGGGTTGTCTTGTTTTAAATGTACAGATGCTTTCAGGTGTCTGCCGCCGCCGCCGCCACTGCTTTTTTTCTGTCACCTAATTTAACTCTGAGCCACAAATCAGTCCAAATCACCGAACACAACAAGATGCGTTCAACAGACAGTTGTAAACTGATATTCAGCTATATATTATGTCTAGATGCATCGACATGTTGGCTTTTCTACGAGGTAACAGTTTTATTATTATTATTTAATATGGCCCCACTTGCAGTGCAGCGAGGACAACTCAGAATACCTGGGTAAACTGGAATTTAATACAAATGCTTCCGATCAAGCACCAGTTATACATTTATATTTCTAATGTATTGTAATGCAAATGTATGATATTACCTGATATTCATCTGGGTCTGTTTTATTGATACTTAAAACTCTGATTTGCACTTAAAAATTGAACTCATGGGTTATAAATATTTATTTGTATTTTTAGTATAAACCAAAGATAATTAGCCATACTTACTGCTTAGCATCTGGCCTGGTAAATACCAATAAAATGAGATGTCTATAAAAGTCATTTCCTGTGTGATTTACCACTCTTTTGGAAAGCTGCCTTGGCAATAGGTAGTGACATGGTCTGTGCTAAAAGTTCCCATTGGGGCAGTATAAAGGGTGTGTCTAAAATGTGCACATGCACTCTGAGGCAAGACTATCACCATGCCATCTGTAGTCACTCCACAGGAACATAACCAGCACCATTTATTGCACATATGATTACTGGTTGGCATACTTTTTTTTTTCCTTTTACAAGCCATCTGCTCAGTAGAGGTGAGAGGGGATTTGTGAAATGGAATACTGTAGCATATTGATTCTCTGCTTTAACACATAAATTTCCATTCTTAGCACTTGGCTGCAATTTAAGCGTGTGAATCTGTTAATTCAGTCGCTGTTGTTTGTCTATATCATGAACCCCTCATGATATAGACTATATCATATCTTTTCCGAGAGAAATGATAAATGGCAGGATCAAAAACAGGAATCATCGGTGACAAGCTGTGAAATCCCGAGCAACAAAACCCTCAACCTCACAATATTTAGATCACATATTGCTCATGTTTGTTCACAAACAAGCTGGCCCTTTGAGGTGAATGATTGGAGCTGGCTCGCGTATCTGAGCGGCCTTGTTTTTGTGTGTGTGTGTGTTTGTTTTTGAGCCCATGTACCCAACTGTCTGACTCATTTGGTGACAAAGCTTTGGAGTCAATTCTAACAAGACTGGGGGAATGTCTGTCTCCCTCTGGTGTGCTAGTGTCTGTGTTTGTGGATATGAAGCTGAGAATAAGTGTCTCTCACTGCTCACTGTTACCGTATTGATGAGAGGCCTACGTATGTGGCGTCAACATGAAGTGTAGTTACACTTTGCGTCAGAATTGTTAACAATAAATGCATTTTTGTCAAAAGAATAATAGAAAAATAAATAAATATATGGCTGGCACATTAGATGTTCTGAATATTTTAACATCATGCTGTGATGATATTCAACTGGAAAACATTTCTCGCAGAACATTTGTGGCATAATTAACAACACATTTTATTTAGGCTAATTAACTTTGTTGTGCACCTTAGGAGTCTCAGTATTGAAAGTACTTTAATACTTTTATGGTTGCTATGCAATTTCAGCGGATTATAAAAAGGCATCCTTCTTAATTCCTTAATGTTTTGAGAGTGCCAATAATGTCTATAAATATACAAAATGTATTACAAAATTATGCTTTTTGCAGGAAAATGTACAGTAACACTGTAGCGCACAAGTAATCACTATATTTTCCTGTACATATACTGGATTCTTCTGCAGTGCACAATTTATATCTAAAGCATTTAGTGTTTTGTTGACACCTTAATCTTGAGTTATATGCAGTGAACACAACAAGGTAATCCTCCTTAATCAATGGTATTGCTTTTGCCTTTGACATTGCTCTACTGAGGAGGATACAATCTACTAATGATGTCAGTATAAATATAGAGCATATATATATATATATATATAATTAATATTAAATATTTTAATGGCCATTAATTTATCAACTTGTTGTTAATTGTCTCTTAGTGTGACACAGGTTTTAATTTACTGTGTCTGAAATGAGCCTGCAGAATTGTCTTCAGGTAAGCATCGTTATGGATGAATTGTAGCAATGGCTACAAGATCCGAGGAGCTCAGGCATTTGAGAGCTGCGTGTCAGTAATCTAACTGCAAGATTTCTCAAATTTAGACTACAAAATGTCAAGATTAAGTCGTGACTTTAATGTGAGCCCAGCAGGACTGTTTGTTTTTACTTTGTTGGCTGCTTCCATTAAAGCTCTTCATTGTGCTTGTGATTAAAAGTGTTTTGAAGGCAGAATCGCAGACAAAATGTCATGTCGAAATGTGCACCAAGATTCACACTGTGCCACTGATCTGCATGAACACAAAATCAGCTGTGCCACTCTGCCCAACTCTCAGACGGGTTCAACTGGCACTGGCAGAGCTCTTTGGGCCAAAGATCAATGACTGACTTTGTAGCTGTCTCATTAGGCTTGAGGTGTTATGTCCTGGGTGAAGTGTGGAGCTGAGCTGAGCTGATCACCACCTGGTCGTGATTTGGATCAGATGGTGAAAAAGGTAGCGTTTGTTACCGTGCGCGCGGTGTGATTTTTGTGAGAACATGTCTGTCCAAAATTATTTCAACTTTCACCTCTGAGCAAACTTTCTCTGTTTGTCGGCAGAGGTTGGGGACACTTGGAAAATGTTCAAACCCTGCGGCATGGACACCAGCAGTGTGGGAGGCTGTCAAGCTGCAGAAGGAGCCCTTCCAAGCCTGGTTAGCAATGTTTAGCTCCGTGAGAGCATGGGTTTCCACCGGGCACAAAAGGCTGTGTAGGCCAGAAGGTTGTTGTGGTTGCAGAAGTAAATGGGTATGTTTGGCAAGGCTATGAAGGACGACTTTGAAATGGTTTCAATCTGAATTGCAATTAGAAACTTAAACCTCTTCAGCCTGGCAAACGATTGCTGATTCAACTGGGAGTATATGAATATTATATTTAACATTAATTTTAATCTTTAATATCCATTTACATTCATATTTTATAACTGATTTTGATTTATTTTTGTATGCTTGGAGACTGTCGTCACAATGCAACTGGGGCAACATGTCATCTTCTGACTGACTTTGACTGGCTGATTGGCTTTCCCACTGTATAGTCTTTTAAAAATGCAATATACTTTTTGTCTTTTTGGTTTTTCTCTCCTTGTATCAACATAAAACTATCATTCCACAGAAATGCAGCGCACATCAGCACTGTATTATTAGGATAATAGTTGGATCTGTCATTTTGGGGTGTTTTATCTGCTTTATCAAGCCTTAAAAGGGGGATCAACATTGTGATTTTGGTGGGTTTTAATTTGCCTCCCTCATAATCTCACATGCAGCTTGGTTTCATGCGGGAAATACACGCAACCACAAAGCCCCTAATTCCAAGTGCAAACGTGTGTCGTTTGGTGCAATAAATGCTTCTAAATCCTTTCTGACTGAAATTGTGTGAGTTCAGGCGCTGCGCTGAAGTCGTGCACACCATTAGCTGATAAGTACTAGCTGACTCTTACAATCACCGGTAATCTAACAAGCTTACACTCTCACTCTCACTCTTCTGATCATTTATGCTGCCTCGACTTCTGCTAGTGTTGCTGCTTACTCCTGCCGTAGTGTACGCACTGATACCTCCCTCCTCCACCTCCTGTTCAACTGTCTTATTACCATACTTGTGATGACATCTCCTGCCTTGTGCATTATGTATATCCCACATCTCGGTGATATGTACCCTCTGGGTTCTCTTCTGTATATTCCTTGTAGTTTTAATGCGCTCCCCGAGAATCTCTTATGCCACTTGGATTCATTTAGGGAGCACCGGCATGCCCAGAACCTTTTTTACATTTAAATACGGTCATCAGTCAGCGGTTAGTAGTCCAGCCTCACAGCAAGAGCATCCTGGGTTGAGACTGGCTGAACACTAGCTGGGACATGTATGTAGAGTTGTCATTGCGTCTGTGGGTTTCTTCTGGATAATCTGGTTTTCCTTCACAGACGAAATGACAAAACAAGCAAGCGGAAGGTGAACTGGGAACTCCAAATATAGTGTACAGTTTGTGCAAATCCATTGTTTTAGCCATGTGTCAAACAAGCAACCAGTCCAGGGTGAAACATATCTCCCATCCAAACGTGGTTGTTCCAACCCTATTTGACCCTGAACAGGATGTATCTGTTAAAATATAAAAAAGTTCTGAAACCTTTGACGTATCCGTGACAAAAGTTGTAATTTCCATTTGTCATCATATATGTTATACACTGTATGAACTGTAGGTTCAGCAAGACTTGCCATAGCCACCATAACACACTAATTAAGCAAAGTACCATTTCAGCACATACTTCTGGCTTAATAAATGTAAAAATAATGACAGACTGTAAGAAAAAAAAAATCAGCTACAGAGGTGATATCTGCCCGTGTTACCCAATCTTTCAATCTGCCACATCTGCTGCACCAACTGATGGGTTAATGAGGGCCATGCATGTCCTGTCCTATTTCCTGCAATCAGCTCACTCAGACATTTTGACAGGAGGCAATTATGGACGAAAAATACTGAGGAGGCTGCAAAATTTCTTAGACACACACACACACACACACAGATATATCTATTCGGAGGGTCAAAACTGCATTAGGGATAAGGCTCGGTGCACCTGATTGGCATACGCTTTGGAATTAAGCTTGACATGTGAAGACTGTGCTGCACCATTTAAACCCCAACCTCAATCGCATTCGCACACACTGTAGCTACTATATTTTGCAAATGATACGGCGTCATGGACAGATAGGCGATCCATATATTCTTTTAACAAGGTTTTGCGAGATTACTTTGACTTTGTTGTTACATTGGAGCGTTGGAGTACCGGTACAAGCAGAGATAGCAACTATCAAAAAAAAAAAAAGATACAGCAGGCCTTGCACGTGCTCACATAATTTAAATCATATGCGTTATTATATGTGGTGTTTCATTTTGAAAATCACGTCACCTGATGTACAGAAAGCACATTAACACAGGAGTGACCTTACAGTACGTAGCCGTGGTGTTGTGTGAACTATAGAGGAGAGCAAATAGAAAGCAGCTGAGATTACCTGCTTTTGACTTGGGTAGAGGTTGGGGGGTCATTAAAACAGTCTGCCCGTGCATCTCCATCTTGCTGAGTGATTGAGCGATAAGGCAGTCAGAAATGATGCAGACCAGTCATATATCAACCAAATACTTCATATAACCCACCTCCACACCCCTGAATCCCCCCAAGGTGATATTGACTAGAGCTTGATAGAGAAGGGCAAGAGAAAAATGTCTCCACTCAGCACACTAACATCATACTTTAATCAATCTAATACATGTCAGAGGCTATAACTCTTTTTGTATCTTTTTGATCGGAAGAAGGAGACTAGGGCATTATTGCATTAGTTGCTGTGACATTTTGCTTAGGTATCTTTCGCTCAAATATGTGCACAAGAACATTCTTTTGGTATTTTTAGTAACAATCAGATACTGCTTATAATTACAACCATCCTCCCCGTGGAAAGTTTGCTAATCGAGGTATAAGTCACTTTTAAATAAAGGGCTTAAGAAACACATTAAAACGCCCCAGACTAATTCACAGATGCCTGGTTTCTGACAAGAAGCTGATTTAAACCCGTAAAGTGTCTCCTAATCTGCCCTTCCACCTTGGGCAATCTGTCATGATTGACAGTGTGTGTTCAGTGGTAACAACACAAACATTCAATCTGACTGTGGAGGCCCCCACAAGGCATTTAATTTCACTCCAATGAGACAGCTAGGGAGTAAACCCCGTGATTACAGGTATAGCACTGGTTAAAGTTCAGCTTGGCAGGATACTGCTCTCTGGTGATTCAGGCGCATTAACATCCCAGACACTCAAGATGATTTGCATGCATTGTCAGCCCTTTTAAAACATCACACAAAGCACTTGAACAGCTTGCTGCTACTGGGGCCAAGAGGCCTCAGACCTCCCTGCTGTCAAAGATTTGTACACTCACAACCCTAATCGTAGTGTTGGGGGTGGTGAGGTTACGTCTTATCTGAGGAGAATGACTGGAGTTATTTTTTTTTTATTTATCTCATTAAATGGCATTAGTGGGGATTAGTTAAGGTATAGTATAACTTCTCAGGTTAAATGGTACAGACGTGTCATTTTTGCATCTAATTAACCTGAAATGAATCATTATTTTCCTCTGTATTCGTTTTGCAATAGGCATGATTGGGTAAAATGAATGTATATGTATATGTATGTATATGTGGTATGTGGTGTAGATGTGAATGTGTGATTACATATATGAAAGTGATCTTAAAGTAATAGCTAAAGTGTTAAAAGTTTTATATAGTTTAAATGATTAATTATGATTCATTATTTTGTGTCAGAACAAGTAGAAGCTCATCAAACTCAATTTGCTGAGATTTACCCAGCAAACGGTGTCAGACAAAACACTGCAGCGCCAAGTGATTCACATGAGAAGTCGCACAAACAGACAGAGACAGAGGTGCATAAAGAAATGCAGTGAGAGCAAGTGGGAGTTGGAGCTAGCACCGTCACCCACAGCAGTGAGCCGCCGGAATGTTGAAATATGGTGATGAGAATGGGATGTTTATGGCGTCAGGATTCGTAAAAGATGATCCTTCCCAAACACACCAGTGTCACACGGCGGCTAAAGATAAGCATTTAACTGCCGATCCCAACTAACAGGCATAAAATGAACATGACAAGAGAGACGGAGACAGTCGTCAGACAAATGTAGCCAAGTTTAGATAGCAAGCAGAGACTTAACAGATGTAGCATCAACATACCAGCATTCACCGGACAAAAAGACATATTATTTGTCTGTGTATTTTAAAATGTATCATTTAAAATGCACCAAATGTGTCTGGCAAACATGTCTCTTTTATTGGATTGTTATTTTTCTGCATTTGAAGCTGCTTAAATGTCTCACATATCACACAGATTTTTGACTTTATTTGGTAGAACCTACAATAGACAGGCACCTGATTATTTTGCTGAATTGACCTTCACTGTACGGTGTGAAGACTCATGGCCGTCCAGCATAAATACAAAGTGGAACACTAACGAGGCAACTGTGATAGACTATGGAACAATCTATCTTTCACTTTTCACTGAGGCATGTCTAACAACACATTTTTACAATAAGACTCAAGAAATTGCTTGGAATAGTTTTAATTTAATCAGATGATTTGTTCCTGTGAATGTCTGACAGTGTAACAAAGGCTCTATTTTTGTTGAATATGTTTTGTTTTTTTCTTTGCTAGTGTGTCAGTGCAGGAAAAAAAGAAAACCTCAAACAAAGATGGGAAATAATCAGTACTTTTCCTTTCAGATTTTTGAATATTAGCTGCCCCCTTGTTCCTGTTGGCATTGGTTGTCTCATTTTGTTAAGCTTAGAAGAGAGTTTCAAGTCCCTTGTTTGTCACACACGTAAGAGCTCACTCTGCACGGCCATCCAGAACAGAATCCAATAAAAATAAACAGTCCAGTGGAACTCACTGCAGCATGGTGTCCCTCTTCTATTGGCAACAGCTTCTGCCTCCCATCAGTAAAGTCCTTCTCACCTCTACTATTGTTCTGGTACTATGTATTACCTTCTGCCAAAGAGGTTATATTTTTGGTCCCAGTTGTTTGTCTGTAAATATCTCGAACACGTGTTAACAGATTTGGATGAAATTCGGTAGGAAGCTGAGCCAAGGAACAAGTGATTCGATAAAATGTTGTGTTTTAACAACACAAAATATTAATGATGTAAATCTTGAATAAAAAATTGGCATATTGATGATTAACTGATGGCTAATGATGCATACATTATTTTCAGGAATACTTGGGTTTGTACAAAGGATGCTTTCTACAGTTTGATTTCATCTTGATGTTGCAGTGCCAGATAAAATGTTATTTCATTTGGCAGAATGGTTCAGATTTTTTTTTTTTTACCTCAATGTGGCTGGATTTTCACAGTGTGTCCAAAAATGTATTTGAGTAGAGAATAAATATAAAATATTAAACACACACATCAACTTTGCAACTATTATGGTAAGCAATATTTAAATTGATTTATGATTACCTGAGGGATATCATACATGATCTGTAGGAGTAAACTGTGAAAACAATGCAGCAATACATTCACAATGAAGAAATGTTACAGCTGGAAGCAGCCTCGACCAAGGAAATCCAGGAATCCAGAAAAAACGTGTTTCCACACTTCACTGCTCTGAAAGTATGAGCCAAAATATTGACCACATGGTGGCACCGTGTAATCCAGATGCCAATCAAAAACAAATGAGCCGTTTGCCCGTAACACTTAACACCACATCTTTATTGGAATCTGCTGACAATGTCCTGCTATCAGGCTAACAAAGTTGTCTGAAAACCTATTTTGCAGAGGTAATAAGACAAAACAGATGGTCCTAATCGCACTTGTTGTTTCCTGCTACATTTGTTACATCTAAGTCGACAAGTCTGGCCTCCTGTTGTCAGGATACCGTTTTTTTTTTTTCACTCACTCAGAATTTTTTTTTTTTTTTTTTTGTAGTGTTTAGCCTTCCTTTTTTTCTTTTTTTTTTACATCCTGCAAGATGCTCTTATCCCCCAAAGTGTTGATGGGGATACTTGCTCTTGCTGTGCTACTGAATATGTGATGTCTTGGATTTCTCTGTGTGACACACCCTTTGCAATTTTATGTAAATCCCCTCACTGGAAAGGACAGCATTCACTATTCTGTCTATATTCCTTTTTTTCATTTATGGTAGGTTAATTGTAGCTCATTGTAATATTTTGTCACAAAGAAAAAATCTTGTGAGAAGCCATGGATCGAGTGTTGTGTCATCCAGTAAATTTTTATTCAGATGGTTGTATTCATTTTGGATTTTTCAGTGATATGGGGAAATGGCTGTATCAGCTTCACGGGATATAAATTGTATAAAAACCATGCTGCAGTGTACAGTATTAGTACTCGGTATTTAGAAGTTGCCAATCATTTTTTCTCTAGGTGTCAGGTAGATACTTACATGAGTGCGTCAGACATATCCAACGCTGCTGCACAAAAACACTTTATCCAACCAGTGGAAGGACTGCAGTCTCCCACTAGAGAACTCACTAGAGCGCTCAGCAGAACAGACTGTTTTTGCTCTGTCTCGGTCAGGAACAGGTTATACACATAAAACCTGACCCGCAGTTTTTCTAGACGAGGCATAATTTTCGTTCATGCCACGCTGGGCGATGCTGTTTGTGTGTCCACCGCTACGTCAATCGGCACATCTTCTTTGCTTCACTGAATATGTCTGCCAGAGAGCCAAATTAAGCAAGCCACTTCTAATCCATCAAGACATCTGCTTGATCAGGCTTCTTGTCACACAGAATGAAAACTCCTTCCTCCAGACAAAATGAACATGTCAGCATTAGACGACTTCACCTCTCCGCGCAGGGGCAGTGAGCGATGGTCAGTATCCGCCTGACAGATATTGCAGCACAGTAGAACTTGAGATGCTGCTGTTGATAAAGTTAACTGCGTTCAGGGTGAAAATCAGAACTTGATAACGGCTATATCCTTCTACAGGAAGCAATAGCTATAACATACGGCTCTGTTTATGTGTGTGTACCTGCTGTGTTCACAGTTCATTGCTCATGCGGGGTACGCTTATTCTTCACAGGTAAAGCTGACACATGGATACTGATGACATAAAAAGGCGCACTCAGTAGCAAGAATGTCATAATATTTACTGATTTGAAAACAGCCTTTTTACATGAGGATATTTCAGTAATGATGAAATTGTGAGTTATTATTACACGGGCCAAAAATAGGATAAAGTGCCGTATTTTCCCAAGATTACGTACTTATATTTATATTGGTCTGTTTCATATCACCTGCTATCAGACTGATTTGATGGGCGGTTGTTCCGTATCCTTTTATCTTACATGCTTACCTCCCCGTTGCATCACTTTCAGTCCTGCACGGCGTCCTTTGGGTAAAGCTTATCTCTCAGAGCATGAGTCACAGAGTTCTGGTTAGCGCTAGTCATGTTTTTTAAGATGCTGTGGTGATTGCTTTCACATAATGATGTGTACTTTTCCTCCCACGCCATTACCTTTTATCACTGGGCTGCAATTATTGTATGTTTTTCTTTCGTTAGCAATTTTTAGCCATAAAGCAAATCAGTCATTTGAATGAAACTCTACTCAAGTGCGTAATCAGTAGTGCTTATGGCGCAGTCCTGCAGATGCATGGAGCTGCAATATATCACTGCTTTGTTGTCACTTTGTGATACTTAATGATGATAGAGCAAAAAATTACAATCAACCCCAATGTACTAACTTACATTTACATTTTTACTCACTTATTATATTCAATTTATCTTGGCGACAGTTCAATTTCCACAGAATTAAGCTGAGCTGTCACAGGCTGCATAACATTTTTATATTGCAGAAACATTTACTAAGTGTGTTCAAGACAGCAAAGTTATTAGACCCGGTACAGTATATTTAAGAAT
Source organism: Protonibea diacanthus (assembly GCA_028641955.1). NCBI lineage: Eukaryota > Metazoa > Chordata > Actinopteri > Sciaenidae > Protonibea > Protonibea diacanthus. Next base: position 11,469,375 of record CM053991.1, on the reverse strand, counting down.
AGTTAGATGTCACATTCATTTTGGAGAGGTGCTTCATTTAAAGTTTAAATTCATGCTTTGCTTCTTACTTTTTTTACATTAATCTTATGTAACGGCACTGAAATCAGATTAACTCGCAGTGACATCAGTAAGATAAACAGAGAACTGTCAGCCAGTTGGACAACAAATGGTGGCAGCGCCATATCTTTTTTACTCAGAGGAGGAATTTTTGCATAAAGATATCCACTTTGTTTTCGGCATGTACATACCTTCAAAGATCGGCTACGAGGAAATGTTTGCACCTTTTATAAACCTGAATTTTAATAAATTTGTTAAGCTGAACTTTTATATTTACATTTTTTTTTACCAGTTGGTGAAAGTATGAAAGCAGAGCAGCAGGGAAGGTGGGGACAGTCAAACTTTTGGGCAGATATAAACAAACCCAGTGTAAATTGACCTGTATGTTGGACAGTCTCTATGAATTTGAAGTATTTTGCGGTTACCTGTTTTCAGGGTCTGGTGGCTCCCAGAGCTAGGTGCTAGGGTCAGTCCGCCTTTCATAACAGGCTCCTCTCATCCTTTTTTTAAAAGCAATGCTCTCCCACCGTGACGTACTGACAGTTTGGTAATGGAATGAAGAGTTCAGAGCAGCGTCTCTTCAAGAATCTAATATTCTAGCCTCGAACGTGCAGACTTGCAAGTTTGAAGATACAGCAGTCTATGCTATGATGCCGACAGCAGATGACAGATCACACATCAGAACACTTTGACAGTTTAGAGATCAACAGTTTTCAGTTTTCTGCACTTGATGTTGTGAACTTTTACTTAAATGACCAGCTATTGCTATTGCTATAACATACAACAGATCAGATGTGCATACTGTATGTCAGAACAATTAGAACCCACGTATGGAAAACATACCGGACCTGACAGCCATGCTTGTCATAGAGTATGTGAGGATCAGATAATTGAAATAAAACTATACTCTCACTGTATAATATAATACAAATAAATTTGAATAAAAAGGGTTTGTGTGAGGGTTATGTGGTGTCAATTAATGCACAAAGTCCTGACGAAATGACAGGAAACAGTACGCAAATGGTCTCAGTCAGCTGGATGATATCATTTGTCTGTGCCTTTCAAAACTGTTGATAAAGAAATCTATTTTATGATTAAGATTGGGTTAGGTTCAGGCACCAAAACAACCTTCTGTCAGAAAAACAACCCTACAGTGCAACCAGCACGGACGGGGTTAAAGTGACGCAGAACACTTCACATAACAATGTCCGCACCATTCTGAGAAAAGACAGTGATTACTCACTCATCAGGAAAACATAGCCCATTTTACGCCTACAGATGAAAAACTTTAAGTGCAGAAAATAGCACGGCGTGGACTTGCTCCAAAATGGTGGATAGCTCAAAACGTCAGTTAGTCTTCAAACCCCACCGTGGCACTCCCTACCATCAAGATTAGACTGGCAATGTAGCAATTCTGTCAAATTCCTTCTCATCTGCTTTATAAAACGGAAGATAGGAATGTCAGCACGGCCCACTTGATAAACTGTCTATTTGATTACACAGTCCTGAAACTGTCAATAGGCTAACTATACCGCAAGGCAAGTGCAGGGAGTGGTACCAGCATCACCACCCCCAACCTCTACAAGTGGATCTGTCTATCCATGTGATGCCAGAAATAAAGACTAAACAAAGAGTTTGAATCGAAAATACAAATTAAATCAATAAGGAACAGAAAATGTCAAGAGGTGGAGCAGGGAGAGAGAGAGAGGGATCAGAGAAAAAATGCCGCAAGTTGTTTAAAACACATTTACTATTCAAAAATGTTGCCAGTGCCAAAAAACCCTGCTAGCTGAAGAAACAATATTAATAGTTTGGAAGTACCAAACGAAAAAGGAGGAGAGGAGGAAAGAATCTAGACACACGGGCAGCAGGCTGCTTCCAGTGGAGAGCAGAAACAAGACGAGAAGGCCAATGCTGAGGACGAGCAACATGACAACCTCCCAGCAGGTGATCCCCTCTACTGCCAACTTGATATCTACTGCTTAGCCAATGTGTTATAAATGAAGGTTGGAGAAATATGGGGCTGGATTTTGTTCTGGTGCTGACCCTGTCCATTACGCTGTGGAGTTCACGAAGTCCCAAAAAAAAACATCAAACAGACAAAAACAAGAAATTCTTTCTACAATAAAAACACACTGGAAGATGGAGCCTTCTGTGATAATCATATTCCTCTACTACAAAAGGCTTTTGTGACAATGCACCAGGTTGGCATCCTGTGCATCACAATGGCACAAATTAGGCATCCTGTTTTTATTTGATTGTTTCATGATTTTAAGTATGAAAAACTAAAATCAGTGTGATGGATCATGTTTTTTTTTTGTCATGGTTATAGAAGAAGTTCAGCTTTATACATTGTAAAACACTTCTCATGAGTAGAGACCGGAACGTGGGTCACGATGGTATGGGCCAAATGTACCACCCACCTCTCTAACCCAAAGGACTTCTTCTCATAGTTCAGTATCAAACTTATTGCCTGTTCTCATGTTTTCACACCACCTCATGGCGGTAAAACACTTTTTGTACATAAAGAACACTTTTGCATTCACAGAAATGATAGAAGACCGGCCTTTGTCAAACAAAAATAGACGTGGGAGCTCTGAAAATGCCAGATCTGCTCTAGGCTTAAGGGAAGAGAGTAATCAATTCACTTGTACCGGTTGCTTGGTAACTGAGGTCACGCTTGGACATTTTCATAGGTTATATATCTGTTCACAATGATGTCCCTGAGCAGTACACTAGCTAAGCTACTTCACCAGTTAAATCTGTCTATCCTTGTGCACACATCAACAAAAAGCATTTCAGTATTACTATCTCCCTACAGAGAATCAGGAGCTGCAAGTGGAACAGCTACGTGAGCTGCATGGCAGGCTCGTATTTTACCTTCAGGCACCAGCTGTCAACATCTCGACCACGGAATTACAAATGACAGAGCAGTTCCTAGAATCACGACCGTCAGTTTTTGCACACCAGAAGATGGTGGCCATGCAGTGTTAGAGACTGCTATGTTCTGCAAGTCATGACGGATTTCAGATGTAATGTTTGATATTTCTATTTACTTTATTTTGCTGTTACTTTCAGTCTCTGTGCGCAGTACAAATACTCATTCTTACAACAAACAAAAAAAAAATCTTCTAGCCATTACTTGAGTCACCACTTCATTTGGTCATCTGTACAAACAGATGCAATCCATCTTGTACTGAGATGTAGGATATAGATATGTGATGACAGTGTATGCCGACAGCTAGGAACTTGGGAGGTAGGCTTAGCCTTTCTGTTGTGTCTCAACTAAACAGGTGATGGCCTCTTAATGTGTATAGCTCCACACTGAATTCACTCACTGTTCTCCATTTGGGAATGTAATCAGGGGGTCGTTGAGGGAGAAAATTCCAATAATAAGTTTTTTTAGTTGTTATCCAGTTTTTTCTTGAAGCAAAAAGGCACCGATGTGCTGCAGCAAGTCATTAACAAAAAAAAGTGTATAGTGTGTGTGTGTCTAACAAAATAAATGCAAACTATATGGAAACAATTATTCATAACTTTAAAAGTGGAATGAACCGGGTACTGAGAAAATTCCTTTGTCTTGTTGTCTCAGGATGTCCTGTTGACTATTTCATGTGGTTTGCGTTGCCAGTTTTTACAAAAATCTTCACTTTTCACGGCAACGTATGTGTAACGTATGTGTAACGTATGTTTACATGTTGCCTCTCGGGGCGGCACTGTGTGGAGTTGGGGTGGAGTGTGCATGCTCTCCTCATGTCTGCATGGGTTCTTTCAGGCTTTGGCTTCCTTCCACAGTCCAAAGACAGGTACTTAATTGCTTCATTAGTGACTCGGAATTGCCCATAAGTGTGAATGTGAGTATGAATGGTTGTTTGGCTCTATGTGCCCTGAAATGTGCTGCGACTTGTACCTCGCCTCTCGCCCAACGTCAGCAGGGACAGGCTCAAGCCACCCGCGTGACCCTTTCTTCTTATATTCCCTATTGTTAACAGGTTCATAAGAGTTCTTTTACCTATTCAACTATGAAAACGTACATCCCAGATATCACTTTTGAAAGAGAACTGTGCAATTTTACATCAGTCTGTTTACAGGTCTTTGGAAGTACTACTGCATATGTGAAAAAAATGTTCTATAAACCCTCTTAGTGCTCCATGGGGAGCTGTATGAATTCTTCTTAGTCTCGAGAGATGTGATTTGAGGTGATGTCAGTTGGGCCTGATGACTACACGTATAAAACAATCTGGGTGTGTAGAGTTACTGTACGCTCAAATGGAATGAGAGGTGAATTTAAGAGGCAGTGCAAGGTCAATGGGAGATGTAATAAGACACAAAGTTGCATTCAACCAAGTTCAAAATGTTTCAACTTGAGCAAAAAATTGGCTTTGCTCCGGGGCTTTATTTATTATTTAAATTCATAAATGTACAGAGATGAGAGGGAAAAGGAGAGAGCCTGGAGGGAATCAACAGAAAGAACTTAAGTCCCTGGTGAGTTTCTGAGATCAGTCAAAGGCTGAGCTGAACACACGCTCACACACACACACACACACACGCACTATAGACCTTGCACAGTACTTCTCTTTTTTTTCCGTTTGTTCCATTTCCAGTTTGTCTTTTAACTTCTGGTCGCTATTGCTGGCTACATAGAAAACAAGTAAAAGGTTGTAACCCTGATTGCTTTACACAGCCTACTGTACATATCTTGCAACATCCATCCAAAAGCGCAGATCAGGTTGAAAAGACAGTTTAGATTTCATTCAATGTTAGCTAGCCTACAGCTTCTCAGATATCTCACTCTGGGTTGCAGTAGCATTTTTTCTATGGTGTCATAGGAAGTGTCACAAGCAACGATGCAGATTATGAAGGTGTTAACGTTTGATTTCACACATATGTTTTTTTTATCCAGCGTTGTAATATTTTGTTTCTTCATAGTAAAAGAATTAGTAAAAATAAGCCCATGTCGTGCAAAACTGGACCATGTAGTGTTATAGTGTCTCTACTCAATCTCAGAGTCTCCTCTGTGCATTATGTATTTTGGATGAGCAAATGCTGTTTTTGCACATGGGTCAAATAAACACAGACTGCATGAAAAGGCAAAAAATGTACAGTACTTCTCGTTTCTGTCTGAACACACCTTTCAAAAGAAGTGAAACATACAGCTGCTGTTCCTTAGTCTGCTCCTTATCTCTCCTTTCACATAAAGTATGTATGTACACACTCTACACTCTACAGTAAATTGCGTGGCCTAAATTCTCATTTCCAGACACAGACTGGAGCTAGACCTGCAGCAAACTGTTGCAGAAACTGTGCAATTATAACCAGTGAGAAAAAAAAAAAGGTGAAATGTCGAGTAAATGAAAAAAGAAAATAAAAATCCCGGACAGATGCAGGCATTTAGTTCTGCAGCAAGAGGCGAAGGTTGCCTTTACAAAGAAAGACCGGGGTGATATCTTCATATTGAAAAATACAACAAATAATACATTGTAATCATTAACTTAGTGTTCCCAAGACATCACGCAGAGGTCACGCTGAGCCTCAGCAGGCAGTGAGGCTCGAATGGGAGGAATGCAGCATACACAGTAAATGTTGACAGGACCTTTAAGCCAATAACCACAATCAGTTCAAGGTCATGTGGGTGAAGTCGCAAACCTTTATTGGGACATGCCACTCGATTAAACAAGGAGAAAGACATTCTTTGTCCTTCTGGGCTGTCACAGCATCTGATAAGCTCGACTAATCAAATACTTTAGATAAAGATGGCTAAGGTCGGGGCCATGATTAGGGTTAAGGCCAGGGTATGCTTGAAACAACCTAGTGTGTGCGACGTGCTGTCTGATCAAGGCAACAGTGTTTACAGCCACACTCGACACAGGGTGAAAAATCTGTCAGCATGCCTACTTTCTCAACACCTCACACTGGGCCCATGGCTGCACGAAGTGCTTGGTAGATTGTTGGTTTTGGAAAGTTGCAAAAATTCTGAAAGGTGTCTGGGAGTGGGTTTGAGATTCTGCACGACGATTGGACAAAAACTTTGAAGCATACTGATCCCGATGGCATCTGCCAGTCCTCACAAAGGAGACAGGATTTCTATGCAGCCTCAGAAGAACCTCTGTGTGAGAAATTCACCTCAGAGCTGCAAGTCCATTGCTAGACTCATCCCATATTAATTGTTTGGGTTTTTTTTGTCTCATGTATTTTTATCCCAAGCCATAGATGCTGTTGTACCTTTCCCCTTTTTTACTTGTCAGTATTGGTTCCATTTAATATTCAAGGCGTATCTTACGGAGAGGATAAAAAGAAAAAAGAAAAAAAAAAAAAACACATTGTGTACTACAAAATTCAGCACATTACCAGCTGTCATATGTGACAAAACTCCAGCCTGATGGCACCATATGTGGATAGAAATGGCAGTGGAGTGCAAAATGCATGTGCATCATCATCTGTTCACAGTATCACTACATTATTAAAACATGAACAGGAAAATTGCCATATGTGCCATCTTATGTGCACTGATACAATATTAGATTAGATTCAACTTTATTGTCAGTACACAAAGTACAAGTAGTCAGACAACAAAAGTTGCAGTTTGGGCTCTAAACAGAAGTGAAAAACTAATTCAGAGTGATGTACAAATGTTTATAGCTATATATAAATAAATATAATATGTAATAAATATAGTAAATATGAATGCAGTATGACCAGAGAGAAAATAATATACAGTATATACAGCATGTGCAGCAGTTACAGTCATCAATGCATCAAGTGTAATTATACAGTGTGGGTGTGAGTACGAGCAATACAATTGGTAGACATTAGTTACAGAATAAACAGCCAGGTACGCATGCACTTTAGGTCAGATATGTACAATATAGGTCGTAGCACATAAATACACCATAACTACAAACAGTAGGACAGTATGTATATGTAATAGTATGTGGGAGTACATTTGTAAATAGTCCAGACAAGTGTAGTAAGTCTCGGTAAGTGTGTAGTAGTGTGGTGGTAAAGTGGCGATAGGGTCAAAAATAAATAAATGTACAAGAAACAAGAGAGGATATATAGAGAAAAAAAAGGGTCATTCACATTAGTAAGTATTGCTAGTTTTATTGTAATTAATTAATTTCTTGATAAACAGCGGTTATTGTTTTTTGCAGACTCCAGAATGCATTTTACTCCTGTAACCTTAATGTTTGTAAGTATGTAGCAAGGTGTTGTACACAAAGTTCAATAAGTACAGTTAACACATCGCCAAGAGAAAAACTCTCTCCGTCTCTCTCCCTCTTTATTCACAGGATTGCAGTGGCTATTTAAGCATGCTTTCCCCTCCTCCTTTCCTTCTGTGACATTATTATCATTTCCAATGGGGTAATGTAACACAGGCAAATGCCCTTGGAATGTAATGTGCTATAATTAAAATTTGGTTAATTTACAAGGTGAATCACGGGATGAGTTTGCAGCAGCAAAGTGAGCTCTAATGCTGCCTATATTTTGCATAGGGTATTACCACAAGATGGCATTGTGAAGACATATATATAACATAAGGTATAACATGCTGTAACTTTTTAATTGGGTGACAGTCACTTTGGATTAGGTGGATGTCACTCAGGGTTTTAGGCCCGAGGATCAAAATATCTTTACTCGATTAAGTTTTACTCAAATGTATTCCATCTTTTAAAACTCTTGAGAACAAAACTCTCACAATCTAAATTATTGCACCATGTCAGTGAGATGTCATATCAGTAAAAATGCTCAACTACTATTAGCATGCAAGGAAGTAAGGAACCTCACACTCAACCCAACTCATTAACGCAAAACACCACAGGCAGTAGTGAGTCAGAGGATAAATCTGTTCTGAGAAAAGAAGGCGCACACACACACACACACACACACACATACACAGTGACTAACTGTTGTGCAAAACGCAGGTTTACTGGGACAAATGTTCAGTTTTTAGGAGCTGTCATTTACTCTAGAAAAGCTATAATATATTTTTGAAAGGATATTTTGAAGCATGTAAATGGGATTGCTGTGTACTGTTATCTTTGTCCATTTCTGAAGCTAGAAAATCCAAATTTAAGCAACACATGGGGCGAGTAAAGACATCAATCAATATTTTTTAAACCTAAAAGATGATTTAGTCACTTTTGCCCATCAGTGTTACATCCATTTGTAAGCCAAGTGATGAAACGGATGAACAGTTAGATTCATTTGGGAAGCTGTTGAGCTGCTTGTCCTAATATACTCACACTGTGAGAGTTCTTATTTCCTTGAATCTGTAACAGAGATGGCAAGTGCAAATTTAGCACAACCTTCAGAGTGACAATGGCCAAATTTATGGGAAATGTGCCATTTTGAAATATAACAGAATTTCCCTTAAAGACTTTGTTAATTAAACCATAATTCTCCAAATCACCCCAAGACACACATTAAAAGAAGTGAAATTAAATATTCAAAGCCCAGCTTTTTGTTGCAAAAATGTGTTGACTGCAGCTGAAAGGCATTAATGTTGATTTTGACAAAAATAGTGAAAAGGAGATTCAGTTCCTGGCTTATTTGTCTAATCAGGCTTGCTCAGACTTAAAGCCATGTGCTAAAGGCTGAAGCATTGTTATGTCACATTACTTGGGACCCATTTCAACAAATTAAGTCTAAGTATCAGCAGCAGGAAGGCCTGACAAGCAGCCATTTTCTAAGCCCAAAATTATGGATTAATTATCATAACTTCCCTCATAGGAGAAAATCAAGCCATAATCATGTGCAGCTTGTTGAAACGTGTGATCGTGGTGCCCCCTGCTTTAGTCATTTTTCCTGTAATTGTTTCCTGTAATTGTTGTGTTTTCGTCAGAGACAATGATGACGACACAATGAACACTTCACGACAACATGAATGGAGGCGCCCTGAAAGCTGCAGATGGATGGTGAATGTGGATGCCTCGTGCAGCTGCGGAAGCAACATGTTGCCCATGAACGTGCCAAATCAGAACACCAAGGGGATTTCTGTGAAACTGTGAAAATCATTTTTCCGTGAGCTCAGTGATGGAAGTCAACCGCTTCTGTCAGTAGTTCTCTCCTGCATCTCACTGATACACCACCTACATTTTGTTCCTGCCATTTCCACTTTCACTCTCTTCTTCTTCGCCATATTCACACATGGAAATGGAAAATGCCTGGATCCCGTTGCCAGCCTCTAACTGCATCATGTTGTCGCAGGCACAGATTCAGCCAAATTGTGATTTAAAAAATACAAATACTGATACTTCAGTAAGTTCGAAAACACAAGCAATCATTAACAGTTGTACCTTCTCTTCCATCTCCACATCACAGTCTGGTTGTGAGACGGGAAGTGCAGAGCCCAGGTATTATTCCACACTGCTGATTTGAAGCTGTGGCAGGCTGTCAGTTAGAGACACGTTGCACCTGTCTTGTGAATGACATGAAAAAGAATTACTATATGAAACTAGCATGCATGACCAACTGTGCTATGTTTTACTGCCGTGCTGTCCAGCATCTTAGAAACGTATGTGGAGCATCACTGTCAACCTTCTCCACCTTCTGCAGCACAGACAGAGATTCCCACAAGACTGCAGGTTGGGGAGCAGAAATTACCCTTGGAAATTGGGAATCAAGAATCAGGGTGTGTTCATCCTAATCAGAGCGACTTCCACTTCACTGCGCTGCACAATCTGTTAAGAGAAACTAACCTGAGCTAAAAACAAAGTAGTGGAAATGCTAGAGAGATTGCATGATGCAGGAAGCACATCATTCATAGAACAACAACACAACAACTTTTCCGTCACACAAAAAAGAAGTATAAACATCTGACAGTGCATTGCACAAGTCAACCGTCAAACTATAATACATATGTAATGCACGTCTCTAAAAAAATAACTCCCTGGCAAGGCTAGCTTTTCACACAGTGCCCAGAATGTCTTTCTTTCTCCATGTTGGAAAGAAGAATAATTTCTGTGTGCAAAACAGTGGTTGCTATGCTTCGTATATGAAAAATCTGAATAAATAAGAAATAAATCGGTGTCTTAATAATATGCTTTACTCCTTCACAGAAAGTGGGTGTTTGGTTACCAATGGTTACCATTACTGTTTCATACAAAGCCTCTACAGGTATAGATACCCTGAAGAGTAAACTGCGCGTAGGCTGCAGTATCAGGTAAACATGCAGTTTCAATTGTTGCCTTTATGAAAGCAGCTGATGTATTCTATGCTGCCTGTTCAGTTGAGGTATATACCGTATAAGCTGTTCCATAAAGGACATTATCTTAATATTTGCATTAATGTTATTTGTTTTGTTCTGCATAAAAAGATATTGAACAGTGTGTGTGATGATGTGTGTAAGGCAAGCAGCAACCTCTGGCTGTGAAGCCTGTGTGGAAGTGCCAATAGCTGCAGTTCCTCAGATGGCCACTTAAGGCTACAAAAAATGTCAATCTCCATAAGCTCCCATATTAAAATGTCTTCACAGTAGAAATAATCATGTTTACAGCCTGGTACAAAAAGTGGTTTTGGTCTCTATAGTTCATTTCCTTGTTCATGAGTCATTTTTTTTTAACTCACCAGTTCAAATTATGTTAAGACTGCATTAAAGTTATGCAGTAATTAACAGCAAGGCCTCTTTGATTGACTTTGGGTGCTGTTACAGATGGCTTGATTGAGCACCGACGCGTCATTCAGTCCGTCTGGAGTTGCTGATGATCCACGTCTTTGCTGATTTTTAGATTAGCTTGGAGGAGGAAGAGACAGCCAACATAGATTTTAAACTTAAGCTAAAATGGTTCTTCGGAAACTTTTGAGTGACGTCACGGATACGCCATCCATTCTTAATACTGTCCTTGGTGCATAGTGAGATGGAGAGGGAGGTTTGCTGTACAAAAGTGTACTAAAAGGGAGACTGAAAAAAGGAAATTATTCAAGATGTGCTAGATTATTTACACGACATTAACGTATCTGTGTTATTAATATGATGTGAATATTTTATTTTATAAATGTTATGGTTATCATCAAGGCCAGTACATGTCAGTATCCCGACATCACGCATTATGTAACTTTTGCCACCCATCCTCTGAGCTGTTTGTCATAGTCATGGGGGATAGGAGGATGCTCCCAGTCTATGAATAGACTTTGAAATTTAGTTCTTTGGTGTGTATATTTATGTGCTGGCTGTCTTTATAATGTCTGCATTTTAGAGGCTATTATCACTTTTAAAAATGTCTGTACACTTCCAATTCACATTCTCTTTTATGCAATATGGCAAACATACTTGAACTTGAACTCGATTTTAAAGGCTGCTGTCACAGTGGTCCTGCCAAACTATTTCATGCAGGCATATTATTAAAAATATTTACGCTAGATGCTTGGCCCTGGTGCTTATTTATTGAAATAAATTCCAGAGTGCTCTAAATGCTGTCAAAGCTGCTGAGCAGTGCAGGTATTTCATAATGTTAACCATGTGGGTCACAAAGCCCATAGTCACCAATGAGGGAATGTATGGTGCGTTCGCTGTTATGTGTCCATAAAACTGGGTGGCAGAGGGGGGCGTTTGTGTGTTTTGCAGCAGGGCACAGCATGGCTATATTCTCTTAATGGCACTGACTGTTACTGTGGGAGTCTGCAGCTGAATCTTAAAATTATCAGAGCTGTTGAAGATGCCAGTGGTGCCAAACCCACATGTTTTATAGTTTTCTCTGGAGATAGTTAAGTTTTTATCCCCAGGGATCATAAAGTGGGCTCCCAAACCAAATACTGTGGAGTGCCTCCACCCCATATAAAACAAACTGCATTATTTCACACAGAAGGTGTGGATTCCAGACGTTGCCAAAGATATGGACGGATCTCCTGTTGGGACACACCTGTTCACATTTTCCTGATTTTCTGTGAAGAATTTATTAAATTACGTGCTGCCTTCCAGTCAGTGTGAGACCAAGATTGAGCACAGCTTATACTTTCCCGCTATCCTTCCTGTCAGTCTTAATGGTTATTGCTACAAATTTGACACCCCGAAGGTTCTAGGAAGGTTCTACCACAAGATTTCCCCACTAGGCAAGACTGCCAAACAAACCTCATCAAGTATCCTCAGCAGCATAAAAACATCTCCCAGAGGTTTAAAAGGAACACATCATGGCACTTTTATAACACGTATTTGTGCTTTATATATGGAGGAAAGGGAGCTCTGGAGGGAATAATAATGTCTTTTTGATGTTTAAAGTACTTTGTACAGTATCATGGCAGAGTGAAGAAAGACAGGAAAATAATGAAAAGTATTCAAAAGAACTAGGCAGTTCAGAGCCTATTTGTGCACACCTTTCTTTTGACAAAAGATGTCTCTTCATAGACTCTCTCACACAAGATGCATTTTCTACATGTATGTCTTTCATACAGCTGGATCACATCTTTTGTTACACCCAGCATGCAGGATAAACACTGCAATGACAGCAACATTTTTGCAACACAGTACCTCCAAAACAGATAAACTAAATTCACAGCGGTATTACTCTAAGTTCCAGCTCCATAAAGTTGAAAAAAACATTTGATTTTTACATGTATTCATGAGCCTTTCACTCTGCTTTCTTCACTCCATTCTACTCCTTTCACCAAGTTTTCAACTAGGTAAGAGAGGTAAGAGACTGTTATAAAGCTGATCTGGGCCAAAACTGTAACTTTTTTTTTTTTTTTAATAAGTAGACTGAAAATAATTACCTGAGCAAGACTTGTACCGGTTGTACGCTCCACAGAAGAACTGTTACCTGTATGATTTAAGAATATAATGATACCTATTCTTTTCCCTACATAATCACAACACACACCCCAAAGCAGATATTAGTTAGTATCCAGCCATGCTACCTTAGAGAGGTGTAATATCCCAGCAGGCCTCCGAATTTCTCATCATCATCTCTGTCCTTATTTATGCACTCATTACATTTTGATGCAGTGGCCCCAGCTGTTACTCGTGCATACTATTTAGTTCAATAAAAACCTCACACTTTAAGCGATTGATATAGCATGAGCACCTGCCAAAAATGAAAGGCGCTGTCAGCGCCGTGCACGTTTGTTTATCTGATTTGTTTTGTTTTGCCCCTGCACTTTATCTGACTTGTATATCTTCCTATATACTAAATTTGTTTTGCACATATGCTGAGATGCCGGATAAGTGATGCAAGTGTCTTTGTGTCGGAATATGAAAACACAGTAAACTGATTCTGAGTGAACACTCAGAAGCTATTTGTCTAACCTGTGCCACGTTTGATTTCTTTCGGATATATGAAATGGATGCAAGGATAAGCAGACAAATAATTTCGGTATTTTTAATCCATTCTACAATGTGTTTGTCAAGTGAATGAAACTCTAAAAGGTTTTATAGAAAGGGTAAGGGTAAGGTACCCCGAAAATCATCATGAAAAAATGCTTACAAACCAACACCGGAAAAGAGTGGGCACACTATCACTCATAGGAAGGAAAATGTGGTGATTTCCTATGAAGCAAATTACCTCAATGCCTGGTGGTGCTTGTTTTGCTGGGACATGCAAATATCCACACCCAGCAACTATATTGGCTGTATAACAATTAGTTCTCGCAATCCACAGTTCCTCCTGTGCACATGTTGAAGTATCCTTGGGCAAGACACTGAACCCCAAATTACTCCGGATGGTCAGGCTAACGCCTTGTGTGGTAGCTCATTGCCTTCATAGTGTGTGAGTGTGTGTGTGAATGATGTGTAAATGGCCCCAGAAAAGAGCCCAACACAAAAACTGTTTAAGCATGACTGCATTATTAATTAGTTTTGGATTGTCTTTCCTGCTTTGGTCTTCGTGTGTGTTATGTAAGTGTTTAAGTGGTTGGTAGTTCTTGCATTCATAGTGACACTACCCAAATGTTAAAAAAATAAAATGATTTCCTATGTGCGTTCCTAACTTGAGGGTAGGTGACTTTTTGGAAAGTTAATTAAGCAGCAGATACATACTGGGTCCTGATTAGTTATTGTAAATGAGTGGCTGAAAGAACTATCTGTAGTTGTGGAACTGTGTCTACAAGCTTGCTGTTCACACACAGCTGTGTAAGATGAAACTACCAACAAAAGCTTTTCAACCTACAGCACTAGATAGCTGTTAGCAAACAACACAGTGGATGCTACTAACATTGATTCAAACCAGAGTACTGCTGTTAGCAATAGAATTCTCATGATAGGCAGGCCTTAATGGAGACTGTACTTTTTATAGTTGACTGTAACTTAGCTGTCAAAATGTTTCTTCCCTGATTTTGTTGCTTTATACGTCATGGTTTAACACTGAAGACACCGAATGCATAAAATTACACATGGAATTCAAAGTAAAATATGCATTATATTTTTCATTCTTCAATATAACCTTTTGCTTTGATGTTGGCATTGTATACGCTTGACACTTACTCAGCTACTAACGAGCGGATTTCATGTCTTCTTAATGTGTTTTTAGACCCTTGGTTGTGTTGTTCTGAGCTGGTGCTATAGTACCCTATACTATAGCGCTCCATTTTATGGTCAGGTCAGAACATTTCCAGAACTCTGAATGTGTCTGAATGGGTTGCTCTCATGAGGATCTCTCCAGGAAAAGACGACTAAGAGTTAACTCTGCTGCAGAGAATGCGTTAATTACAGGAAACCACTACTGAGGGAAATCAACATGAAGAAGAAAATTGCTTGAGCCTAAAACCACAAGAAATGGACCGATGGAATAGACCAATGAAAATCTGTACTTGGGTCTGCGTCAAATTTCAGAATTTTGGTTCCAACTGTTGTGTCTTTGTGAGACACAGACGATGAATGGATGTATTTGCTTCTGTGGTTCCCACCGTGAGGCATGCAGAAGGAGGTGTGATGGTGTGATGTTGTTGTGGGGGTGTTTTCTGTTTGCGGTACAGTCACAGCAGTAATGGTTGATACGTTAATTTTTTTTCGGAAAGTAATCCTATTAAGTTCAGAAGTCTGATGACCTGGTGGTAAAAAAAAGTGTTCTCAAGTCTGGTGGTGCATGCAGCCGTGCTCCTGTAACGTCTGCCAGACAATATCAAGGAGGACAGTCTGCTGGGTTGCTGTAGTCTTCATAATTCTGTGTGCCCCCCCTGAAGGCACTGCTGATGAAAAAATTGCTGTATGGCCACGAGTCTGTTGCCAGTGGTGTGCTGTGCCGGTTCCACCAGTCCCTGTGGTGATTTGCAGCTGTGGGCAGAACAGTTCCCTTACTAGACTGTAATGCAGCCTGTCAGCAAGCTCTCAATGGTGCACCTGTAGAGGTTTGTGAGGATACTGATGGAGTAGCAAATATGGGTTTTGACTAGACGCTCCGAGCACTTCATGATGATTCATTTCAGTGCAACAGTGTCATTAAAACAGATGGTTACTGGTTTCTTTGGCGCAGAAAGTCACAAGACCGAAGTCAATGACTAAGGGAGAGGTTGAAGCTGCTGAGGAACATACCTGCAAGTTGGGTCATGCGATCATCTGGCCCTGGCGCTTTGCAGGTGTTGAACTGTCTCAAATCAACCATTTCTATACCGTAGGTGGCCTCCGCCAACACGTGGACTCATGGTGGGCACCTCAAACAGAATGCAAAAAGTCTTGAGCTCGCCCAGCAATGCATCGGGTTGAATATTTCTCCTTTATGTACTCTGTGATGCAGCAAATTCCACTCCCATGTCTGGTGCCTTTATGCATGCAGCAATAGAATGCAGCAGTGGTCTGCCTTGCAGTAATCCACGGTCTGCTCTTCACTGGTGAGAAAAGTGATACGTTATTATTTGGGAAGAGCCTTCTTCATGTTGTCCCTGTTAAAAACTTCCCAAACTATGAATGCAGCCTCTGGGTGACAGTTCTCCAGTCCATTTGCAATCCTATACAGCTCACCCAGGGCTAATAATTTATCAGCCTGTGGGGGGATGTAAACAGCTGTGAGGAGGACTGAGCTGAACTTTGTGGAGAGATAAAGAGATCTAGCTCTGATGCTCAGCTGTTCCAGAACTGGGGAGCAGTGAGTTGTTAAGACGTTCCATAAAGAGCACTCCCCCTCACCTCGACTTGCCTGTGACCTTCATTCTGTCAGTAGACAGTGAAAACCCCTGGAGTCTGGCATGCCAGGCTCCATCCACGTCTCAGTGAATGCCAAAACAGAGCAGCTCCTGATGTCTGATTTGTGTTTAACACATGCATGCAGCTCATCAGGCATATTTTTAAGGGCTTGAACATGAGCTGGTAGAATACTGGGCAGAAGAAGATTGTTGTTTCTCTGTTCTGTGAGATCTGGTGTGCTTCCTTCTCGTTGTTTTCCTCTGACTATGTGAAGGTAAACAGAAGACCCGGGGCAGTACGCTGTCCTCTGGAAAAAAAAAGATGACTCGAAATCCAAACTGATTGATGATCATGTCCAAGTGTTTGTCGATCATACTGATTATGTGACAGCACAGTATGTATAAAAACAGACAATAATAAAAAGTAAAGACACAGACGTTCACAAGGACCTCTTGACGAGGTGCTCTTGTCTTGCTATATTGTGGTGCAAATGGAACCAGGGATCGACACTGCTGATCTATTTAAATTCAAGACACACCTTACCAGCATGGCAATCAACTATTCTGCAGTGGCATACAATCCTGTCTGGTTTGTGCTTAGTGGGACCAGTGAGGCAGTACTATGGAAGTATAATTTTTTTCAACAGGACAATGACCCAAACACACCTTCAAGCTATTCAACCACTGAATGAGGATGAGTGTCCAAATGTTTGACTGGTGTATTTTTAAAAAATGATTTGTGATCTCTATCATGCACCAAATATGTATCCTGGGCAAAACGGGCCAGTTCTGTATGGAGGAAGAGCACGAATAACTGAAAGATGGATATTCGCCGGCCACAGTTTGTTCATATTTAGAGAAATGACAATGATGTTGTGTTTTGCCAAATAAACTCGAGAGAAATCGAGTGCAATTTCATTCAAAAAGCAATGAGTGTTGCAAGTGCAAGACAAATCACATTCATTTTTAATTATTGAGACTTTGGCCTGATGTGACACTGGCAGATTAACCTACTATCCAAATTTGATGCTACATTCCAACAGAAGACATTGTAATTCTTTGGCACAGATGAAGCAATTCATTTAAGTCTTAGATAATTAAAGTGTTTTATCTTTGTGACATTTATAATGTCCATCTCCTTCTTAGTAAAGGGCAGGAGGACTGATTAGTTCCCATTAGATTTATAGCTTGAAATAGTCAAAGACAGAGTAGACATGAAAATTAAAGCCTTAATTAAGAAATATATCGCTGATTTAATTTTGATTTGGTATGACTAAATTATTTGTGCATTTGCATCTACAAAGATGTAATATATTAATGTATTATTTAGTAGCCCTGTCTAAAGTATGTCCTCAAACTTGTAAAATGTGAGCAGTACTTATCAGTTAGAATAGGGGCACAGGACATTGATATAGCAATCTAATAATGGTCGAAAAACTATTTTCTCTATATGGCAGAGTAAATGAGCAACAAAAAATACCAAGCACATTCCTGATCCCAGGGTGCATTCATATTCTGACTAACAAGACTTTAGAGTCAGCTAAAGAACATAGCCCTTTTTAATAGAAGACCTAATCCATGTTGGCCTTTTTAAAATTTGTTTTGCAGGTATGACAACATATTTTGTAAGTGCAGTGGTTTTGGAAACTTGGACGGCTGGAGACACAAGCACTTAAACACACAAAGCCACAGAACAGCCTTTCCTTTTGTCCCAGTTTGAACAAGTTAACAAGTACAATGGGAATACAAGGGGTTTTGTATGACATACTCTGCTGAGAGTTAATACTACCTCTATCAAAAGCATTAAATCCCAAACCATACAAGTCTGGTCACTGGTGTTTCGCAGCTGCAGTCACATGAGTGCTGCTCTGCCATGCCTTTTGCTCAGTAGGCATTTAAACAATGGGAGTTCACTGACCACTTTTCTATTTACTCTGGACACTTTGCACTCATCAGTTTCTTTCCTAAATATTTGGATTCTGCAGGTTATCTTTGTGTCGACGCTGAAATGCATGGTAGATGATCTTGAAACTCTAAATGGCAAACAGGAGTGGATGGCAGTGTTTGTGTGTTTATGGGTGTTAGCCTTGTAATAAAGTGGCAGCACCCTGGGTAACTGCTGGAAAAGGCCCATTCCTCCAATGCCGCATACAGTATAAGCCATTTAGGAAATGGAACCAGTAATAGAAAATTGATGATATATGTATGTATATATATATATATATATATATATATATATATATATATATATATATATATATATATATACAGGGCTATAATAAAAGGCTATAATAGCATATAATGGCAGAAGCTTCACTCCACTTCTCATTAGAATCAGCCACAGTCTGGTAAATATTCTTGCCACGGTGAAAGAACAATGAACAGATATTGTCCACTCTGCTCTGTGGCCACATTTACAGCTAAACAGTCACTGGCTCTCTTGGACCAAGACCTAGATTTGTGAAAGACCAGCCTATACATGATTTCTTCTTCTGTTGCCCAGCAACTAACCTTGTTTCACTGCACTTGCCTCGTCAGATGCTGTGGTTCATGGTAAGACCATCCCCTCCAACAGTGTTCATCAATGGAGAGCAAAGGTTTTGACATTTGATGCCTTTCACCTGAGAGAGAGTTTATTGAAGTTTGCTAATCTAAAAACTTCTTTTCATTTAGCATATCCTGAACCAATTCACATTGTTTCACTGATCTAAGATCCATCTCAAATTCCCCAAAGCTCTCCCATGTTGTTTATATCTGATGTTTAATATTCTTTGCCGTATTTCAGATTTCAGATTTATCTGGTTGGATCATCTAACGCACAGTATACACTCAGACATTTCTATATTTCGATTAACCACAGCAGGCAATTTCATTCTTTTCTTTTGAAGACAAATAATATACGACTGGAAAAACTTCTGCTGATTTTCTTCAATAAAGTTCACTAATATTGAACATTGTATCGCCATATGTCCACTTATTGTACCTCTTTTTTTAATACTTTCACAAATTACATAAAGAAAGAAGTGCGTGAAACCAGTGCGAGTTACTTTTTTATCCTCACAAATCGTCACTGAGGGACCAGCCGTTCTTCTTGGTGTCCACAAAAACAAAACTGCATTTGGAACATAGAAATGAAAATAATGAATGGAACCATCTGATATTGACAAGTGCTGAATTCAGCACACAGACCACTGAAAAATGCTGTTCGTTAGCAAACAAGAGCTCAGAAAATTGCCAAATCTGTCACAACATGTGACAAATCTGTCCCAACAAACATGTCAAACTAATGACATGCTGGTTAAAAAAAAAAAAAAAAAAAAGGTCTAAGTTATCTCAAATTTGACCCACCTCACCCACGTGTAGTAAAACAGCTGCAGTACAACAGGACGATGAAATATAGACTGACCAAATACAGAAATAATTGCCACAGTAGCTCCAGCAACTAAAAGGTGTCTTTTTTTAGCAACTTTTTTTGTTAACATAGCATCTGCACTATGGATAATGCTAGCTGTTGCAAATTTGTCATGGCTCAATGTAAATCTGTTTTCTGTATCAAATACATCCTGGTTTGTGTAATGACTTGGGAATCTTTTTTCTTTTGTCAGAATGCATTACCGTGTGTGAGTACACACATACTTTGTGGAGAGAGGTAAACAGACTAGAGGAGATGAAAAAAAAATGTAAAAAATAATAAAAGGTAAAGTTTAGAGTCCATTTTTTTGTGATACATGTTTGGTTCACTTTTGCCAGGATTAAGGGTCTGAATTAAACATACAGGCAGCCCAGCTGAGAAAAGCACCTGGTAAGCTTTGAGGAAAACATCTCATAAGCCTGTGTGCTGCTGGGATAAACAGGTACAAGCCATTCAGAGACACGCTCCAAACACGGCATCAGAGGCACATCGGAAATAGACCAGTCCAGCTGAGCAGGAGAGGATTCTGCCACTGTGCCAAGTACTGTAGAGAATATGGGAGGGGGGAGGGGATATGAATACCTTGGAAACTTCCCTAATCTCCCCGTCAGTATTCCGAGCCAAGCTTGTGAGAAGGAGGCATAGTGTTCATTCCCAGTGAGGGGGGGTTGTGCACTGTGATCCCTCAGCTATTGTCTGTTGCTGACATGGGTACCTGATAAGAAATACTTATAAACTATAAAGTTGATAGAGTGTATAAAATCATCATTAAATTTTTGCAAGTTCATTTTAGCATTATGTCATCATGCACTGTCATGGTGTGTTGGCAAATTTAAAATCACATTCATAGTATGGTCTAAGATGGTACAAACTAATACTGAAGTATTGCACAATGGCCTGAGCTAACCTTCTATCGGGTACACAGCTGCAAAGAAATACAACAACAGTACATGTGGAACATTTTCAAAAGCACAACACAGGTCAGAAAACTACAATACTTTCAAGTTACTTTGTAATTGGTATTGATTTCAGTTATGAGGATCCACTATTCTAGGTCATATCTATAATATCGACAGGTATTTGTGCTGTTCTTTAGCCTGTCTAATCGGGATAAATGTCCCTGAATATAACGCTGCCTGATTTTTGACAGGTGTATCTGATGGGCCTCTCCAAAGTAACAAGATACACAGATTGCCTGAATCACATATGATAATCCGACCCGGAGCATGAAATGCGCTCCTCTCTGATTCAAGGTTCACTGGGTTAAGTCAGTGCTATTGTTATTACGAGTGCTGACATTCAATGCTTGGCTTCCCTGATGGTGTACCTTTTTTTAATGACAAAGGTCGTCACTATATATAGCTGAACACATAAAAGACACAAAATTCTGTTGAGGACTTTTATCACAGAGACACGTTCTGCATTTGAAGACAGCATTTACTCTAAGACTTTAAACTGGGTGTATTTTTTTTATTATGTAAATGTTCCAAATTTCTCACCTGAAATGTAATTTAGTCCAAATGCATTTCTTGGCCAACACTATTTAAAAAAAATATGGCTGAGTATCACAAATTGACTCATTTCATACACAGCACCTCTTTATCATGTTGTAAACTTATTGTGTTTTGATTAATTTCAAATTGCTTGCTTTGCTTCAGTAGAGTGTGAAATGCACTTTCCCTTTTGTAGTTTTTCAATTTCTATCATTGTGAGCAGGGGGACAGAGTACGGGGCAGGCAAAGCGAATGAACACATGGATGTCTGGTGTAATTAAGAAACTGAAGTATTAGAACAGGCAGTGCCTTCACCAGCTATAATTCATCAAACATGGTCTTAATTAAATTGTTTACACAGATGTCTGCAAGCTGGTTCCTGCAACAGTCATTCTAATATAACAACGCAATATTATTACTGGACAAAAAAAAAAAAAAAAAGGCTAAGTTTTGTGTGACTCTTCTTTGCACTCTATAGAACACCATGAAATTCTAATTCCTATTTGAGCATAGCTGATTCTAACTGGTGCTCTATCTCGTTTTGTTATGAAAAAGACCGCGTTCTTTGGAGTGGCAGCTGTGTGTGTGTTTTATGTGTGGGTGGAAGGGGGGGGTATTGAATACCTCACTGTCAACACATAATTGAACCTTGATGGGCAACTGCTAGGTGTTTATAGTACTTTTCAACATATTGATTCATGAATTCATAGTATTTTTTTAGCATGACATACAGCAATGTTGACATACAGTAGCAGCAGATTTGTTTGATTTGATTTTGGAATCTTTCAAGGATGAATAGTTTTGAAATCTTTCTTTCTTTCTTTCTTTCTTTCTTTCTTTCTTTCTTTCTTTCTTTTTCTTGTCTCACAGAAGAGAATCAAGAATTCCAATTAATATTTTTAGTATTCTGCATATTACTTGAGCTGAGTGAAATAATTCCACATACAACACAGTCAATGGGGCTCCTGTGAGAAGAAAGGGTTCAGGGCAGCTTCCCTTTTTAGCGAGTTAACAAAACACTGAATCTTTAAAAGTCTGAGTCACACCCTGTCAGACTTATCGGAGGAATGTAACCGCTGTCTCAAACGCTCTCTTTTATTAGCCCGGAGCAGACCAGTGGTCTGCCTGCCCTCATTCCCAGTGTTATCTCAGGGATTAAGGGCTTGCTGTCTTTGACCAGCCTCTCTTCGCCTGGTCACACAGATATAAACAAACACTCTGAGGACCTCCACAAAAACACAGGCATGCAAGCACGCACTCACCCACACACACACACAAGTTCCCCAGTGGAGTTAGAGGGGAATAACTGACTATATGGGGGGATTTGGTGGGATTTTTTTCTTTTTTTCTTGTGCTCAAAGATATCTCAGAGTAACTAAAAGAAAGGAAAAAGAGCTACATTTAATTATATTATGTTTGACCACACACTGACTAACACATACTGACATCATTTGTTCATTTTATTTTGGTGAACCAACTGTAAACTGGGTTGATGATGGTGGAATTTTCCAACTGTTAAACTAAAACAATGGGCTAAACTAGGCTAAAAAGCTCCATACAGCTTGTAGGTCTAAAAATAATTCTCTGTGGGTTCACCACCATGAGTAATGCTCCATGAGTTCATCACCATGAGTATTCTCTTTCATATTATATATAGTTAGTTTATAGATTTACAATGAGTCACATTGTAAATCGGAAAATATTGATCAGCGCAGCTTTAAAAATACAGACAACTCACAATATGACATATTGGCACCGTGAACGTCAATATCTTGCACGTCTGCTAATGTTATTAGCAACAGTGTAGGCCTCAGAACACAATGATATCACCAAAAAGGTTACCATATCAGAATTCAGTAAGAAGTACATGACTGGATCTGATTTTTTTTTTACACGTACTCTAATAACGTGCTTATGAGCCATATCCTGGTTTTAATCATACCCCCCCTATACTTGATTGTACTGTCATTCAATGTCTGCTTTCTCTGCAATTGTGTTGTCAGCTCCTTGAATGCCCATGAGTCTTTGTTATATGTGCAGTGACTACATCCTACATAATTTGCAATTTTGTTTCATGCCTGCCTGGACACTTGCATTGTAACGCTATGATACTGCCATGCACTATCACTCCTGGATTTTGGCCTCTTCATTTTACCGACATCACACTTTGAGTTTTACCATGTTCAACATTATTTTATAATCATATCGACTGTTTTTTTATGCCACTCAAGTTCAAAGTGCAAACAGCAGACAGTGATCAAAAACCTGCTTTTTTTTTGTCTGTACTCTTGTAATGAATAAGGATATGCAGAATCAGTCAGAAGTAATGCGACAACGTACGTTCGGAAATGAGGGAGAAAAAGCCATTTATATGTTTTTGAAGGTCTTAGATAAAACAGTTTCGTTCAACATGTACAGACAGCTGACAGCTCTTTAAAGATCCTGGGGACCAATGAAATTACCACTCGTTTGACTTCCGATGCTGAAAGCAGTAATCGACGGGTTCAATCACTGCAATAGCAGCTGATTGAAGCCTTGCTTGAAGGAGGTTTGATGGAAAAATGGGAACAAAAACAAGTCTGTCCTCACGAACTATCCAGCCAGCATCACATATTTATTTTGTTTAGATGCCCGAGCTGTAAAACTGACTACAATGGACGATTTCTTTGTAATGCAACTGTTTGATGACATATTATACACACTGCTCCATTAAACATGGTATTTTCCTTTGCTAGGATTCCAACCTACAGCTGCCAAAACTTGTTACTGTGTATGGCACAGTGGATATATGTGGATTAATTTTAACTTTTGGTGGGAGAAATGATAGTAGTTAGTAGCAGAAAGTAGCTCACCCAAGTGAAAAGTGTGGCAAATGAGGTAAGCGATTCCATCATTTATCTTTATTCAGCAATAGCCATGAGGGAAATGCCTCACATTCTCACATATATGGCATTTCAGTACAGATATTCCATTTGGCCTCTCTCGCAGGTCTCACTCTTGGTTTCTGTCAGACACAAATGTGCACGTACCCGCATGCACACAGAAAGACGACAAATTAGCTGTCAGTTTTACTTGCCATGTGACCTCAAAAGCAAAGAGAAGGGAGATAATGATCTTAGGCTAAGGACAACTATGCACACACACACACACACACGCACACACTTTTGCACCCTTAAACTGCACTGTCCAAGGACTTCAAGCTCGCTAGATTGACAGATCAGGGGGACTGGCATGTAAACAGAGAAGGGTAAATGCGATTATCGCATGACGTGCTTTAGCTGCCTTAAACTGAGTTGATAAACTGTGATGCATGCATAAAATTAAAGTTGCTGTGATTAAAATTGTGGCACGGAACTGCACATCCTATATTTATATATACACTCCCATAAATGAAATGAATGTTTTGTTGGTTCATTTATCATTTACTGAAGGGTATTACAGAGCAGTCATCTACATAAAGCCAAGTGACATATTATGTATTTATAAACTAGACACATAATGGAATTGCCTTACTTGCTTTCACCTTGTAACCGTGCAAGATACGCTATAGAGTTGGGCATCAGGACACACAGACAATGGACACGTTTGAACCCCACAAGAAGCTACCAGTCAAACATTTGAATACTCAGTATCTTCCTTTTCAGAACGGTAACTGTAAATGATAAAAAGTAACCATGAAAGTAAATTAAAGAAAACTAATTTTCTTTAAATATATATATATATATATATATATATATATATATATATATATATATTGTGTCACAACTGTAGACACTGTATGTATTCTTAACATTTATAGGCTTAACTGGTTGACCTTTCCAGTACATGAGCCTTTAATAAAGCATTAATTAAGAGTCCCTTTAGGATTCGTGAGAGCTTGCCAGGTTCCCAAATATGGTGGAACACTCAGTGACAGGACAGAAAATGCAAGCTATCATTTATCGAGGAAAAGAGAAATTGCCAAAATCCCCAAACGTATCATTGAGCACTGATACTATCCAAACACATGTCTCATCGAAAGAAGGTTTGGCAGACCTTCTGTCTCTTAAAAAACTATAAAGCCATGACATCAGTTCCAAGGCAGGTTTAATACATTTCCCTCAAGCCCTATCATCTTATTTTCTCAAAAGAGAATGCCCTCCTCATTTCAAAAATAATCCATATTAACAGGTCCCAAAGTGCACTGATCCATCCTGAGACGCCTTACATAAAATAATTAACTATCTGTGAGTTTTTCACAACAATGCTCTGTTAAAAAAAAACGCATTGTTCCAGAAAGCAGTGATTCCCAGACTTTCAGCAGTTAGTGAGCAAAGCTATTTTGGTTCCTCTCCCTCATGGGCTGATACATTGGCTGTGCTCTGATCCCTTTGTCCATCAGAGAGACAGAACATTTTCAGCCTAATGCAACTGGACCCTCGCTAATGACAGCAAATAGCCCTGTCGGCTGGATGACAGCAGCTGAGAACAATACTTAATGTTGACATCACTTGCTAGGGGAATCTATTTCGGGTTTCTTCCTTTTATAGGTGTGCTGTTGGAAATTGCTATCTTGCTCCCCAGACAAAGCACATATAAAAGCTTTGGAAGAAGCGGTGACCCTCTGTGCTTGGGAATCACTTCGAATCCCCTCAGACTCTTGCTTGTTTCTCAGCAAGTACCGACTCACCTCTAAATCCCTTAACAACATGGCACCAAAGAAGATTGAACCAAAGAAACCTGAGCCCAAAAAGCCAGAGCCTAAGAAAGATGCTGCTCCGGCTGCTAAGCCAGCTCCTCCTCCAGAGCCATTGCCTGAGCCACCCAAGGAGCCTGCGTTTGATCCCAAAAGCATCACTCTTGAGTACAGCGCTGACCAAATTGAGGAGTTCAAGGAGGCGTTCACCTTGTTCGACCGCACACCGACTGGAGAAATGAAGATCACATATGCCCAGTGCGGAGATGTGATGCGAGCTCTTGGCCAGAACCCTACCAACGCAGATGTGCTCAAAGTGCTTGGGAAACCACGGCCAGAGGACATGAGCACTAAAATGGTGGACTTTGAGACCTTCTTGCCAATGCTGCAACATATCTCCCGTGCAAAAGATCAAGGCAACTTTGAGGATTTTGTGGAGGGGCTCAGGGTTTTTGACAAGGAAGGCAACGGCACCATCATGGGAGCAGAGCTGCGCCATGTGCTGGCAACGCTGGGAGAGAGGATGACAGAAGATGAGGTGGACAGACTGATGGCTGGACAGGAGGATGCCAACGGGTGTATCAACTATGCCTCCTTTGTAAAGCATATTCTCTCCGGGTGAAAAGGACATCATAAACCATATTCTCTCCGGGTGAAAAGGACATTTAACCATAAAGACTTTACCGCTGTTTTTTTGTTTTTTTTTCTCCCCCTTTCTGGATCATTACTTAACATTTGTCCATTAGAGGTGAGCATGTCACTTAGTCTGTGGCATTATTTTTTCTGTCAAAAGAAGGAGTGAAAGTTCAGTGAAAAAAATGTTGGCCCCAGAACCTGTGATTAGTTCTTTTTAATAAGCACTCTGAAATATAATGAAATGCCAGTGAGATAAGAATATGGGCGTGCATAAAGAACTCCATTAATAAAGGAAATATGATTACAAACTGCCTCACATGTATCCCCGCAATTTAAATTGGAAAAGAAAACAATGATTCATGTAGGATTTCTGATAAATGTGCTCATTTTTGTGACTGTTCAACTTTACACGTCAGTTGTGTTAATGTGATTAGGGGAAAGTATTGTTGGAACAAAAAAAAAAAAAAAAAAAAAAATCTGAAAATCAATCTGAAAATAGAACAGATATAAGTCCATTCTACTTTACACAAAGAGGGTTTGAATGAGCGTGCTTGTCATTGTGCTTGAGGGGCAGCTGCTGCGGATCAAGATATACTACCGCATTCTGGACACACGCAACACGCGCACAATACACACACATATTCCCTTTGACAACTACAAAACAGGTGCTCCAAGGACAGACCTTCATCTCTATCGAGGTGTGTTGCCTTTTTAGAGCAGAGCATTTTAGACTATTTTGCGTAGTGTGTGGTTAGTGTTTTTAGTCTTTTAGTGGAGAAAAGTATTCTACACTATGTGAATCCTCAACTATAAGAATGTGGCTACCTCACATTAGCATGTATCACTTCAGTAGGCCAGTACATCAATTTATTCAGGTCTCATTAACTTTAATAACAGTTGTTAGGAATACTCCCAAACATCTGCATCCTCCACACTATTTTACAGCTGCATTAAACATTTTAACCACAAGGGAGCTAGGAGGATTAAATTGCTACATGGTAAACCTAAACGTCAAGTGTGCTCTCTGGCTTGCCATCATTTTGCACTGAGTAGGTAGCACAGATTTGGCCCGGGCAAGTTCATGTAATGAGCACTGCTGACCATCATTTATATAAGAGTTTGGTGAGAGCTGTTGCAAATCAACCACATGGACCAGTGAGCTGAAAACTGTTGAAAGCTGAAAAAAAAAAAAAAAAAAAAAAAGACTCCAGGTTTTCATTCAGAGCAGAGTTGACGGTACTGGAAACCCACATCATGAGAAATCACTTTTTTTTCAATGTCAAAATAAGATACAGAGCTGTAAAAAAAAAAAAAAAAAAAAAGAAAGGTTACAAGGTTGTTCTGTAGTTTGGATTTTGGAGTTTAAAAGCGACTGGGGTACATCATGTCTCATTCTGCAAGTCAAATTTTACAGTTCAAACAATTCTCATCAGTATCCAGACCTTGTCTGTGTCTGTGGTGCTGTGATGTACCATGCAATTCAATTCAATCATGCATCAATCCCATCGTATGTCTAGATGACAATGAACGTTGAGTTGGTACTGTAGGAGGATTCCAGTTTGGATGACTCATGTCAGTTGTTCTCCCCTTTTGGAATCATTTTTCAATTAAATCTTAACAACTAAGAATGTACCCTATAAACCACAGTTGTATTTAAAAAAAAAATGTATAGGTCCAAGTTGTATAAACCAAAATGGGAGGGAAGTTTTATTTCCTTTTTTAGCAGTGGACAGTGAAGACATGATGATGAACCCCCCGATGGACTGAATAATTGCAGAAGAAAATTGCATATGAACTCTCAGAGGGTAAGAAACACGCAGGGGAAATTACATTATTAGCTGATAAAAAAAAAAAAAACAATATTGGTGCATCAACAGTGAATCATTAGATTTATTGCAATTTATTACAAATTTAAACATTTTTTGTTTGTTTTGTTTTCTTTAATGACTTTGCACACTGTTTTGCTTTGTTAACTTTTACCTTTAAGGTAAAAGGTTTGCCTGCACTGAGACTGAAGACCTGAACTTAATGAATTAAGTGGATCAATTAAACAAAGACTGATTCAAACACACTGACATGGGCAGAAAAGATCTCACTTTCAGCCCAGTAGTTAAATAATGCAGAGTGGCCAGTGGTAAAGGTTGTCGAAGATGCCAGAGGACAATTAAACAAAACACAACTGATTGTGATTAGGGTGTACCCCACTTCACAAATGAACAACAACATAAGTAAATAAATAATAAAATACTATGGCTGACATAGTTTTTGGGGAAACTTTGAGCCACATTGGCCATTTTGGCCTTGGTGCCCTGCTCTCTGCCTGTTTTGTTACTTTCTCTTTACTCTTTACTCTTTACATTACAGAATCCAAGTAACGTTACATGTACTGGATGGTAACAGTAACAAAATCAACATGAGTGGTATGACCAATAAGAATTAATGTCAGAAAGAGCCCTTTGTTTGAAGGCATACATCCTGTGGAGCAGAACATGTCTTCTCATGCCAGAACCATTAATGTCCGGCTACTCACCTAACTAGCTAACTTAACTAACTAACTTCACTATATGTGAGGATAATGTAGTTTCCTTGATTATGCAAGAGTGTGGACAGTAGAGTCCTGTGGTGTTTTTACAGTTAACAGAACTAATACACCTGACAGAGCTGTTGAGTCCATTCCACTTCAGTGTACCACTGGTAACTTTTTTAGTTTTTTTCTCTGTTAATTTGCATGTGTTGTCACTGTGTGCTCATGGCTGCTGTAATCTATAAATGTAAATAAAGACTGGTGACCAGGACCCAGAATGACATGACTATGACATGCTCTCTGCCCTCTGGTGGGCAGTGTATTAACACATAGTACATATTAATAATAGGCTAAATTGGATCATTTATTGTAATTTATTTCTCAAGAAATATTACATTATTTATTTAAAAGGCATTAATGCTTTTAAAAATTGATTTTTTTTTTTTTTTTTTTTAACTTACGGACTTAAGCTGTGGCATGTGGCCTTTGCACCCTCAAAAAAAAAAATCACCCCACTGCAGGCCAAGTGGCCTTATTATGTCTTACTTTTATTGCGTACTCTAAGTCAGCATTAAATCATAAATATCATGGACATGCACTGTGCATAATGTATGTTAGAGTACTTCAACCTTAGATTGATTTTACACATGAAACTGCTGCAGTAATTTGTCTGTGTGTTAAAAGAAAGTAGCTGCCGTGCTAGTGACTGCAAATGGGGAAATCGGAACAAATAAACCATTTTATGTATCCTGTGCATACAGTGCATGTAATGTATAATGCGTGCAATAAAAGCCTTATAGCAGCAGTAAGTATTGAGTATGCATTATGCAACCACAGGAAGCTCCGAATTGCAGTCGCTTGCAAGTAGTTTGGCTTAGATTACTTTATAATTTGGGTTAGAATTTGTTCATTTCTGCCACTTTTGAAAGCTCAGTTTTACATGGTGACATAGAAATTAAATTCTACTCATTAATATTGTCATAACACCATAACACTAAAGTTAACTAAATCATTTTCCAAGTGAATTAATAATTGAATTAGAATGTGTGATGGCACTTTGAATACAGTGTGCTTCGAGGCTATTTTTGGCTTACTGTAGAAGGAGTAGAAAGATGCAGCTAAATAGGCAGAAGTGGCACTTAGTCTATGCAGCTGTCAAGTACATGCAAAGGAGGTTCTTAGTGCACTGGGCATCCAGCTCCATACCCAGTTGAGAGGCAGCCAGTAATTTAGACCCATCGTGATTAATCAGCAGCTGTTAGCTTTAAAGTCCTTTGTCAAATATGTGAGGCTCTTGGCTGAGAGGATCCACCAGCTTGTGAATGCACGTTTTAGTTATGCAGAGCATTTTCGGTATGAAAGGCGGACACAACATGTTAAATGTTTATTGGGTGTGTCAAGGTGATGCCTCCAATTTTCATAGCCATGGTTTCTGCCATTGTTGGTTCTGTTTTAGAGCGTATTATATTAAAATGTCAGATATACAGACTGCTCTCCACATGGCTGTAGCGGCCCAGGTGGCAGCATAAAACACCACACCACAGCACACACGCACACACACACACACACACGCACACACACACTCACGAGAAATATCAAGTGGCATTTCTCATTTAAAGTGGTAATTTGTGAGATCCTCATATTTTGCCAAGGGCAACGCGCAGTGTTTGGTGCCAAGCAGTTTTTGCTCTAGTGATCTTGCACTGCACCTTATTTTAGGTGTCAAACTGTGTAATGAGTACTGAGTTGTCTCTTAGCATGAATTTTAATTTCCTGCATTGGTCTTGTCATTGTTGTTTCTCCATGGTCATAAATGCATAACACTGTGGGATTTCTAATGAGCTATAGATTGTCACTTGACTATCCATTAATAATAGCCAATAGTGAAAGAGACATTCATCCTTTTTTTCTGGAAACAGACACGGTTTCAGAAGATTTCTAATGTCCAGTTTAACACTGTTTAGCTCAGCACTTACAAATTACCATGAGAGCAATGACAAAGATGAATGGCAACCTTGATTATAAAACAACTGGGAGTCAAAGAAGGTGTGCCAAGGTCAAGATCAGCCAGCATCATTTGTTGGCAGCCTATCATTTTTCATGGGGAGTAACAAATTCACCACATTCTATTAAGAATGGATGAACTCATTTCATTTACCAGGCAGTCTGGCTGGATTTTGAATTACAAGTGCAGGCATAATTTATGGATAAGGTATGATATTGTGTGAGCAAAATTCCTCTGGAGTCAACTCTTTAACGCTGTCCCATACACAATGAGATTACTAACTCTGCTCAGTAGGTGACAGTCACTTTAATAGACACTCATTCATCAGGTACAATGTGATTACACGAAACATAATATCTACCTTTGAGATCCGCCATCCAGCTCTTAATTTATAGACTTACAGGTCACATTGATGACTTGCTATCTTCCTTTCAGCTGGCACTAAAAGAATGAAAACCTATGAACACTGATACGTCTGTCTTCACAGGCAAATTAAAGTGAATAAAGTTAACTTTTTTTTTTTTTTTGAGTGAGAACCATCTACTAAATCCACTGAGACAACTTTATATAGCATTCTTACTCCTACGTGCAGATTTCTAGAACTTTCTGTACCATTGCCATGGAAATCAGGAGCCCCTGAATTGCTGATATTGTTATTGTGATGCACAACACCAGCAAGCTTGTTAGCACTAATTACACTAGTGTGCATGTGTCCTGCTGACTGATGACAGTTAAGTAATCACGCCGATGCTGTGTTGTCTTTGGTTTAGGTTGATTTTGTCCATAAATTTTTTAGTAGCACTCTCTCCTGAAGCTTTTCTGAGCTTTCCTGAGCTCTTAAAACAAAACAATGAGGTAGATTAATCATCATCTTGTAGTCTGGCGCGAGTGCATGTGAAATCAAGGTGTTAAACATATCACTTAAAACATTAATTATTTGTGCCAAATTTTCCATTTGCAGGTGGGAACCTGAGGATCACGACTTGAAAACTATGCGAAGGTGAAGACAAATTTGATTAATTTAGCTCTATACATGCACTCACACATTGTTTGAATGATTACAAAATGAGAATGTATAACACAATACCAATACAGTCTGTGGCTCTTGGATAAGCCTTTTGTGCAGTGTCCTTTATAGCATACTGCAGGCAATGCAAAGCCTCTATAATAAACTGTCTCTATCCTCACGGCTGCTTTCATTACCGTTCATTCAACACATGCTGTGGCCAGGGATCAATACTTCTTCACCTTGTGCAGCGCTGAAGCCAGATTAGATGGAGCTCCAAGGGCAATAATGAGAAGTGCTTGATCTCGCTTCTCACAAACATGTGAGTCTATAGCATTTAAATAGATCAGTCTGAGAGAAATCAAGGCCAGGAGCTCTTGCATTATAACATTGTTTGTGGCATTTGCATACAAATAGAGAAAAATTAGCCATAAAGGAATCAATTTAAGCGATTACTCCTAAATATGACATGATATATGATAGGATTCTATATTATTGGATGAACCCATTAAGATTCAATTTGGCAGTTTAGTGAAAACGTGAGCATCCTCAGAGAGTGCCGTTGAATTCCTTTTCGGTTTCATCTAGTTAAACCGCAAATTAAAAACAGGGAAGTTGTTCCTCAGAGCAAAATATTAAATTCTTGAAAAAGAAAAACAAAACAATCAAACCAAAAAAAAAAAAATAGATGCAAGAAAGTAAATGTTGGACTGAATACTGTAAACTTAACTTGAAATGACATGGTTGTCTGTAGGCAGATAGTCATAAAGTGACTCATTTAATTGTCTATATGCAATTCTGCAATGTGCATATTTAGTGAAAAAAACCCAACAACAACCTAATTTTGCTTTATAAGGTCATAGTTTGATGTCAGAATCGTGAATATGCATAATTGTACAATGGGCTTGAAGTGCTGGGGCAGTGTTCCCCCCTATGATTTATGCATTGTACGGTGTTTTGGAATTCTCTCAGATTTCCCAAACGGTTTCCTAAAATATGTCTTAATTAGAGTGTCTCATTGCATTATAGGATGTTGAGAGGCAAGAGAAAACATGATCATCAACCTTGTTTGTCTTATTAAAAGTTCTGAAGTTAACTCTTGGATTTAGGAGAAAGCTGAAGTAAAGTTACCGTGGAGACATAACTCAGGCCTTTATTGGTTCATTCTCGCCATTATGTCTTGGAAAATGTATTAGGGTGCCTAATGAACCTGTGTGCCATCTTGTAGGCCGCAGCTTGCTGCCATTTATTTTAATTCCACCCAATATGTCCTGACACTGGAAACCCAAATGGTTAATATGGAGATCCTTTTTTGCAGACTATGCAAGGTCACTACAAGACCATGGTGTCTCTCTAATGCTTCATAGGTGAATCAAGATCTGGAACAGAGCTACACTAAGCTGTGTTTCACCTTTAAAAAAAATCCTTCATTTGACATTTATTATTCTGGCTGGCCTATAAATAAAAATAATTTCTTAGTGAGGACAATGCTTTTCTGCCAGTTCCCATGCCTGCCCATAGGGAAGGTGAGCCCTTGCCTAAACCTCCAGAGATGCCTCCTTTGCCATCCTCAGCAGCATGAGGCTATTATTTTTCTGTATCTGTGCTCCTCGACAAGGAGTCAAGCTGACAGTCACGCTGGAACTTAAAACCTCAGCAACTCCTATCAGAGGAAAACAAATAAAATACAAGTCTGACTTATAGGTCTAAAGTTCTTTAAATACTTTTTGTCCAAATTTTCTTTTGCTGTTTGATCCGTTTTATTCTGTTCTTTTTCATTTTTGTGTAATTCATACAGTCATTTGATAAAATTACGTAGAGAGAAACACAACAGACTGACAGAGGATTTGACCACATGTTGTAAAATCCCTGGTTGGATTCTCATTCAGAACAAAGTTTTAAATGTAGCATTCACACTAACACTAACTGTAATGCACTGTATCTCAACTGTCTGAAGCTTGAAGTCAACTTAAAAGGTCCAGTGCATAGTAATTAGGAGGATCTATTAGTAGATATGGCATGGAATAGAATATCTGTGATGTTTTCCCTCATGTATAATTGTTTTTAAATAAGAACTGTGTTTTCATTATCTTGGAATGAGCTCTCTTAATCTGAGGGAGGTTTTCTTCCATGATGCACTGCCATGTTTCTGCAGTAGCCCAGAATGGAAGCACTTTATTTATTTATTTATTTATTTATTTCAGGTGGTTGGAATCTGCAACCTCACTGCTAGGTGCCACTAAATCCTTCACACTGGTTCTTCAATTATGGGATGTTGTTCACTATTTTTTATTATTATTATTATTTCTAAACTACAGAGAAAAAGATTCTGGTCACACATTTTCTAAGTCTGATCTAAATTGTTTTTTTTGTTTTTTTTTTTTCTATCTTACAAAAAGAAAAGGGAGAAAAAAAGATTAAAAAACACATTAGTTTCATAATTGTTTTTTATCTGTGAAAACAGATGGAGACTTTGGACGGACTTTCAGTTGATTATTATTATTTATATGTTTGTTGGTTTATTTTGCCAGGTTGTCAAGTGTTTGTTGTTGTAATACTCATTCTGGCCACAAAAGGCTGAAGTGCACCATTACCCCATGTTCTAAACAGGACTGATAGCATTCACATTTTCTTTTTAATTTCTCTGTGTGTTAACCTTCAATATATATAAAAAATATTCTATGGAAAAAAATGTTATAAAATGATAACATTAACAAGTGTGTATCATTTTGAAGTGAACTATGAAATCTATGAGCTTTCAAAGAGCACTTTGATGTATTGTGAACAATTGCATGAAGATGACTTTTGGCTCTCCGTCAATATGTCCATATGCAAATGTGGATGTAATTATGAAATATGTTGATCTTATGGAGAAAAAACAAAAGAAAACACTATCAAAGCTGCAACTGACAACCTAAAAACTGTGGACTAATCCAGTGTTAATCATCTGCCTGTTGGCAGTTCATGGTGATTAGATATATTCAAGATTTCATTTGGTTGAAAGAATTATACCAAACCATTTTACTATGTTGATATGTGGGTGTGCATAAATAAATTTAAAAAAAATGGTATCTACTATGTTGCGAAACTTATTATTTGTGTGTTGGGGCTGCAGAGGGACATCATGCATGCAAAGTAGCACTTCTCTACATGTAAATTGCAACACTGCTGAAATATCATACAAATAAAACAACTCGTTGAAGCCATGTGCCCTTAACATCCATGTAAATCACAGGGAATTAAGTAATTTGCCTAAACATGATATTGATGTTTTGCTGTTCGAGAGAGGAACACTTAATGTAAATCTATGTCCTCAGGTCTAATCCTAATTGAGTGTTCTAGACTGTGTTTTCCTTATTTTTTTGCCGTAACTGAGAAACCATTGTAGGGATTACAGTCACAGCCTCCGGCCAAAACATCTAAGTAGCACTAAGAGGAGACACTTTCTTACATTTCTCATTAAATATTGCAAATGTTCTTTTGCTTCAAGTCTGCTTTGAATTCTATGGTGAAACTGACAACATGCTCACTTTCTCTACTCTTTTTTCCTCACAGGTGAAGATTGTCAGTCTACAATGTACTCCTGACCCCAAACATCTACCTGTGTCCTGTCTGTCTGTGTCAGACAATTTAAGAAATGTTTTTTTATAGTAAAGGAAGAAATAACAAAGTAATCATTTCAGGGCAGGAGATTAATTAATCCGCTGAAGTGGTTAGGCTTCATTACAGCAAAGAGGATGCTGATTTTTTTTTCCCCCTCCCCTTTTCCATCTG
Source organism: Protonibea diacanthus (assembly GCA_028641955.1). NCBI lineage: Eukaryota > Metazoa > Chordata > Actinopteri > Sciaenidae > Protonibea > Protonibea diacanthus. Next base: position 11,433,749 of record CM053991.1, on the reverse strand, counting down.
GAATTAGTTTCTTTTGATGACTAAGTTTTCTTTAAAAAAAAGTACATTAAATATCAGCATCAGTCATAGCCAAAAGGGATTCAACAAACTTTCAACTGCTGTTAAGTTCCTCTAGCCAAACAGTAACGTATATGATGAAGTGATTTAACTGAGAAATAGCCCCTAAACATATTTGCTACGTATGGGTAGATGCACTAGGTGGATTAAGCGAGGAGTGAGTGACAGCAGCTGCTGCACAGAGACAAAGTGGACAGATGACAGATGCCCCCCAGGCTGAAAAAAAAAAAGGCTTCAATCACACCTTAATGCATTTGCAGTGCTTAACCAGCAAGATAAAACTCACACTATTACAAAGTTTGAGTAAATTGGTTTGCACAGCCATGACCCACAAACACACTGGTGCTGGCTAAAGGTTGCACACAAGCATCTGTATGGAAGCAAAGTGCATCAGTTCTCATATGAAACTTTATTTGGGTTAATAATGGAACGATACCATGGCATAAAGAGAAAGCATTCGCCTTATCAAAGTCATGGCAAGTGCAAGTCTGTGTCTTTATTTATTATTCATTATCAGTATTATTATTATTCATTATTTGTTTTGGTTTTGCATTGCCTCAAAATAATTACAAGAGGCAAATTCATTTATCAAACACCTCCTTTAAAATGTCACATATGTGATTGGACATTCAAATGCAGATAATGGACAGACCCAGAGCAAAACCTAAAGTAGTCCGGCAGGGAAATTATGATGAATATATTTGTACTAAACCCTGCTTTGCTCTTTCAGTTCAATCACAGGCAAAAAAATAAATTGTATCCATTTTAAGAACAGCGCAATAAAAATGAATACTTTTTGACTGTACTGTAGATCAGTGTATATATTTCATTTTTCTGAAAAGGCCAAAGTGTACTGCTTGTCAAAGCACCGAGTCATTTAAAATGTCAAGTGCAAAAGATAAGTGAAGCCGACATGGCCATTGTGATCACATCTGCCCGCAGTGCTAGTCAGACTGTGGATAATAGTGGAGTCTCATGTCCTTCCACTCAGTGTGAAGAGCTCTAATGCACAGTCCACATAATGGCGACCATACTTTGTCTTTAATGGTTTGGTGGTGTGACAGCATGTTATTTCCTGATAACCAAATATGTTTGTCTGTCTGTCAGCGTAGTTCCGGGCGAGAGCAGAAAATGGAAGGCTACTCTATAATAACTAGTATATTGTCTAGTGTATTATATCTGATTGGGTGTGATAGACTTGGCAGTGAGATGACTTCCGGTTGTTGACAGTAAGAGTGAAAATGTGTTCTATTTTTCTTCTAAAGATGCAAAACGCTAAACTTATGCAGGGCAGAGTAGAGGGCTGTTTAACAGACAGTATACTGCCAGAAGAAGGGGTCACTGTAGAGGTACAGAATTGACGAGCACTACACACTATTGTTTCTTCAGTGCAGGCTAGAAGTCATGTAATTCTTCAAAGGCTGCAAACAATGGGCCCACCCCATTCTTTACCTGTCTACCACAAGTGATGAGGTGTGCCTTACTTATCTCCATAGCAATTTATTAAGCACTCAACTTAGTGAAAGAGAGACCTCCTTTTAGCAGCCAGCTTTATTAATGTTGACAGTCACAGATTGTATCATTTGATTTGCATTAATTCATCCAGTTAGAGTACTCATGCCCTATTTCAAATAGATCAGCTGACTTAATTTTTAACTTTTGTCCTAATTTGTTGCCTCGTTGCTTGAAACATTTGTGGTTTGCTGTGGTGTAGATAGGATTAGAAAAAAATAGACTTGCAATGGCCTCTGCGTGATGTATTGGGGTCTTACCTTTTAGTTGATTAGATCCAGCAGTGGGTGATTTGAGGGGGGGGGTGAGGGAGAATGCCATTCCACTTGTTAGCAAAATGAGCAAAATACAATGACCTTGCTAACTTACCATCCTCCCCCCTGTCTCCATCCCCTAGTATCAGAGAGAGTGCAGGGGTACAGAGGGGTTGTTTAGTTGAATATGTTAGTCTGCCTGACATCACTGATATTGATTATAGCCTATACAGTATATAGAATAGTGTCACCTTCATGATCAGAGTGACAGGAAGCAAGGTGTAGTTGTGCAAGAGCAAGAGGATCGTATAGAAACGCTGCTGCCTGTAGTATTCCTATAATATTCCTATTTTAAGTTTTATGATCATTCAGTGTCATCTGTGTCATACCATAACACATACCAAGCCACCACACATGACTACAAATATAGTTTTTACTATCGGGTGAGGGGTTAGTGGTAGTGTTAGGGCCTTCCACGCTGTTAAAAATGAACAAACCACTGACTGAGTAGATCCCCACAACCATTTAGAGGTGGAAGGCATGTGCATCCACCTCCAGGCTGCCGCAATATAACCAGCTATTGTGAACACGAAATTGGTTGGTTGACTCACACTTCTGTACTTTTCCCAGTTTATGCCGTGCAAATCATCAGGAATGCTTGGCTGTGTGTGTGTCCTAGCATGTTGCAATCTTCACTCGGTGTACAATGTGTCCATGAAAAATCGGAGAATTTAAGTTATTCTATTTATTTATTTATTTTCTTACTCACTACACCACTGCCCTCACGACCACCTGTTCCTACCAGGACCACCTGTTCCTACAAATCTTCTTACCAGGTTCAAATCCAAAACAACAGATTATCAAACTGCCACCGTATGTCAACTTCATTTTATTGGGCCAAAGTAAAAGTAATGCCTAAAGCACCTTTTACAGTAATTATTATAAAAGGCATAGAGCAACCTGTCATTTTACTGTTTTTTTTTTTTTTTTTTTTTTTGAAGAATGAATGAGGGTCATTAAAGGAATTCTCGGCTTGTGCAACCACATAAAGATTTAAATGCACTATTGCTTAATTGTATTCATTAATTTATTAGATATTACACACAGCAGAAAAAAAAAATGTAATGGAGCCTAGTATATTGTCCTCTGAAATGCAGTGCAGAAGAAATGTATACACAACCACACAAAATGAAGGAACCTGTATTTTAATATGTATTTTGTTTAGCACATGATTAAACACACTCTCAATAATAATCTTCCATTTATGCACTTGGACATTGCATTTAACCATACAAATATCGGAGGACTAATTCAACATTTGCTTTTATGCCAGGTTTTCAATGAGTAATAGAGAATTCTTGTCGTCACTGTGAGGTTACCTAGCAACCATCTGAGTCGTCACTGTGTCCAGTTTTAGAGGTTCAAGGAGGTGGACCTCGAATCACCCTTGGACTCAACTAGATGCTTCTCTCTGCTTCTTGTCTTTATACTAAGCTAAGCCATATGTCTCTCGGCGGTAGCTTGATGTGTAACAGACAGATATGAGAGTGGTCTGGTATTTCAAACTATTGCTTTAATACAAATAACATGCACGTTTGCACGCACAAAGTTCTGGACTCAGTATCAAACCGTACGTCATAGTGGGGAGAGAAAGGAGAGTAAGGATAAGAGGAGCTGATATGTAATTCATGATAATATATTCTATCTAATTCCAAATTATTACCACATGCTCTGTGACTGTGCTGCATGCCTCCAGCCAAGACCATACCAAAAATCTGCTTCACTCTCGGCCCACCGCACACTCCCCTTTGCTTTGTGATTGTGTTTGCCATGATTGACATATGCTAAATATGGCCCTAAACGTATAGAATTCCATACAGGCTATGCCCTCTAATGAACTCATTAGGATATAATGTTGTTGAACACGGAGAGCATCGCACCAAAAAGCAGCAGGTGATCTTCGTCCCTGCTTGCTGCATCTGCGTGGGACCTCAGCATGCCTCCGGCAGTCTCCAGGAGTTTCCCGGCCTCCTGGAGTACAGAACGCTTCCCATGGGATATAAATAAATGCTGTGTGATATGAGTATATTATTATATAGTAATATGGTGGTTATGCACATTAGGTATTTATTAAAATAGTTAATAGGTAGCCTACACCTACTCCAGTGACAGAAGATTACAATAAAAACAAGTCACGGAACAAAAGAAAGTCATTGGTAAAATGTGTTATGTATAAAATGCATAAAACAAAAGGTTTAATAATTTCTGACAACATGAAATAATTAGTATATGTTCTTATTGTTCATTAATCAATTCCATCCCCCTTGCCTGCAGGTGCAGAGTCTGACAACTGTCCATCACCTGGGTCCTATTAGTCCCAGCATCCGCAAAATATGTATACATCCGCCTGTGCAAGGCAGAAAGAAATGACAGTCAATTTTGTCTGACCTTGTCGTAAACTAAGGCCTCCCAATTTAACTGTGTATAACCTTAGTTTTTGACATTGCCTGTCAATTGCAGATCCTAAATATGTCCCAATTAGCTGCACTATGGTTGTCACTGTCCTTGGCGAGATGGTTTGGGCAAGGAAGAGCCTTTAAGGATAAATACTTTTTTTTTTTTTGCAACACGGGTCTTATTTTTGTAACTCTGACCATCATTCCTTCAGGCTATGATGATATTTTATTAACTAAGTTCAGAAGTTAGATCGGAGGCACGTGGCAATACATCATTACTAAAACAATAGGGGGGTAATACAGTTGGTCAGACAATCAATTTGTATTTCCTTCTTTGTAGTAATGCACATGGTAAAACACACACTCTCTCTCTCTCTCTCTCTCTCTCTCTCTCTCTCTCTCT